>CM050171.1:59257041-59857041 GCA_027410445.1 Discoglossus pictus
AACTGTTTATAATTCCCTCTATCTTAACTAAGTCCCCAGTTCCGGCTGAAGAAAAACAGCCCCTAAGCATGATGCTGCCACCAACATGCTTCACTGTGGGTACGGTGTTCTTTTGGTGATGTGCAGTGTTGTTGTTTTTGCACCAAACATATCTTTTGGAATTGTGGCCAAAAAGTTCAACCTTGATTTTATCAGACCATAACACCATTCCCACATGCTTTATGGAGACTTCAGATGTGTTTTTGCAAAATGTAGCCTGGCTTGGATGTTTTTCTTCGAAAGAAAAGGCTTTGGTCTTGCCACTCTACCCCATAGCCCAGACATATGAAGAATACGGGAGATTGTTGTCACATGTACCGCACAGCCAGTACTTGCCAGATATTCCTGCAGCTCCTTTAATGTTGCTGTAGGCCTCTTGGTAGCCTCCCAGACCAGTTTTCTTCTTGTCTTTTTATAAATTTTGGAGGCACCTTCAGTTCTTTGTAATGTCACTGTGGTGCCATATTTTCTCCACTTGATGATGACTGTCTTCACTGTGTTCCATGGTATATCTAATGCCTTGGAAATTATTTTGTACCCTTCTCCTGACTGATATCTTTTAACAATGAGATCCCTCTGATGCTTTGGAAGCTCTCTGTGGACCATGGCTTTTGCTGTGGCAAGCGACTAAGAAAATTTCAGGAAAGACCATCTAGAGCAGCTGAACTTTATTTGGGGTTAATCAGAGGCACTTTAAATGATGGCAGGTGTATGCTGACTCCTATTTAACACGATTTGGAATGTGGTTGCTTAATTCTGAACACAGCTACATCCCCAGTTATAAGAGGGTTGTGCAGACTTATGCAACCACATTATTTTTCTTTTCTTTTTTTTTCTTCACTCCACCTAAAAGATTTCAGTTTGTTTTTCAATTGAGTTGTGCAGTTTATAGGTCACATTAAAGGTGGAAAAAGTTCTGAAACGATTTATCTTTGTCTCATTTTTTTACAGCATAGACACCTGACATTTTAACAGGGGTGTGTAGACTTTTTATATCCACTGTATATATATGTGTGTATAATTTATTACATGCGAACATGCTGCTTTGTGATCCAACTTTGCAATGATTGAGCATCTCTTCAAGCTGTTTTCTTTTTAAATTAACAATATTTCCATTTAAACCTTCTAAAAAGAACCAGTATGTATATTGTCAAATTCTCACTGTAGCAACAGAGAATTTTTTTGCCTCTTGTTTTTCCCACCTGTGGAAGTAAATCAGCAGAAAATGTGGTAGCTCTTACCGCAGTATAATTGGTATGGATTAAGGACTGCATTTATTTATTTTGCTCCCTATCAACTGCAATTTTATTTAAAAAAGCATACTAGGTAACAAGACAGATTCGAACAAACCTACTTAGGTTTTTGTTCTCAGATGAGCTCCTCTGACTCTTTTTGTTTAGTTTTTCTCACCTAATGGGTGAGAAGGGGCTCCAAACATGGACTCACTGTGCCTTAGGGGTACAGCTGCACCTCACTGATGAGGCCCAAGAGAGGCCGAAACGTACATCTGGGGTTTGCTGTTTCTCCTGATTAGGGTAGAATTGCCTGGTATTTGTGGTCTGGATCACTCTTCTGAGTGAGACCAGACAGATATACTACAGGATATTTCTTCCTGTGAAGGGCACAAGTGAGCTAAAAGAGGCTGCTCTCTGAGTAGGTAACCAGACCTATAGAACTAACCTATTGAGGTGGTGTTTTGTTCTCAGATGAGCACCTCTACTCTGTTCAGACTATTAATATAGTCTACAGTGGGTCCACTAAGCTCTTCTACACATTAACACAGTACACATTAAGCTCTAGTGGCTAAAATATACTATGTACAATTGGTTGGCAAAGTATAGGTAAGTTAAGTACCGTATATACTCGAGTATAAGCCGACCGAGTATAAGCCGAGGCACCCATTTTACCACAAAATACTGGGTAAAATGAGTGACTCGAGCATAAGCCGAGGGTGGGAAATGTGCTGCCCCCTTTGTCCCTCTTGTGCCCTCTGTGTCCCCCTCTCTCTCCGTGTCTCTGCTCCCCTCTCCCTTCCCTGTGTCTCTTCCAACCTCTCCATTCCCTGTGTCTTTCACCCTCCTCAACTCCACTCCTCAACCTCCCTCCTCATCCTTAACCTCCCTCAACATCCTCTACCTCCCTCCTCATCCTCAGCACCCTTCTCATCCTCAACTCCCTCCTCAACCTCCCTCCTCATCCTCAACCTCCCTCCTCATCCTCAACCTCCCTCCTCATCCTCAACCTCCCTCCTCAACCTCCCTCCTCATCCTCAACCTCCCTCCTTATCCTCAACCCCCTCCTCAACCTCCCTCCTGATCCTCCCTCCTCAACCTCCCTCCTGATCCTCCCTCCTCAACCCCTTCCTTAACCTCTCTCCTCAACCCCCTCCTCAAGCCCCCATCCTCATCCTCCCCATCCTCATCCTCCCCATCCTCATCCTCCCTCCTCAACCCCCCATCCTCATCCTCAACTCCCTCCTCAACCTCCCTCCTCATCCTCAACTCCCTCCACAACCTCTCTCCTCATCCTCAACCCCCTCCTCAACCTCCCTCTTGATCCTCCCTCCTCAACCCCTTCCTCAACCTCCCTCCTCAACCTCCCTCCTCAAGCCCCCCATCCTCATCCTCCCTCCTCAATCCTCCCATCCTCATCCTCAACCCCCTCCTCAACCTCAACCCCCCCTCAACACCAACCCCCATCCTCAACCCCCCCCATCCTCATCCTCTCTCCTCAACCCCTCCTCCACCTCCCTCCTCCTCCTCAACCTCCCTCCTCAACCTTCCTTCTCAACCCCCCCATCCTCATCCTCAACCCCCTATCCTCAACCCCAACCCACCTCCTCAACCCCCCAAAATACCTCCCCCTCTCTTACCTGCTTGTGCTCCGGCCTCCGCTCCTTGACCCGGCGCGCATGTGACGTCACATGCGCGCCGCGTCATTAGCATATACCGGGTACGGGCATGTGACACGCGGGGGGGGGGGGGGTGGTTAGAGAGACACGGGGGGGGTTAGAGAGAAACGGGGGGGGGCTGAAAAACTCGGCTTATACTCGAGTATATACGGTATGTGGGATCTATGGCTTAATGCAGAAAAAAATCAAATCTAGAATATTTAAAGCATCACATATTTATAGTACACTTCTCACATTAGTGTCAAAATATTTGTAGAAAATATTTTTAGAAACCTATTAAATTAAATTCTGCTTTACTTATTCTTACATCTGTCACCTAGCCACTGAAGTTTAAAGTCGTGCTCTATAGGTCAAATACATGTTTAGAAAGCATGTGGAAAAAAGGTTTTCAAAATTGCTAATTGGTTTAGCTGTAAAATTTTTAGACTGCTTGTATCCAACCCCTGATATATTTGAATACACAATGAACTACATTGTTTGTAGGCACTAATTAGGATAGGTTGTATAGGCTGAATGAGGAAATGTTCCATTACCTAGATTAGAAAAGTTATTTCTCACAAATAGGTAATTATGTTGAGAGATGACAAATCGATTAAAGCCGCTGCATATGGTATAGAACAGGGGTTTTCAATAGCTACCGCCCACTTTTGATGGTAAAATCTCCTTACCACCCACTGGGGCTGCAGTAACTCAATTTCCCCTCTCTCCTTTGTGGTTACAATCATATAACCACAGCTACCTATTGCCCTGTACTTACCAGATAGTATCCGGTCCTGACTTCTGTCCCTGGGCTCTCTAACCAGCTAAGTGTGGGGCTGCGGGACTCCGGCGTCTGACATCATTTGTCAGCAACGCCACCTAGCTATTACTTCACCGCCCACCATGAAAGCTGGAATTGCCCACTAGTGGGCGGTAGGGACCAGGTTGTCTACCACTAGTATAGAGCGTTTAAATCCCAGCTCCATTTTCACACCCCTCCCTTTCTTTTTTTTATTATATATATATATATATATATATATATATATATATATATATATATATATATATATATATATATATATAATTATACACACACACATGTTCTGTTGCTTTTATGTATTTGACCAATGAAAAAAAAATATATGGAAGAAGTGGGATTTGAACACAACCTATTCTTTCAGAGGTAATTACTAAAATGTAATCAGTGTGTATACAACTTCATCATACAATTTTTAATTCCGTGGTGGGCAACTTGGTCATATGAGGATCAATGACAGTCCAGAATTTTAATATCTCTCTTTATTCATGTTCTCTGCTTTTGCACACCAGAGTTACTCAGGTTTTATTCTGATTGATCCATCTGAATTCCTGGTCTGTTGGCGGCCCATACTGGACTGAGTTGCCCATCACTGCTCTGCCCCATAGCACAGCAGGTTTTTGTGACTTCCATGCCATGCCCCTTTAACTAGACATGTAGTTCCCAGTAAAATCACCCAAGGGCTCAAGCCATGTGAGCTCTAAAAATACATTTGTGCTTGTGGCTTACATTTTGGAAAATGTGAAGCTTTTCAAAAACGAATGTGTCCCAACTAATGCCTTTCTTAATCTGTCCTTACATAGAGTGTATGTCTAGGGAGAGTTCATGTTGGCTTGAGCTTAATGGAAAATGGCCTCTTAGGGAAAAAAGGAGGAAGTTTGTTTATTATTGTGAACATTTAGTCACATGGATACACCTTAATTTTTTTAAAGTGATCTTTAAATTTACTTCCAGTGAATACCACAACAATGTAATGCTGCTGTCCTAAAATAACATTAGTTATCACAGTGCTTTTAATTTAGTC
Organism: Discoglossus pictus; assembly: GCA_027410445.1. NCBI lineage: Eukaryota > Metazoa > Chordata > Amphibia > Anura > Alytidae > Discoglossus > Discoglossus pictus. Next base: position 59,261,812 of record CM050171.1, read on the forward strand.
TAAAGTTACTTTGGGAGAGCAATATCTCCGTGCTGGAGAAGAAAGGGAAAAGACAAAATGGTGGCAAATGAAAATCGGATGCTGAAAAGGGAAAGGAAGTGAGAAAGATGTAGTTAAAATCGAGCAACAATAACTTCCTCTTATAAAAACTGCTGCTCTGAGCAGGAAAGGGGAACTATAAGCCTTCTACTGCCAAGTCTTCAGCAGTCTCCCTCTCCCTGACCTTTATTTTTACTGCTTCTTATATAACATTGTCTTTCAAAAAGAAAGAAAGGCTCACAAGATATCTGTGGGTGTACAAGAAGCTGTCACAAAAAACGCAACCTCACCTTTATCTGTAGTATCCGCTTCTGCTACCATTTTGTCACTTGTGTCTTCCCCGGTTTGTGCACAGATGGCACAGTTTTCAGTGAAATGACCCATCACTAAAATACCACTATGGCTGGGAGATACAAAGTTCCTTTGACGGGGTGACGGCTGCTGTACAGCATTTTGTTTCTACATTAAGAAGCAGTTGTGATGCTTTCTATGCTCAATGGATACAATAAAAATCATCAAAAATATAATATATTCAAATTTATTAGTCCCTGTCTGTGCTCAAACATGGAGCATGTTGCTCTTCCTCATTAAATGCATCTGTAGATCAAACGCAGTGCAGCTGCCAGGTAGAAGTAGAAGAATGATACTGGCCTTTCAAGCATCTGTACTGTTTTCCCCCAAATCAGGCCCAGAGTATGCCATCCTACAATTGTGTAGGTCATTAGAGGAATGAGAGTACTTTGGAAGAAAAAAATGCCGACAATAGCTCCTCTTCTGGAAGGGACACTGACGATGAGGACTTTAATACCACCACAGCAGTTTTCTAGGTTGGAGCCACTTCCTTCAAAATCAAGAAGAGGAGTGAAACATATTCTATCAGATGGCATAGTCTGGCCTAGCAGCTAGGCTTCCAGATCCTGTGGGGCTAGTGGAACAAAAGGATCTTGATTGATTTCTCTATTTTCCTGTGTGGGCTCGGATAATAGTGGGAACACATTAAACTTACAGTGATACTATGAGCATTATGTATATTGTATTAGGCAGTAGCAGTCCCCTATTTATGACACGGTGATGAGCGTTAGACTAAGGTGCTCACAGACTGATCTAATCACTGGTGTCTATTTAGTTATCAATAGGATTTGAGTTCTTTTTCAAGATGGTATATACATTACTTTCTGGTTTGCAATGTCATCTAATCTGCAGGTATTATATTTACTAATCTCTAGCTTTTTTAGCTATAGTATCCTGTGACACTCCCTAGATAAGCATTTACAATCTCTATTCATTATTTATAATGTGGATTATTTTCCATTAACAGTGTTTGATTAACTCTTCTTTGCTTACCTCTATTATTTAAATATTTACAGCCTTATTAAATTGCGATTTGGTAAATTTAAAAGGGCTCTATATAAGCACAGAGCATATTTTTTTTTTTTAGTTAGTGAACTTCTATCCACAAGCAAGGTCTTCACTAACCAAAAACTTATGTAAAAAATATGCTATGTGCTTAAATAGAGCCCTTTTAAATGTACCGAATTGCAATTTAATAAGGCTGATAATAATTAGTTTACACAGAGACAGATTTAGAACCCTTTGTCTTCATTTATTTTGGCACATAAATGGTCTACATACCATAATGTTAACTTGAAGGCGATACAATAATTCTATAATTTTCACTTATGTTTTAAACATATCAATAAAGGTCATATGTTTTATTCTCACTTCTATTTCTTAAATTTAACAACATGATCTTTCCAAACTCACAAGCTTTTACCTTTTGAAGGGGAGTACAATATATCCGTTAAAATACACTAACTAACGAACTTCAATTTATCAGGTCAGAGTTGTCACATGGATATCGATCACCCTCATCAGCCCTCAATTGGAGATGAGGTCTTTCAATGGAGGGAAAAGGTAAATCCTCCTCAACCATTTCCAGAGCGTAGTCTCCAATATGGCTGGTACATTAAGCCAGTTACATGCCACTGAGGAAGCGACTTAGTAGTGAAACGTATCTGGGCTACACCAACCATATTGCATATTAATTTACCATTGGTTTAAAATGGTTTATACTAATGCAATGCTGTCTATTGACTGGAGACTACCTGCCTTACAGTGGTTTCCCTTGAAAACAAACCATTGAAGCCTATGAATAATTATTTGAGTTCTTATCTAATCAGATTGTTCTCAAAAAATGTTTTAGCCCTGTCTCTTGTCCTAAGTCCTTATCAAAATGGAGACTGAATCACTGAGCTTTGAAAATTAATATTGTGTGTGTGTATATTTCTATACAGTATCTCACAAAAGTGAGTTCACCCCTCACATTTTGTAAATATTTTATTACATATTTTCATGTGACAACACTAAAGAGATGACACTGCTACCATGTAAAGCAGTAAGTGTACAGCCTGTATAACAGTGTAAATTTGCTGTCCCCTCAAAATAACTCAACACACTGCCATTAATGTCTAAACCGTTGGCAACAAAAGTGAGTACACCTCTATGTGGAAATGTCCAAATTGGGCCCAAAGTGTCAATATTTTGTGTGGCCACCATTATTTTCCAGCACTGCCTTAACCCTCATGGGTATAGAGTTCACTGGAGCTTCACAGGTTGCTACTGGAGTCCTCTTCCCCTCTTCCATGATGACATCACGGAGCTGGTGGATGTTAGAGACCTTGCACTCCCCCACCTTCAATTTGAGGATGCCCCACAGATGCTCAATAGGGTTTAGGTCTGGAGACATGCTTAGCCTGTCCATCACCTTTACCTTCAGCTTCTTTAGCAAGGCAGTGGTCATCCTGGAGGTGTGTTTGGGGTCGTTATCATGTTGGAATACTGCCCTGCAGCCCAGGGATGTGATCAGGCTCTGCTTCAGTATGTCACAGTACATGTTGGCATTCATGGTTCCCTCAATGAACTGTGGCTCCCCAGTGCTGGCAGCACTCATGCAGGCCCAGACCATGACACTCCTACCACCAAAAGTATATATCTATGCTGAGGAAAGGTAGTTGAAATAATCCCTAAATGACAGATAAAAGGATAAGGCACAAAGAACACAAAAACACTGATATGAGATGAAACCCTCAGTTTGAACGTAAACAGTGATGCAGAGAGAGTGGAGGCAGCATCTGACAACAGCAGATAAATGCATATAGGGGGAATCAATACAACATATTATAGAAAACATATATACACATATAGACATATGTGTATATATGTTTGGTAATAGTTTGCTATATTAATAGTGATAATACATTAGATAGATGATGCAAATTATATAACAATATAAAGTGCAATATTTTCACACATCAAAACAGTGAATAGATTTTATAATTATATAAAATTAGTCCTTAAAAGAGCAATAAAATAACACATATATTTGAATAATTGTTTAAGAAAACATCTCTCACATTAGACACTTGAAAATGTATGTAGTTAATATTTTTTTCCTTCCTCAAACAAACTTAAACCAGTGCAAAATTAGAAAGAAACAAAAAAAGCTGTGGATAACTTCCAGTTTTAAAATACTCATGAGATGCTATTGGAGTAAAATAAAGAAACGTATGCCAATCAACTAACAAATATCAGTGCAAAATATTACCCTGGGACAACAATTAAAGTAACAGAACCCAAGAGTTTAATCCACCAACCAAGGCCAAGGCCAGCTCTTTCCCACTGTGGTGAATTGTCTTCAGTTATGGCTATCTTCAATGGATTCCACCTCTTTTGTAATGGCGATTCCTCTTTAGTTGGTCTCACTTCTGCTATTCTTGATTTTAGTGTAGACCGAGTCTTTACTGAAATCTCCCCACATATTGCACACCAACCACAATATGTTTTTATTACTTTTTCAAGTCTAAAGTGGTACTATTAATTACAGTTTAATTGACAAAAACCCATTGGTATTCCTCCAATCACAGGTGGTTCCCTGGTGGTCCAGTGGTTAGGATTTGGTGTTTTTACCGCTGGGACTTGGGTTTGATTCCAGTCGGGGAAAACCACCCTGAAGACATGCAGGGTTGGGCCTGGTCAGTACTTGGATAGGAGACTGTTATGCCTGACTGGACTGTTTTGCACAATGGCTTAGGCCTGGACTGAGAATAAGTTATCCTGTTTATGGTTAAAGTTATGTATTTTTTTATTGCTCATGGATAAAATGAAGGTCAGGGTTAATACAAAGTCATCAGCAAAGGACATACATTTGTATTCCTCCCTCCCTATGACCACTCTTTTGACCTCCCTTGAGTCACGTATAAAGATAGATAATTGTTCCATAAAAAGAGTAAATAACAGGGGGGAACAAGGGACAACCCTGCCAGGTCCTATTGTTATTAATACATTTCCTTGTTTCGTAATCCAAGCCTACTACATGGGCTTTGGAGTTGGAGTATAATGCACCCACTGCTTTAGCTGCGAAGTCTCCAAGTTTAAATCTCTACAAGACCACTTTTAAATATCCCCAGTTGACCATGTCGAACGCCTTCTCGGCATCCAATGACAGAATCAACGTGGGGAGATTCTTGATCTTAACAAAGTTAACAATATTCAAAAGACGTCTCGTGATCTCTGAAGCCTGACGGCCTGTTACAAACCCTGTTTGATCCTGATGGATTAGGACCGGTATTACTTCCTTCAGGCAGTTTGATAAAACCTTGGAATACAGCTTTATATCTATGTTAATATAGGACGATAATTCCTACAGTCCTCCGAATTTTTACCCAGCTTTAGGATGTTAATAATTGTGGTCTCTAGCAATTCTGAAGGTAATTTTCCTGAGCTTTTTATTTCATTATATAGGCCAAATAGGTGGGGATTTATTCCTGGTAAAAGAAGCCGGTAGAACAGTAGGTCAAAGCCTTATTCGGCTTTCCCTTATTAATAACTTCCTGGATCTCAGGTTCTGTAATCTCTTTATTTAAAAAGTTTAGGTTATCTACCGTTCACTTAGGAAACTTAATTTTATCCAGAAAGGATCTAATTTCTTTATCACTTGGTTTATCTAGCAGGGGGTCTTCTTCAAGGTTATATAATTTTTGATAGAAATCAAAAAAGACCTTGCCTATCTTGTCAGGATATGATTGTAACTTTCCATCTAAACCATAAACTGTTGATACCTTGTTTTGCATCCGCTGTTTCCTTAATCTATTGGCCAGGAATTTGCCATTTTTGTTACCAAGCATAAAGTTGTTTTGCTGATGTTTCCATAGCAGATTATCTGCCTAAACCTGTAAGATTTTCTTTATTTGGATCATTTCTTTCCTTGATTCTTAAACCATAGGTTTTGTTAGTGGGTTTTATATTAGACTGGTGGAGCTTGTACAGTTCCACGTAAAGTTCCCTCAGGGGTTTGCGACTTTTGCAATTAACACACCACAGATATATGTCTTATAGCAACTCCAGACAGTTATAAGGGAGTCTACTGATACTCTATTTATTTAAAAAAAACTCTAAGGATTCTCTCTTCAGAATTTTGACATATTCTGGGTCTTTAAAGAACGTTGAATCTATTTTCCATCCCTTTCTCTTGTTTAACAAGTTTTATCTTCCAAGCAGAGACTGATCATGGAGTGGTCTGACCAGGGCGTTAAATCAATTTTGATATTATTAACTAAATTTATAGTGTCCAAGTCTGTGAAAATATAATCAATTCTGGACCACGATTGAAAACTATTTGAACTAGGCTCCTGTCAAGCCCCATTAAAGAAGCAGGTCGTGACCACCTAGGAGTACAGGGAGCCCACTGGAGAAGGAAGTGACAACCCACTCCAGTATCTCTGCCATGAATACCAAGTGGGCCAGCATGCTGATGTACAGTCCATGAGGTCATGAAGAGTCAGACATTACTGAACGACGCAAACACAAATTCCTCCAATCAACCTAATAGACAACTATTCAATTAGCAATTACTAAACTGATAGTATACCCAAAGGCATAATGCTAAAAACTAGGGATATAAAGGACCACCACCCCATGAAAATGCTGCTGAGAAACATTCTGTAAGGGGCCAGTACATATAGAACCAATAGAAAAATTGTATGCATGAGCTGTTGGCTGGCAGACCTTTGCAGGAACTGTCTGGAAGGATTGAGTGTGTGAAAACAAAACTTATAAGCACTTGTTTAGATATGCAAAAAAAAACACTTAGGTAGTTTATTTTAATATTAGAAACAGGGAAACTTCCATATCCCTTTAAGAACTAGATGAATCATTTAACTTTCCTGAGAGAGGCTGCTCCCATATGGACTTACATATTAATGTCAAAGCAACCTTATTCGATCTGTAATGAGAGACAAATTATCTACTGTTTATTAGTTTGCATCTAAATTTATATATCGAAAATGTATCATAAGGTATATTAATTCTGATAAATATTTGCCTTATATGTTTTATATATAAATATCATATTGCTATAAATTGTATCTTTAGAAATTTTGTTTAGTAATATCAACAATGTTATAAACATCCAAAAGATGTAAAAGTGCTTTTAACCTAATTAAAACTACATAAAGGTACAGTGGATATAAAAAGTCTACACACCCCTGTTAAAATGTCAGGTTTCTGTGCTGTAAAAAAATTAGAACTTTTTCCACCTTTAATGTGACCTATAAACTGTACAACTCAATTGAAAAACAAACTGAAATCTTTTAGGTAGAGGGAAGAAAAAATATAAAAATAAAATAATATGGTTGCATAAGTATGCACACCCTTGAACTAATACTTTGTTGAAGCACCTTTTTGAGTTTATTACAGCACTCAGTCTTTTGGATATGAGTCTACCAGCATGGCACATTTTGACTTGGCAAGATTTGCCCACTCTTCTTTGCAAAAACACTCCAAATCTGTCAGATTGCGAGGGCATCTCCTGTGCACAGCCCTCTTTAGATCACCCCACAGATTTTCAATCGGATTCAGGTCTGGATTCTGGCTGAGCCATTCCAAAACTTTAATCTTCTTCTGGTGAAGCCATTCCTTTGTTGATTTGGATGTATGCTTTGGGTCGTTGTCATGCTGAAAGATGAAGTTCCTCTTCATGTTCAGCTTTCTAGCGAAAGCCTGAAGGTTTTGTGCCAATATTGACTGGTATCTGGAACTGTTCATAATTCCCTCTATCTTAACTAAGGCCCCAGTTCCAGCTGAAGAAAAACAGCCCCAAAGCATGATGCTGCCACCACCATGCTTCACTGTGGGTATGGTGTTCTTTTGGTGATGTGCAGTGTTGTTTTTGCGCCAAACATATCTTTTGGAATTATGGCCATTATGGCCAAAAAGTTCAACCTTGGTTTCATCAGACCATAACACCTTTTCCCACATGCTTTTGGGAGACTTCAGATTTGTTTTGTCAAAATGTAGCCTGGCTTGGATGTTTTTCTACGTAAGAAAAGGCTTTCATTTTGCCACTCTACCCCATAGCCCAGACATATGAAGAATACGTGAGATTGTTTTCACATGTACCACACAGACAGTGCTTGCCAGATATTCCTGCAGCTCCTTTAATGTTGCTGTAGGCCTCTTGGTAGCCTTCCAGACCAGTTTTCTTCTTGTCTTTTCATCAATTTTGGAGGGAGCTCCAGTTCTTGGTAATGTCACTGTTGTGCCATATTTTCTCCACTTGATGATGACTTCACTGTGTTCCATGGTATATCTAATGTCTTTGAAATTCTTTTGTACCCTTCTCCTGACTGATACCTTTTAACAATGAGATCCCTCTGATGCTTTGGAAGCTCTCTGTGGACCATGGCTTTTGCTGTGGGATGGGACTAAGAAAATTTCAGGAAAGACCAACTAGAGCAGCTGAACTTTATTTGGGGTTAATCAGAGGCACTTTAAATGATGGCAGGTGTATGCTGACTCCTATTTCACACGATTTGGAATGTGATTGCTTAATTCTGAACACAGCTACATCCTCAGTTATAAGAGGGTGTGCAGACTTATGCAACCACATTATTTTTTTCTTTTTTTTTTCTTCCCTCCACCTAAACGATTTCAGTTTGTTTTTCAATTGAGTTGTACAGTTTATAGGTCACATTAAAGGTGGACAAAGTTCTGAAATGATTAATCTTTCTCTCATTTTTTTATAGCACAGAAACCTGACATTTTAACAGGGGTGTGTAGACTTTTTATATCCACTGTATATAGCAGTTTCCTAGATTATGAATGCATCTGATAAAGGAGAATGTGGCCAATCAGAGGCCGCTACAACATTGTTGCAATCCATGGCGTTCAGTCGCTGTAACAAAGCATCATGGGATTTGTAGTCTTTTGTTCCCACCACTAGGATGCAGCTTCAGGCTTTGCTGCACTGGCTGAAAGTTAGAATTGGTTTTAAAACATACGTGAATGCAGTGTTTCTATTGGTAGGTATCAGGTGCCTATGTAAGCAGCTCTGGGGGTGTGGAAAACATTTTTTTTTTATAAAATAAATCTGTGTGTAGAATGACTCAATGTAATGTGTGTTTCTAATATAAGCAGCATGTGTTAGATTAGATAAAGTTAGAAACAGGGAAACTTCCATATACCTTTTGTAATATATACATTTTTATAAGCAATTATACAGCTATGAGATCTGCCATTTCAGTTTCTGCTGATCAACTGTCTGAGGTGGAAGGAGACTGGTTGCAAGGGAAGTTTCTAACTGCACCGTGTGAACTTGGCAACTATAACTGTCAGAGCTTTTAGTATCAGCAATGGGAAGCTCTTTAGTTTACAAGGGCACACCCTGGTACAATTTGCAGAGAGAATAAAATGAATAACTGCAATAAAGACGCATTTGATATAAAACTTAAAAAAAAAAAAAAAGCATTTATTTGTTTTCCTTTTCTGAATACATTGCCCATTATGGAGTTTAGATGTTCCAAAGATCATATAGAAAAAAAATCTGTATACAGTGGTCCTGTAACTAGTAAGTACAATTATGCCTTTCACAGGGCGGACACTACATTTGTATCTATTTGGTAATGGTTTGTCACCTGGCTTTGGGACGCTGGATGCATGTGTTCATTTAGTTCTATTGAAAAGTGATGCACAACTTCAAAACAATATAAGAAGGAATGCAATTGAGAATAGGATCACACTTACAAACAAAACTGCCCCAGTCAAAAATAATTGCATATAACAGTGATACTGTACATTCTAAAAAAAAAAGGCCATTATGACGATGTTTGGGATCTTTCCTGCTATGTCCCCGCCAGCAGTGGTGTGCAGCAGCCAGTAGGTAATGTGGTGCACCAAAACTTTTGAAATTTGTTCTTAGAGTGCGGGCTAGAGTTAGGGATGGGAGTCCCTGGTGGTTAGGATTCAGTGCTTTCACAGCTGCAACCTGGATTTTATTCCAGTCAGCGAATCAAGAGGTCACACCAACCTGAAGCCCTGGCCAGCACTTGGATGGGAGACCACCTAGGAATACCAGGAGCTGTATGCTGTGGCCCACTGGAGAAGGAACTGGCAACCGGCTTCAGTATCTCTGCCATGAACACCAAGTGGATCAGCATGGTGTGTTACAGTTCATGAGGTCATGGAGAGTCAGACATGACTGAACGATGCAAACACATGCAGCGTTAGGATTTAGAATTTTGATTTAGGGTTCAATTGTGGTGCGCACAGCGAGCCACTACTTTACTATGTAATGCTTATCATCTGCCACTACCCTAACAACACATTTAACAGTCTCAGCTCACCACCATTGCTCCACCTACTGGTTGCTATACGCCACTGCTGCAGGGAAAAAACAGGAAAGGTCCAATGTTTGTCCTAAGCTATAAAACAACTGATTTTATAAACGTGGGATATCCGTGTAAGGGCAAAGTCCACTAGTCCCCCGGGTTTTCTTATCCCTATCCTTTGGATACAAGAGATATATGGGGTTGAGGTGTTGCCTGCACATGGTTTGTGATCCGGAGTTGGGTTACTCAGTAACTAAACCAAGTTACCACTACCTGAGGAATGCACTGATGTCATTTACAAGAATCGCCATATTTACCTGTCAGGAACACCCCCTCAGTACATGTGGGAGGTCTCCATACTGCCTGCCCTCTGCAGTCTCAAGCACAGCTGTTCTTGGTCATGCCTGAACCCAACCAGGTGTTATACACACGTGTACAGGATGTCTCCACAAAGACCTGCATCCATTATACAAACCTGTCCTGTAATATGAAACCGGTCACATAAATGTATAGACAGTGCCTTGCAGCTTGTGTACCATCTACCAAGAGAGCCAAGGAAATAATGTCTTAAGTTTGTCTTGTGCCAACTTGTTGTCTATAAGAATGAGAAGTACGCCTGAGAGGCCTCTCTCCAAGGTATGCTAGAACTTATAGGTCACCAGGCAGTATAGAAGAGAAGCATCCTGCAACTCCCAGAATCCCCTGCTGCAATGACCTGACTGGGTAATCATCAGCTAATCAGTAAACAACAGATATTCCTGACACAAGTATTTGTCTAACCTGGAATTATCAGCGTCCCCTGGTCTACAGATGTATATACCGTCATGTACACAATGCTGAGCCACTACATCATGGTAGGCCTTATAATGGATACACCTCCTATACACCATGTTTATTTCCCTGGTACTTTTAGTTTCCATCTTCTAAATCTCCAGGTATTTCCTATAACAGCTCTACATGGTTTGTTATTGTTTAGTCATTACGTTGAGTCCGAATCTCTGCGCACCACGCCAGGCACATCTTGTTGTGCCAATCCATAAGGTTTTTGTGGCAAAAATACTGGAGTCGGTTGCCGGTTCCTTCTACAGTGGAACACAATTTGTCTGACTTTTCTGCTATGACCTACCCATCTTGGGTGACTCTACATTGTATAGCTCACAGCTTCATTGAGGTGCACAATACACCACGACAAGGTAGTGATCCAGAAGGGGCTCTATGGTTTGACTACCCTAATAAATGTGTCTACCAATGCAAAAACCAAAGCATATAGTTCCCATCTTTATTATACTGAACCGCGTGTATCTAAATCCTCATTTGGGGTATTTATCTGCTTTTTAAAATGACATTATTGACCCAATGCAACAACTTCCTCTAATCTTTTATTTAACCCCAACTAACTGCCACTAACCCTTTTCCTGCCCTCTCCTTCCCCTGTGTCTCTCCCCCCCACTCTCTCCCCTGTGTCTCTTTCTCCCCTCTCCCTCCCCTGTATCTCTTTCCCCCTCCCCTGTGTCTCTTCCCCCCCTCCCCTGTGTCTCTTCCCCCCCTCCCCTGTGTCTCTTCCCCCCCCTCCCCTGTGTCTCTTCCCCCCTCCCCTGTGTCTTTTCCCCCATCCCCCTGTCCATATAACCAGACCATGATCCTGAGGCTTTAGGTTGTAACTGAAACTTGGTGGTCTGAGGGAACTTAGCTAAATTCTCAAGGTATAGGAATCCATGCACCTACACATCTCTTACTTCATGATTGGCTGCTGGTTACCATGATATCAGCGGTGGAGATACTGCTAATGCAGCAGGTGTAAAGCACCGGGGCCCACAACAGGTTAGGGACCATCCGCTACGTGGGATAAAGGCATTGTCTTAATTCATTAGGTTAGGACATATAATTATTTTTATAGAAAAGTGACCTGATCACTCTAGGGGTGATCTGACCATCTACATATATTTTTAGCTTTTTTTTTTAATTGATTCCCACTTTGTATGAAGAAGTTCCATAGGGGGGGGGGGGGCGATTATTTAGCATTGGGGTCCCCCATTCACTAGCTGCATTACTGTCTGATATCACCTTTTAGATGGGTATATTTACACATGTAGTGCTGCTATTGCGTCACTTATATACTATTAAGTTGTATAGAGAAGTATATATCTCACGGCCTCATTGGGGAAAAAGTCCTGGACCTTTCCTGTTGGCTGGCTGTGCGCAGTAGTGGCCATTGGCTACTAGATGGCGTGGCTGCCTTTTCTGATAATTTCTTAGGGCTAGGTGTATGGATGAGGGGTGTTAGGGGTAGGTCTATAGATAAGAGGTGTTAGGGTGAGAGGTGTTAGGGTTGGGTGTTAGGGGTGTTAGGGTTAGGGTGAGGGGTGTTAGGGTCAGGTGCATGGATGAGGGGTATAAGGGTTAGGGGTGTAAGGGTTAGGTGTATGGATGAGGGATGTATGGGTGAGGGGTGTTAGGGTTAGGTGTCAGGGTTCAGGTACCAGCAGATAATAGGCGTTACAGTGCTAAAAAAATTCACGGACAACTCAGCCTAGCCGCCTAGTGGTCCATGGCCACAACTGCGCACGGCCAGGCAACAGGAAAGATCAAAAATCCTTAAAGGGATTTGAAACACAAGTCTTTTTATAATGCATATAAAATTGCATGTTGTAAACCTTAAACAAAAAGTCGGTTTGCATAAAAAAATATTACGCAAAACATGGTCAAATATACCGTAATTGAAATTTAACAGAGCATACTTTAGTTTGAAGAGCTCTTTGAAAGACAAGCATGACTAATACCACTTCATTGCTGCTCACTAACTGACAAAGACAAACGTCCAGGGCAGTAAAACATATGAATCAGTTTTTTCAGCTCTGGGGTTTCATCCAGTTATGCGTTATTAAATACTCTCTTTCAGATGCAACAAAATAAAGATAAAAAAAAACATTCCCATGTTCCTTTAATCAGCAATGCTCTCCTCCTACTTTTAAGTCACATCTTTACTTATATGGACATGTATGTTCCTGAGATCTGGTGCCTATATAAGACTCAGGGTGAGCTCAGTTCCCAATATATATATATATATTATATATATATATATATATATATTATAATGTCTCAGCAGGAATAAGCTGATACACACATTTATATAAACTCTCACTGTCTCTACTACTCCCACTGAGGGCAGTCTGTGTTACTGAGCTGTTAGTATCACTGGAGGGCACTGTCTATCTGTATGGGCAGTCTCTCAGCCTGGGGCAGTCTCTGCTTTCTAAGGCAGTCTGTCTCTGTATGTGTAATGTTTGTGCTCTCTCTCTCCGCCCACCCATTCCACTACAAGCCTTACCCTCCTTCTAGGGGCATGTCTCTTTCTCCTGAGACACTCTCTGCCTCCTGCATACCTCTCTCCTTCCTGGCTCCTCCTTTAAGGGGCTGTCTGTCTCTCTCTTCCTGATTTTGCAAAGTTAGACAGCAAGAAAGAGACAGAGCCTGACAAACTCTAAGCAAGAGACACATCTGAGGGAGAGAGTGCCTGGATCATGGCTCTAGTGACCCTGCAGGTCTCCACCCTCGATGGGGACCCGAACTGCACATCTGTCCAGGTGAGGGGTGGAGGCAAGCACTGATTCCTGGGGAGCATGAACCGCCCCGCTTCTCATGAACCTAGTTGATGCATAGTGTAATGTACAGACTTTATAATATCCCTATAATAAGCTTGGTGCATTGCACAGCTCTGCTGAGTACCTATATCCAGCTTTAGAGACCTTCCCTAGTTATTAGGTGGAGATGGGGTAATATATCATACTGCAAATAAGCTGTGTGTACTCTATATACTGATATAGATCTACACAGATCTCTGTATACTGATTTACTAAGTATTTAAGTTTGTGTGTGTATGTATGTATATATATATATATATATATATATATATATATATATATATATATATATATATATGAACTTGTTACTAATACAATGCACACATTATATATACAGTATATATATATATATATATATTTATCCTGTTATATGCACGTACGTCACGGGAAGCCTCCTGGTGCCGAGCACGCTCACGTCCCGCATCTTGATGTACTCCCTAAGCCCCTAACCCTAACCCACTACACCACTTACTGGCCCTAACCCTAACCCCCTACACCCCTTGCCAACCCTAACCCCCTAAAAGTAACTTCTGAACCCTAACCCCTTAACCTCAAAACCCCTAACCACTTACCGGCCACTTAGAGACAGCTACATCGGCGGCACGCTTTCCTTGGGTTCATATAACAGGATATATATATATATATATATATATATATATATATATATATATATATATCATTCTGAGCCCTGCATGTCTCTTACTTGAGAAAGAAGAAGTTATTACTGGGTGTAACGAATTATAACTTTGTAACTCACTGTCTCAGTGACCCTGGTGGCAGTGTGACACATTTTTAGGATGGTGGCCCTGTCAGATATAATCATAACAGGAACTGGGGTCTGCACCTTACGCACTGGGTAGACACCCATGGTTTTGTTTATCTACTTCACAGTTTGGTTTAGACTTCTGGCCCTCTTGTAAACTGTTCCAATTCTGATCTTGACTAAAATTCTTGACTAAAATGAATCCTATGATTTATACTATATTTTTTATATATATATATATATATATATATATATATATATATATATATATATATATATATATATATATATATATATATATATATATATATTTATTTGTAACACAACAACATATTTTGCAGGACTATAGAACATGGGTTCAGTTCAAGGCAAAGACAATTTTAACACATTGCAAAGGATGGAGGGCCCTGTTTTTGAGCTTGTGTCCATAGTGCATTCCCTAAAGCACCTCACAAGACTGAAAACTCACAAACTTACAACCTAAAGTACATATATATATGATATGTCCTGTTTCATGCCTACCAGCATTGACAATTGCTTGCTGAGGCTTTCTTCAGTTTGGTCATAGGGTGAGGGTTAGGACGCGCCACTACTTTTACTAGTAAAACTTATCTGCTACTACCCTAACCCTAACATATAAGTCTAACCATAATCCTAACCCTAAGAGATATAATAGGCTTTGTGTTAAATCCATACTGTAATCCCAATTTTTTTTTTTTTACCATGCTGCTAAATTATCATAGTTTAATCCGGTTGTGGATCTATCCTGTTATGTTGTTGGGACAGGTCCACCGCTGCAGTATGCCCATCCGACCGCTAGATGGCGCTGCTGATATTTTGCAGCACTGCCAATATGTGAGAAGTTCTAAGCTTATAGTGTTAGCCTAACCCCAACCCTAACAGTTTACCTAAGACTTGACTCTATGATATGGCGCCGGAATATCAGCAGCGCCATCTAGCGGATGCTCACAGCCACTGCCTTGTGCTGCACCAGCATAACAGGATAGGACCCAGGTTGTTTTAGACATCAGATGTTCATAGAAATATGTAATTGTTCTTGGGTATTTATATGTAGAATTACCAAATAAAATTACGAGCCAAAAGCAATAAAATAAAACTTCAGGTGCTGTGGCTCCCTGGTTCCCAGGGTTGGTCGAGTCACGTCTCACATCATTGCTTGGTAGCGAACCTCCGTAATCAGTTGTACTTCCAGAAGCTTGTGGCTTATTACCATCCTTTTGAATATAAACATATATGTAAATGCTGATATGGGGCCTACTTGCATACTTTACCCATTTTTTTTTTTTATTCAGGTTTCGAGCATACACACTGCTTTTTGTCATTTTATAATTAGGTCTTGCTTTAGTGTTCATTTTCTTAAAGCTCCATCAAAATGTCATATTTATAATGTGTTATTTTGAGGACATGACTTCATATTGAATAAAATGTTGCCCTTTCCTGTTAACTGGACACTTTTTTTAGTGAATATCTTAGGTGGTAGGGGTTGGGTACCGGGGTATAGATGGGGTACTGGCAGATTATAAGCTTTACTCTGACAAAAAATTAACTGTCCTCTCGGCCATTCCACCTAATGGCCGGTGTTGCAGGCATCCAACAGGAAAGATCCCAAGATGATTTTACAAACTTAAAAAACAAAAGCTTCTTCACATGTTAGGACAACAGTAGTCCATTATTTTTCTGCATAGTTCTTTTAATAACTAAAACTGATTATTGGCAAAATGTTTTAGAAAGGAAAGCAAATAACTACAACCGTTACATTTTTATATTTTATACCCCGGTTATTCATTACTGCAGGAATCCATTTTCATTTATCGGTTGATCATGTCATTTACTTTCTCAGAAGGATGTAATCTTGTAAACTATGAGCATCCCATAAGGCGTATTAAAAATGTCCTCCCACCTCAAGAAGAGATCCACAGGAACCATAATGGTGGATCCCACAGCAATATAATTGCATAAAGAATGTAATATATTAGGGGCTGTATTATTTGAATTTCCTTTTCTAAAAACACTTGCCTTATTTTTTAGTGTCGTTCGCCAAAGCAGTGCCCCTTTCACTAATATATTTAATTTTATTTTAATGAGGTAAACAATTTGCTTTTTATGCTAACATAATCACCTAAAATGGACCATGGATGCAGGCAAGATCTCTATTCAGTTATATTGAAAAGTTGCAATAATGTTGAGTAGATTAACAATAGGATTACATGGAACTGCAACTCACAGGAGGAGAACTCCCTTTAGGCGCCAGACCAATAATCTGTGCACTATGTAAACCCCAAACCCCAGTGGAGTCTGCAACAACTAAGATTGTCTCTTAAAAGTACTTGGTGCATGTCTTACATAGTTCACATAAAGTGAAAAGGGTCCAAATATCTATCATTTTAATGATACTAAAAACACAATATTATTATTGTAGATAAATTCTAATTCCTTTATGTGTCTGTATTATTTTTAATCTAAAGCAGATATTGACAATAATGAACTTGTGCAGAACCCCAGGGAGTAGTTACCTATAGTTTTACATTTATCCCATAATTGGACCTCCATTGTGTTCCTTTTAACTTAAAGGTATATGCCAGTGAGCTGGGTTATTAATGCATCTGATAAAGGAGAATTAGTAGTGTCTGAAAAAAAGTGTTTCCATGTATAAATACCAAAATAAACATTTACACAGTTACCCTAAAGATTGCTGAATTTCTTGCATTTGAAAATTGAAAATCCCAGGGAAAATTAGCATAACTAATACATTGTATCTTTTTGGTCTGTGAATTGAGCTGCAGCTTCCCTTTAGATTTCTGTAATACCCAGAACAAGGTCTGTGTCCCTTCATTCACTGATTGTTTTACCTACATCCCAGGTGATGCAACCCCCCCAGTGAATTGCCCCCATGATCTCTCCTAGCCCCAGTGAATTGCCCCCGTGATCTCTCCCAGCCCCAGTGAATTGCCCCCGTGATCTCTCCCAGCCCCAGTGAATTGCCCCCGTGATCTCTCCCAGCCCCAGTGATTTGCCCCCGTGATCTCTCCCAGCCCCAGTGATTTGCCCCCGTGATCTCTCCCAGCCCCAGTGAATTGCCCCCGTGATCTCTCCCAGCCCCAGTGAATTGCCCCCGTGATCTCTCCCAGCCCCAGTGAATTGCCCCCGTGATCTCTCCCAGCCCCAGTAAATTGCCCCCGTGATCTCTCCCAGCCCCAGTGAATTGCCCCTGTGATCTCTCCCAGCCCCAGTGAATTGCCCCCGTGATCTCTCCCAGCCCCCGTGATCTCTCCCAGCCCCCGTGATCTCTCCCAGCCCCAGTGATCTCTCCCAGCCCCAGTGAATTGCGCCCGTGATCTCTCCCAGCCCAGGGTTGTGAAAATCACCTGCAACAGTTATATGCAAAGCTAAAAAAACACTAGTGCATGCAAATAAATGTAATCATACACTACTAATTATCCTCTATCTATGCATTTATAACCCAGCTCACTTTCATAAACCTTTAATTTATTTTTCGTGTAACACAATCTGGGACGACCACAACACTTTTGACATTGGAATTTGGTGAAAATAACCTTATTTTATAATGACCCCATATGAGGTTGTTACCCTGTTGTTTCTTGCCATGTGATCCTGACTTCCTGTGATATTTTCATGTTTGTAGGATGAAGCAAAAAGCAGGAGGAGACGAATGCAAAGAAGGTGCGAGATCTGAAACATTCTTTTGTGTTTCTTATTTTTAGTTTTGCCCTGTTTATTATGTACTCTTTGTACACCCGGCTGAATTTATATTTCTGTTGTAATTCCAAGCATCCCTCCGTGTTGTTATGCCTTATATGTGTATACATGACCAAACGCTACTATGTATAAGAAAATGCCACAAATCAAAAGATGCTGTTTCTGATTGACTGCACTGGCAAGTCCTTGTCGGTCCTTATGATCTAGGTGGCAGTGCAGCCCCGTCCCAATCCAATCCAATGTTCCATTATGTTCCCTTTTGTCTTCCTGAGCCCCAAATCACTCTGCCCGATTTCTATTTTTCCTGACCCTACTTACAATTTTGCACAAACTCTTATAGGCAGAGTTTTGTTATGGTCAAGGGAGCAGCACTTCTTCTTCAGGAGGAAGGGGAAGGGGGACCTGAGGAGACAACAGAGCCTCCAACCACATCTGGCTCCAGTGAGCAACAACTGCATCTGCAGGCAATGCTGAGCCTGCTCCGAGAGGAGGACACCCTAAAACTGGTGAGGGATCAATGAGATGGAGGAAAGGGTGGGTGGGGGAGGCGCAGTGATACAAGCTAGAGAAAGAAATCTAAAGGCCCAATGTAGTCCACAAATGTCTATTATGCTTTTAAATGATAATATTATAACATTACAAAAGGTAAGTGGTCTATAGTACGAAATGATTACATTGAAGTGAGAGACATTGAGATTGTTTTCTCCTCCTCTGTCCTGACATGTTACTAGAAACAAAGGGATTGTATGGATTTCTGAACTGCAACTATTTGTGCTTGTATCCCATTCAACTGAATGTAGACCCGACAAGAAAACGCTATTAGCAGAGTCTCTCTGGTCCCTCTCAATTCACACATAAATATCTGTGACTGTTGGTAATTTTTCTTTAGGAATATAATCTATTTGTCCCAAAAAATGTATAAAGTATGTTCTTTTAAATGCATGATAGAGTTGTTCGGATTACAGTGACCCTTGGAGTATGTAGAGAGACTGAACTGAGGAGAGGCATGACAGACTAGTTAAATGGACACTGGAAAGCACCAGCACTATATATAATTATTTTTGTTTAGGTCTTTAAGCTAGGAAAATTACAGGAAATATCTCCTGTTGGCTCCTCCTCGTTGCAAAATCATTATTGGAAGAGTGGCAGATAACGTTACTCTTGATTAATTTAAAGTTGTCCATTAGTTGGGGAATATGTTCCTAGGCTGCTATTTCTGTCCATACTAGTGCTGAGTGTTATCTCTCCACATCAGGCTGTGCGACTGGAGCCCATCCGCTCATGTCTTATACGTTATCTGCTGGTGGTTTCCTCCATGGAAGGATCCAATGAAGAAGAAACCATTCTGCTGGGTGTTGACTTCCCCCATGACGGGTAATAATCCCCAGTCTTGTCTTCTTGCAATAAATAGCTTCACGCAGTCCTATTTTAAATAGCCAAATGATTATAAAGCGTGCCTTAAAATGACAGTAATCCAATATGCTTACGATTTTCTCCTTTGCAAAGACCTTTTTCTGGTGAATAAAACCATATCTGCCAAACCTGCACTAAGCACCACTGGAAATTAAAGGATAACTGACCATATTTACATTGTGCAGTACTGAAGACTATTCTACATTCAAGGTCTGTGTCTGCCTGTAGAAGCAGATCAGCAGAAACTAAAACAATGGCTCACATGCAGCATAATTGCATACATTGATAAATTAAACACTGGTTTTACCATCCAAAAACAATTTGCCCTTTTATGTGTAGTTCTTTAAAATAGCACACTATAAATATAGGTCTGTAGTAGCCTCATTATCTTTTTTGTGCATTGGATATAGATAGATAGATGAAACAGCTGTACATGGATAGGATACTAGGCTTGTGTTAATATCCAACCTTGGCTTTGCATTAAAGCTGTGTAATGCAGCGTGCATAAGCTTAAAGGAAGCCATGTTTGACACAGGCTATGGATTGAAGAACGAGGCATTTGTGGACGCATTTGCATGTCCTGGCTCAGCTTCCCAGAATGCAGTGTAATAACTGTTTTTCTTGGAATTCTGAGCTGGAAGCAGGTTTCTTACTTGTTTTAGACATTCAAATGTGAACACAAATGTACTATTTATTTACGATAGATCGATAGGTAGATAATATTAGTTAACAAATACTGTCTTCAGTCTGTGGATGATGCTACATGAGCAGGAAGGAAGGTGCTGAGTATCACTCTACCCTTTTGCAGATCCACATGCTGCACGATTGGCACAGTCTTACCTGTGTGGAACATCACTCAAGTGTTCCTGGATGGAGATGGGTGAGAGATCCATGTGATATTTTTTTTTGGGGGGGGTGGGGAGGGGGTTAAGCAGCAACCAGACTTTTAACTACATTCTTTTTTTCTTTTGTAGGGGGTTCAGTGTGACATCTGGGAAGGAGGTCAGGACATTTAAACCAATATCTGTTCAAACCATGTGGTAAGATGATAATATTTTTGCCACTGTAACGCGCCAACATATTCCATAGCGCCATGCAAGATTGAAAACTCGCAAACTTACAATCTAAAATAATAGTTAATATTATTATGTTTGGCCAGCTTGCAGTGCAGCATATTAGATGTATTTATTAGGATGGTCCTCCTTGCGGCTGATGTATACTAATACTTCTTTAATGGTTTATTTGTAGGGCAATACCAATTTAAAGTGACCCTGCAAAGGCCCTTGCAATCATTGCAGAAATAAAAGTAAAGAAATGATAAAAAATATAATTACACTTGGTTATTATTAAACATTTTGCATGGAAGTATTAAATAACTGAATTTGAAAGTTTTATATATTTAGGCATATTCTCTCTATAAGACCTCACTTTCTCTAAATCTCTTTATAGACCGACATTAACTAAACAAATAGTCCCACTGCTTATGTAGAGTCTCTGTAGGGCTGGATTTACAGTGCAGTGTCCTAGCCTATCAGGGACCACATCTGAGCAGCATGTTGCTGGCAGACCCAAGCCGGTAATATTTGTTTGTTTTATACTGACTAAAACTAAAGCTTTTAAGCACACAAAACACAGAGTACATGAAAGTAAATAGATACACAGTTATATCATACACCTAGTAAAATCCAGAAACCTTCCATGTACCTTGCTGTATCTTATAGACATACATAGGGCTCCCTAATTGCTATCATGCTCTGTAGGTCCCTGCTGCATATGCTCCATAAAGCTTGTGAAGGTGCTGTGTCTACCAATCTCCACACTGGGGTCACATACTATCAGAATCATCGCGACTCGCCCCAAAGCTGTATCTATGCATGGTTGACCACGTCCGACATCATATCCACTCGCAGGGATCCTAGTACCCCAGAGAGGTAAGTGTGAATGTGATGGCTAATAGGAATCGCTTTGCCATGACGTCTGCACATTTGCCTAGTCATAAAAGCACACACCAACATGTTATCGCCTGTTTACGATTCCCTTTTGACTATTCCAAGTATTTAAATCTTAGTATTAAAGGGCTACTCTAATGGCTATACCAGTGGTGGGCGACTTGGTCCTGAAAGGGCCTCCAACAGTCCAGGATTGTAATATCTCTATATTGTGTTTCTTTCTGCTTCATCATACTAAGTTTCATTCTGATTCTTCCACCTTGGCTCAAGCACAGAGATTGAAATCCAGGACTGTTGGTGGCCCTTGTAGGACCATGTTGTACACTATGCTATATATTTTGTTTTAAACAGATTGAAAGTATAAGTGAATTATTATATATATTACATTATTTTTCAATGATTTATTGTTGGTCCTTCCTACCATACCAGCTTCTATCATTGCGCTGTGGCTTGTGTGATTACTGCTATAAAATCCACAATCTAGGTTGAATGAGCATTTTATCAACAGATTTGGGATTGCACTTGCCTGTCTTTTAATATTCATTATCAAAATGCTATTGTGAGTTTAGATGGAGTAATTTTATGACTTCCTCCAACAATACTAATTTTGAAGCAACTGAAAGGAGCAACACATTCAAGAGTAAAATGAATATTGTTCTGTAATTTAGTAAATTTGTTTAACCAGAAGATCTTTTTTCATTACAGTGAATACAAAAGTTGTTTATACTGATGATTGTTACTGATGTTTTTACATTACTGGAGTTACACTGGTCCATTATGTTTCTATATATTTGTGTTATAAAAGTCTCTAAAAGAACTACTGTAGATTAGGAAAAACTTCACACCGTTGTAAGCCATGGACATAAACACATTTTTTAAAGATAATATTTGTTTTAGCAGATTCTATAAGTGCACAGAAGCTTCTATGACTGTAATGCTTCAATGGTGGTGTAACGGGGATAGGGTAGGGCAACAAGGCCTCTACTGCTCCTACTGAAATCTTATCTAAATCCACCAATGAGACCAAATAGCCCCTTCTCTTAAATATATAATACAAATAAAAAACACACTCACTCAGTCTCCAAGACGGCAGGAACTTTAGAAGCCACATACTTGGTATCCTTCAGGCACAAGCAGTTTTCATAAAATGCCTGCAACTTATTCAACTGCTAACGTTATTAATTGAAGTCCCTTGTGGAGGTGATGGTTTGTACATAAGATAACTTCAAAGAAAATCCAAGTTCTCTTGGTGTTTCTGAAATCTCATAGAGTGTCCCTCAGGTCCTTTTTCCAAAATGTTGACACTTTATGGTACAATGTTTAAACATGGAGTAGAGGCCTATATGGGTTGGATGCTCTGTAAATTACTCTTTTTTTTTTTTTTTTTTTGATAAGAGGGTAATTTAATGCTTGACATACTTATCTGAAGATGCAGTGTGTGAGGTTTTTGTAATTCAGCTGTTATTAAGATCTTATCTAAAAGAGTATTTGAGTGGCGTCCGTTACAAAACATTGTACGGAAATAGGGGTGATGGGTGATCTGAGACAGCAGTGAAATGAAAAATTCTAGTAAAACAGAAAAGCTTAACAGGAGAGTAATTTTTTTTCATGAATATATATTATATATTTTTCATATAGAGAAGAGACCGAGAGAATCATCAGAAAAAAACTCCGGGACATTCTGAGGGAGAGTGACTTAGAAAACATAACTTCAAAGGAGGTGAGAGGAGTGGAGGGATGAGGAGTCGACAGAAAAATAAAGATTTACCTTTTATATAAATATAATATCTAACATTTTCCGCCTCACTTTCCTCTTGGTCACATCAACTCCTCTCTCTTTCTACTCTTCTCCCCTCTCTCTTGTTTTCTCTTCACTCTTCTATTGGTTTATGTTTTTCCTCCAGGTACGGAACGCTTTGGAGCTGCACACACTCTGCGCTCTGCAAGATTACACAGAATTTATAGACAATGAGATGATTATGATCCTCGCTCAAATGGACAGGCCCTCCGAGATATTTCCCTACCTTTACCTGGTACTGTACCTCTTATCGTCCCTAACTGCCTCTGTCTGTCTTCCGGTCTGTCTCTTCCTTACATTATCTCTCACTGTCTTGCAGGGCTCCGAGTGGAATGCATCGAATCTGGAAGAACTTCAAAAGAACAAGTGAGAGTTGATCAATTAGCGAGTCCATAACCCAGTGACTTGCTTTTGTCTGTTGCATCCAGTAATTTTTATTTATTTTTCTGTCTGTCTTTCATTCTGTTTGTAAACCATAACCAAGTGATTCACACCCTAAAAAGACCAGTGTATGCACCAGGGATAGGACTGTGAGTTTCTAGTTCACCACCTGTAATTTCTAAGTTCAATAATTGTCTGTTACCATCTCCCTCCTGTATAATAATATTATTATTTTTGTTATTAATAATAATATTACCCTTTTATTTGTAACGTATTAACATATTCCATAGTGCTATACAGGTATTAAGTACAAGGCAAAATAACAATATTAACACACTGCAAAAGAATGGAGAGCCCGGTCTTTGACCTCAAACTCTAATATACATAGTGTTTGTTCCCAGAGCACCCTACGGGATTGAAAAGCTAAAGGGTTAAGGTGTGATACAGTAGGGAGATGGCAATTTTTTGAATTTATTTTATTTATTAAATAGTCTAGTGGAGTCAGATAAGGAGTTCAACTGAGTAAGAGCAGTACCAGAAAAGTCCTGAGAGAGCTAGAGGAGCTAAGAGAGAAGGAAAGAAGAAGGTCTTTACCTGGGCGGAAAGGGCGTTTGGAGGAGTATCCTGAGACAAGAGCAAATATATAAGTGGGTGCACTGTTGTTGAATGATATACAAGGGTCATGATTTTATATTTTAATTCTGGAAAGCCAGGGAAGAGATTGACAGAGAGGAGCTGCAGACATTGAGTAAGGTAGATGAGTCTAGGAAAGGCATTCATTATGGATTGGAGTTGAGAGATGGGTGATGAGGCCAGCAAGAAGCGAGTTGCAGTAGCCAAGGTGAGTGAATGGATTAGAACTTTAGTTGTGTCTTGTATAAATATTGATGTACTGTGGAGATGTTTTTTTTAGGTGAAACTATCAAGATTTATTATTGATTTCATGTGAGGAATGAAAGAGAAGGCAGGTAGTGTAGAACCCCAAGACAATGGGCGTGGTAGGTCATGATGGTATTGCTAACAGTGAGAGATATTTGAGGAGTGAAGGCTGTAGTAGAGAGTGGGAAGATTAGTAGCCTGGTCTTTGACATGGTGAGTTTGATTTGACAGGTGGCTATGCAAAAGCATATGCTTGAGAGGCAGTTGGCAACTCGTGCTAGAAGAGAGGGATAGATCTGGTGCTGAGAGGTAGATTTGAGTGTCATCTGCATACAGATGATACTAAAATCCATAACATTGTTTAGGGGTACCAAGGGAGGATATATAGATGGAGAAGAGGTGCCAGAGGAGACCATAAATTACGATCTTCTAGGTAGGACATGGACCATGAGAGAAGTGTGTCTCAGACGCCAAAAAAGCTGAGAGTTTCTATTAAAAGAAGGTGGACAACTGTATCAAAGGCAACAGAGAGATCCCGGAGAATAAATAAATTACTTTTTGACTTGGTGGTGAGCAAGTCATTAGTGACTTTTGTGAGGGTTCTTGAACTAACAAGTGGTGAATTGCACTCACAGTCATTTATCTGACTCTTACACAGTAATAAAATAAGATAAGAAGCCTTTTGAATTTTTCACTTGAATAAGCAATTATACAGTCAGGTCCATAAATATTGGGACATCGACATAATTCTAATCTTTTTGGCTCTATACACCACCACAATGGATTTGAAATTAAACGAACAAGATGTCCTTTAACTGCAGACTTTCAGCTTTAATTTGAGGGTATTTACATCCAAATCAGGTGAACGGTGTAGGAATTACAACAGTTTGTATATGTGCCTCCCACTTTGTAAGGGACCAAAAGTAATGGGACAGATTAACAGTCATAAAACAAACTTTCCCTTTTTAATACTTGGTTGCAAATCCTTTGCAGTCAATTACAGCCTGAAGTCTGGAACGCATAGACATCACCAAACACTGGGTTTCATCCCTGGTGATGCTCTGCCAGACCTCTATTGCAACTGTCTTCAGTTCCTGCTTGTTCTTGGGGCATTTTCCCTTCAGTTTTGTCTTCAGCAAGTGAAAGGCATGCTCAATCGGATTCAGATCAGGTGATTGACTTGGCCATTGCATAACATTCCACTTCTCTCCCTTAAAAAACTCTTTGGTTGCTTTTGCAGTATGCTTCGGGTCATTGTCCATCTGCACTGTGAAGCACCGTGCAATGAGTTCTAAAGCATTTGGCTGAATATGAGCAGATAATATTGCCCGAAACACTTCAGAATTTATCCTGTTGCTTTTTTCAGCAGTCACATCATCAATAAATACAAGAGAACCAGTTCCATTGGCAGCCATACATGCCCACGCCATGACCCGACCACCACCATGCTTCACTGATGAGGTGGTATGCTTTGGATCATGAGCAGTTCCTTTCCGTCTCCATACTCTTCTCTTCCCATCACTCTGGTACAAGTTGATCTTAGTCTCATCTGTCCATAGGATGTTGTTCCAGAACTGTGAAGGCTTTTTAAGGTGTTGTTTGGAAAACTCTGATCTGGCCTTCCTGTTTTTGAGGCTCACCAATGGTTTACATCTTGTGGTGAACCCTCTGTATTTACTCTGTTGAAGTCTTCTCTTGATTGTTGACTTTGACACACCTACACCTACCTCCTGGAGAGTGTTCTTGATCTGGCCAACTCTTGTGAAGGGTGTTTTCTTCACCAGGGAAATAATTATTCGGTCATCCACCACAGTTGTTTTCCGTGGTCTTCCGGGTCTTTTGGTGTTGCTGAGCTCACCGGTGCGTTCTGTCTTTTTAAGTATGTTCCAAACAGTTGATTTGGCCACACCTAATGTTTTTGCTATCTCTCTGATGGGTTTGTTTTGTTTTTTCAGCCTTATGATGGCTTGCTTCACTGATAGTGACAGCTCTTTGGATCTCATATTGAGAGTAAACAGCAACAAATGCAAATAGCACACTTGAAATGAACACTGGAGCTTGTATCTGCTCTTTGTAAATGGGATAATGAGGGAATAACACACACCTGGCCATGGAACAGCTGAGCAGCCAATTGTCCCATTACTTTTGGTCCCTTAAAAAGTGGGAGGCACATATACAAACTGTTGTAATTCCTACACCGTTCACCTGATTTGGATGTAAATACCCCCAAATTAAAGCTGAAAGTCTGCAGTTAAAACAAATCTTGTTAGTTTCATTTCAAATCCATTGTGGTGGTGTATAGAGCCAAAAAGATTAGAATTATGTTGATGTCCCAATATTTATGGACCTGACTGTATGTGCAGTTTCCATACTGTGCTGCTTCTTGCAGCTCCTGTCTCAACAGGGTATGTGCTTTTTAAACCAATGAGATTTACAGTAGTTGTGAACACTGGTGGCCATATTTCCATTATGCATATAGAACATTTCTCTCCAGATCACTGGCATGAAATGGTTCATATGGCAGCAGCATAAATGCATATAAAAAAGATAATAAACTAAAGACTATTTTTTATTTAACACATTGAAGAAGAATGGAGGGCCTTGGCTTTTAGCTGAAAATCAAACGTACATACTGTAGAGCTTTTCCTAAGTCGCCTAACAAGATTGAAAGCTCGCAAACTTACAATCTAATGGGTATTGATGAGATCTAGAAAGATGGTAGATGCGTTGTGCAAATTAAGGCTGAAGGTGATAAGCCTCTTTAAACAGATGTGCTTTTAGTGAGGTTTTGAAGAATTTGAGGCAGGAAGATCTAATGGAGCAAGGGAAGGAGTTCCAAAGAATAGGGGCAGCACAAACAAAGTATGGTATATGAGTCTAGCAGCCTCTACTGAGCTCATCTTGTCAATATCATCTCTACATCCTTTTCTTGTTTTAATTGCATTGTTCTGCTATTTGTTCCTTTTTTCCCAGGGTCAGTCATATCTTGAATGTTACTCGAGAGATTGATAACTTTTTCCCTGAGACTTTCACATATCTGAATATTCGTGTTCTGGATGAGGAAAGTACAGACCTCCTGCCACACTGGAAGGAGACACACCGATTCATCAAGTCTGCAAGGTGACACTTCATGGTGGAGCATATAGAGTGCAATGAGAATCTAATATATATGATTTTAGTTACAAATTAACCATCTCTAAGATGTAAAGGATTTCAGTCATGTTGCATCAGCTGAAAGTATTATTTTTTGTAAAACTTCTACAATGTACAATTTAGACACTTACCTGCAGGACAGCTCTACCTCCTTGAAAATTTTGCAAACTCATCAGTTTCATTTCCAGCAAACTGGAAAAATAATGTAATATTAAACATGACAACTGAAAAGCAAAGAATTTGTTTAACCTCCTTAGCGGTAATCCAGAGCGTTGCTCGAGGTAATATTTAGTTCCTAAAGCGGTAACCAGAGCCACGCTTTTTCACCTTTTTTTATAACCATAATGGGATTGTTCTAACAACCTTTATTTCTCTCCCCCCTCCTTCCAGGAGTCAAGGCACCAAGGTCCTTGTACACTGTAAGATGGGGGTGTCTCGATCAGCTTCTACAGTGATTGCTTATGCCATGAAGCAATATGAGTGGACATTAGAAGAAGCTCTGAGGCACGTAAAAGAGAGAAGGAGTATTGTCCAACCCAACCCCGGGTTCATGAGACAACTCAACATATACCAGGGAATACTTGGGGCCAGGTGAGAGGATGGTTTTGTAGTAGTTTTTAAATATATTTTCCACTGATTTAAAACTCAAACACTTATACAAAGAACTGTACAGTGGTACCTTAACTTTTATATAGATTTCAGAAGAGTTTATGCTTGTTGCTTCACCTAAAACCACAAACAGTGCAAATATGGATGTCTGTCATTGGAACAAAAACATTTCAAGGGGACATAGACAGAAAAGTGTGTGTTAGCTAGTACTACAGAAACGCTGTGTACATGATCTAGAGGGGGCAGACCTTTTGTAGGGACTGTTTATGAGCTTTCAGTGAGTGAAAACAGAGCTTTGACCTACTTTTTTATACAATAATGTTTAAATATTCAAATAAAGATTTGTGTAGATTATTATTTAAGATATTTGTGGATGAAGAAATATAATGAAAACTCCATGTAAGCACATATGATTTATGTTTATAAAAGTCTGTTTTTTGGAATGATTAACATTTTTTAATACCCTTTACTTCTTTTGTTCCCTCAAACCTCAGTAAGCAACGTCACAGTTACCTTTGGGATCCCAGCTACAATCCACCACTTCCTCAAATTTTGAGTCCTCTTGAGACATTACACAAATCTGCTGCTGCTCCTCTCGCACCCAACCAGAGGAAGATCAACCTGCGTACTCTTATGCGCTCTATCAGTGAGATGGAGTCAGCAGAACGGGAGGAGAGTGCCCTTGACAAGCAGAATCTTGAGAAAATCTTGGAGAGTAGGGAGAGTGTATCAGAAAGTATAGAGAGTATGTCGGAAAGTTTGGACAGCATTTCAGAGAGTATGGATAGTATCTCTGAGAGTGTCTCCGTCTCCGAGAGTTTCGATAACTTCTCAGAAAGTGTTGAAAAAGAGACTGAAAGCACCATACAAACTGAAGAGACTGCCAAGGACACCACAGAGACTGTACAAATAGAAGAAGGAGAATCTGACATAAAAGAGACAATTGAGAATACCCAAATGAATGCTACTGCAGCTGAAGAAAGCACTCCTATAGACGAGGTGAAAACAAATCTAGAAGTGTGAGCAGTGATAGCACATGTTGTGTGAGTAGAGGATACTGCATGGTTGTGCAGCTCAAGAACAGAGGGCCCTGTGTGCAGTGTGCTGTAGGTGCACGCAGATTAGCAATGGAGGGTGCTACAGTAATAGTGGGTGATGGGTCTCGTTGTAGTAATAAAGGGTATAACGTATGTATAATGAGTGCACGGTCTGCATGTTACTAGAACAGAGGGTGCTGCTTGTGTATGATACAGCGAAGGAGGTTTCTGTGTGTTGTACAGCAATAAAAAGTCTTTATATATTCAAATAATGCAGGAATGAAGGGTTTTGTGTGCAAGAATGCAATCTGGTTACATTTCGGGCAGGTGACGGACGCTACCTATGTGTCCTGTTTTAAGACCAAGAAAAGGTGCAGTTTTAGTACAAGACCTGGTTCATAGTAATACTGTCTTCTCCTTTGCTAGGTATTTGGGAGCTGTCCACCTTCCTCCCATTCCCCCCAAGCTCCTTCATCAGCCCGACGGAGATCACGACGTAGAAGGAAGTCTGCCTCTCCACAAGTTTCTGAACCCCACCAAGGAAAAGGTCCTGTGAAATCTCAGTCAGTATCTGAGCTAGAGGGTGCAGCCATTGTATCAAGGCGACTGCATGGGGATCACCGCGGAGGCCGCAAAGCAAGGATCATACGACAGGGCAATGTGGGAGAAGCACCTGAGGAGCACTGAGTCGGGGACTCTGGGGTTTGTTTGTGTTAATAGCACAGGGAGTACAGAAAGATTGGTGGGGCGGGAGATCAAGTTTTATTTTTGTACAGATGTTTTTATTTGCTGCTCTCTTTTCTGCTAAACACAGCACTGAACTATTCTACCACACGGGCCATAGGGAGAACTGAAAGATGTTGGCACACTCAGGGACCCAGATATTTGCCTTTTGTAACGCTTTATCTTCTACACCATCTAATAAAAAGTAAGATATGATGCAGCCATGTTGCACGTGTACGCTATGGATGCTGAATTTGTTACAGGATTTCCTGTTCTCCCAATTATAAGAACATCCAGCATTAAAAGTCCATCAGCCAGGATTAGAAATTATAGCTCTTGCATTGTGTAAGAGGATTGATGTTCTAACAGACATGTGTCTAGGATTAATGGAAAATTAAACCTGTTAACAATAGTATTTTTCTGCCACTTTGTTATTTATATTATATTTAATGTGTGTATAACAGCGAAAACATCAGAACTGCTTGTTTTGACATATCATCTTTAATCAATATTGGCGGTTGTCTTTTGCTGCATTGGAAGATGGATAATTTCCTTCCAGTGCTTTGTGTGAATCTTTTAACAAGAATATCAGGCAAAATGCACTTTTTTTTTTCACTGTACAAATAAAACACATAATTAAAGTACCACTGCACAATGAAGAGATGGGGAAAAAAAAAAAAAAAAAAATATATATATATATATATATTACTTTTTGAAAACGAAGATCATACTTAAGCAAGAAAGAAACCCTACAGCTAGATTAATTCGAAAAAAAAATTGTGATGCCTCTCCTGGGCCCTGGGGAATCCATTGGTGGAATTTGTGAGAGGCAACAAGTCTGCGTCTTGGCCAATGGAGCAGAAGGGGGTGGTGTCAATTTTAGTCTTATCCAATTATCTCAACAAAAGCTCTCTCCACTGATAGCCAAAACACACATGCTGAAGATTCAGCTCTGCAGAACTATAAAAGCAAAATTGATTCCTGTACTCCTAAACAGAGCTTTCAAAAATAAATAAACATTTAAAAAAAAAAATTAATTTTTTTTTTTTTAAATCTGAAGTTTTGAATACTCTGTTTATGAATATAGGAATGAGAGGGGGAGGGAACAGGGAAAGGTCTTAAGGATTGTTTGAAAAATGGATAACCTTAAAGCTGCAACCACACTCCTTCCCCCTAATAGGCCTAGAAGCAGGCCACAGCTCTTCAAAAAAATGTAACCTCTCATATCAGGCAAACCACTTTCTATGTATCATGGATCCCCCCCCAGTAAAGACCTCAACATTTGTTTCTTAACTAAAAACTAGTAAATGGCTTTTTTTTTCTGCATAATTCTACTATTAGACACATTTTTCAAACCTGTATACTATTTTTTTTACAGTGCTCTTTTACTCTTTCATCACACGCTGCTGGAGGAAATTATTGCATATTAACTCGTACATTCCCGGTGGAGCCAAAGCTGTTGCCCGGCCTTGTTAATAATGTTGTGACATTTCCTAACCGCATTATTATCTACCATAATATTCACAAACAAGGGAAAGCACACACACGTGCATCAGCTCGGGGAAATGGAAACTTGGGTTCAAAAAAACAAAAAAAAATTCATGTTCGCTTTTAGTTTCCCTTTAAATTATAAACTTTGACAGATTGCTGACTCTGAAAGAGTCTCCCACTGATACAAACTCTGCCTGCGGGCAGTAACCTCTCAGTCTTTAGCATTTCTATAGGTGCAATAAAGTGAGCATATTGTGCAATAGAAATCACCATAAAAGACTGCTTGTGAAAAGAGGTGCCCAAATGTTTCTCATTAAGATCTTGTTAATTGTAATTTCTTATTTGATTTGCTTTCTAATAAATGGAAACAGGTGCAGTTGTTCCTGTCCAGGCTCCATAGGACTCTTTTTCCTCTGTTTCCTGTGACATGTCTGGACAGTGGAGGAGAAAATAATCCCATCCTGTCTCATGATATTTGTTATTTCTCTATACTATACACCACTTCTTTTTTTTTTTTTTTTTGTATAAATTTGTTTATTGACTGAATTGCACATACCTTATTAATAACACTATATTAAGATTTATTTGCTTTCTAAGGAATTAACAGTTTAGCTGCAGTTCATAATATTTAATAAGTTAAACTGAAAATATTTTCGGTGTCCTATTAAACTTACTGTATAACAAGAAAGATGGATGTAGTTCTAGCAATATAACCTGCACATACTGTCATCATTTATAAAAGTACAATTCAAAGAACAACCTATAAACGTAGTCTGTCCATGGTTAAGTAACCAAATAAATAAGGGAAAAACAAGAGGGGTGGGAGAGAGCGCACCGATTCCTAGTGCAGATGACAGCGAGTCCCCGTATCCCCATTTGTACCGATAGAGGTACAACCCTCACCTTGAGCAACCTCACTACATGAGGTATTTCCAACACTTGTGTATACTATACAATGTATTATCCAGTTGGTACTCCTGATGCATCTGTCAATCCGTTTGCTCCTCTAGGGAGCCACGATGAGGGTGTTTGTTCACAATTTTTTTACCACAATCATAGTGTTACTATACCGGTGAATAATAATATGAATCAGGATCAGGTAATCATAGGGTTAATAATACAACCATGTCTTGAAAGTGTAATAAATGTTTTTTTTAATTCATGTTCAAATATAAATATTAATAACAAAAAGCTGTTTCGTCACTATGAAATGTGGCTTTCTCAATGATCCAAATATCCTTAAAAAATGTTGTCCTGTAGTAACTCTCTTGTGTGCTATCAGCACTTTAAGGTAGAAGTCAATGATGGTGTTAATTGCAAATTGCTATCAATTATAATAAAGAAAACCTACATCGGAGATGTACTAACGGTAGATTCTAACCTACGGGGTGGTCTCTGCTGTTTTTTTTTTTATGTGACTTGAATGTTCAAGCTTTTGTTTTCTTTGTTCTGTCTAAAAGAGGTTATTTGATAATGTACCGCTAAGTGTTTTCTCAATACAGAAAAAAACTGATTCAAACAATGATCAGTAATAGAGCGGTATGAGTCATACCTGTCTGCAACTGAAAGCTACAGATGGACGAATGTTCTGTGCATATCCTCTTAGTTGCAACAAAGTTAAAAACAATTTTACTTTGTATATCTTCATGCAAAACACAACTGTTTAAACAAAAGCATGCTCTTTTAAATGCATGAAAACAATAATTGTGTTCCATGTCCCTTTAAGCCTGCACAGCGGGTCAGCTCTTATTGCGTAAAATGACTTTTTATGCTTTATTAGGTGTTTAATGAATAAGTTGGACAGAAAGGTGAAGCGTAAGTGCAGTGCAACACATCTGGGCGTGACTAGTGGAAGGTGGACACTGTATTGCTACAGAAATCCTTGAAGATTGACTTATCTCAGTTTGCATATTATTATCAGATTGTTACCAGGTATAATGTGTGTTTCTTAATTAATCGCTTTAAAGGGCCACTAAAAGTAAGTGACAAACAACTA
The DNA here is from genome assembly GCA_027410445.1 of Discoglossus pictus. Classification (NCBI taxonomy): domain Eukaryota; kingdom Metazoa; phylum Chordata; class Amphibia; order Anura; family Alytidae; genus Discoglossus; species Discoglossus pictus. Next base: position 59,295,084 of record CM050171.1, read on the forward strand.
TAAGAGTAGAATGTGTTACATACATGCTTTAAATATGTTTAAGGATTAATACGCAAAGTGCATTTTGTTTGCTGAGTTTTAAAATGAACATGTGCATGATCCAAAGTTTCTGTTTAGTAAAAGAAATTGATCCTGATATCTTTGGATAGGTGCCCAGCACTGCTCCTGCTCATTAGTCCTTTTGCAATTACGGACAGAATAGAAGGATCAAGACGTCCTTACTTTTTATTACATGGGTTTTAAAATGGGTTTTTTAACAGGTTACTTAATACATATTTACATGTATTTACAGCAGGTCTGTGTAAGGGTAGACCTGACTAGTAAGAAAGAAAGCAGACATGATTCGCTTACTAGATAATAAAAAAATATATTAGAAATCACTTGAACATAAAAAAATACAAACCGATATAGGTAGAGAGAACCTATACACATGGGCAAACTAGATTATTAAATATTGAGCAGTTATACTTTTTTACATTCACTTTCAATTTAGCTGCAAACAAAACACTTTGGGCCTCATTCAATTGCGATTTGGCCAATTGAATAGGGCTCTAAATAAGCACAGAGCATATTTTTTTTTAAAGACGTTTTTAGTTAGTGAAAAACTTGCTTTTGGATAGATGTTCACTAACTAAAAACTTCTTTAAAAAAATATGTTGTGTGCTTATTTAGAGCCCTATTCAATTGGCCAAATTGCAATTGAATGAGGGCCTTTGTGTCCCTTTAGCAAAGTAGCAATTTCTAACAAGAACTGTGATCAGTTTTTTCACATAGTAATATTACTGGGTTGATTATATAATTTTAGTGCCCCTAATCGTTTATTTTACATAAGACACACATTCCTGATGTTACCAAGTGGCTTTTTCTAAGGCTTTCATAAGGCTGCTTGACACAAGTTAAAGAAAAAGCAAAAAGTTGATTGCACAAAGCATTTTGATGATTGTACCTTTACAAGAAATATAGGTTACAGATTATATTGCAGTGTCTAAATAGGTTTTTGCCATACACATCTGTACATGCTATGATGAGAGGACTATTATTGGGTTTTTACTGCATACAGAGGATGCATATAAAGGAAATGGAATTTAAACTCAAGTGTTTGGAGAAAGAATTACATAAAAAATTCAAACATAGATGAAGGTTACTCGAAAGGCAGTGGTACTTAAGAAAGTACCATCTAGTGCGGATTGTCAGAGCAAATACTTAACATCAAATAATGTCAATCATTGAGGAAATGGGAACTTGCTTATTCTTTCCAGCAAAAAACTAACATCAAATGAGTGCAGTGTCTCTGCACGAAGTAATAGAAGTTATGGCTGGTCAATGCCACAGTTTTAAAAATGTTGCTAAAGATTATCCAAGAAAAATATTTTTCCTTAAGACGTTGTGCACTGTATTTACATCTCCACCAGCGCTAGATGAGCCACTCTTCCAGTCTCTTAGCCATCCATTCTTATGGCTGTTGCATTTTTTATACTTCTTCCTTAAAGAGGGTATTCATGCCAAAGACTAAAAATAAAAAATGAAGATGTATATCAATATCTGTGTCTTCTGTACTTTGTATATACTGCTAGTGTATAAACATGTTTGTCCTCACTTAAATGGCCACTTAATTCAGTACAATGTGGAGCACACCAATGTAAAGATCTCTTAACAGCATGTTGAAATACATTTAGAATTTTTGAAATCTGTGCTTTTTTACTGAGATATTTATTAATTATATCTATGTTTACATGTGTCACCGGCAAGCTGCCAGACAGCCCAACGGCTCAGCTCCATGCAGAGAGCAAAGGAAAACCAGAGTTAACCCTTTATAAATGTATCTGCATAAAAGGGAGTTTTGGAATCTCTTAAATAAGTTACTTGTGGGTTAACTGCTGGGCTGTAGGATTACTGAATGCAACGAGACACATATACATTTTCTCTGCACGGAGCTTCACCAGCCAGTGTCGGCATATGTCATTAATCATGGAATAGTCAGTGTGTTTGTAAACAGACCTAAAACTTTTGTTTTTTAACTGTTATAAGTGTAAGTAAAGGGGGGAAAAAAAGATCATTTTATCATACAATCTTGTGCTCTTTCACACCATGAAGAGCACTTATAGTGTGGTAACTGGCCCTTTAGCCATTTCTTATTTCAGGAGAGAATGTGGTGTATAAGGGTCTACTCTGCATATGGAAAACGTTTCTTGCCAAAATACAAACTGCCTCTACACTAACACCTAATATTCTGGAACTTATCCACTTCCCTCCAAATAAATCCCTATAGAGTGGACCCTCCACATTCGCGGGGGTCCACTGAATGTGCGAATAACGTAAACATGGGTTAACTATCACTATGCCCATGTTTTGTCCCTTGGGAAAGGGTGGGTGGCACTCACCCAGCGGGGAAATACTCAAAATGCCTTTAAAAGGCATTAGCACCTAAACTGGGCCATTTAGGCCCGGAACAAACATTTAGAAGAAAAGTTAGTATTTTTGGGGGCAGTCTTGAACTGCTGGTTATGCCGGTTTAGCGGGAGTTTCTGTAATATGGGGAATTGATGCCGGTTGCTTGCGTGCCGGTTGGTAAGGTGCCGGATAACCGGGCTTTTACTGTATATACATATATATATATATGGACTAATAATTACCAAATTACTATACATATGTGTGTGCAGTTGGTCCCATCCTTAGGTTGAAAGGTATTTGGGGATGTGGCTGAAAACTAATGAACATTTAGCCTGCATAGATGGATAAGGGAGATAGAAATGCTGAAAGGGATGGTGAGTAGGGCAATATAGAAGGAATGTGCTAGGTGAAGGGTTTAAATATCAGTTACACACACACATATATATGTATATATAAATATATAGTAAGAAAAATACATTAGTGTACATGTTTGAACGTCTAAGTATAAGTTAAATGTATTTCCTGCTCAAAATTATTTTTTAGATGTCCAATTGTGCACACAAATGTACTTTTTTTTTTTACACTATACTCTGTATGGTTGAGGGTTTCTAAAAATGTTCTGCCTTTAGTATGTTCTCCCCAGTCAAATATAGGCGGGCACTCTAGCCACCAAATTAGAAGCGCCACCTGTCTTGCGAAGCAAATCACAAATACAAATACATTGTATAACTATATACCCCTCCATCAGGCCACCTGGTTTTTAAAAATCTCTGGGGAGAACGCTGTAAATTATGTTGTGATGTATATAAATAGATAGATATCTCTATATAAATGATGTTTAGTCGTTCAGTCACTTCCAACTTTGTGACCCTATGGATCACAGCATGCCATGCACATCTTATGTCTGGATGTGCTTTATGTTTTCTTGTCAAAGATACTGGAGTAGGTTGCCAGTTCCTTCTCTAGTGTACCGCAATTTGTGTGCTGTGACTTGTCCATCTTGGCTTACAGCCAGAAGAGGATCTCTATCTATCTATCATATGTTTCTCCCCGCGTATGTTCATATGTATGTATGTATCTATCAATCGATCTAAAGGAACAATAACAGTTTAATGCAAAACGCCTGCACATTTAGCTTTAATAAATAAGTACCAGTACCTTATGAGTATATATTACTGGATGAATGTGTGCCAGGCAGTACCTGGGATTATGATGGTGCACTCACCAGTTCTGATATGCTGGGTCCTTGCTGTTAGCCATGAGCATCTCTCCAATGACTTTGGGGGGTGACAGCCCAAGCCTCTGTGCCCTCTGCCATCTCTCCAGCCTGGTGATACCTGCGGGTGAGGGTCAGATGAGTCTGTGCTGGGTCAGGGTGCACAGCAGGGCTGCAGTGACACACAGTACTTACCTACACAGGGCCCAAAGTGCCAGTCCAGGTCAAAATGAATGAGAGTGTCTGAGGGTGACAGTGCTGGACTCTGCTGTGCATCTGTGTGAGAGAGACATGTCATGTGAGGTAATAATGTGATGACATAGGAAAGGGCATGGCAGGAAATGGCTCCAGGTAACCGCATCTGAGGTGAGCTATACAACAGGAGGGTGCCGTAATGCCCATGACCTATTGTATAGAGTATAAGTAGGTGTTACCGTCTTGTTTATCTCTCCTCAGCTCGGTGTCCTTGGCTGTGCTTCTCTCCGTCTTTCTCTTCGCACTGCTCTCTCCCTTCTTCACTACTGGATAGCATTGTGTCAGCGGACGCTTTCTTCCCATTATAATGTGTATATTTATATATATGTAATGGCCCCACCAGGGCTCCTCTACACACCCTCACTGCTCCCCTGTCAGCCACTCTCTGCTCCCCTGTCAGTCACTCTGCTCCTCTCACAACTCCCCTGTCAGCCACTCTCTGCTCCCCTGTCAGTCACTCTCTGCTCCCCTGTCAGTCACTCTCGGCTCCTCTCAAGCTCCCCTGTCAGTCACTCTCGGCTCCTCTCAAGCTCCCCTGTCAGTCACTCTCTGCTCCCCTGTCAGCCACTCTCTGCTCCCCTGTCAGTCACTCTCGGCTCCTCTCAAGCTCCCCTGTCAGTCACTCTCTGCTCCTCTCACAGCTCCCCTGTCAGTCACTCTCGGCTCCTCTCAAGCTCCCCTGTCAGTCACTCTCTGCTCCTCTCCCTACTTCCCTGTCTGTGCCTTTTGCTGCTTTCAGTTGGTCTCGGTTTGTACAATAACAAAGTGCGCCATCTAGAGGCAGAGCGCGGAATGGCAGCTGGCGAGGACATGTCGGTGCATGTCACTTCTATTATGCGCAGTTTATGTAAGCATTGTGTATTAAGTGACCCCAGAGCGCCCACTTGTTTTCATACAGTTACAAATACAGTTTATACATTGCAAAACACGTGTTGCCTTAAAAAGAAATGATCTCCATTTTAGAAAACGTGCATCAAAGAATCACAGAATAGGTATAAATGTAAGCTGCTTGACACAATCCTATTTAGGTTTCATGCTTCCCCAGACCATTGTTTTACTCAATTCTGGGACCTTTCCTGTTTTATGCTAGCACACGCGTGCACGGCACTGGAAGCCTCCTGTTGCCGTGTGCGCTCACGTCCCGCATCCCAATGTTCTCCGTAAGCCCCTAACCCCCTACACCCGTTGCCCAGCCTAACCCTAACCCCCTACAGCAGTTAGCGGACCTAACCATAAACCTAACCCACTACAACCCTTGCCAGCCCTAACCCTAATCCTAACCCCCTACACCCCTTGGCGGCCCGAACCCCCTACATCCATTGCCGGCCCTAACCCGAACCTCCTACAGCACTTCCCAGCCCTAAATCTAAGCCCCTAATCCCCTATACCCCTTGGCGGCCCTAACCCTAACCTCCTAACTCTCTTAGCCTAACCCTAACCCCCTAAAACCACGTCCCTAACCCTAACCCCCAAAACCCCGACCCTAACCCTGTAAACCTAACCCGAAAATCCCTAACCACTTACCGGCCACAAGGAGACAGCTTCATTTGCGCAGGTCAGTGCAGCATGCGTGCGTGCACATAACAGATGAGCGTGCACGTGTGAAAGCATAAAACAGGAAAGCACCCAATCCTGCCCTCATGGGGGTATTTAGGTTTTATGCTGCCCTAGGCCATTCAGATATGTGCGCGCCACATGCAGCTCCTTCTTTACCCTTTCTATATCTCTAATATGTGTGTTTATGTAGATATGTAGTATGCCACAAAGTATCAAGTACGTTTAGACACAAATACCACTATATATTATTATTATTGTTTATTTGTAACATATTCCATAGCGCTATACAGGGGTTATGTTCCGGATAAAAACTATTTTAACACATTGCAAACAAATGGAGGGCCTTGCTTTTCAGTTTATTAAAATCAAACCTACTTAGTGCATTCCCTAAATCCCCCTTATAAGATTGAGAACTAGCAAATTTACAATCTAAAGGGTTTATAGACATTTCTCTGTAATGACAGTCTCCTGCCTCCTGAAAATGGCATATCTGTCAGTTAATTTATACATAACTTCTATACCAACATTATGGCACTTGAGTTGAGCACTTGAGCAGTTGGTTCAAATGAGTAACTCGAAAACACAGAAAAACCACCAAAATAATAATTAAAAAAAATAATAACACACAGCACAAGTGGAGAGCCAGGGAGTCTGGGATTGAAGTTGCAAACTAATTGGAGCCATATTTTGCGTATGTCTACGTTATCTTGTTCGTATTGATTGCATAACCCGTTTGGTTCACCTAAATTAAACTAAACATCTTCAAACAAAATAAATATAAACAGTTTAGTTCACATAAATATACATATCATTCAAAATAGTAATGCAATTTCCAGCTTGTCAGAGAGGTCTCCTTTCCAGGTTCCAGGCCCCCATCATCACCGCCGAGCCCCGTTCCCCTCCACGACAAGATATGTTAATTGTGTGAACGCAATGGTTGACCCTCTCTACTGTCCAGCCATGGGCCCCAAACCTCCATGTACAGAGGAATAGAGTCTTCCAGTGTGAGAGTCTTTTTTTCGTTTATTGCTATATTGTTAATTTTGTTTTTAACTGTTGACAGACCTAGTTTATCAGACTTCCAGTTCTTTGCTATATGGCTCTTGGTAGCTAAATAGAAGAACTGTAGGAGCTTATTTTGAGGGGCGTAAGGGTTTTCACCGGAATCCCTAGTAGACTCACCTCTAATTCCCGCTAGTTGTGAAACAGCTCTCCATAGCTGTTGGACATTGGGACAAAGCCACCAGGTATGGATAAAGGACCCAGTAACCTGGCAGCCCCTTAAGCAGTATGGGCTTTCTGTCGTTTCCCTTTGGAAAGCTTTTCAGGTGTTATATACGTTCGGGGCAGTACCGTTACTGCAGTTTCCAGTACATTTTGATTAAGGGACCCTCTATGTATGCCTTTCCTGGCAGTTTCCCATTTCTCCATATCTCAGATTTGATTCAAATCCTTCTCCCACTCCCTAACATAGTTGTCTTTGGTGTTACTGGGAGGAGAGTTGTAGATGTCATATACAGTATATAACCCTATTATTCCTTTAGAAAGAGGAAATTTCTGGCTGATTAGGGACAGCCAATATTTCTTAGGAGGGCCCTGGAACTTTATTAAAGCGTTCACAAAGTGTCTGAATTTACAGAAGTTGTAGTGTTCGCTTAGTGGGAGATTGTGTTTATCCTTAATTATATCAAAAGTGATAGGTCGTCCCTCTTTTATCCAGGCACCCACTCTATCTAGCCCCCTCGACTTCCACCAAATTATGGATTCCCTACTCAGGTTTGAATTTTTTATTGCAAGCAATTAAAATCATGGTATTTTTAATTTCTTCAATACATTGAGCCTTTTCCGTATCACTTTAATAGAATGAAAAAAAAAAAATGATATATAAGATCCTTCTCCTGCTATGGAGATATGCTGCAAATTAGACTGAGTAAATTCTCAAGTTATGATCAACTCGGTCTTTTATCCACACCAGTATAACCCGGTTATATTAATATCAATAGATTTCTTATAAATCAAATTCACAGTAGTTTGAACTGGCTCAGATTTTTTCATCCAAAATATTTCTCAAGAATGATCAAATTCTTAATAATGATTATTATTATGAACAAGGGTATTTTTTTTTTTTCATTTATACTGGCTGGCTTGGAAATATTTTAATTATAACCGGCAACATTTTGTGTAATCTAAAAAATTACTATTATTTGTTTAAATTATTGGAATTAGGTGTTCAATTGGCGTCTTTTTGCGGGCTCCAAATGGGTTATGGTGATGGTTAATCCCGTAGCTTACAGCCTCCCAAAGCCTTTGATCTTTCAAGGACGCAAAACTTCCGATCGCGAAAATCGCACATAGCTATTCAATTGCAAAATCACTCAACACCGCAGCCGCAAACAAGCTCGCAAAAGCCAAATGGAAGCCCAAAGCTTACGGGTTTAAAATAGGACCCACAAAGGTTTTACAGACAAGTTTGGAACACTGCAAATGACAATATAAAGACAATAATGCACTTTAAAACATGGGGAAAGCAACAGAAGGCATTGCAATTATTGCACAATAACTCCCAACTATCAAATATATAAAAAATAAAATGTAATTTTCCTCATAGGTTGTAATGGATATGCATAAGCCAATATGAAAAGCCATGCTGCAACATGCTGAAAGCTATTAAAGACACACTACCTCATTAAGTTGCAACACAAAAACATGCAAATGGCTGACATGTGGACCCTAAAAATACAAAGATCATCTCATATACATTTCACTCATCATATCTACATTGGGACAACAAATAATGGTCAAATTACAGTGCCAGGGGTACATTTCACATATGGTTGTTCAGTCCCTCAGTTGTGTCCGACTCTCTGTGACCCTATGGACTTCAGCATACCTACCAATATCTCTGTCTGTGGGTATCCACAAGGTTTGCATGACAAAGATACTGGAGTGGGTTGCCAGTTTCTTCTCTAGTGGACTGTGATTTGTCTGACCTCTCTGCTATGACTTGCCCACGCACAGTAGCCGTAGCCACGTATAGATCACAGCTTCATTCAGGTACAAAAGCCCCTTCACCACCACCACTCTGCAAATCACAAGGGGACATGGGGAACATACACCACACTAATCTTCTCTTACCCATCAGGCAGGGCCGCAAAAACACATGGAGGCTGTGCAGAGGCACGTAGAGCGACAGCCAACTCACCTCCATCAGGGAAATCTCCGCTACGCCCATCCTGGAAAGTCCTACACCATTGCTGGCGGCCATGTGCCAAGATGTATATGCATTCCCATTTGGTGGCCTCCCATTCTGTTTTGCTACTCATCAATTTACATTAGTGTGATGTATGATCTCCTGGTCCCCTTCTGGATTGCTAAGTGGTGGTGGTGTACCATGTAGGACCACTGTCGGTGGGCACGTCATAGCAGAGAGGTCAGACAAATCACAACCCACTCCAGTATCACCTGTCATATTGTAATCAGGCCTTCCGGGGAATGTTGATATTCAACAGTATCACTCATTGAACTTTGCATGTGTATTAACCCTTTATTTTAATTATATATGATATATATTATTATATGTCTAATGCTATTATGACAATTGTTTTTATATGTATTGATATATTGCATAGTAACTAGGGCTCATTAGTTTACATATATAGGAATGTTATGAGTGAGTGTGATACTCAATCATCGGGGGTAGAGTCTAAATAAAATAAATGAATATCACAGGAATTTAGATATCATGAACTATAATGGTAGACTCTATATAAACCATATGAGTGTGATAGAAGTGTTTATCAAAATATAAAGAAGATAGAAACACACTACTCATTACCCCTCATTACTCCTGTTTCTGAAAAATGGAAGTACAGATGCAAAAATCTAGCCGAACTGCCGCTAGGCCTAATTCCCACTTACCTTTGAAGTGCTGTCTAAATTAAGACAAAACGAGAGTCTTGGATGTATCAGCAAGTCAGATCAACATGCGAGTGTCAGGAAGGTGCTTGATTATGCTTGTATCTGTACCCACACAAATGACCTATTTTGTATTCATGGCATTAATTCATGTTACCAGTATACCAACACACTCTTTTCTGTAGTGTGATCATTACTTTGTGTGGACCATGTCCAGACATCACGCGCTATTGTATTTATACTCCTTTATACACAATTTTTAATTGCTGTTTATTAACCTAATAAAAGTTATTTTTTATCTATCTCATCTCCATAATTTATTCTCCTTACTCCTATACCATGAATATTTATCACATACTAAACTAATGAGGGGTAATGACCATTACCAGTAGTGTGTTTCTCTCTTCTTTATAATTTTATATATAGGAATGTGACACAAATGTGATGAACGTGGATGTCCCATAACCCCAACCATTGAAAACACACTGACATGGTGAGAACGGTATAACAAAGCTTTATTTTATACACAGAGCACAATCAGAAATGGACAAGACTGTGCATTAATATCATGGGTGTGGTGTGGGCGGATCCTGAGAGAGCAAGAGGCTTGGGGGAAAAAGGAGATACTTACAGGGGGTAATGTGATAGTCTAGAATAAGCATGATGCATAGCACCTACCAGGGTCACATGTGGTCACTACACCACTGCAACCGGAATCTGTTGAAAAAAGGATCACCAGAAATCACTCCATTTAATTGAAAAAGAAACCATTAATGTGCATAGCACTTACAACTTGTCTATATCCGCTCAATGAAACAGATGATTCAACCTTTGTAATCAAATCAAGTTTCACACATACAGTGTGGTGAAAATAACCAAAATCTGAAAAAAGTGGTCAACTAAAAAAAGGCTGAGGAAGATAAAAAAAACTAATCAACATGCATGTACAGTGCAGTGCTAAATACTGTAACTGTAACAATATACCATCTCACCTGATTCCCATCTGCAAGCATTACTAACTATTAGCTAGGTCTCTGGATATTTGGCAATATGGGAAAATATCCATTAATACGGAGATGACACAAAGGTCAAAAGCCAGACCCAAGGATCTGTTCTCAGATCGATATTGCGGTCAGGATAACTACATTTCAGCTAACAACAATCATGTCTTAGATATCTGCCTATATGATAACTTTAAGATTGTGGAAGCTACATGTTAAGGGGGGCTGTCAATGAAGGAATGTCTACCTGAGAGGCACTATGAAAACCTTACACCTCATACCTTTCCTTCACAATGCTTGCAGATGCAGAAGATGCCTTAATGGACCTGAATTGTACCTAAAACAAACCAAAAAAAAGACAAAACCTACACAATAAGGCCTTAAAAAGTATAGGGACTGTAGCATTTCTTCTCAACAGCATACCTCAGTGACCATCAATTAGTGAAATGTTACACAGAATCCTATGTGTCCTCAGAGAAGAGGATCATGGACCATGTGATGGGAGGTAGCCATCTGCATACAAAATATCACCATCACAGAGGCCAAGATCCAAGACTCTGTAGCCAGGCTAGATAAGGTTAACATTGTGACCAACAGATTGTCACTGAGGAGTGCTGTTGAGAAGGCACAAACATATGCGCAGCCCCTAGGTCCTCCTCCGCCTAGGCACAGTGCCCAAATCCCCCATGTCCGGCCACTATCTCCCTGGTGGTGGTAGGGGGGGGGGGGCAGCGGGAGGCAACCCCCCAGGAGGCAGCAGCACCTGCAGTGGTGGAGGCATGGTGGGAGAAGAGGAGCGGCCGGGGGATGCCTCCGGGGTGGATGAGGCGGGGCTGGGACCAGAGCGCGTCGCATGGCTTCTGTTGTTAGCCCCTGGAATGCGTTCTGGTCTGCCCTAATAATGAGCAGCCCGGCCAGGTAGGACTCAGTCATTAGGTGGTGCCTCCTCTCCTTCCCATTGCGCTTTGCCAGGCTGCGCATTACCTCTGTATGATTGGCGGAGATGCTGCCCTGGATCCCCCGAAGACAGTCCACCTGCTGACGCATGAGGGCAAGCATCTCCACCTGTGCAGCCTGGCCTGATGTTGGGGATGAAGGCGTGGCATGTGAGGAGGTGGCGGTGTTTGAGTGGGGAGGGTTGAAGCCCGGCTGGAGGGTGTTGCTGAATGTGCACTGGTGTGGTTGGGCTTACTGGTGGTGGCGGCCAGTCCAGCGCACTGCTGTGAGGGGGTAGGTGATGGCCGGCTAGTGTCCTCACTCAGGTTGGAGGGCCCTGACGATAGCCTCAGTCTCTGGAGGAGGGAGATAGTTGGGTCGAATCCCGGCAGTGTCGCCGTGGGTCCAGATGGTGGCTATCTGACATCTAGGCTTGAACCTGGGTAATACTCCTAATTACAACTCAGATTTTCTAGATGTGATCTATTCTTTGGTTCTTGGTCTTGATAGTTCTTGGCTCCTAACGCTATCTTGATTCTGGCTATGGTTTGTAACTGCATAGGCTACAGTGGGCACACCAATACATGGTCTATCTATTGGTTTATAACTGTTGTTGTGCCCAGGAATGACAGGAATAACTATCCCTTGTTAATTCCATAGAGCCAACATTTTGGTCATCATGTACATGTGTAGTGTCTGTGATGTACATGTGGTGGCATGTTAGTGTATGTGATATTCACCTGACATGGATGTTGGATCCTGCTGGGCCTCCATGCCTGAAGCTTTAGCGGCGGGCACCTGTCTCAGAAGGTCCTTGGCGACCCTCCCCCACTCATTATAGGTCACAGTCTTGTTCTTGTCCTCTTTACCCATCCTCCTCCTCACCTTGGCCCTGATGTCATCAAACCCGTGCTTGACGAACCTTGCATCCCTTGGTGCTTTGCCTACTGCTGTCACTTCAGCCGCTACCTCCTTCCATGCCTGAGCCCTAGCCCCTGGCCTAACTCTCCCTCCCGCCGCAAGAATCCCGGGGTGGCCACGGATAGCACCGTGGAGGACCACATTCTCCCAGTGTGTGTAGTTGTGGGCCCTGTGCTTGCTCCTAGCCTCTTGCCCTCCCAACTGTGGACGGGGATACTTGTCTCCCTGACCTGTCCTTGAGGCCTGACCCTCCCCCGAACTACCGCCACCCCTGGGATCAGGCCCTTTCCCCTCTGTCCCTCTCCTAGGTGTTCCTGCTGCTCAGGCCACCCTGCCACCACCGACCTCCTCCTCTACACTTCCCTCCTCTTCCTGCTCCTCTGCCACCACCTCCTCCTCCGCCACCTCCTCCTCCAACTCCTCAACCTTCTCCTCCTCTCCTCCACCACTCCTCCCCCTCTCCGCCACTATTTCCCAGGGCCACCTCTCTCTCCTCCTCGCCTCTCCTGTTCTCCTCCTCCCAACCTCTCCACTCCTCTCCCCTCCTCTCTCCTCCCTCCATAATAATCCCAAAAATAAAATAAGGATAAATCAATCAAAGTTTGGCTGTATATGTATGATGGAAAAAAAATGTGTGTATTATGTGTAATTAATAACTGTTGGGGGATGGGATGTGAGGGATGGGGGGGAGCAGTGGCTGCTGGTGACTTTTCAAGTTGGAGGGGCGACAGGGCGAAACATTGCCACTCCCCCTTTTTCAAACCACACCCATTTTATAACTCCTCCCCCTGACATCATAATGACCTTTATAAGCCCCGCCCAATGACCTTATACTTGTAAAGCCCATTGAAATACATGATCAGCAATGCAGAAATGTCAAGAAGTAAAGTAACAATGTGTTAAATTCATTGGTATACAATATAGATTGAAAAAACTCATGTGACAAGACTACAGCAATATCATAATTGCACCTATACGTATTAACAGAAAAATTAAAGGAGTGACACCTACCATTAGTCGACCAAGTGGAACCATATAGGCCTCAAACATACCTTAGAAGACCAAGTGTGACCATAGGCCCCAAACATACCTTAGAAGACCAAGTGGAACTATATAGGCCCCAAACATACCTTAGAAGACCAAGTGGAACTATATAGGCCCCAAACATACCTTAGAAGACCAAGTGTGACCATATAGGCCTCAAACATACCTTAGAAGACCAAGTGGAACTATATAGGCCCCAAACATACCTTAGAAGACCAAGTGGAACTATATAGGCCCCAAACATACCTTAGAAGACCAAGTGGAACCATATAGGCCTCAAACATACCTTAGAAGACCAATCAGCACTGCATAGGCCCAAACCAGTGGATCTTGGGATTCAAGAAAACAACAACATTTAACTTCTGTTTAGACAACACAATAATCAATGTCAAACAAACACGTTGAATTAGCATATGGATAACCATATGAGCAGTAACGCCACGCCAAGACTTCAACAATTGTTACTGACCATTCACACACCTTTCATAGCTCCTTCAATATGCACACCCACACACCATTCATACTTTACTTACCACTAGTTATTTTTGGTAGTGAGGTGGTGCCATTTCTGAGAACTTTACGTACCCTTGAAGGTGCCTCCAATTCCTTCAAACCAATGCATTTAACCGCTACAGGGCCATGGTGCTTTTTAATTACTTTTTTGATCCTCTTCAATGTGGAGAAGCATCTTTCTGGTTCTTTAGTAGTCTTGGTTGTTGTAAGCAGGATTCCTTATAGCTTCACTCACTCTGTAAGTTGCTGCAGAGCAACAGCACTTGTACAGACATGGAATTCTTGCTTCCCGTACACAAGTGACAGCTACCCTTGGAAGTGCCTCCAATTCCTTCAAACCATGCCAAGGCTTCAACAATTGTTACTGACCATGCACACACCTTTCATAGCTCCTTCCATATGCACACCCACACACCGTTCATACTTTACTTACCACTAGTTATGTTTGGTAGTGTGAGGTGGTGCTGCTTAACGCAGTTTATCTTTGCACACCTTGGGGGTATGCATTCTTCTTTGCTTCAATCACTTGTATTTTAATTTTGCACGGCGATCTTTCAAAGAAGAAAACTTCTCAATGGCTTTTTCATTGAAGTCTGGGATCTCGGAAATCAGTTGCTTTTCCATTGAGAGCATCGCCAATGCATTCAACCGCTCCAGGGACATGGTGCTTCTTAAAAAGGTTTTTATCCTCTTCAATGTGGAGAAGCATCTTTCTGATTCTGCAGTGGTCATCGGTGTTGTAATCAGGATTCTTAATAATTTCACTGACTCTGTGAAATCATTCTGCAGATTAAATTGATGGAAAAGTTTGTGCAGAGCAACAGCACTTGTACAAGTATGAAAATCTGTCTTCCCATACAGAAGTGACAGCTCAGTGCGTAATTGTTCCTTCTTCAGTATTGGATATGCTTGCACGGTGTCTTCCAGAGCTTGGGTTGGAAAGCAAGTGTCATGGGTTTTATACAAGTCACTTTGAACAAGTTTGGCACTGACTAGGTGATTTGAAAATGAAAAACGTTCTTTTGCATGAACCACCACTATGTCACATACCTCTCTTGAAAGTTGTCTCAAGGTTGAGATCTCCGCACTCCGTCTGTTGACTGTTACATCGCTCGGCAAACTTGCTTCTATCTCTTCAACAGAATTACGGATTTTCTGGATGCTGGCGACAAAGTCTTCTGTGACTTTTTTGATATAAACAGTATCCGTGTCTCGCTTCTGAAGCTGACTATAGAGGATGTCAACATGTGGCATTATTAAATAAAATAATTTAAGGAAGTAAAGGAACTCCCTGTCTTCCAGCATTCCAATGAAACCTGCGGCTTCACGTATAGTTTTTGGATCAAAGTTTACACATGCTTCAATTGTCTGGAAACACTCAAGTAGCGCATCTCTGTTCTCGTAGATCACGTTCACGGTCCTAACGTTGAAGTTCCATCGTGTTGGTGCACCTCTTGGAAGTCTTCTACCAACTACCTCATCCAGAACTCCAGTCCTTTTTGGAGAGCGTGAAAAAAAAGATGGTATGCCGCCTATATTGGAAAAAAAAACTCGAACTCTTCCAATCCTTGAAACTGCTTTCTCCATTATTAGGTTCAGTTGGTGAGCATAGCAATGGACGTAGTGTGCGTTCGGGTACACGTCTTTTATTTTTCTTTGAACTCCTCCTTGATCTCCACGCATCACACTGGCACCATCGTAGCTTTGAGCTATGAGTTTCTTCTTGTCTTCTGGCTCTGGGAGAACAGTATTCAGTGTTTCCAGCACAACAGCAGCAATCGAGTCTGCATCCGTTGATTTCATTTCCGTGAAGCCATCAAATCTTTCCACCACTTGATGCTTCTTGTCAATGTAGCGATAGACTACAACGCACTGTGTCCTAGCGGAAATATCGGTTGTTTCATCCGCTTGGATTGCCACAAACTGGGCTTCCTTAAGTACTTGGTGAATCACTTCCTTAATAACTTCATGCATGCAGTCCAGTAGCTCATTCTGCACGGTTTTGGACGTGCCCTTAAACACAGTTGCAGTCTTCAAATGCTGTTGCATTGCACTATCGATACTGCCAACCAAATCCACCAGGCCTCTAAACACTCCTGGATTTAGCGATGTTTCACTCTCGTCGTGTCCTCTTAATGCCAGTTCAAAAGCGCCACAAAAGCGAACACAATCAATTATTTTGGAAAGGATGTACCAGTTCTTAGCCACTTCTTCGTTGTGTTTTTGAATGCTGACTTGGTATCCTTGGTCCAGTTGAACAGCAATGTTCGCCTGTCCAAGCATCTCAAACTTGATCCTGTTATCCAAGTGAGCTTTAGAACTTTTGTGTTTCGCCAATTTATCAGCTAGATGTTTGACGTCAGTCACTCCAGTTTTGGTCCAAGCAGCGTCACCACCAAATAGGATGCATGGGAAACAATATAAGGACTTCCTAGAAACGCTTCCAGAAAGCCAGTCGTTCTTCTTGTACCATTCAGTATTGAAATTACGGACATATTGCTTCCCTCTATCTCTTGCGATTTGCTGCAGATTTATCTCTGGTTGGTCAGCTCCTAACCGTTTTACTTTCATTTCTGATACCAATAGAAGAAAGAGATCACGGTATATTAATTTATATTATGTCACAAAATTACTTTAAAATAACAGTGTGTTGATTTCATTGGTATACATTACAGATTGCAAACCCTCATGTGACAAGACTACATCAACATCAAATTTGCACCTATACGCATGGACAGAAAATTAAAGGCACCTACAGTTGACTCTCCTTCTCGGGGTATTCACGTCCAGTAAGTCAACCAACGAGTCCAAACAAATCTGCTTCCACAGATAGTTTGCACCTGGGGGGTGATAGAAAACAACAAAAAAAACATTAGAGTGTTTAAGACCCAAACCGTAACTTTTAAAACCTTAAAAGTCCAAGTGTGACCATATAGGCCCCAAACGCACCTTAAAAACCTTCAAATTCCAAGTGTGACCATATACTCACCTACAGTTGACTCTCCTTCTCGGGGTATTCACGTCCAGTAAGTCAACCAACGAGTCCAAACAAATCTGCTTCCACAGATAGTTTGCACCTGGGAAGTGATAGAAAACAAAAAAAACATTAAAACGTTCAAGACCCAAACCTTAACTTTTAAAACCTTGAACGACCAAGTGTGACCATATAGGCCCCAACCGCACCTTAAAAACCTTAAAAGACCAAGTGTGACCATATAGGCCCCAACCGCACCTTAAAAACCCTAAATAACCAATTTTGACCATATAGGCTCCAACCGCACCTTAAAAACCTTAAAAGACCAAGTGTGACCATATAGGCCCCAACCGCACCTTAAAAACCCTAAATAACAAATTGGGACCAAATAGGCCCCAACCGCACCTTAAAAACCTTAAATAACCAATTTTGACCATATAGGCCCCAACCGCACCTTAAAAACCCTAAATAACAAATTGGGACCATATAGGCCCAAATTGTAAAAAAAAAAAAATATATATATATATATATATATATATATATATATATTGATTGATAGATATATTGATTGATATATATATATATATATATATATATATATATAAATTGATATCAATATATCACAATAAATAAATATATATATATATATATATATATCAAATTGATATATATATATTTATTTATTGTGATATATTGATATCAATTTTTATATATATATATATATATATATATATATTATATATATATATATATATATATAAAAATATATATATATATATATATATATTAATCAATATATCTATCAATCAATATATATATATATATATATATATATATATATATATATTATATATATATATAATATATACAAATATATATATATACGCATAAAAAATACAAATAAATATACATAAACATATATATACAACAATATATATTAATTGATATTTATTATTTGATTAATTGATGTTATTTATTACTTGTTATATTATATTGTTCATGCATTTCTATTACACATTATTTTTTATACATATTACAGTGCTATTTTTTGGCTATACATGTTACAGGATATTATCCTGTAACACGTATATCACATAAAATAGCCCTGTAATATGTATAATACATACAGGGTCAAACAAGTTCACACTAACCTTTTTTACCCTTACAGGCTTCCATACCTGCTTGCTGATTTGCTAATTTTTTAAAGACTCTCATTGGTTGAAATCGATGTCAATCAAAAATTTCAGGCAATCAGAGTCCTTCAAAAATTAGTATATAAAGCAGACCGTGGGAAAAAAACAATTAATCGCGGGAGGGGCTCCTTGTAGGAGGAGCTCTTTTAGTTTTTTTTTTTTTTTAGAGCATCGTTTTTTTTTTGTGGAGGCCTCTTTCAATGGGCCAGAATGGATGGATGGACAATGGCTTCAATCAAGATTGGATTATTTGACCAGTGGCTTCAATCAACATTGGATTATTTGACCAGTGGCTTCAATCAACATTGGATTATTTTGACCAGTGGCTTCAATCAACATTGGATTATTTGACCATTGGCTTCAATCAACATTGGATTATTTTATTTGACCAGTGGCTTCAATCAACATTGGATTATTTGACATGGGCTTCAATCAACATTGGAATTGGATTATTTTCATGACTATATCCAGAGGACAGAAGGCCAACGCTGGAGGGGTCAATTTGACAGGTAAGTATGTGCTGTTGTTTATTTTATTTTTATTAATGTTTGTTTAAAGCTGTTTATTTTTGTATAATAATGTGTTACTGTGTTTACTGTATTGTTTTTCCCTTCCCTTATTTTTATTTTATCTTTAAAAGTGACAGGCACATATACATGCCTGTTACTTCTAAAAATGGAATAAAAATAGGGGGGGGGGGGTGCTAGGTAGGTAGTTGGTTCATCCAGGGTGGGGTCGGTCATGCTCAGGCGCCCATCGGTCGGTCGGTGATCTCGTAGGCCACGATCAGGGGTGGCACAGGCCTCATGGGGGTGAACATCCACCCCCATGTGGCCTGGTCAACCCCGCTCACCGCCCGAATACCCTGATCACCGTGATCGGGGTAATCGGGCGGTGTCATAGCATAGGCCGCATCGGGGTGGTGGTGATCGGGCCTCGGGGGTGGCATAGGGCGGCGACATGGAGGTCATCAGGGGTGGCACAGGCCTCATCAAGGGGGTGATCCGATCACCCCCATGTGGGCCTGTGCCACCCCGCTCACCACCCGACTACCCCGATCCCGTGATCGGGGTAATCCGGCGGTGGCATGATGGCATAGCATAGGGCAGGCCTGATCGGGGGTGGCACAGGCCACATGGGGGTGATGGCCAGGCTGGGGGTGGCACCAGGCATTGCAGGCCTAGGGTCGTCGGTGGTAGTTGGTGGGTGGCTGGGTAGGTGGCAGGCCAGACAGGCATAGTGGGGTAACTGGTCACCCCTAACTTTTATTAGGGGCTACTAGGGGTTTGGTTTGGCCAGGGGCAGGGCAGGTGCCAGGCAGGTAGACTTACTGTGTTAGGCAGGCAGAGCAGATGTGAGTAGATTCAGCCAGGGAGGTCTCTCAGTCTCAGCGTGACCAGGGTCAGGAAACAGAAAGGGGGAAGGGACAGGCAACTGGTGGTTTTATTGACTGTATCAGTCAATCAAAATGAAAACTCGAGGCCCTATTTGCTGGCGGGCGCTCAGGGCTAACGGTCTGGGTGGGTTTAGATTGGTCAATGATGGAAGACTGTCAGTCATTAATTGATACATTTATGACCGCCCATGCATATCGTCACTGTGATGGTGGGCGGCATGCATTAACGGTCAGGGGGCCAGGCCAGGACTCATTGAAGAGAAGAGAAGAGTCTAAAGGTTAGTGTACTAGTGTAATATGATCACACAGGGTGCAGGGGGCTACAATAGATACACAGCAGCATTAGTTAATGTAGCGCAAGGGTTATCTTAAAGTGACAGTGTCCCTTTACTAACTACTTCATTTTAATACTATTGAGACTTGAAATGATGATGTACACCTTATATTTAATTGTTTTGGGGTTATACTAATACATTGTTGTGTTTTTTTTATTGCAGGGTGAAGAAAATATTTGGGGGGGCGTTTGCCCTGACGCCCCAATGGACGGGCCGCCCCTGGGGGGGATTGTTGTATGGATTGACCTACCTATATGTCTCTATGTGTGTTGTTTAAATTATTTGTATTGCAATTATGTGTAATCTGTAAATATGATTAATCAAGGATTAAGTATAAAATAGTAAATGGTATAATATAAATTAACAAAACCGCAAATTACTTCTCTCAAAACTCTCCTACTTTCTCTCTAATTCAAACCAACCACCAACTCCGAGACCTGCATGCTACTTCATCAGAAAATATAACACAGTCAACGAATTGGCGGGTAGAACGCAATATTATAATAATCTCCCTCTGTCTGCGGCTAGGCCACTTTCTATTGGTTGTACGTTATATAGAGCTTGGATCATAACAGCTGATCGCATCTCGACCAGTCCCTTAACAGTTTGCGGCCTTGGGAGGTATTTACGGGCTTGAGGCTTCAGCCAGTAACTCGCACCCTTGCTCAATTGAATAGCATTGTAATCAGAGATGAATGGGAGCCCACAACACACCCGCAGACATACGGTTTACATCGATTGAGTTGCGGGCTTGCAATTGCATGGGGCCCATAATGTTTAATAGAAAAACAGAGTAAGAGGCACTATGCTGACATGAAGATGAAAAAGTCAAATTAAATAAATTAAAAAGTAAAAAAATAATGCTGTACTAAATAAGAACAAAGTCCTTAGACATGCGGTCCATTATACAAATAGTTACCAAATAAAAAGTAAAACATAACACATAGCGATTAAGATATTGACAGTAATAGAGCTGGTATAAGAAACAAATATAATACAAACAATAAATAAAAAACTTGGGTAAAATAGTGAAGCCAGCTGCGGCAGATTACTGAAATACCTTGATAATATCCTATGCAACTTGTTTCACTACTGCTTCATCAGGTAAAGGTAATAGATAATAGGAAATGCTACTTTATATTATTATTATCCTTTATTGGTTACGCATCAACATATTCTGTAGCGCTATACAGAGGTTAAGAATAATATTAACACATGGAAAAAGAATGGAGGGCCCTTACATTTTTTCATACATAGTGCTTCTTTCCAAAGCCCCTAAAGGGATTACATATAAAATGTTGAGGTGAAATGTTGGGAAATATCAAATCTTAGTTCATACACCTCATAGGATATCCAACAAGTATAGAGGCTCTCCATGAACTCTACAAAACTTCAACCTTTAGTAGAAATAACTTGCTATCTTGAAGAATTAACAGAAATGAAAAGTCAGACACTAAATGAAGGAAGGCGATTTCTGTAAAGGTAAGTGTCATGATCCTCCGGACCACCTGTCCTTGAGAGTAATATGATCCGCCCAGGATGATTAGGATTTTGAGGGTGGCCATTGCTCTGGCTGCTTAATGACTCCTATCAGGCCTGCCTCCTGGGAATGTGTGGAGTGGGACTGGGCTAAGTCTGTTTATAGTTATTTAATGTTATATTAAGTTCATTACCATATGTATGTTAATTACTGTTTTTTTATGTTATGCTATGTTATGTTATGTGGATTTCTATGGTTTGATTGTGTCCAGTGTATAAGGAGTTAACTGGCAGTTAGAATGTTGAGGTAGCCAGTAACTGACAGTTGGGGCGAGTGATAATCAGTTAGTCATGTAATGATGTCTCTGAGAACAAGCCAGTCTGAAGGCAATCTGTGATGCGTCTGACAGGAGGAAAGAAAGGTAACAGCTTTAAGTGACTCTGAGAAGCCTAATATATATACCTGGAATAAGATATCTGGAAGATATATATATATATATGGGAAAATATATCTGGAATATATATCTGTGCCAGAGAAAATGGCTGCCCTGATCCTGTACAATTATTGAAGTGTGTATATGCTCCTAATCAAAAGGGAGGAAACCAAAGTGTGTGTAGCCACCTAATCAGAGGGAAGGAAACCTATCTAGAAGATATGTGTATATGTCAACATTATTAGAGAAGATAATAATGAAGTGGATGTTATGATGCCTTGCAGAGGAAACCTTGTTAATAGCACTTTGTACAAAATCTAGAAGACACACAAACTGTTACAGAAGTTGAATCTGTTCTGAAGTTTCCACAACAATAAAAGCAGTTCCTGGGTTTTATAATGCTGAGCCTCCAGTAGTCTATTCCTCCAGTAGTGCCTAGCTAATTATATTTCAAAATGTGTTGATGCCCCCCTCTAGCAACAATAATCATTCTAAATGCAATATTGATATGATCTTTAAATAGGTAAGAAATTCTGACTCATAAATTATTCTGAAAAAGAAATAAATCCTCTTAGGTTATACTGAAGCCTCCTGTTTTTCACAGTTCTTCTTCCCATAATCCCACCTGTAAACATAACTGTGCTGCTATAAAAAAAAGTTTAGTCCAGGAGAAATCTATTTGAGAAAAGTTTAATTAAAGGGCCACTTAATTCAGTACAATTTGGACCACCTCACAGTGAAGATCTCCTAAAAGCAAGATGAAATACTTTTTTAATTTTTTTAATACATGCATTTTTCACTAAGAAATCAAATAAATTGAAACTTTGTTTACATGAGTCACTGACTGCCCTTAGCAAGGTCCACAGCTACAGCTCTGTGTAGTGAGTAAAAGAAAAAACAGAGGTTAACCCTCTTTCTCAGCAGAGTATGGGATGAGGGAATCACCTAAACAGGTCAGTTATAGGTTATTTTTTCTCTGCTAGGAATCAAAGTTCTCACCAGTCGACTATAAAAAAACATAATCTAAGTACTGTGAGTATAGACATATTAACTAGTGCAGTGTTTCTCAATATGTTTGCTTTGTATAATTTTCTCACTCATAATCCTAATCCCAATTCCCAGAGTCACTCTGCTATAGATGCCGGACAGATTTCATATTTTATATATTAAGTTATCTTCAACCTGGCAGGCTGATGAAACTTTGCTGCTCTGTAGAACTGTAAGACTTTTTTAACGGTTGAAATTCATGTGAAAATAACTTACTGCTTCTAATAGTACTATCACTATTTTATTCTTGTAGTCAGAAGTAACATTTATGATACCTTTTGTACTTTAGCTCCTGTGTTTTCAAATCCCTGCTCTAAGGTTTAGATTCACAAAGCACAGTTCTAAGACGGCAAATTCAGATGTCATAAAACCTAATCTAGCCTCACCTCACATTTTTCATTAAACACAGTATAATATAGAGAGGTGAGGTGTGAGAGTCTTGACTCTAACAAGCATCTTGCAACTGTTTTATAAAGGAATAGGCGGCATTTTGATCTCACTTGGCAATGTGCACTTCGGATTTCCTTCCAAACTCTACTAAAAATCACAAGTGTGTGTTACACATCAGGGCCATAAAACATATATATTTTTTTTACCATACTCCCACTATAATGCTTATCTCCTCCTTGTTGTATATAAAAAGTTATACCACTAATCCTCATGTAAAGTAAGAATAGATACACATGCTATGGCAATAATAAAAGTGCTAGTGCAATATTGAATATTTTGTTAGAAACAGAGAAAAATATATGTTGTTTGTTTTGCATCCTTTAAAGCCTAGCACCCACGATCACTAATTGGTCTCTGTTTTGTGCAGTGGTGACATTGCTTCCCGTTCACCTTCCAGCTCCACTGACCACCAACAGGCCCAGCCAACAGTTTCTTGAAAGTAAAAATCATACTTTAGATTGTAATTGTCGATATTCGTAAATAAGAGGCTTAGTTGAAAACACTCCCATTAAATGCAAATTAATTTTCAAATTGTTAAATTGCTTGGAGAGTGACAAAAGGGCTTTAGCACAGGTCTAAGATCTTCATGTATATATAGTGAGAAAACATTGCAGTATTAACCTTAAACATATTATGCCTTGAACACATATGAAATTAGGTGGAACGTAAAATTGTTGTGTGGTTCACAGGAAAATAGTTTTAGTGGATATAATTAGTTTAACTTCACTTAGAGATTCAAGATCTTGGGAGTTTGTGACTTGGTGATAGATAGATTTATATGCATACATTAACCACAAGGTGGAAGCAGAGCTCATAACAGCTGAATCTAGATTACTTAATACACGTATTGAGAGTATTTTGCAACTTCCAGTGTATGGTAACGCTAGGTTTTGGTGTCACTGTGCTTTGGTATAGACACTACATGAATGATCAACACTTGTTTTATGTGTGTTACTCATATCCCATATTTCCTGTCTCTCTCCACACTGTGTCTCTTTTATTTTCTCGTGTCTCTACTCTATGATCTCTTCATTCTCTTTTTCCTTGCGCTTTTCAATCTGTCCCTTCTATGACATTTTTTCTCTTCTCTATAACTTATTTGTCCTTATCTCCTCCCGCGTCATCTTCTGTATCAAAGTCCCCCCTCAATTTATCTCTTTCCAAAGGATGGTTGAGGGGAGATCCGGCGTTGAGAGTTTTTTTCAGATGATTCTTCTCCACGTCTGACTGTTATTTCCCCGTTTGTGGGGTTGAAAGGATATCATAAGCAGCGGCTAGGCAATCCTGAACACTGTTGATATTATTTAAGTTTTACCTCTTCTTTGTCCCCTTAATATATTTTCTCCTACTACAGACACTTCTTCTATTCTCCTATATCTGTTATCTATTCCTCTCCTGTTTTCCCAATCTCTTTATCTCATGTATACCCCCTTTCTCTTGCATTCCTGATTCTCAAATACATTTCTCTTTTGTTTCTGCTCTATCTTCCACTCCTAAATCTGTCCTTTCTCCCTCCACTAAATTAGCCATTTTCCTCTCTCTTCCTTCTTTAACTTCAGTCGCTTGTCCATTCTCCTTATCAGTCTCTCCTCCACCCCCTCTTTCGATTTCTTAGCCAGCACTTCTTTCGGTTTCTCATACTTTGATCTATCCTGCATCACTACTCCCCACTCCAACAAATCCAAAATTACTCCATACATATACATTTCTAATTTCCCTGCATAAACCACACTTCTACCCAAATCCAATGGCTTCATGTCTACTATTTTGTTATATTCAAGTTCTTAATCTTTGTCAGCAAATCTCTACATGGCATTATCCCTCCATCCCTCAAATCGCTAGTTTTCGCTCTATAATCTATATTCACCTTAACACTCACAATCACAACCAACCCTGTGCCCAATACCACTACCTTCTTTGTCCCTGCTTGCAGACTTTTACAGTAAAAACCTCTCTCCATCTCTTCTCGGTCTAGCCCTGATAGATCCTATGTTTATCCTATCACCCTGCTCCTCATGATCTCTTCTTGCCTTTGGCCTGTTGCACTATTTCTGTAACACACCGAAATCTCATTCTATACTCTGACTATTTTGTCCTGTATAGTGTCATCCAATATTGGAGACATTTTAACAGTTTTACTCTGATTCTTGTGGGCAATCTTTAGTGTATATATAGAAAATGTCCATTTATTCTTTTTCAGAACAATTTCAGCCATCTTCAGCGAGGGGAGGCGTGTACAGCGTAGGACTTAGGCTGGATGAGCGCCAAAGGCGCTCATCTGCGAAGCGTAGCAAAGTGAGGCGAGACGTGTACGGCGCAGGAGTTGGGCTGCATGAGCGCCAAAGGCGATCATCTGCGATGCCTCACAAAGCAAGCCATGTATGGCGCAGGACTCAGGCTGAATGAGAAGCAGCTGTCACAACTGCGAGCCAAACATGTAACTCTAAAAACCCTAAAAACAAAACCAAAAAATTAACAAATATAATAACACACTCACAGACATCACTGGGGGAAATCCAGGAAGCCAGGGAGTGAGGTTGCAGGCGATTTTGAGACATATTTTGGGTTTTTCGTCAGCTAAGTGAGGGAAAAAATGTAGACGAAAAATGTTATAAAATTCTGAAACTGCATTAAAACGAGGCTGAGCAAAGCCAGGCAAGCGGGACTTAGAAAATACAGAACGCAAAGACAGTAAGACTTACACTAACAACACCAGGCACGCGGGACTTTGAAAATTAAACAAACGTCCTTCAGTGCCTAACACGCAAACATTCAGCACGCACACAGAGAAGAAACACACAGGGAATGGACAGGGGGGAGATGGTGGAAAGAGACACATGGCATTCCCAAGCACAAAACTTGCAGGTTAACAAAACCTGCAATGAGCGGCCCATACAGTAGGCGGGAGGAAAGGCTTGCGATGAGCGCCAAAGGCACTCATTGTGAGCCACAAGATGAGCGCCAAAGGCGCTCAGAGGAGCAAAAGCCTCACATTGCCAACCTTACAATTTTAATCCCGTCATTTTTGATGGGCAAGTTCCTAGTAAATAGTACATTTGTGTTCACATTTGAATATCTAAAACAAGTTAAACAAATTGTTTCTTGTCCAGAATTACAAGAAATACAGTTATTATACTGCATTCAGGGAACCTGGGCAGGGACATGCAAATGTGCCCAAAAATGGCTTTGCGCTTGCTAACCATAAACATGGCGTCCTTTAAGCTTTTGCACGCTGTATTACATTGTTTTTTGGCAGAATAATTACATCATGTGCACAGAAAATACTTTGTCTAGCAGTCTCCTCATGAGCTCAATATACACCAGTGCGCATGGCTCTATATGTACATAAGTATATTTATATTTGTGTGTGACTCGTTATGTGTCTCATTAAATCTGTGCATCTGGCCCCATAAATCTGTGTTGATGTGTATTCATGCAGTCTTCTGCATTTGTACCCATAAAATTAGCTTTATAATTTATTTTTCTATAAGTATGTCATTGTGTGCTAGGGCGAATGGTCTACATGTGTCAATAGTATCAGTTTGTGTTGAGGGGCCTGCATCTGGTACTGTAGTATAAACTTTATGCAAATGTGTATTACTATCACACAATATATTTAGTTAATATGCAATTTTAAATACATTCATATGCCCACTCCTCACCTCATGCCCCCACTTCTTTTTCTTGCTTTCGTTCTTTTCTCACTCTCTTTCTTTCTTCCCTTCTCTCTCCCCTCCTACCCAGCTCAAAGTTCTCTCCTCTAAGAACATGATTCCTGTAATAGCCCAACACAATTACATTTTTTTGTTTCTTTGGATAGCTAGGCTGACTAGAGGAGAGGGGGCCTGGGAAAGTTAAAGTTGCCACCTTTCAGTGAGGCAAAACTGAACAGGGGGTGGTATAAGTGCTGTGGAAAGCACAACGTGTCAAATTTTCATTTAGTTTTAGAACCCTTATGAGTATTTTTATGTGATTGTAAAACATTATTAAACATTTGGAGTTAATCACTGAATTTTAAATTATTTGAAACAGGGGAGGATATAATCCATGCCCAAACACAGCAGAGAAAAACGCTGAAGAAATTCATTCCTTACTGGCGGGATGAAACTTGTCTGGGTCAAAAGGAGCCATCAAAACTGGACAAAAGTAGCAGAACCACACGGTTCTGTTTCAAACCAGATGGCCCAGTTCAAAACTAGACAGATGGTAACCTTATGGACAGCATTTGTATTAAATTGATGTAAGTGAATTTGATTAGTGTGTGTAGTCTAATGTGCATCTTAGCACCCAAGAAGACATAGAAGACTTTGGGGCACCACAATGTCCTGAGAGTACCAACAACACTTTCCAGATGACAATTGATTCAAAACAGTTTAGACATTTTACATCTCTCCAGAGTAAATATAGTCTACCATTAAAAAATAATATGGTTTAGATTCGCTAACCTTAACTTGTGCTGCATAGTGCTTTGCTAAAGCTGTGGTGACATTTTTTTCCATAGTACCATCAAAGCTTAAAGAGATACAATTTGGTGGTAATTGGCCTTCAGTGTCATTTAGATCTCATTACAATATGTGGAAACATGTTTTGAATAATTGATATTGAAGTTTTTTTAGCAGAGTTATCTTTGGTATCTCATTTTGAAGATTTCATGTTTACTTTGCTTCATGTCCTTCCTCTTGCTTCCTCGCTGCTAATGTTATGGGGGCATGGCTCATTAGCCAATCAGAATGGAGATGTATTGTTTTCCTGTCTGTTCTGTTCACTTAAGATGAATTAACACAGTTATTGCTCAGACCACAGCAACACATTGAACTACATTACAATGCTGGATAGATAGATAGATAGATAGATAGATAGATAGATAGATTGCTCCCTGACCATAACATATCTCACAACTGTCCTAACTTATTCTCCTAGATCTGCCTTAATCTGAATCTCTGAGCAGAGTTTTAACCACCCTTTACCTGTGAATTTCTTCAGATAGATCTAAAAACATTGGGCTGTGTAAATACATTGGGCTGTGCACACACAAAGAGCCTCATTCAATTGAGGCTTTCGGGAGATCCGTGCTCGCAAATGGTGCCCGCAAGTTACTTTGCTATTCAATTGGCTTCCGTTTGCGGGCTCCGATCGACTTCCTGGCTCTGAGGTGCGATTCATAGCGATTTATAAAATCGCAAGTTATTGCCCCCCAAGCCTTTGATCTTTCGCGGGTGCAAGAGTTGTGATCGCTAAAATCACAAAAACACAAAAAAATGTAATTTCATGTTCAATTTCCTTGTTATATCGGTCCTGACAATCAATGTGTAATACATATAATGTGTTAATACATATAAAACATATGTAATAGAATATCATATTTACAGCTTTATCAATATTGCATTATATCTGAAATGGGGGTCCGATCATAACTCGTAAATCAAGCCTGTATTACTACGGGCTTGAACCAAGAGTTACAGCCTTGCGTCAAGCCCGCAAATGCTACTATCGAGAGCATGGTTTGTGATGTGTGCTATCGAGCCAGGACTTGCGAGCCTGGTCAATTGAATAGCACCATAAGTTGCGGCAGCTGCAGGCTCGCAGCATGCACGCAGACATACAGCCTACTCCGATGGAGTTGTGAGCCCAGAATTGAATGACGCTCAAACTGTTTATTTTGTTCAATAAAGTTCACTTGCTTTTCCTTATTGTTGTTGTTTAGTTATGTCCGACTCTCTATGACCGTATGGACCGCAGCACACCAGGCACATTTGTCAACTACCCCTCTGAACCTCATCAAGCTCAGATTCATTGCTTTGATGATCTTACCTATCCATCTCTGCCTCTGCTGTCTTCTTCTTTGTGTGCCTTCTATCTTCCCCAGCATCAAAGTTTTCTCTAGGGTATCCTTTCTTCTCATGATATGTCCAAATATTTGAGCTTTAGCCTCATAATCATACATTTCAGTGAACAGTTTGGCTTGATATACTGTAGTATTTATTGATTTGATCTTCTTACAGTCCAAGCAACTCTAATCCATTTTCTCCAACACCACAATTCAAAAGCATCAATCCTACAGTGCTCAGCCTTCTTTATGGTCCAGCTCTCATTTCCATATGTTACAACCGGAAATTCCATAGTTCTGAGAGTTTAATACCTTGTCCAGACGTGCCATAGCTTTCCTCCTCAGAAGCAAACAAAAAATCTTTTAATTTCATAGCTGCAGCCACCATCTGCAGAGATCTTGGAGCACAGGGAAAATACAATGTATCAGTGTATCCACTTCTTCCCCATCTATTTGCCAGGAACTGAGATTGCTGTTTGATAGAAAAAATATTCACAAAGTAGAGATCTTCATGGTCATGACAACCTGGGGTTTATCTTAGTTGAAGTAAACAAGACACTATTAACCAATAGATTCTTGCTCTTGCAAGGGAATCTTAGAAATGTTTAAACCACAGTTGCAAGAGTTTAAACATTCGTGCTAACTATGTCTTACTAAGATAACAATAAGCTATTGCACACAATAGATACTTGCTTTCTAAGGACATCTTAGAAATGTATAAACCACAGTTGCAAGAGTTTAATGATTCATGCCAACTCTACACTACACCTCTGTGTATAAAAAAGCTTCTAAAATACTAAATAAATCAGAGATTCTTTAAAAGGCATTTGTGTGAACCTGTCTTACTGTAAATCTCTCCTTGATATCAAGTATAACCTCTTATGATTTTATGCTTTGTCTCACACAGTTTTTTTTTAACCTAACACTGTTTACCATGATATTCATCTTTTTAATGTTGAGCATCAGGTCAGCTTTTGCACTCTCTTCTTTCACCCTGATCAACAAGCCTTTAGTTCCTCCTCACTCTCAGCCATCATAGTAGTATTATCCGAATATGTGAAGTTGCTAATATTTCTCCCAGCAATATTGATTATGCTTTGGATTTGTCCAGCCTTGCCTTATAAATGTTGTATTTTGCATATAAGTTGAATACATAAGGTGACAATATACAATCTTATTGCAATCCTTCCCAATCTTGAACCATTCGGTTGTTCTTTGTTTGATTCTGTCTGTGGATTCTTGTTCCACATAGAGATTCTTCAGGATGCGGACTTGCCACATCTTGTTGTGATCCACACAGTCAAAGGCTTTAGAATAGTTTATGAAGCAGAGGTAAATGTTTTTCTGGAACTCTCTTCTTTCTCTATCACTTAGTGGAATATGACAATTTGATCTCTTGTGCCTCTGTGATACCCGGCTTGAACATCTGTTCCAAGCTTCCAGGATCTTAAGGATTACGTTGCTGGCATGTGAAATTAGTGCAGTTATTCATTTATGGGAGCATTCTTTGGCATTCTTTGACACTGCCTTTTTAGGATGTAGATTAACTTTTTCCAGTCCACTGCCCACTGTTGATTGTCTCAAATTGTTGGCATAATCAAACAATGGTATTGAACACTTCAGCTGGGATTTCATCAACTCGTACAGGCTTGTTATCAGCAAGGCTTTTTACGGCCCACCTCACTTCACTTTCCAAGATGTTTGGCTCCAGCTCATTGGAGAAATTATTGAGGTTACCAATGCTGTTAAGATCCTTCCCTTTACAAATCTTCTGTGTACTCCTGTCACCTCCTCTTTATCTGATCTGCTTCTGTTAAGTCTCTAGCACTTTTCTCTTTTACCACCACCCATTTTGGAATGAGATCTCCAATTTTCTTGAAGGGATCTCTTTACTTTCCTGTCATGTTATCGTATTCTGTCTCTTTACATTGCTCATTATAGAATATCTCATTGTATCTTCTTGCTATCCTGTGAAATTCTGCATTCATCTGGACAAATGTTTTTCTATCTCCACTATAGTTGTTGCCTATTGCACAGTCAGAAAGATATACAGCAAGGTGATTCTGTGCGTCTCTACGCAGGTTCCTGTGCTGTAAGACACAGCAGTTGAAGCATTTTGACTCCTTCTATCAGTCTTTGGGGAATGAGAGATTAGGACAGCCTCAAGCAGTGACATAACCACTATTTTGAACAGACTAGCATGGTCCAACTGACAGAGCTGATAATCACAGCCAGCTCCATAAACTTCAACATACAACATTGACTATTTGCCACTGCTGCTGAACACACCTGCTGATTACTAATGCAGGACTCTGGTGGATAACTATTAGGATAATCAAAATACTATATAAACAGAAATATACATGGGTGAAAAAGTCTTTTTTTAAAAACTGTAGGTGCTTTTATTACTTTATTTTCACTGCTTTATGAGCAGTTTGAATAACTAACATGGCCCCTTAAAAATATATAACTATTTTACAGTTTGACTTATATGGGGGGGGGGGTGCTCTATTTCCTATGGCAACACTTGCTTAGTAACTATTTCTGATAATCTTTTAATAATCATTCAGTTTAATAAAACAACCAATATTCTTTGAATTACAGTGAGAGGTGCTGACTCCACCACTGCCCCACATGACGCACCTCCTTGAGTCTACATTACCACATTGAGTCTACATTTATCTTTTAAAGGCAACAGTAAGATTAAACAATAATGAGCGCATTTACAGTTGATTTATAATTCTTACAAATTTCAGACTAAGGTTGACAGAAACATTTGTTCTATCACTTGATTAGCAAGCAGAAAGCGAGCAATAAGACTATTTTTTTTCATGAACCCTTTGCCTGCTTTTTTGTTATAAGAACATGCCACTGTTTTTTTCAAACATTTAAAATAGTATGTGATAAACATTACAAAAAATTGTTAAGTAAAACTTGTTTAAACTTCATTAAACGAATAAGAAATGGAGAGCATACTTTAGTCTGTAGATCCCATTGGCTGGCAGATGGCAATGACCCAAGAGCAGTTAAACTTATGAATAAATACCTTTATTTGAAAACTGAAAACACAGTGACACATAATGAAATGCCATTTTTCTGATGCAACAAAGAAAATAAATATCTTTCCATGTCCCTTTAGTGTTTTAGGTCGTCATTCAATTTTAATTTTGGCAATTGAATAGGGCTCTATATAAGCAAATAACATATTTTTTTGACAGAAGATTTTAGTTAGTGAAAACCTTGGTTTTGGATAGAAGTTCAGTAACTAAAAAGTTCTGTCAAAACTTTTTGTATGTGCTTATATAGAGCCCTATTCAATTGGGCAACTCAGAATTGAATGAGGCTCTTAGTGTTTAAATAATGCATATTTCGTCTATTTTCAAAAATGTTCATTGCAAATGATAGGTAGGATACATGTTGTGTGCAGGGTCAGTCAACGTATTATCGGTTCTCAATTCAAACCACTTATGTGCTCACCTTTGTCTTACCAGTGAATAGAGAGGAAGAGTAAAAAACAACTCATGGAGACCTTGTTAATAATGTTTTCATACCTGATCTACATTTAAACAAATGTGAAGAAAAATACAATATTGCATTTGATACATCCATAAGGTTCATTTTGCTATCTGCTTTCTTTAACATGTCAGAGAAGGAGAACATAATCCCACAGTATCTCGCTTTAATGCTATTTTTCTGCCCTTTAGACCACTTATCATTCATATGAAAATACTATTTTTAATGTTCAAATAATGTTTGTTTAAATACATTATAGAACGTTTGGGGCTACAGTGACTTTTTAACATCCTCTAGTAATTAATTACATATACAGTTGTGCTCAAACGTTTGCATACCCTGGCAGAAATTGCAAAATTTTGGCAGTTATTTTGAAAATATGACTTATCATGCAATTTTTTTAAATTTTATTGAAGGGTAGTGATCATATGAAACCATTTATCACATAGTTGTTTGGCTCCTTTTTAAATCATAATGATAACAGAAATCACAGGAATGGCCCGGATCAAACGTTTACATAGCCTTGAATGTGTGGCCTTATTACTGACGCACAAGGTGACACACACAGGTTAAAATGTCAATTAAAGGTTAGTTTCCCACACCTGTGGCTTTTTAAATTGCAATTAGTGTTTGTGTATAAATAGTCAATGAGTTTGCTAGCTCCCACATGGATGCACTGTGCAGGCTAGATGCTGAGTCATGGGGAGCAGAAAAGAACTGTCAAAATAACAAGTTAATGGAACTTCATAAAGATGGAAGAGTATATGGAAAACATCCAAAGCCTTAAAAATGCCAGTCAGTACTATTCAATCACTTATTAAGAAGTGTAATATCCAGGATCTCTTGATACCAAGCCAAGGTCAGGTAGACCAATAAAGATTTCATCCACAACTGCCAGAAGATTTGTTCTGAATACAAAGAAAAACCCAAAGGTAACCTCAGGAGAAATACAGGCTGCTCTGGAAAAAGACGGTGTGGTTGTATCAATATGACGATACTTGAACACAAATGAGGTGCCTGATTGAGTTGCCAGAAACAAACCTTTACTGCGCCAATGCCACAAAAAAGCCCGGTTACAATATGTATGACAACACCTTGACACGCCTCACAGCTTTTGGCACACTGTAATTTGGAGTGACAGGACCAAAATGGAGCTTTATGGTCACAACCATAAGCGCTATGTTTGGAGAGGGGTCAACAAGGCCTATAGTGAAAAGAATACCATCCCCACTGTGAGGCATGGTGGTGGCTCACTGATGTTTTTTTTTGGGGGGGGGGGGGTGAGCTCTAAAGGCACGGAGAATCTTATGAAAATTGATGGCAAGATGAATGCAGCATGTTATCAGGAAATACTGGCGGACAATTTGCATTCTTCTGCACGAAGGCTGCACAGGGGACACTCTTGGACTTTCCAACATGGCAATGACCCTAAGCACAAGGCCAAGTTGACCCTCCAGTGGTTACAGCAGAAAAAGGTGAAGGTTGTGGAGTGGCCATCACAGTCTCCTGACCTTAATATCATTGAGCCACTCTGGGGAGACCTCAAACATGAGGTTCATGCAAGACGACCAAAGACTTTTCATGACCTGGAGGCATTTTTCCAAGACGAATGGGCAGCTATATCACCTGCAAGAATTAGGGGCCTCATAGACAACTATTACAAAAGACTGCACGCTGTCATTGATGCTAAAGGGGGCAATACACAGTATTAAGAACTAAGGGTATGCACACTTATGATCAGGGTCATTTAAATTTTTTTCTTGGTTGCCATATTTTGTTTTATGATTGTGCCATTCTGTTATAACCTATCGTGTTTTCTTTAAAAATGCTACATATATTACCAATTCGCCAAGGCTATGCAAATTTTTGAGCACAACTGCACCAGCATAAGTCCTTAAAACAATTCAAATTAGGACTACTCTTTTGAAAACATTATTGTTAATATTCTACATTAACAATTTTAAAAATATCTAAGAGTCTTCATGGTCTAGTTCACAGAGGACAGTAAGACAGCTGTATTAGCTCCTTCACCTCAACAAAAAGAGTGTAAAGCCTTTGCACAGGTAATCTTTACAGTTTAAACTGCTACTATCCTACCCCCCAATCAACGCATTTTGAATTAAAATTCTTTGTAAAGATTAAAATTCCTGCTCATTCAACCTCCTCTTAATTACCTATATCCAATGACACACCTAGACTGCATTGCCAGGTTTCCATAATGTTATATGGATGCACACCTGGGCTCATATCATTGGTTTATAAGCATGCATTTGTCATATCTTAGTTTTGCATGCATTAAAGCAGCAAATCTGCAAACAAGGGTGTATAAAGGTTGACCAATCATGATTTTAATATACAATGAAATAATAGCAGCACAAATGTCATCAATGTCAGTGTAATACACACCATGGTCTATTTTTTTATACGGCTGGTCTGAAAGAACCCACAGGGACTAAGTCCTTTATGAAACGCTAGACTGAAGAAAACCAGTAGCAGCAACAGGTATAATATAGGCACAGAAAAGATAAGGGCAGAAGCAATAAATCAGACAGTCCAAGAAGTTAAAAAGTAATTAAAAAGTGAGTGACAAAGCAATAGATCAGGGACTGGCAGCAAACAGAGGGAATCCACAACGGTCTGGATCAGTAACAAATGAGTGAGCAACAAATAGGAGAACTAGTTAGGACTAGCAAGTAGAACAGCTATGCACAGGTACACTGTTGTTTCTGCCTTGGACATTGTGTAAGAGCCACAGAGATGTCAGCTGGAGATTTGGGACCTTGACACTTTATCAAATAAAAGGCAACAGTGAAGGGGCGTAGGAACTGGGGGGGATGGGGAGGACAAATACCCCCAGATTATAAGAATAGTGGACAAACAAAATGTTGAAATTTAACTTAATCTTCATTACCAGAGCTTATGGAGCATTATGTCTCTCCCAGGAAAGTTTTGACTCCCTTTTTAACAACCCTGAGAGGATGAAATGAGCAGTTAAGACTCAGGCTACCTGGCGCAAGCAGCAGATAGAGTATTTGAACAAAGGTACACACAACATTGTAATTACAAATGGCTAGTATACTTTTTCAGGTATATATTTTTCATCACAACAAAGTTTTTTTCCTCAACTTATGGGTGATATGGGGCTTCTAGATGTGGACTCTTTGCTCACTGTGCCTTAAGGGGTACAGCAGTACCCCAATGATGAGGCCAAAGAGATACGTCTGGGATTTGCTGTTTCTTCTGTTCAGGGTAGAATTGCCTGTTTTTTCGGGGCTGGGTCAGACTGATATACTACAGGATATTTCTTCCTGTGAAGGGCCAGATGAGATATTGAGGCTGCTCTCTGAGTAGGTACCCAGACATATAGAGCAAACCTACTTAGGTGTTTTTCGTTCTCAGACTGAGCACCTCTGACTCTTTGTTTATATAAAAAGTTTAGCTAATGGCTTTGCAATTTCAGAATTCCTTCAATACCTTAGGATGTACATTATCAGGACCCACAGACGTACTCACTTTTAATAATGTTAGTAAAACCAAATTTTCTATAAATAGTCCTGTGTTAATTACTTTATCACCACATAAATAGTTGTGGATCTTGCGATGTTGGCGACGTTTGCGATGTTGGTCACGCACTTGCGGCCCTCGTCAAGCGCATTGCAGGGCTCATTGCAGGCGTTCATTTCAGGCGCTCCTCGCGAGGCCCAGACGTTACCAACACCCGACGGGGGCTGCAATGAGCACCAAAGGCGCTCATTGCACAGCTCACAATGAGCTCCGGAGGCGTTCATCGTGAGGCCCCCAGGGCTCGCATCACCCCCAGTACCTGGTTCCTGCCAGTGGAGGGCTCGTGATAAGCGCCAGAGGCACTCATCACAAGGCCCCGGGCTAGCAACACCCTGCAGTACCTGGTTCCTGCCAGTAACTCAAGTACGTACCTGGATACAACCCTGCCAGCAGTGCCGCGCTCCGTCTTCTCCTCTGTGTCTACCATCCTCTGACTGGAACTATTTTTGCGGCTTGATCCAGAAAATAGTTCCGGCCGAAGGATGGTAAGAGCGGAGGAGGTGAGTGCGGTGCTGCTGGCAGGGATGCATCCAGGTAGGAGACAGAGGAGGGGGGAAAGGAGACAAGTGAGGGAGAGGGGGTGACACAAGGGAGGTAGAGGGTAGAAGGAGACACGAGGGGGGAGAGGGGGAAAAGGAGACACTAGGGAGAAAGGAAACATGAGGGGGGAAAAGGAGAGGGGGTAAGGAGACACAATGGGGGGAAAGGAAGAGGGAGAAAGAAGACACAGTGAAAGGGAGAGGGGGAAAGGAGATACCAGGGGAAAGGGAGAGGAGGAAAGGAGGAACAGTAGAGGGGGGGAATGAGACACAGGGGAGAGAGATGGGGGAAAGGAGACACAGCGCAAGGAGAGGGGGAAAGGAGACAGAGATGAGGGAAAGGGGAGAAAGTGAGAGGGGGAAAGGAGGTACAGGAGAGGGAGAGGGGTTAGGAGACATGGGAGGAGAGGGGAAAAAGGAGAAACGGGAGGGAGATGGGTGGAAGGGAGAGGGGGAAAGGAGGTACAGAAGAGGGGGGGAAGGAGACACAGGGGAGGGAGAGGGGGAAAGGAGACACACAGGGGAGGGAGAGGAGAAAGGGGGAGGGGGAAAGGAGGTACAGGAGAGGGAGAGGGGGGAAAGACGGCAGAGGGGAGAGAGAGGGAGGGGAAGGAGACACAGCGGAGTGGGAAGGAGACACAGGGGAGGGAGAGGTGGGGAAAAGACACAGGGTGGAAAGGGAGAGGGGTAAAGGAGGAACAGGAGAGGCAGGGAATGGGACACTGGGGAGGGGAAAGGAGACACAGGTGAGGTAAAGGGGGGAAAGGGAGGGGGAAAGCAGGTACAGGAGAGGGGGGGAGGAGGCACAAGGGAGGGAGAGGGGAAAGGAGACAAGGGGAATGGGAGAGTGGGAAAGGAGACACAGGGGAGGGAGATGGGGAAAGGAGACACAGAGGTGGGATATGGGGGAAGGCAGAGGGGGAAATGAGGTACAGTAGAGGGAGAGGGGGGAAGGAGACACAGGGGAGGGACAGGGGGAAGGGAGAGGGGGAAAGGAGATACAGGAAAGGGAGAGGGGGGGGAAAGGCACAGGAGAGCGAGAGGGGGAAAGGAGACACGGGAGAGATGGGGAGGGGAAGGAGACACGAGGGGGGGAGGGAGAGGGGGCAAGGAGACAGAAGGGGAAATGGAGAGGGGGAAAGGAGACACAGGGAAATGGAGAGGGGGAAAGGAGACACAAGGGGAAAGGGAGAGGGGGAAAGGAGGAACAGGAGAGGGGGAAATGGGACACAGGGGAGAGAGGTGGGGGAAAGGAGACACAGGGGAAGGAGAGGGGGAAAGGAGACAG
The DNA here is from genome assembly GCA_027410445.1 of Discoglossus pictus. NCBI lineage: Eukaryota > Metazoa > Chordata > Amphibia > Anura > Alytidae > Discoglossus > Discoglossus pictus. The sequence continues at coordinate 59,332,872 of CM050171.1, forward strand.
AGGTGAGGGAAAGGTGAGAAAGTGAGCGGGGGAAAGGAGGTACAGGAGAGGGAGAGGGGGGAGGAGACATGGGAGGGAGAAGGGGGAAAAGACACAGGGTGGAAAGGGAGAGGGGGAAAGGAGGAACAGGAGAGAGGGGAAATGGGACACTGGGAGGGAGATGGGTGAAAGGTGGACACGGGAAATTGAGGGGGGAAAGGAGACACAGGTGAGGTAAAGGGGAGAAAGGGGAAGGGGTAAAGGAGGTACAGGAGAGGGGGGAGGAGACACAGGGGAGGGAGAGGGGGAAAGGAGACATGGGGAAGGGAGAATGGGAAAGGAGACACAGGGGAGGGAGATGGGGGAAAGGAAACACAGGGGAGAGATGGGGAGGGAAAGGAGACACAGGGGAAGAAGAGGGGAAGGAGCACAGGGGAGGGGAAGGAGACACAGGGGAGGGAGAGGTGGGGAAAAGACACAGAGTGGAAAGGGAGAGGGGAAAAGGAGGAACAGGAGAGAGGGGAAATGGGACACTGGGAGGGAGATGGGGGGAAAGGTGGACACGGGAGATTGAGGGGGGAAAGGAGACACACGTGAGGTAAAGAGGAGAAAGGGCAGGGGTAAAGGAGGTACAGGAGAGGGGGGAGGAGACACAGGGGAGGGAGAGGGGGAAAGGAGACATGGGGAAGGGAGAGTGGGAAAGGAGACACAGGGGAGGGAGATGGGGGAAAGGAGACACAGGGGTGGGAGATGGGGGGAAGGGAGAGGGGGAAATGAGGTACAGGAGAGGGAGAGGGGGGAAAGAAGGCACAGGAGAGGGAGATGGGGAAAGGAGACACAGAGGAGAGAGGGGGAGGGGAAGGACCCACAGGAGAGGGGGGAAGGAGACACAGGGGAGGGAGAGGTGGGAAAAAGACACAGGGCTGGTTGGCCATGACAAGTGGCCAGCAATGAGTGGCAAAGCCCGTAGAGTAGAAGCTGACACGAAAGGAAAGGGAGAGGGGGAAAGGAGGAACAGGAGAGGGGTGGAAAAAAACACATGGGAGAGAGATGGGGGAAAGGAGACACAGGGGAAGGAGAGGGGGAAAGGAGACAGAGGTGAGGGAAAGGGGAGAAAGTGAGAGGGGGAAAGGAAGTACAGGAGAGGGAGGGGGAGGGAGACCCAGGGGATGGAGAGGGGGAAAGGAGACACAGGGGAGGGAGAGGGGGAAGGGAGATGGGGAAAGGAGGTACAGGAGAGGGAAAGGGGAAATGAGACACAGGGGAGAGATGGGGCGGGGAAGGAGACACAGGGGAGGGAGCGGTGGGGAAAAGACACAGGGTGGAAAGGGAGAGGGGGAAAGTCGGAACAGGAGAGCAGGGAAATGGGACACTGGGGAAGGAGATGGGGGGAAAGGTGGACACAGCGGAGGTTGAGAGTGGAAGGAGACACAGGGGAGGGACAGGGGGGAAAGGAGAAACAGGTGAGAGAGAGAGGGAAGGGAGAGGGGGAAAGGAGGTACAGGAGAGGGAGAGGGGAAAAGGAGACATGGAGAGAGAGGGGGGAGGGGAAGGAGACACAAGGGGGAGAGGGGGAAAAGGAGACACTAGGGGGAGAGGAGACACAAGGGGGGAAAGGGAGAGGGGGCAAGGAGACACAAGGGGAAAGGGAGAGGGGGCAAGGAGTCACAGGGAAAGGGAGAGGGGGAAAGGAGACACAAAAGGAAAGGGAGAGGTGGAAAGGAGGAACAGGAGAGGGAGTAAATGGGACACATGGGAGAGAGATGGTGGAAAGGAGACACAGGGGAAGGAGAGGGGGAAAGGAGACAGAGGTGAGGGAAAGGGGACAAAGTGAGAGGGGGGAAGGAAGTACAGGAGAGGGAGAGGGGGGAGGGAGACACAGGGGAGGGAGAGGGGAAAAGGAGACACAGGGAAGGGAGAGGGGGAAGGGAGAGGGGGAAAGGAGGTACAGGAGAGTGAGAGGGGGAAGAAGGCACAGGAGAAGGAGAGGGGAAATGAGACACAGGGGAGAGAGGGGGAGGGAAAGGAGACACAGGGGAGGGGGAAGGAGACACAGGGGAGGGAGAGGTGGGAAAAGACACAGGGTGGAAAGGGAGATGGGGAAAGGAGGAACAGGAGAGGGAGAAATGGGACACTGGGGAGGGAGATGGGGGAAAAGGTGGACACAGGGGAGGTTGAGGGGGGAAAGGAGACACAGGTGAGGGAAAGAGGGGAAGGGGAGAGGTGAAGGGAGGTACAGGAGAGGCGGGAGGAGACACAGGGGAGGGAGGGGGGAAAGGAGACACGGGGGAAGGGAGAGGGTGAAAGGAGACACGGGGGAAGGGAGAGTGGGAAAGGAGACACAGGGCAAGGGAGAGTGGGAAAGGAGACACAGGGGAGGGAGGTGGGAAAGGGAGACACAGGGGTGGGAGATGGGGGGAAGGGAGGAGGAAAGGAGGTACAGGAGAGGGACAGGGGGGAAGGAGACACAGGGGAGGGACAGGGGAGAAAGGAGACACAGGGGAGAGAGAGAGGGAAGGGAGAGGGGGAAAGGAGGTACAGGAGAGGGAGAGGGGAAAAGGAGATACGGGTAGAGAGGGGAGGGGGACACAAGAGGGAGAGGGGGAAGGAGACAACCGGAGGGACAGGAGGGAAAGGAGACACAGGGGAGAGAGCGAGAAGGGAGAGGGGGAAATCAGGTATAGGAGAGGAAGAGGGGGGAAAGAAGGCACAGGAGAGGGAGAGAGGGAAAGGAGACACAGAGGAGAGAGGGGAGGGGAAGGAGACACAGGGGAGGGGGAAATGAGACACAGGGGAGGGAGAAGTGGGGAAAAGACACAGGGCTGGTTGGCCATGACAAGTGGTGGGTTGGCCAAGGCCAGCAATGAGCGGCAAAGCCCGTAGAGTAGACGCTGGGAGGCCCGCAAGTTACAGGGGGAAGAGCCAAGCATTGTCTGGCAAACAGTATTGCCAGCGTTCAAATTTTATTCCCGTCATTTTTGACGGGCAATTTCCTAGTTTGCTATAAATCCCATCAACTGAGGTTCACCCTCCATAATGTCAACTGCAATGCTTTTTTTCTACATAGTGAGGTCTTCTGTCTGACTATCCCTTCCTTATATAACTGATACATTTAGTAATAAATATACTAAAAGTTTTGACACCCTTTTCACTGATTTTCTCCGTGGCTTGGACCCTAAATAGCCTGATTAGCCTGCCACTGTTTTATATACTTCTTTATTGAGTATATTTGTATTTTCTACAAGTAAGTTTATGCCCGTTACCTCTATTGTACCCAACTGAGATTCTTTTTATTTTCTAAATACTTCCCTATTTTCCATCTAAGTTTGATTGCTCCAAATGTTCCTCCTCTTTCTTTTTCTGTTCTACCAGTTAATTAAGTATTGATATTGTATTTCTACATATTGCAAATATCAGTTTTCCTTTTGTTTTGAGTTGGTTAAACAAAGCCTTTATTTGTCTTATTTTAAATTGAGTGGTGACTACTACACGGTAAGCCCTCTCCTACAACATGTGACACCATATCACTGTTTGTGAGTATCAACCATTTGCATAAATGATTTCTGTCTTCATCCTGTCCTGCGAACATATATATTTTCACTATCCTGAAAACTTGATCTTTAGTTTCTGTAATCACACAAATGATGTATACAATTTCTTCATTTATCTGTGTCACAGTGGCTTTAATATTTTTTTTTAAAAGTAAAGACAATGTTTTCCTCCCTTTTTTCCTACCCAGTCTCTTCTGAACAAACTCTAATGAAGTGTGTCCCTTTAATGTAATTTATCATACCAAAATTCTGTTATATCCACCAAACAATTGTTCAAAGACATTACAATGTTTTCCTAAAGACTTCCATATAAATTGTAATAGTCATATAAATGAAAATGAATTAAATAATATGTATACATATTTTTGAATAACATATTTCTAGGGCCTCTACTTTATTAGACAGATGAGTACCAGGCTAAAATTTTCTACTGAACTATTGGATCATTGGTCAGAAGGTTGGAGTTTCCTCCATATTGAGAATTGTAGGGAGAAATACGCAGAACATCCTTCATATTCTACGAGCAAGTAAGTGAACTATACATTTGTATGTTTTTATACTCAACCTCTGCACACAGATACATAATGCAAATTAGTTTGCCCTTTTGTCTAAAATTGTTAAATGTCACATTTTCAAAAAATCTTGATCTAAAATGTGCTCATTAATTCTTCAAATGTATTCTACCTTCATTCACAACTCAAACGATACTGTCTACTATGCCTTGATTCAATCTACATGGTAGACCTCCAAACAAGTCCTTAACCAGACACACCTGTATCCTGTCATTTTACATGAACTCCCCTATATGTCCATTGTAATGTGTCAAGTCTCTGCAGTATGCTGCAGTGTACCGAATTGTAATCAGCATCATAATAAACATTTTAAAATGAAAATGTCTTAACTGAATATTTTTTGTAAATTTGGATTTTTCTCTGATCAGAGGCTTTAATCCACCCGAGCATATAGTCTTGTACTGATGTATAAATTAACTAACACAGCTCATATTCACTGCACCATTCACAGTGGTGTGCAGAAATTAAATTAAAATGAGCTATATTCATTATATTGAAAGCTATGCCATTCTGTAGATCCTATTCACTAAAGTGTGTGAATAGATTTTTCCAACCATCCAAGTTCTTATTCAAAATCTACACTTGATAATGGGCAAGCATTTGTTAGGAAGTAAAAATCCTTTAATTTATTATATTTTATATAGAGCTATGCTGCAGTGGAATCTACCATTTTGGTTCAGCTGGTCTTGGCTCACACATGTGAGAAGACTTGGAATGAAGTGGAAGTTTTCACTATCACAATTAGAAATTCCAAAATGACTTATAGAAAGCTCATTAATTTCAAAGAAAATACCCAGTTTAGCGCTGTAGATAGGTTGCAGGCAATGGGAATGCTAAGCGAGACAACGCTAAACAAGGTCATTTTTACAAAGGGTAGATAGGGCTAGGGGAACTCATGGAAAAAGGACAGAAGACCAATAGAATTTTTCAAAATGTTTAACTTTATATTAACTTTGAAGAAACTGCAAACATAACAACAACACAAAAATAACCCTTTCTAAAATAACATTTTAAGAAACAGCATCCAAAAGCTAAACAGTCCACTTTAAGTAGCAGATGTGGAAACTTCAGGCTCATCTTCCAACCTGGTTTTTATTGAGACAAACTTGTCCAAAGACATCTGTCCTTTTTTTTCTGCGGCCATCAAGCAGATGCTGGTGCAAGACACTGGCCCAAGAATGCAGCATCTCACATTTGTGCCCCTCACAGTGTCCAGATCATTGGTCACAAAATTATCCATAAGGTTATGGATGGACCGCAAACTGTTGCTGAAGAACTTGGTGGAAAGTTATTTTCGTTCCTCTGTGTCAGAGTCACTGCTTTCCTAGGCTTCCTCATTGCTGTGTTCTGCCAGTTATTGGAGGTCCTCGTTGGTCAGGGTCTCGCCAGAAGCTTGTTCCAAGATCTTAATGTTCTGGGCATCTGCATCTCCCAGTCCAGCTGTATTCACCAGGTCTTCTATCTCTGCTATGATGGGCTATTTTGGTTGCACATTCACACACAGCTTTTCCTATATCTTCCTACACACAGCTTTTAGACATTGCTGTGTCACCTTGTCCAGAACAAATCTCTGTTGGTTATGGCCTGCATGATGGTATACTTTTTCCAGATATCCATCATGGATTGTCTGTCATTGATCTCTGTTTGGTCAATGAGCTGGTGGAATGTGCTTTGCAGATAATAGTCCTTGAAGGTCGCAATGACCCCTTGATCTATTGGCTGGATGAGTGATGTAGTGTTGGGGGGCAGGAAAACTACTTCAACTGGAATGCAGCAATGGAGCTCAGCCAAGTTGGTTGGCTGGCTTAGAGCAATGGCTATTAACAGGAGCACTTTGATCTCAATCCCTTTACGTCTGCAGTAGCGCTGCACTGATGGACAGATATGCTTGTTGAACCAGTTCTTGAAAATGTCCATTAGGATCCAAGCTTTAGGGTTGAAATTCCAAATGACTGGCAAAGTGGATTTAGGAATGCCCTTCATGGCTCTAGGTGTTTTTGAGTCGTACACAAGCAGTGGCTTGATCTTGAAGTCACAACTGGTGTTCCCAACCAGAAGAAGGGTTACCCGGTCTTTGGCTTATTTCAACTGCTGTGCTTGATTCTTTTCACAGGATAGGAAGGTGTGGCTTGGTATTCTTTTTCAGAACAGTCCTGTCTCATCAACACTGAAGACCAGTTCTGGTGGATAATTGCCTTTTTCCACAATGTCCTTCGAAGTGGCAGTGTTTGCCGCTTCTCCTGTGATCTTGATATTGTAGAGGTTGTTCCATTACTTGAACTGGGCGAACCAACCTCTGCTGACTGAGAAGCTTTCCATCACATCTGGAGTTTGACTTTTGATGTGGCCATAGATTCTTCTGGCCTTTCCCATGATGATGGCCTGGCTGAGAGGCATGTTTCTCTCTAACTTATCATCAATCCGGATCGACAGCCGCTTCTCAAACTTCTCCAGGGCATAGCATCTGGAGCAGGTAATCTTCTTCGCAGACAGAAGATGCAGAGTTAGTGGTTGCTGAAGACTTGATCTTCCCCTTGTTTTTTAGGATGGTGTGGATTGTGGAGTTTGGCAACTTTATATCCGCTCCAATGTCCATTTGGCACTCTACTTTCTGCAAGCGATCCAGCACCTACCCCTTGACATCTAGAAGAATGCTCTGGCGCTTGAATTTGTCATGCCCCCCCCCCCTCCCCATGGAGGGTTGTAAAACATTTTTTGCACTGGGTCCCAACGGGTCCAGAACATTCAGTGCTCCTCCCCAAAACCCTTTCCAATATATATACATATTTAAACATCACACCAACACAGCACCCACCCCTCTTAGCATCAATACCCAGCAGCCATCCCTCTCTGCATTTATACCAACATAGCATCCAACCCCTCTCAGCACCCAACTCACATAGCACCCATCCCTATCTCCTTTCTTCCTCCCTCACAGAACCCAATACCCCTGTACTTTGCTGTCACTTTGCAGACCTTGCTCTCTTACTTTCTTCCCTGATTCACATCCCCAGCATGCTGAACTGTTCCACACTGCCACCTCTTGGAGCTTCAGTAGAAATGCTCTTGTTTAAACAGACACCAATTTCAGACCTGGGGTTGATGTGTGCAGCCAAGGAGGCAAAAGGTTGGGCAGGTTTGGGGGGCCCAAGAGAGCCCCTACACTACAAAAATAAAATTAAATAAAAAATGTTTTAAATTACACAGCGCAGGTGCACTGCCCCACTGGCACATCCACCCCTGCAATTAATGTAGATTTTTATTAGACAATTGACAATTAACAATTAACAACCACATTATGAGAAACAAGGGGACAAGGAAAATATTCTATCCATTCTCTTTGGATGGTGGAGGTAGAATTTGGGGGTCTCTTGTGTCTCTTTCTCTCTCCAAGATGGCACTTTGCTCTTTCTCTCTCTCTCTCTCTCTCTCTCTCTCTTTCCATCTTTCTATCTTCTGTCTCTTAACAATACTCAAAATATCTAGTTTTATCCTACTTTATGAATTTCTCACTTAAATGTCTCCACCTTCAGAATTGAAATAATTATTTATGAATACATTATCATAAGCAAGGTCATCAAAAAATGTAAATATATATTTTTGGATAGATGAAACCCCAATGATCTTTGGCTCCCTAGATAAAAAGGACAGATTAAAGGATGCTGTTATGAGTTTTAAATGGGGTCCCGCGAGAAAAAAACAGCGTTACAGCAAAGGAAAGCGTTCAGTGGCACCCAAAAATCAGAGCTATAGCGGAGGAGGGAGGAGCCATTTTGATATTCATTGTCCTGCCTTGATAGCAAGATATCCATCTTGTTAATGTGGCAGATGCATATTTACATGCAATACAAAGCCACACAAGCTTTCCCTCTCTGCTGGAACCCAGGTAGATCATGAATGAAAATGAATAACTCAGCTGAGTTCGACCTGACAAAACCTGAATATCTAAGCAGAGAGATACTGCAATCCTGGACTGTCGGTGTCCTTCATGCAACCAAGTTGCCCACTACTGATCTAAGTTTTACAAAGATTTTAATTATTTTTTCTTGCTAGGTGCCTGTGAGATAAAGAGCTGGCCCAAGTGACTTAGCTTTGTAGCAGTGATATTTCAGGAATTATCATATATGTTATATTTATATAGAATAAATGTAAAGAGAAGAGAGGATGAATGGGGAAAAGTGGAAGTGTGGAAGCATCCAGGTTTTTAGTTACTGCCATGTCACCTGTCCCACTTCCAAGCCTTCTTGCAGCTCTTTACTCCAATGCTGGCAGCTCTGATCCATTTCCTGTTTTGAGTGAGGTTATTGCCTAAATCCAGACTGGATATTATAAAATGAGGCACAACCGTTTATAGGGTAGTGAAAGTCATCTGTCCCTGAAATTCTGGATGGTCTCCTGTGTTTACATTTTAACTGGGCTGATTGCAATTATGTTAGCTCTTAATTTGTAACTTTCATGTTTTCATGTCGACATATTAGCCTTGTATTTTAAATCCAACCTCTTACTGATTACATACGGGTTGTTACTTTATGGTTTCTGATAGACTGTGTATGTTTTGGGGTATAGCCAAGTAAAGTAAGCAAACTACACATCAAGGTCCAATAGGTATTACCCTTTATCATAGCACATCATAATGACAGCATGACCCCCCAGTGCATGTAATCACTGCATGGAAGTCAAAACATTCAGAAAAATTTAAAAATCTGTGAGGAAAAGGAAAAAGGGGTCACCACGGTCTTTAAAATTACACAATGTGTGTAAAATTATACTAGTCACTTAATCCCCCTAGAGATCTAGATTCCAGATGGCAGATTCAGGATAGCTCCTCTGTCTGTGCTAGTTTAGATTTATATTCCATTGCTCCTTTATTTTTTATTGGATCTACAATTCTGACTGGGAACTGCTTTGTCTTCATTCGTTTAAGCCACTCTTCCCTTTACCTATATTGAATAGTGCTTAGAAAGGATCTATCACATTATAAATAAGGATTACTAATATATTTAATGCAAATATGTATCTATTTTTTGTTTACTCAAAATATATAGTTTTATCGTACTTTATGAATTTCTCACTTAAATGTCTCCACCTTCAGAATTGAAATAATTATTTATGAATACATTATCATAAGCAAGGTCATCAAAACTGTAAATATATATTTTTGGATAGGTAAAGCCCCAATTATTTTTGGCTCCCTAGATGAAAAGGACAGATTTTGGAGATCTTTTACCAGCCAAGTCAGTAGATTTTGGTAAGTGAGTCCAGAGTAGTATCAAGACAGCAGACTTATGGAGTAGGTGAAATGGAGCAGTTGTCAAATGTAAGCGTGATGTCTAGAACTGGGGATGTGGTAGAGAGTGTGATTATTTGACATGTTAATTTTAAGGTTGTGGGAGGCCATCCACTAGATGTTAGATAGACATAGTGCTTATTAGTTTACCAAGGAAGGCATTGTAAATAGACTAGCGAGGGACCCACATAGAGCCTTGAGCTAGCACAAACATGAGTGGTAATGGTGATGAAGTGGAACCCAAGTATGTAACACTAAATGAGTAGTTAGATAAATAAGAATGGAACCAGGAGAGTGCAGTGTCACAGAGGCTGGAGAAGAAGTGAGTGGTTAATTGTGGCAACAGAAAGGTCTATGGGGATAAGTAGACAACAGTGCCCTTTTTCTCTGGCCTTCAGGTGGTTGTTAGCTATTTTAGTAAGTGCTATCTCAGTAGAGTGTTGTAGATGGAAACCAGATGCCGAGTAAATTCTTCTTTGTATTATTATCCTTTATTTGTAAAGCTCCAACATATACCGTAACACATTGCAAAAGATTGGAGGGTCTTGTCTTTGAACTTAGAATCTGACATACATACAGCCCTATTAAATTAGCTCAACGTTTAAAACCGTAGCCCGTAACAGAGCCAGTAAGACTTACGGCTATTAAATTGGTCCAGAAAAGCAACCCCCCGACAACTTGCCGGGTAATGGCGAGAAAAGGCTATGGGACGTAGAAATTATTTGATCTGCCAAGCCTGTAACTGTTATGTTTCCAATCATGGTATTAAATTGCAACAAATTTACTGGCGTTCAAGCCCGTAACCTGCAAATGGAGCCAAGAAGCCAACGGCTACAAGAGAAGACCCACAAGCGGGTTGAAGTCCTATTCGTAGCATTGTAAATGCAAATATCAACACAATACTGTATTTTAAAATAAAGGGAAAGTCATGTTAGGTATTGAAATAAATATCACAATATTCTGAAGCTCGCAAATCGGCAATATAAAATCATTTTTATTATGTTTAAATTCTGTGTTATATCGATCCCGGCAATCAGTGTGTTAATACATATAATAGAACTCCCATATACTGGAACGTCATATTTACGGCTTTATCAATATTGCATTATTTCGGGAATGTGGGTCCAATCGCAACTCGTAATTGAACCCTTTAGGACTTTGAAATCCAACCGACATTTTTCAGTGACGTAATGATGATGATCTCTTTTACCATTGGCTCCATCTAAACCCATAACTACGGGTTTGACTAATTGATCATGTTCACGACCGCGCATCCAACGTTCGACAAATGGTTTGCAGGTTTGCATCTCAAGACCGTAACTCGCAGCATGTTCTAATTTAATAGCTATGTAACGCATCCAAATTTCAAGCCAGCAGCCCTTGCGGGTTTGCCGATGCTGCTACAAGCTTCTAATTTAATAACACTGATAGTGCTTTCGCAAAGCAACTTATAGGATTTAAAACTCATAAACTTACAATCTCAGCACAAGAAAAGTCCAGGAGGCTGGAATGAGAGGAGGTGGTAAGAGATGAGGAAAGAAGAAGGTTATAACTAAACAGTTTGATGAAAATAAAGTGGGCTAGATGGTTATAGACTAGTCTTTCTGGTTGTTTGGAGACAAAAGGATGCAGAGAAATATGGTGGTAGTTACAGAGCCCAGATGGATTAAGAAAGGGTTTGTTTATGATTGGTGTAGGGAGAGGGAAATGTGCCAGATACGAAGGAGAGGTTGAAGAGGCAAATAGTTGGTGAAAAGCTAGAAGAGGTGATAGGGTCAAGTGGACATGTTGTTAGATGAAAGGCTGAGAGGAGGGAGGCTACTTCATTCTCTGTAATTGGGTTTGAAGAGGCTGAGTGAGGCTATTGAACTGGAGGTTGTGTCAGAGCAGTGTCTTGTCTAATTGACTTTTAATGAAGAGTTGTACAATGTCTTGGGCTGAGAAGGTGGTGGTGGGAGGAGGAAGATGTGGGCAGTGGAGACAGTTGCATCTTGAGAATGGGCTTGCCATTGGTTGACAGAGTGGATGTGACAGTTGAGAAATATGTTTGTTTGGTAAGGTAAACGGCAGCATGGTACGATCCTAGATTACATTTGTAGCGGAGGATGTCTGCGTGAGTGCTTGATTTCCTCCACTGTCATTCAGCAGCGCTGGAGCACTATTGCAGGTAGAGCCTTTATTTTGAGTGCCACGGCTGTAGCTGAATATGTTTGGGAGGGTGTGGCATAATGGGAGCCTTGTGTGACGCATGTGATTGGTTTATGTGAGTATATGCAATACTATGTGACTTTCCTGTTTTGTTACCCATTTTGCTATTCTGTTCTAGCCTTTGCCTCTTCCTGTCCTTAACACTTGTGCAACTTATTCTGTCAGTCTGCCAAGATATACAACCTCATAAAATCATCAGACTGGGAAAAGCAATTAGGGAGGGAGAACAAGAAATCTATTACTATGCATAATAAATATTGCAAAATAAAACTATAGCTCAATTGTTTTTAATTTTTCTTTATGTTCCAAATCTAATGTTGTAAATAAGAAATAAACTATCAACATAGAGAACTTTGATAGCTGTGGGGAATGGTTTACTAGTTTACTACAATCACATTGTGGCCATTGCATTTAATTATTCTTCAGATAATTTGAACACAGTGGTATTTTTTTATGCACTCCAGGACCTTATTTGCATTGGGGGTTGTCTGGGACCCTTTGATTAATTTAACTGAATAGACCAGCAAGCTGAGGAAATGGAGAACCATTTCTAGGAATGCATGCCAGAACCACCAACAGTGCACGTGCCTAGCCTCCCTGTCCTTAAGCAGTGCATATTTTCCCTCCTTTTGGAAATCTCTTTCTCTGGGAAGAGCACTGGGGTTGGTTATTTCCCTAGACAAAGTTCGATGTTCATTTCCGGAAAAATAACTTGAATTCCCGATTGGAGGCTAGTGGGGGTTCAAGAATGTCCCTGATTTGTTCAGACCGTGCTCCATAAACGATAATGGAGAAGGGGGATTTAGAAAGCTAGTAGGCCACAGGGAATTCAAATCAGTGTTTGGGACAACATCACATGTTGTTAAGACTGGAATCCCTAAACATCTCTGTGCTTTTCTACCCAACTGGCTGGGCTTTTAGAATCAGGTGCCGTGAGTTACGTTTTGTGTTTCTCCCATTTCATTTTGCTGCATATAACTGCACTGCTGTATAATATTTTTTATGTGTACTGTAATTGCCATTTATTAAATCTAAAATTTAATAGTTTTCTGGCATTGGCAGTTTAGTGTGCTCATGTGAATGTGCAACCATAATCTATCCAGTATTTTTTTTTTTTTTGACAAGCTATAGGTTTTGTGTTCCTGGGAGCATGGGAATTGCCATGTTGTTTGTGAACAATTTCACTGGCCCAGAGTTAAAGTGACTTGGGTGGGTTTAACTCTTAATGTTAAAGGGATATCAGCAGAGTTTAGGAGGGTTCCAGTGTATCTGAATTCATGCTGAAGAAACATTGTTAGTCTACAGTGGTGTTCTGTGGATCTCTCAGTGGCCCATAGTGTAATCCCTGGTATTTATGTCAGTTTAGTGATAGTAAAGTAATATGCGGTGTGTATAAAACACAGATACGTGATAAGTTAAGTAAAATCAATTATACGAATTAACAAATGTATCATGACAATGACAATCTATTTTACAATCTACTTTTTTTTAAAAGACATAATATATTGATACAGATTTTTAAAACACAGGAAAACATTTTTATTTAATTTAGCTCCCTTGTTCATTACCTATTATGCCTATATAATACATTTGGCCATGCATCCTGTCTGATTGAGCACTGAATATTTTCTTCATATTTCCTTTTTTATGAAGGAGTCAATAATTCTTAATTTGTGATATCATTTTATTTAGAAAAAAAGCAAAATTTTAAATACAGGAAAAATATGAAAAGTCTGGGATGATTGACATATAAAAAAGTAGTAGTGAAGCAAGAGATGGTGGCAAATGTTCTTAAAGGTATTAGATGGTGCATACAGTGAACGACTATGTTATATGATATGACTAGGAAATTGCCTGTCAAAAATGACGGGAGTAAAATTGTAAGCCTGGGTATGCTGTTTGCCACACAATGCGAGGATATGGCCCGTCTGAGCCCTTCGACGCGCATCGCGACACCGCGATTAGCACCTTCGCTGCTCATAGCTGTGGCTTGCAATGAGCACCTGTGGAGCTCATTGTAAGCCTCTCTCCCCCATGTAGTTTAGGGGCCTTGCAATGACTGCTACTACCTTGGGTTAAGAGTTAGTGCCTTGGGTTAAGTCTTATTGCCTTGCGTTAACTGTTACTGCCTTGGATTAAGTATTACTGCCTTGCATTAAGGGTTCTTCTTTGAGCTCGTTTTACGTCCTTCTTCCTTTTTCTTACGTTTTTTCGTATGCCATTTCTTTTCTCGCTTAGGCGATTTTCGTTTGTGAAAAACCACTAAATATGCCTGAAATTAACTTGCAACCTCACTCACAGGCTCCCTGGCTCTCCACCTGTTGCATGTGTGTAAGTTAATTTGAGGCTTATTTGTAGTTTTTACCAGGTGTTTTGAGTTCCGTGGTTCGGCCGTTAAAATCTTAATTTTTCTTCGGCCCACGGTCCATGTACGTGCTTTGGTTCCTAAGTCCTATGGGTCGTAATTTTGTGAACCGCGCTAAGTCCTACTTTGACGCTCATTGCAGCCTAAGTCCCACGTGCTTCAACTGCTCGCCTCGCTTGGCGAGGCTTGCAGTGAAATGAGCTCCTTTGGCGCTCATTGCAGCCTGTCCCTGGTTGATGGCTCGCCTCGCGTTGCGAGGATCGCAAAGTGTTACCAACATCGTAAGCGTTCCAAACAGTCCCGCAGATCCATAACTATTATAGTGATACAAAGTCTTGGTTCATGCAATGCAAGGATGATTATATAGATAGTCATGAGATGTGATAATTCTGTAACATTTTTAGCCAGACTTTCATATCTTTATATATAATGCATGTGTTTATTACTGTTTATAAGTAGCTTTCTTGTCAAATTGTGGAGGCATCTCTTCGTACCTGGGTAAATTGCCTCTTTGGATCCTGGGGGATGAAATCTAGAAGGTGTTAGTGTGTAATGTGAATATTTTTATGTCAATTTTCTGAAACAGGTTTTTCCAGGTAATGTGGATAATCCATCACATATTTGTGCTTGGCACGGGATTATAAATGGGGATAATAATAGTCTTGTAAACACTGTGAATCTTTCCAATATGACTCATGAATCTATTGAATTACATTTAGGGTAAAAAAGACCACTATTCATTTCTTTGAAGCTTTAACCAGAGGTATCAGAATATTGTATACTGTGTAAGCAAAACACTACAAGATTTTAACATTTATTGCCACCTATGTCTGAATAACTTTATCAATGAGGTGGAAACTTACTAATGATTGATGAACAAATGTTAAAACATACATCCAAGTTTGATGGAAGATGTAAGTATGCTTATGTTGGTCCATTATTATTCTTTTTTTAGCATTATATATGTATGCATTGCTTTACAGTTCATCTTATGGATTTTTTTTTTATTTGAATAGAACTATATATGTACACAGAGCTTTACAGTCCTCCATTATTTATCAGTGTACTCGCATAAAAATATGGCCCTCAACTCCTTCTGTGAGTGTTTGTACTTACTCCATGTTTGTCTTATATATTTACTGTTACCACTAGAGGCTAGGAGCTCGATTCAGTTGAGCTCTCGCTAGATCCGGGATCCCATAAGTGAGGTTGCAAATTCATTTGCTATTCAATTTTTTGCGGGCTCCTGTAACTTTCAGCCTTCCGAAGCCTTTGATCTTTTGCAAGAGTTATGCTCGCTAAAATCGCAAATCGCTATTCAATTGCTCCAATTCCACAAGGCCGCAAATGGTTTCACCCCCATAAATGGCAAATGAAGGAGAAAATCCTACGAGTGCTAGAGAGGACCCGTAAGGGGTTTAAACACCTGTCCGTAGCACTGTAAATGCAAATAACAAATCATTACTGCACTGTAAATAACGGGGGAAAGCGTTGACAGACATTAGAATTAATTGCACAACAGTCTCAAGCCTGCAAATCGGCAGTAAATAAAATTTATTGTTATGTCTCATTTCTGGGCTAAATTCGATCTCGGTATCAATGAGTTCATACATTTCAGGCCACTCCATATGGACTAGAACAGTATTGGCATTCATTTTCATAATTCTGTATTTTGCGGGTTTGCGAGTCTAATCGTAAATTGGACCCCCAAACCTAATTGATTGACATGTAACCTCCATGTTTTACTGCCGTAATAATGATAAATCTCATTTTCTATTGGCTGATTAGAAATGGAAGATTACGGGCTTGCTTAATTGATCATGTTCCCGTCCTGAACTGCTACGAACAAGTGCATGGTTTATGGTTTCAGCTTTAGGACAGTAACTTGCGTGCTTGGGGAACTGAATAGCATTGTAATCAGAGACCAATGGGAGCCCGCAACTCACCTGCAGACATATGGCCTACAGCGATTGAAAGGTAGAAAGTGTAGAACTGTTTTCATTTCATAGACTCCTTGCCAAAAATAATATAACCATAGATTTGAGGGCAGATATGAAACACAAAGGTCTATCTAGTCTGCTTCTTATATCTTACACAAAAGATTGGCTTAAGTTAGTGTCAGGATTGCCTTGTGATTATCCCCAGCAGGTTTATATTCCTTAACTCTGTTTGACTTTACCATTTAAAATTGAAGGCTGTTCAACTTATATATTACCCGTTCGATAAACTAGCATTTTCTCATATTAACCCTAAATCTTCCACCCTTACCTTTCATACTTTAGTCAACCCTGCTGGTAGCTGCAGCTCTCAGTTCCCGTTCCAGATGTGGTGGTGTTATAACTTGATGTGTTACAGTTATTGTAGCAATATATTCACAAATTTTGCCCGCTACAGGGTTTCTGGCAGTTCATGCAGCTCATACATTTCAATTATTTTATCAGTAATAAATCTTGAATTCATGTAATTTCTTTAAAGTTACTTGGTGATAAGGTAATCTCTATAAAAGTGCTTCTAACACATTAAAACTAATGCTGCAGACCCACTCTTTAATGCTGGCTGTTGCTGACATATTTTTCCTCTAGCTTCTCAACGTAGATATCATATTAAATATATATACTTGAAACAAACAAAAAGTGACCATGTCAAATTGTACTGCCTCTTATTTTACCTTCATGTTATATAAGGAAATCACATATATAGATGAGGACCAAGAACGTTGGTCATGTTGGGTTTGTCATTCTTTGCAAAGCGAGGCGAGCCATTGATGGCACCACGCGACTGCAAGCCTCGAGCAGTTGAAACACGGGGCTTAGGCTGCAATAGGTGCCGAAGGCGCTCATTGCAGTGCTCGAAATGAGCGACGCAGGTGCTCATCTCGAGGCCCGTGGGACTTAGCGAGGGTCACAAAATTATGACTTTAATGGCTGAATCACTGAACTATAAAAACCTGAAAAAAACAACAAATATGACTCAAATTAACTTACACACTCACACAGCACAGTGGGAGAGCCAGGGAGCCTGTGAGTGAGGATTCAAGTTAATTTCAGCCATATTTGCCAAACAAGAAAAAAAATAGCTGCAGAAAAAAAACAACACGTCAAAAACGAGGCCATAGGATGGAAAACTATCACGAAGGACGTAAAACAAGCCCGTAGAAAACAAGTCCTAAGCAGTAACACTTAACGCAAGCCAGTAACACTTAACCCAAGGCAGTAACACAACCCAAGAGAGTAACACTCACGCGTGACGCCTATAAAGTACACAGGGTGAGAGGCTTGCAGTGAGTGCCAAAGGTGCTCACGAGGAGCGCCAATGGTGATCATTGCAAAGCAGTTGCTCATTGCGAGCCACGCGAGTGCCAAAGGCGCTCAGAGTGGGGCTTGCGATGAGCGCCAAATGTGCTCAGAGGGCCCATAGCCTCACATTGTGTGGCAAACAGCATGCCAGACTTACAAATTTACTCCCGTCAATTTCCTAGTTTGTATATAATATAAAAAAATATAATATATATAAAATATAATAAAAAAATAAAAACAGGATATATCAAGAAATGTTATATATATATATATGTATATAAATGAAATAGAAACTCTGGCCCCTATTCAATTGCGCAGATGCTAGTTACTGGAGCAGTAATGTAGACCGTAAACTAATTAGCTATACAATTGGCAATTTGCGGGTTACAGGCTGTCAAAATCGTTACTCCAGCCCAGCTAAGCGTTTGATCTTTCATGCCTGTAAATTTTACAATCGCAAATCGCTATTCAATTGCTACAATTGCTCAAACCCTCAAATGTTTTCACACCTGTAAATAGCAAATGTAGAAGAAAGTCCTATGAGTACCAGATAGGACTCACATAGGGGTTTAACCCCTGTTCGTAGCACTGTAAATGCAAAAAAAAAAATCAATACTGCATTTTAAAAGACGGGGAAAGTGATGACAGACATTAGAATTAATTGCACAACAGTGTCAAGCTCGCAAATCTGCAATCAAAAATATTTTTTTAATGTTTAATTTCTGTGTTATATCAATCTCGGTAATCAAGGAGTTAATAGATATCAGGCCACCCACATGGACTAGAACATTTCCTTCATTCATTTTTATTATTTTGTACATTGCCGGATTGCGAGTCTGATCGCATATCGGACTACTAAACGCTAATTAATTGACGTTTAACCTCCATGTTTTACTGACTTCATTATGACAGTCTCATTTACTATTAGCTGTTTCTAAATCAGTCTTACAGCCTTGCTTAATTGATCATGATCATGCTCTGAAATGCTACTTACGGGTGAATGGTTTACGATTTAGGCTTTCGGACAGGTAGTTGCGGGCTTGATCAATTGAATCGCTCTGTAACTGTTGCAAAATTGCAATTGAATAGGGGCCAAATTTTCCATCTAAGTCGAATAACCCTACCCTTTTACTTATATTTTAAATTTGCGATATATCAGAATGTATCAGTATAGAATATTTGGTGAATAGTGTTTTAAAGATGTTAAACCCGGTTTGAGCTTGGTCAATCCAGCAGAGGACATTAAACCTATTAATTAAAGAATCATTGATACTTTTTGAGTTTCATGGTCAGTTGCTCTGGAGAATGATAAATCCCAAATACTCAATATCTGTATCAAATATGTTTCTAACTGATGGGACTAAAGGCTAGCTACTTATTGATGCCAATAGCACAGTAGTGTGGAACAGAAATACAGCAGTGATACTGATATTATTCAGGTTAAAACATGGCCATCTGGCATGTCTAGTAGAGGTGTATACACCTTCGATGGGAAGAGGCATTTGAGAGGATCTGGGGTGTTGTTTCCAATATGAAGTAGCCTGATTTTATTGCAATTCATCAATATACTGGATAGACACTGTAACTTCTTTGTTTTGACATGGATATTGAAGTCAACAGCTAGTTGTATTTCCATAAATCAATAATTTTCCCTGAAGCCAGTAGTTGCCTTGAAGATCTGATTTTGATCCCACTGCAACAAAACCGGAAGAGTCATGTGAGCCTGAGAGACTGGGGTTGGGTAGCAGTGAGAGGTAGGATGAAGTTGATTACCATCATGTGTTCCCTTTTAAGGAGCGATGTGATGGTTGTCACCTGGATAAAATAAGATGAATACATACAAAGCTTCAACAAAAATAGTAAAAAAACCCCACACTGAATTTCTCGTGCAGGGGTACTTGGAGTTCAGGATTTATAAGGTCAGGTTGAGCAACTGCTTGCAGAACTGTGGCAGTTTGCATTAGGAAAACCTGAAGGTCTTGCATTACTTGTTCAAGGGATACACTGGGTTCAAGTGAGCTATCTCCTGAAGATTCCATAAGGACTTAGTTGTTAATGTTACTCCAGGTTAGGGAAGCCCAATGGCAGAGATATCTGAAAGCGAAGGTTTTTTTTGTGTGTCGTTCAGTCGATTCTCAGTGACCTCATGAACCGTAACACATCAGGACATCTTTATGTCCATGGTCATGCTTGTCCACTTGGTATTCATGGCAGAGATACTGGAGTGGGTTGCCAGTTCCTCCTCCAGTGGGCCACAGCAAACAGCTCCTGGTATTCGTAGATGATCTCCCATCCAAGTACTGACCAGGCCCAACCCGGCTTCATAGTGTTATGACCTCTTGCTTCTCTGACTTGGAATCAAACCCAGATCGCAGTGTTGAAAGCACCAATCAGAGAATATGCTGAGGTCAGAGTAACCAAATGGACAGGCTTTGTCAAGCATAATTTAACCCAAATCCCAAGGTACTCTCTGTAGCCCTAGAGAAGAACAAGAGTGCTGAGAGTCCATCTGGGTGTACTAAACTGCTGCAGGTGCTTGTGATCAGCTTCTATGGTTAACAGCCACGACTCAGGAGAACATACAGTCTTATTAAATTGTGATTAGGCCAATTGATTAGGGCTCTATATAAGCACAGGGCATATATTTTTACAGAAGTTTTTAGTCAGTGAACTATCCAAAAGCAAGGTCTTCACTAACTAAAATCTTTGTTCCTTAGAGTATGCAGTCCTGGCTGGCACGTTCTGTAACTCACTAGGCTGCAAACACACCACCCAAAGTTTATGTTCGGAGATGGCCCTGACAGCTATATATAGGGATATAAAACTGTATTATATACCATGTATTACAGCCATGCACTGAAATATTTGTAGTAATACCTTTTGCATTACTGTATAAGATTTACATATTTCCCTGAGTATTTTTATCTGTAGATGGCATGCCTTCAAGACAACTGACCCAACGCCTCAGGGGCTAATCAGTAATTAAGCATAATGATCTCTCATGAACAAAAGAGTTGAATCTTTATCAGAAAGCTTGACTGAAAACATAACATTTCAAATTTGTTGTTAGTTTATTGTAGACAAATGCAATGTTTTTAATAATATTAACACTGGTTATTACCTAAAAGGTTGATACAGTGCACCATATTTCACTGCGCACTGAGTTTGGAGTCACAACTATGACAATAGAGATCTAGGAACTGCTTATGGTTGGATGATAGCTTTATGAAAACATTTGTAAATATCAGTTGTTGGCAAGCACCAAGTGTGTCAGGCAGCTTCTAAATCTCTGTGGTCACAGCTGTGACTTGAAACACTATGTGAGTGTTTCCAAAACTGTATTCAGTAGAACCTTGGGAATCCACTTTGTACGACCAAGGGTTCCACAAAGCAGTTCATGCAGAAAGATGTGTGGTAACCTTGAAGGGGTCCAGGGAAAAGGTTGTGGGTGTGGATTTTGAAGTCTTTGAGTCTGTTCGAGTTCTGAGAGCCTACATCCAGAATAAAGGACCAGTGCACGATGAATAAATAAATATGTTTGAAAGAGAATTTGACTAAGAGCATAATTAGGCAGGACATTGTAATGCAGCTAGCTTTATATTCTATAAAGATCATTTGGTGCCTCTGTTGAACACTGGAGGCATTCATGATACTTTGGTGAAGTTGTATTTGTGAGAAGGGTGCTTACCTATAAGCAGGCGGAGTACTTTCAATATTCTGATCATGTGTGGGGGAAGGGGTTTGGTTTCATATTCAAAAAGGTCCAATGATTTAACCCTTGTCCTTCCTAACCCACTTCCCTCCATTAGCTGATAAAATAAACACACCTCACAGTCTTGAAGATAGGAGAAACTTCTAATCAGAAACTTTCTGTATAAAAACAAATTATTTATGATTGATATTTTCTCTGAAACATTATGCACTGTAATGTTTACCCAGTGGTATCTACTTTTTTTTTAGAAGGCTGAAGAATCTATTAAAAATCTTCCGATCAGGTTTATGACTATGTTAGTACTTAAAGTGATATGTAGGTTTGCTGGATTATGAATGCAAAATATAGAGGATAATTAGTAGTGTATGCAAACATTTTGTGCATGGACAAACCCCAAAATAAACCAATTTAAACACTTACATTGAAGTCAGCAAAATGTCTTGTAATTTAAGAGATTTGGAAATCAAGGTTAAAACCCTCCAAACCCAGGCTAAATAAGCATCAAATTTAAAGTGATTTGTTTTGGCCAATCAGGTTAGCTGAAACTTTTGAATTAACTCTGGGGTTTCTGTTTGTGCCGCAGAACAGCCTAGGATATGTATTGCTGCTGACATACAGACAGGAAGCTGCAAGGAGATTGGCTGAGCAAGCAACAGCAGGTAAATAGTGGGTTAATATTGCTCCCCTGATGCTGCATGCTTATTGGGGAGGGGGGGTCAGATGCCCGTGTAGACACCCCCACAATCATTAGAGGGATTTTTAGATGTTAATAACAATACGTTTTATGAGATGTACTGCATACACATAAGCTGCTTTTTGCAGAAATGTATTAATCCATGAAACTTTCATATCCCTTTCATATCCCCCCCACCTACACAAATTAAATTGACTCCTGGGCTCAAATGTGCAATGTCAGATTCATGTGACATTGTCAAGGTACAAGTTACAGGTGCTTCAAAATAATGTGCAACATTTAACTATATTAATGCTAACAAGTAATCCAGTTGTTTGTTGTGGAATTAGTGGAGCTAAACAATCTACTGTACATCTACTTTAAATCTCCAATGATAACTTCTCTTCCATCTTCCAGTTGTCTCTCTACAACAAACCTGAATTATTTTTCTCTATATCTCTTGCTATCTCTCTCTATCCCTCATTGTTCGCCTTCTCTATTCGGCCATTGCCCTATACCCCTGTACCACCATCCCTTGATCTGCTCCTCTCCCTTTTCCTATATCTTTTTCTCCACTTGCTTTACTATAATGTCCATTCTCTGTTATCTAATTTTGTCAAATCATTGTCACATTTCTGTCAAATCATTTGCATTGCTTGTCAGTAACTTTCTGATTCTTACTGTTCTTCTCTTGCCTAGATCTCATGTGCATGTCGATTTTTATTCATTGGTTTGTAAATTAACAATGTACATATATGTATATTATTTGTTTTGTGGCAATAACAACTTATTTAATTTCTCCCCCAGGGTCACTCTGGAAGGTACAGGCCAGCCTCACACATTTCACATCCAGCTGATACCTCATTTCCTATGTGACCACCAGTGCTTCATCTCTGGAGTGTGAGGTCATGTCTCTCTTTAACAGCAAATGGTATATTTTCTCTTTCTACAATCAACATATCAGTCTCTTTTGTCTTGCAAAATTCTCTATCCCATTCTCTGTACTTTTAATCCCCATTAATATACTACTAACCCCGCCCCCTGCCCCCCCAGATCTCTACCTTGCCATGGTGAATGGGCTTGTGTACTTCACTGAAGCTGTGAGCTATACCATGTAGGATCACCCAAGATGGACAGGTCATAACAGAGAGGTCAAGCAAATAGCAGTTCACTGGAGAAAGAATTGGCAACCCACTCCAGTATATTTGCCAACATATTCTTATGCATTTGGGGTCAAGGAGACACCTAAACTATTGAACAACTTCTTCTCCACTATGATATCAATATTTGTGCTAAGCATACACAAAATGGTTAAATACACTGAAAAACATTAAGCATGGACTGAGTACAGGAATCTCTATCACACCCAGACCCTATTAGCTTTCAGACTTGACTCAACAACGCAAAATACATTGCTCAATACACATTGCTTCAAGTCCATGTTTTTGGTCAGAGAATGTTGAGCCCCTCCCTTCCTCGTTTATTTTCTACATATTTCTTTTTCACTGAAATACATGCCAAGATGGGAATTTGATCTTGGCAAAACTGTCAATGCCAAACTCTCATCTCATTGTCTGAATCACATAACATGGAGATTAAAATGATTATACCGATCTTTCTTCTTTTGGGCAGTCACATTAAATTCCAATATGGGTCGTAGCCTTTCTTTTTGTCTTGTGGTGGGATATTTCTTCTGGAAAGAAGTCTTCTGGCACATAAATGCCCACTACTATACCATCAACACATGAACTTGATTTTTCGGAATTTAAAGTGACTCCTATACTCATGCATCTTTCCTAAATAGGTGAGATATTCATTTGAGAGAAATCCATTCTTGTTAAGTGCTGGATTTCACCAATCACGATAAGTTGGTCATAAATCATGTGGCAAACCAATAGACATGGAAAGGGTTTTTTACCGTCTTTTGGAAATGTTTCCCTTCTACCAACTATCATGGCTTCAACATGTACATAAGATTTCTCCATTTATATTTGCCCACTTAGTGAAGATAAAATCACACAGTACCTGACACCTTCACCCACTTGCACCAATAATATAATTGTGTATGTTGTCTTTTCTCTTGTAGATTGGTAAAGGTTTACTGTATTTCTTTGACTCTTTGTTTAAATAAAAAAAATATGTGCACCTGCTCTTGTATTCTCTATTTTGAACCATAATGTCCATTGTCGGACCACCAGGCTTTCTGAATGCGTACCTTTTAACCATTTCTGCTCCAATTCTTCTCTATCTCCCTTAATATTTATAATTTCCTTTGTCCATCTCATTCTATTGTGTATTATGCAGAAATCAGAAAAAAAACAACCCCTGTACTCATGAGCATATCAATTGTTGCATATTGTTTAGTAACCTCAGTTTGCTACAACAGAAAAGCTGTGTTTTTATTTTTCACACAAAAAGCAACTTCTAATAGAGGATGCTTTTAAATGCACCATATAATATTTGAAACTACAATGTCCATATAAATGCACTTCATCCCATGACTAATTATTCATATCAAAATCATTGCTATTTGTAATTTAATAACATTTTTGCCATTTTCAGTTTAATTTTATGTGCCACATATTCTATATAGCTAAGATTCAGTAGGTTTGCCATGTGTACACATAACTGTGTTAACTTCAAGTACATAGATACAGAAAAAAGTCTACTGCACATCCTGCGTATAGATTAGAAGACGCTAGAAATAAGGGTGCGATGTGATAGAAAGCTTCACATATATCACATTTATAATACAGTTTGAAGTTGGAATTTTTAGCAGTAATGTTAGAAAGCAGAGGTAGAGTGAAGCAAGATAGAAATGTAAGCATGCCTTGGAGAAGCACAAGACGCTAACTGAATCCAATCTTTTAGGTAGATAGAATGGACAGAATGGAAATGTTATGTTTTTTTTTATTTTTTATATAGTCAAATCTATGTTGCTTTGTTTTATTATGAAAACTATACTGATGCATGCCCTAATATAATGTTAAAGGTACCATATCATGCTGATTTCTGCAGGATTTAAATTCCAGTCTGTTTACTAATAGTTGCAGAGAGCATTTCTACTTACCAGAAGTTGATTCTTAAGTTTACATTTTTCCTTACTGCAGGCTTTGAACTCAGAAACAAAAATGAGTGTCAGCTGTACTTTTCACTAATCAGTGAGGTATTTAGGTTTTATGATGCCCTGGGCCCATTTGGATGTGCTTCCCACACCCATCTCTGTTACTGTTAAATCCCATTGGTTAAGATAAATGTATTAGGTTTTCCCCAAGAAAGTCCCTACAGACCTCAAAGGAGATTGTTTGAGAAAACAACATATCCATATTAATATGACCTAATCTTAGTTGCATGGTCATTCACGTGCTTTTATGCACCACTGTAATTACATTGCAAGAGGATCTCGTTATTTTAATCATGCATTTAATAAAATCCATCTTTAATAATTTATACAAGTAATATTTAATATTTTTTTAGATTAGAGTGTTTGTCTCCCCACTGATAAGGTCATAAGGGGGGGATAATGGATGTGATTGAGAGATAGTCAGATTTGATAAAAGAAGAGGCAATTCTAAATAGGATAACCTCACACCGAAAAAGCCTGTTACAGAATATACCAAGAAAAATACTACATTCATGGGTATGTTTTCACGTCTAAAAATATGTTTCCTCAGCAGGAAATAACTTTAGTAACTTATTTTTAGACATGCAAATGTACACACAAATGGCCTATGTTTCTTTATTTTAAATATACTTTTTTCGTTACACATACATTGTTTGCCAAAAGCTCTCATTTAGTGTCTTCAGGGTTAATTTATACAAACTTTAATGTTAATATATGTGTATGTTTTTTCTTAAGGGGGTAACTGGGGGGGTTTCTGCCTAAGGTTATCTTGGGTGTAAACCTGGCCCTCTTGTTATTGTATGTAACCTATTCATGAAACTGTGAAGCAATCGGGATTGGAGAGGTTTCTGCCACTGGAAAAGGTTTGCTCATTTCCGAATATACGCCATGGACATAACCTCACAGCAGATATGATTTCCATTAGGACCTTGGTAAAGTAAGATTTCTAAATGCCAAAATTGACTTCTATCCAGTAAAACAGTTAGAATGGCACATTATAGCTAAATTAGTTTTTTTATCTATATTAAAAAGAGCAGTACTAAAAAAAAAATTAACTTGATGTGTAAAAGATTTTTGATGTTGCTTAATTGCCAGTTACTCCTCCATGTTTGTTAAGTGTGGTATCTTACTGACACTTAGAATACTAATCAAAAGTTCAAGAGCCATTTCAAGAGTCAGGTAAGCTACACCTGCAGTGCTAAACCGTCACTATCACATTAATGTTTGTGTCCTTCAGCAGCTTTCATCACCTATTATACACAAGTCTTATAGCAATAAAATGAAGTGCTAGAACATATTTGAGCATATATACCAATTTCATAAAAGAGAAACTTGTTTTTCGGTAAAACTTCCCATTTAAGAGCTACATAAATCATGAATGTATAAATCATGTGGCACTCATAAATGATTCATCATTCATTTAAAAGATGATTTTAAATATTGCAACCCACCCATGACAAATGAGTGCTGCGAAGGTTAAAATATGTACTTCCAATCGCTGTAGGATGGACATGTGCAAAAATTCCAGGACCATCTACTCATTCAGATGTGGGCTTCTCAGGACCCCGCAGCAAAGTCTATGGAGCAATTATTTGTTATCTCTACAATGACTGGATGCATTTGATGCTGCCAAACCTAGGTTAGTCAGAAAGTTCTGATCTGTGTTGCAAAAGCAGTCTGCATATTGATTAAAAAAAACATGGCTTTCCAATTGCTCATTAGTTTAGACTAGAGTAGGCAAGTTCGCTCCTGGAAAGCCACACACATGCCAGGATTTGCTGTGAAAATCCTACCATCCAATCCAGGTCTGTGTTTGGCTCTCCAAGACCAAACTTGCCTATCCCTGGTTTAGGCAAAAATGAATATGTGTCTATCTAGTTTTTAAAAGACAAGGCTTTAAACATTACAAAGGTTTTTGTATGATACATATTCCATGCTCTGGTTAGAACAGGAAACTTTAATGTATCTCTGCCAGACTCTAAACCTAAATGGGCAACATGGATCACCTTGTGGCCCTCGAAGTGGGGAAATATCTTCCTCTTCCATTAGAATATAGCCCATGTCCTCTCTCTACAAGTACCCTATAATTATTTCATATACTGCTCTTATTTCAATGTTCTCTTCCTCCAAATATTTTAGCAGTGTGTGCAAATTGTGACATATCCATGGAATTGAACAAACGAAACCAAACATAGAGAATATGTGATTTAATAAACAATCAGACTGAGGCACATGGAGTGCCTGAATCCATTCCATTAGGACTGTATAATGGGTACATGGTTTATACACTCAGAAACGTATCTATACCTCTAGAACAAGTTGTATTTACACACTGAAATGTAGTAGGATGCATGGTATAAACTCACTGAGAATTACCTATACATAATTCTGTATGTACTGTACAAACACACTGCACCACTGGAGCATTCTGTATATAGAGAAGTATCACATGTTTATCTCTAACAAACAATGGGATATACTACTAAATTTGTTTAGCTCTAGGTATATCCAAGCAGCCCAGTGGTTATCTACAATGCAAGGAATATGCATGTAGAGGTTTATCTGTACCTAATTTTATATACACTTAATTATACCTCCAGGTTTATCTAAACAGTCTTATATACCTCTAGATATATACACCCTAAGCCTTATATATGCCACCAGGTAAATACATGTACCTCTTGGTATTCAAAAATAAATACAAAGAAAAAATAAATAACATTTTCAAACGGCAATAAATAAATATGCACTTACTAAGAAACACATAGCTCAGCAACATACACACCGGGGAAAATATAAACACATACAGGCCTATTTACACAAAGGGGCAAATACAGTCAAGGGGTATATTTGCTCACACAGGCATACATGCACACAGGGATTTATGTACATATAAATGAACAAATACAAAAGGGTCAATTAATATACACATATAGGGTCAAATATACATATATAGGGCACCTGGAAACAGCTGCAAAATATTAAAGGGACTCAACCACTTGTAAACAAACATAATCCATAGGTTAGTTGCGAACACGCTTCTAGTGCTAGTTGCAATATATCAACTACCTTCAAACGTCAATTTCCTCTCTTCTAGCTCAGCACAGTAGGTCTTTTAATAGACGTTTACTGTATTTTCAAAGATGACTCCACTTCTTAAAGAGTATGCATGGATTTTATATATATATATATATATATATATATATATATATATATATATATATAGGACTACATTCTACTGTAGAGTAGGAGGAGGAAAAGTCAATAGCAATTATACTCAAATGAAAAATCAGAACATTGCAAATAGCACTAATTGCAGTGTTAATAGCTACACGAGCTATATGCCATTAACAGACAGATGCCGGGTATGTTAGACTTTGGAATTATTTTGAGGCAGATGTGAAGTATTTACAGGCTATGGAGCACATTCCTATATGCACACACACCTGTCTACCTGGGATTTTGTGTAAACCTGGGGAGATTATAATATTTTCAGTGTGCCCTTTCGTATAGAAGTGGTACTGCAAGTGCTGCTCCCCTTTACACTCCTTCTACCAAAAATAGTACTCTGTACTGGCAATGGAAAACCATTCCACACATGGCAACAGCTCCTCTGATTGGCTTTTGCTATTTAGTGTAGAAATGCACTGATTCAGCACATTCACTGTGATAGATATAAAGTATGTGCTTATGTCTCATAAAAGAGAGGAGCTTATTTACTTATATATATATATATATATTCAGTGCAAGCACGCAAACAAATCTCATCATTTCTGGGGTATATGCCCCCTTTTAGAAAATAAAAGCATGTCATATGATGTAGGTCACCAATAATCCAGAAACACTGTGCATTTTTGTGTGTTTACAAAAACTTAAAATGTGTAAGTCTTTGCATCATTTTGGGTGTTAATATTTCGCTATTGATAGGAAAGCCTTCTAGCCGGAGCAGGAGATCCCACCCAGCTGTAAATAGTAACACT
Source organism: Discoglossus pictus (assembly GCA_027410445.1). Taxonomy (NCBI): domain Eukaryota; kingdom Metazoa; phylum Chordata; class Amphibia; order Anura; family Alytidae; genus Discoglossus; species Discoglossus pictus. The sequence goes on from CM050171.1 coordinate 59,361,619, forward strand.
GGATCTCAGTTACAACATCCATACTTATATTCCATTGATTTCAGTTTTTCATACCTACTGCTACATCGATCCCTTGTGACTCTCCTCCCTTCCCCTCAGTCATTGCTCAGTACCTTTTTACTCAAGGTACTTTACCCGTCTTTTACTTGCTCACCAGAGGCTGATATGTACACTCAATGTATCTGTGGGCGTTTTAACATTTTCTTAAATATTTATCCTCCTAGGTGACCAATAGCTTTTACATTCTGTGTTGTGTATCAGTGGCCATACTAATATTCTACTGGCCTTTCTTTGCTTTCTAATAATCATAACAGAGTCAAAAGCCCAATCACACGAGCCTTCCTTTTAAACCCCACCATATCAGAAGCCGCGAGACTCCACCCTGAAGGCTACCACAGCAGGAACCCTCCTTTTGAGACGGTTGAAATCCTTGGCTGATCTCCAGAGCCAGATCTGCAACTCTTTCAGTAGCCAGAAGTCCTCCATCTTACGAAGGAAGTCATTGCCCCTTCCATAACCCATTGCTGGTGGGGTGGAAACTGGGACCAGTTCCTGTGGGGGCTGGTAGCCCAGAGAGGACATAACCCCTGCAATGCTGACCACAAGGCCTTGCAAATTGGAACAGAAGCGTCCAAGGCTTCTGCGCAGTTCAGTGCGAGCCACCTCTCCATCAATGGACCGCAGGTAGCAGAGGAGCAGGCTGTATGCTCTGTGATTCTCAGCCAGACGTAGCCCATCATTCAAGTTCCTCCAAAGGTGAAAATCCACAGAGGCACTGGGGATGGTGTCTGGGCCCCCTGCACGTGGTGGGTTAAAATCAGGGTCGTTGAAAGGAGGCCCAAGGTAATTAAGCTAAGCAGAATAAGAGAAAGAAAGATTAATAAGATAATTAAACACACCTTACTATAAAAAACAACTCATGGACATGTCAAGTTCTGTACATCTCACTTAATATCAAGGTGCTTAGTTTTGTGCAGTCTCTCTTAGACAAACCTGTAAAATATGCTATGATAAGTCCATGTAAATATTATATTGCCAATCACTGTATTGTAATATTATTATAAAGATACTTAGTTCAATATAAGACCATTCATTCCTAAAAATGCCAAGCTTAGTAAAACTTGCCTTTTAGTCTTACACTGTCTCATAGTTCCCCTCATTTCTACAATCCTAGAGAGTTTTCCCTAATTAAATGATTTCTTCTGCCAGTCACATGTGAGACATTTTTTCCTCATGTAGAAAGACAGTGGCATCATGGGAAAAAAATCCTGGAATATATTCTCTGATTGCTTTGATTGACTGACTAGTAGACCATGTGATTACTGGGGAAGTGAAAGCAGGAGAGCCATGCCATTGGGTAAGTTATCAAGCTTTTTTTTTTTTTTTTTTTTTAAATAACTGCAAAAACTATTCTATTGTTAAATATAATATTTAGATGACTACAAATAAATGTATTTATTTATTTAACTAACCTCAGGTTAGCCTTACTAACCCAGGCTATGTTTAAATTCTGTAACTGTGTCTAACCCTACCTCTTTTATTGGGCACTTATCTACTCTCCTCTACTAGTATTTTCATCTATTACTGTGACGACAGCTTTGAGAATCCTGAAGTGAAGTCCAGTTGTATTGCAGGTTGTCTAAGCACCAGTGACAGTAGCAAAGGTAACTAAAGCTTTCTGCATCAAACTAATTTATGTTTGAGCTCAGAGGAATGTGACTCCCTAGCACCAATGAAGTTAATGAAGACTTTCCTTACGAGTTTTGTCTACATGCACCATTTTAGTTGCCTCCTTTGAATCGTTTCCAGTTTGTTAATAATCTTTTGCAGATACAGTTCCCAGAACTGGACCCAGTATTCCAGTCAAGGGTGGACTAGGGATCTATAGAATGGCATTAGTACCTATTTGTTCTGCTGATAATTCCTTGTCTATTCCAACCTGGCATTTCCTGCACCCTTGTTGCATTTTCTACCTACTTTTAAATTATTTAATTCCTCTAGTGTTGCAGGTATCAAATCCCCCTTATGTATACATTCTTGAGTTTTTGTGCCCTAATCCCATAACTTTGCTTTCAGCACCATTGATCCCCACTGTTCTAGTTTTAGTAAATCATAACATATTTGATCTACGCCTACTGGAATACCCACTCAGTTTCTTGTTTTCGTGTCACCTGTATATTTTTGTTATCTGTCCATCTCTAGCAATGACAACTTTTCTACACGTCTCCAAACTTACATGCTATATAACTCTGCCTAGCCCTAGAGATGCCTGATTATATACATTTTAGACAAGCCTAGCAATGAATGGTTCAATATAGCATGAAGATGGTTGACTGTTTATGCCTCTTCCTGTACATCTGTCCTTCTCAAAATATGTCTGGTCCTCCATAAATGTTCATGTTCAAGATGCCTGGTTCTGCATGCCAATATCTAGCTAACAACATGTCTTAATCTGTATACCCCTACCCAGCCCCACACATTCCTGGTTTTGTATACCTCAGTCTAATCCTGGTGCAAAATGTACAAGGTTGCTTGCAGTTGAGTAAGATGAGAGAAGAAAGGGAAACAGAAAGCAGGAGAGGGAAGGGGAATGAGACCTTGGAGAGATAATTATTTGTGAATGTGTGTATATAACGAACAGGCAATGTTTATGTGAGTGTATAGATGGATATGTGGATCCAGTGACACCTCATGCGTATCCTGTGTATACAGCGCTGCTGTTTCTTGCCTCAGGGGATACATATGTGTAAGTGTATCTGTGTGTGTACACACAGGGTATCAGTGTATCTATACACACAAATCCCTGGTGTTTATATACAGACATTCTTGGTGTAAATAAACAGAGCAATATATCTAATTAGAGACTCACTCTCTCTGACATGAGGAGATGGAGCACCTTTTTGTGGCCAATAGTATAACCCATAGCTGAGCAAGTGAACTACCCATTGCCACTAGTGTTTTTTCCCCAACAGCTAGGGGGGAATAGTGCATTTTAATGTAAATAATTCAAATACCCAAGTACCAATTGTATGTAAATTCTGTGCAAGTAGAAAAAGCTTTTGTCAAAAATACATTGCTGGAAAAAGATGCCAGTATTTATGGACACCCAATATGTATAATGTCTTGTAGTATTCCAGATCTTCCTGTAATTGTAATGGGTACTACAAATCCCTCTGCATCCCTCCATGCTGCATCTTACCCTGTCTAACTCGGAGTATTTCTTGCAGACTCACTACAAGTGGTTGCTTAATAGACAGTATTACAATCTTACAAACAATGATTCTATAATACATAGTGACCTGCTTTGACAAGGTATTTTTAAGTAACGGTTTCACACAGAAGCATTTCAGTGTGATAGGAGACAATCACAGAGAAAGCGCACTAGACCTGCAGATGTTGTGACAAATCCTGTGAGGTCTTTATAAGACCCTCCCCCAGTAGGAAGAGATAGGTCCCTTAACGCAGCATGTTTCTGTAATTTGTACCAAACCCCAAGGCGATGGAGATATAATTACACGAGAGTGAAAAAAGGAAGAGAGAGAGAGAGCGAGAAAGGAGAGTGAGAGAAGGAACTGAAGAGGTACAAAAAGAGAGAGGGTTCCTTCGGATGGTAAAGAGAGATAGAGAAAGGAAGCTTTCGAAAATAAGAAAAGCTGGAGAAAGAAAACAAAAGAGAAACGGAGAGAAAAGAGAACAAGAAAATAAAGCGTGAAAAACAAAGAAAGATTATATGTGTGAGTGGATGAGAATAAGAATAAAGAATGATATCGAGAAACAGACGGAGGGAAGGGAGACAAGGGGGAGGATGGAAAGAGAGAGAGAGCCAAGTTGGAGAGGTCTGTGAAGAGAGACAGACAGGGAGCGCTGCCTTTAATCACACAAAGTTTACACAGTGTGTAGAAAGCAAGACCGCTGCCATGTCTCTTATTATAACCAGGCGCTCTCACAGCCAAAACACCACCGCCTCTCACTTCAATCTCAACCCTTCTCTCTCTCCATCTGTCTTATTTACTAGATATAGTATTTTTTCAGTATTTTTCTCATTCTCTCTGTCGGCAGTAGCCATCTCTCCCTTTCGACATCTCTCTTTCTCTACATAAGTGAATATTTCACCATGTCTTTTTCACTCACCCTCTCTTGGCTCAGAGTAGCGGAAGCGGTCTCATTTTAGACAGCACTGAGCCAAACATCTTGAGAACTGGAGAGAGTAAAATGCGTGGAGACGAGAGGGTCTTATAAACCAGTGTATACAGTGATGCACCTGTGTTTATGTGTATACAGCACTGGGAATGTGCGTCATGGGGTTTATGTGTATATAAATGTGCCTGTATAACCACTCCATATTACTCCACCCATTGCTCTATATAAACGTCTATTATTAACTCTTCATTTGCGATTTATATTCTTTCATATAATGATTTCTTAAATTGTATTGCTCCATACGCAAATGCCTCACATATCCTTCTCCAGAACCCTATATAACTCATATATATAACTCATGCAGCTAATAGATATGTTATAGAAAATTATTCTATATATTTATAAAGTCAATGACACCAGCAAAATGAGTATTTATAGAGGTATCACATAGAATAATATTTCCTATAACCGTACACTGACCTTTTGATGTACAATATACCAATTTCACATAATTTATTCCAGACACAAACTCTTAAGTTCATGCAAATACACTATTTTCATTATTTCATGAACTTATCATTTTCTTGCTTTAGAGGCAGGGGTGGCCAAAAATATATAGAACTTTGGAAAACCACATTTTTAGGACGCCGGCAGGGAGTGTGTTCATAGAAATATATTCTATTTCTTAAAAATATTTAGGTGCCAGAAAAATTGTGAATCACAGGGCCATCGGCTCATATTTCTTTTCCACCTTTGTTTTGATATTTGAAGGAAAATGAGCACTGAATTTATTAGTCATACACCAAAGATGTGCCTAATGAGGCAATAACATCAATGCTCACTTAAGTATGTATGTATATTAACTGTTCTGTGATAGCAGATTAACCCATAGTTAAATGAGTTTACCCTTATCTAAAGATTTGGAGTGTGTACAATATTAATTTGTTTGTATATATATATATATATATATATATATATATATATTATAAAGGATTATTAGAGGGAAGACCAGAACACATAGTCACACAGACAAAAGTTGACACAGCGGGAGGAAGTATGTGTATACGTTATGATGTACGTAAGTATGTATATGGCAGATGAAGTAAAAAATAATTAAATATAATTACTACTGAAAATATCTGCAAACACGGCAGTTACAAGCACAAAAACGTTATACCAGTTATAAGCAACCATGTCAGAGTCCTCAGAAGGCCAATACAACACAATTAACCCTTTTGTTAAATAAATAACAAAAATGATTAAACTTGCTACGGGAGAGTGAGGAGATGTAAGCACAAATAATGAATAGGGGGGTGCTAAAAGCGTTTTGTGAATGGGGGATATGAACTGTGTGCATTATATGAAAGACATACATGCACAGTCCAGAGAACAGTGTGGGGCTGTATTGGCAACCTGTAACTCACCCTGATATAGAACAATCCTACACATCTATCACAGGCTTCATTGCATGCGTTGCGTTTCCTGTCGACATTCATATAACTTCCAGGGCCACATCTCCAGTTCTCCTGAGTATAGATTATTCAATCTCATACCTTCCTACACCTTTTATTCCATGAATATATATATATATATATATATATATATATATATATATATATATATATATACATATATAATTAAGTTAAATAACATGTATCATGTACATTATTTTCTATATTATTCTACAGTGATAAAAGTTGTAAAACTTTACAATAAAGAAGCTCCACAGAATAACATGAAACTGAGTTCTGAGTTAACAATTTACTATAGAATTAGGTATAGTTTGTTACTTCATTAGCCATGGAAAACCAAAGATTTTAAACTTTAGCTAGTTAAAGGAGCCTAATTGTGTTCTCTAAAAGCTTACTATAAATTTCTACTCAGCCATTAAAAATGTGCAATACCTACACAACCAATCTACTAATATTACTCCCCTTGTTAACTTCCCTCTGATAAATAACTCCCCCAAAGGTCTCCAATCCATTATATGATAAAAAAGAGGAGTAATGAATAAGGTGAGGGAAAGGTTTGGATACAACTTGTGTGATCCCATATATAGTACCCAGGGATCATAAATCCCAGACAAGGAGATATAATTCAGCATCACAAAAGAAGTGTTTGGAAACATCTAAATCCACAACCATAGGCCAATCCATTATACCAGTCTATGCCAACAATGGCTCTGCAATTGCCCAGAATCAGTATGTGTCGGAACTGGGTCATAACCATATAGTGATGTGGTAGTAGTGCCAAAAAAATCAAAAGTTTGGTGAAAAAATTCTCCAGGCAAAGTGTTCTCCTCTAAGCTAGTATCCTATTTATTCAACATATACCATAATATCCCTCTATAGAGCTGTATGTGCATATTTATCTTACATGTGTTACCCCACATACAGCATAATATACCTCTATAGAGCTGTATGTGCATATTTATCTTACATGTGTTACCCCATATACTTCAAATATAAATATATATAACTAAATATAAGTCATGAAGAACAACCTGTATAAATCCTGCAGGAAATTCCAGAGATACAGGAAGCGCTCCTGTTACTACTAAGAAGCTCAGTCCACAATGATGACAAGACAGTCCTACCACTTTTACTATATAGTAGTGAAACAGCATGCAATGTGTATATTAAAAATGTATATCTGTTTTAGTATCAAGCAATATTATATACTTTATCAAAATTAGCTCCCATTATACAAATGCTTGGAGATCCCGAATGTTTGAAGGGCTTTGTGAAATATCTGGCTTAATACCATGGAATGAATACAACTGATGGGAAATGTCACAAAAAAGAGAGACTAAACGTTACTGCAAAAGAATGAGAGACTATACTCACGTACGGTCCGGCCAAAGAACGCAGCTGATGCTCCAGGTACTTTGTGAGATCGTAGCTTTTCTGAATTGAGTTTCGAGCGAGAGGGTCAGTCACATTTAGAGCGTGAAGGGACACTAAATGAAGGAGAGACACCAGCAAGCCACAAAGGACTCTGTGAGAGCCCCCTTCAGAGAGAGAGAGAGAGAGAGAGAGAGAGAAGAGCAGGAAAGGAAGAGGAGAGAGAGTAAGATGGCAGGTAAAAAATGTAGAAATGAGAGTGGCAAGAAGAAAGTGATAGAGTGATAGAAAAGGAAACGAGAAGTAAAATGGAGAAAGGGGAAGAGAAGAAACAGAGATTGTCAACATAAAAATAAATCCAGGACCTGCCAACATTATTTGAATGAGAAAATATTCTTCCTATATACTTTAAATAATACACATACATTTTCAGCACATTTGACTCCATAAGAAGTGTTGTATATAGAATTAGTGTTATATATATTAATGCAAAACCATACATAGAGATAGACTATATATAGATATATCGCTGATTCATAACTGACTTTCCTTTTTTTTTTTAAAAAGCACCACTGTAGATTAGAAAAAATGCGTTTATGTATAAAAGCAATTAAAGCAAACATATTAATATTAACACAATGTGCTAGTGTGCAGGCACTAACATGCTTGTTATTATTCCCATTCAGTATATGACGAAACGTGTAAAACACAGGGAAAGCAGGATGATCACTTTATGGTGTACCTGCCTCTTCTGAGCATGTGCTGGGGGGAGGTGTCAAATGATTAAAGTTGAACTCGCTCCCCAATTAAGCCACAAATCCCTCCAGTGTGAAAGAAAAAAAATATTAGAGTATAACGCTACGGCACCAGTCTCGAAATCCAGTGTATAAGCCCATAATGGCGTACACAGATGCTAATGTTGTTAGTTTGTTCCATTCTTGACAATCCAAGTTTTTTCCACAACAAACTACAATACTAGTCTGTCCCATGGTAAATCAGTTTCTATTTCCCATTTAATAAACACCACATATGCAATCATACTGTTAGTTCGAACAAGAAACAAGTAAAATAATTCTTATCAGCAACACAACATTTCTCTTATATTTTGTATATACATTGCAAAATTTAACTACTTTTAATTCTTAATACCCAGATGAATATGTAATACCTTCTTAGCCAACCATTGCAGATTTAGCATAACAACGAAAGAGCCAAAAATGTGTTACTAAACCACCTAAATTCTGACCTGTACATTATCTGATCTAGACCTTTCTAACTTATCTTACAAACATACATTCTGGAGTTTATATCAAATCCACCAGACTACTGAGGAACCAGCTAAATTATAGATGGGAGCAACATAATCATTCCATGGCTAATGATATATATATATATATATATATATATATATATATATATATAAATACATACATAAATATATATATATAAATACATAAATAAATATATATATATATATATATATATATATATATATATACACATGGATAACTACAGCGGAAATATACAATTTACAAGCAGCCAAGCCTATATTCACTGCTCCTCAGTCATGCAGATGAAATGTATTTTTTGGCAGCGACGGCAAACTGATAATGAGGTCAACAGGATATTTTGACAATAGAGAAACCTTTGCAGAAGTAAATGTGCATATGAATGAGTCCTTACCTGTCGCCCCTCAGGGTGGCTTTTGTTTACTTAGAAACACCCAACCATGTCGTGTGGCAGGGCTGCTCTCTCTAGTTGGGTCCCTATGTAAAGTTACTGGTTACACTCTCAACTATATGATGCACATTATTAGCACATGTACCATCCATGAATATTATTAGCACATGTACCATCCATGGACATTATTAGCACATTTACCATCCATGGACATTATTAGCACATGTACCATCCATGGACATTATTAGTGCATGTACCATCCATGGACATTATTAGCACATGTACCATCCATGGACATTATTAGCACATGTACCATCCATGGACATTATTAGCACATGTACCATCCATGGACATTATTAGCGCATGTACCATCCATGGACATTATTAGCACATGTACCATCCATGGACATTAGCACATGTACCATCCATGGACATTATTAGTGCATGTACCATCCATGGACATTATTAGCACATGTACCCTCCATGGACATTAGCACATGTACCATCCATGGACATTATTAGCGCATGTACCATCCATGGACATTATTAGCACATGTACCATCCATGGACATTATTAGCGCATGTACCATCCATGGACATTATTAGCACATGTACCATCCATGGACATTAGCACATGTACCATCCATGGACATTATTAGTGCATGTACCATCCATGGACATTATTAGCACATGTACCCTCCATGGACATTAGCACATGTACCATCCATGGACATTATTAGCGCATGTACCATCCATGGACATTATTAGCACATGTACCATCCATGGACATTATTAGCACATGTACCATCCATGGACATTATTAGCACATGTACCATCCATGGACATTATTATTGCATGTACCATCCATGGACATTATTAGCACATGTAACAAACACTAATATGTTTTGCACACAATTTCTAAGTAAACAACTATCTCTTGTTAGGTCATCAGGAATGGCAGTATTCATATACACATTATGCCACATTCACTAAGGTGAGTGCTTTCTTTAATCTCGCTATTCTTTAGAGCCTCCTTTATAAGTCAGACACTTTAGAAAAACACTCAGTAGAAGAACTAGTAAACATTAAGTCACCTTAGTGCATATAACCCAAGTCGTTACAGTATAAGAATCCCTTTAAAGATCACACTATGAAATAAAAAGATAGTATCCCTCTCTTCTCTGTCTAGCAGTGCTATATCTCTATTTTGGCTCCTTTCTCGTTCTGTTTTACATGTAATAGGAAGCACATGTGTATATTGTAGTAATGGAAGGCAACAGAGTGAAGGGGAGAGAGTCGGAAAGGAGGGATCGGGAGAGACGTGGGAAGGAAGCATAAATGTATAAAAGAAAGATAGAACTGAGACAGAGCACTGCAGGGAGTCAGGCTGCAATAAAATCATTTGTTATGGGGTTTTCTTAAGGAAATGGAAAAGTAGAATGAAGCAGGAAAAATAAAGGAGAAGAGCAGAAAGTGATAATAACAATGAGACAGTCCTGGTGTTGAGTGGCTGTCTGGTCTGGGAGGGAAGTGCTGAGAGATGTCACAATCTGCCTTTGAAGTTGACAACATTACAAGTGTCCATCTCAAGGGTCAGTCTCATGTTTCACCCTCAGATGACACACTCTCTACCTCATATTTCTCCTTTCTTTCTCTCTCTTATTTCTGCTGTGTCCCTCCCCCACTTATCTTCACCACAGCCTCTCTCTCTCTCACAACCTTTCTCATTCCCTCTATCCTGTCCCATCTCTTACTCCAATTATAATAACTCAATATAATAGTCATAATAACATATCAAGCCAGTTGCAGTTTTAGTGTAAAAATATTAGAATTAAGTTGTATAAAAGTTAGCAATATTATTACAAAGTGCTTGAGATGTTTAATAAGAATCAGAGGAAAAGAGGCTGACAGAGGAAGTGACACAGACAGCAAGAAAAGTGTGTGGGCAAAAGGGAAACACGAGTGGAAAGATGAGAGACATTTTCTTAGAGGAGGAGACTTGTTGAAAGAGTATTGGGGAGACAGAGGATAAGAGGGGAGACATAGTGGGAAGGAGTGGGTGAGAAAGTGCTGAGATGGAGGTGCAGAGAGAGGCGGCCCAGCCAGATGGAGAGAAGGGAAGAAGAAGGGATGGAGGCAAAGGGTACAAGCAGGCTGGGTACCTGTGATAAGCAGCATGTCTGGGCCCAGGAGGGTTAGTGGGTGCTGCTCGCTGGTAGCCCAGCTGTCTCTTTAGTAGCCAGGGCAGAGAGTGCCATTTCTCTCGCCTACCTTCCTTTAAAACCAGACTGGGTGATCTGTGGGAGGGGGAGGGAGAGGAGGAGAGAGCGAGGGGAAGGAGGGAGGGGGGGCAGGAATTTTTGGGAGGGAGAGAGAATTGGAGCCTCTCCCCTGACGTCATGTAAGTAACCACAGAGAAAGAGAGGAAGTGAGAAGAGAGGAGGGAGGGAGAGAAAGTGATCAAAGTTAGGGAAAGTGGGACAGCAAGAAAAGGAGAAGATGGAGCAGAGCTGGGAAGTAAGGAGACACAAGATTGGACAGGACACCTTGTCTGGCACGTGTTGTGTCTCAGCAACTTCCTCCTATACTTAGTAATATACCAGTAAGAAAGGGAAGAGCTTACTTAGGGACTATAGGAAGAAAAAGAAACAACTACATTATTATATATTATTGTTTCATACATATATCATTATATTATATATATATATATATATATATATATATATATATATATATATATATATATACATACATTATTATATCATATACATATACATTATAATATATATCATATCATACATATATCATATACATATATATATATATACATTATTATATATCATATACATGTGTCATTATAGCATACATATATATATACATACATGATTATATCATATCATACATATATATATATATATATATATATATATATATACATTATTATATGTTATATACATATATATATATATATACATTATATATCATGTCACAAATTTATCATTATTAAATATATCATCATACATATATATATATATATATATAATTATATATATATATATATATCACTATATATTGTATCATACATATATAATTATTTATTATATCATGCATATATTTATATATATATATATATATATCACACACATATATATATATATATATATATATATACATAATTATATTGTACATATATCATATCATACATACATATATATATAATTATATCATACTTATGTCACTTTTATATATTATATCATACATATATACATTATATATTACTGTATCATACATATATTGTTATTAAATATTATACATATATTATTATATCACGCATATATTATTATATATTATATCATACATAAATCATTATATATTATATCATACATATATACATTATTATATACAATACTGTGTCATACATGTATCATTATTATATATTAGTATATTATTATTATTATCTTTTATTTGTATCGCGCCAACATATTCTGTAGCGCTGTACAGGGGATAAGAACAGGGGAAATACACGTTTAACAAATTCAAAGTTTAAGGGCATATCATACTTATATACATTATATATATTATTATACAGTATCATACATATATCATTATTATATATTATTGTATCATACATATGTCATTATTATATATTAGTATAACATATATATATATATATATATATATATACATTATTATATAATATTATATCATACATATATCATTATTATATATTAGTATATATATTATTATATATATTATTATACTGTACCATACATGTATAATTTTTGTATATTATCATATCATACATATATCATTACAATATATCATTATATCACACATAGCTGAGTCAAATCATTACAGCACTCCTGATGTACAACCCCCTCTTCCACCACTCACTTGTACGACAAGGTAGCGGTCCAGAAGGGGCACTTTTACTTTAAATTACCTTAAAAACATGAGTCTGTTTGGTATATTTGGTTATTTCATATAAACAGCTTAATAACACAGAAAATGTCCCATTTATTGACGTACATATAACATAATTGCACCAGGATGCAGTTAACAGTGGAAATGAATTGATATAAAAGTTAGGTATTTTATTTATAAATGAACTGAAAGATTCACCCTCTGAGGTTATGAACTTAATTACAGCAATCAATTAAGATTAGCAGGGAGGGGAAAAGGAAGACAAGCATGCACTAGTTGAAAATGGCAATAGTGACAAAGATGGTTAAAACTAGTTGAATTCTTAAATATCTAATGTTTTTGTTCCCACTGAGCATGCTGTTCTTTAACAGGAAGTTGACTTAATTTGAAAGAGAATTGAAAACTGGCCATACATTGTACTAGCTGTTTTTCTTTACGGTAAATAATGTATGAAATATCTAAAATTAATTTGCAGTTCAAACTGTTTGATATGGGTGGATGAGAATTTCCCAGGATTGATTCACTTAAAAATGAATTATACAACATATAGCCAGTATTTCATGCTCTTTAAGAATAACTTAAAAAAACACATCAAATTGATTTAGCTTATTCTAATAAATTGCTGTTGATAAAGTCATTATCTCAGAGGGTGGATCTTAATACATAAAATAACTCTAACTTCTATATCAATATTAACACGCTTCCTCTTAGCATTTAAATTACAACCTATTGAAGTTATGCTTATTATTATGTGTACTTTCATTCCATTTTACTTTCTAAAGCTTTGTTACCCATTATCAAGTCTAATTCTTCAATAGAGCATATTACATATATGGGATTTAAGTGGTGCTTTCACAAACTTTTGCAAGAGAAAATATTTTTATTAGAATAAGTGTTATGTTTAATAAGGCAAGGTTACTTTCACTTTTTATGAAGTCCTAAGTAATGCAAACACTCACATGCAAACCTCCCTTTTTAGGGAACCAACTATATAGTGTTTTTTCTTTTTTTTGGAGATAGACAAGGATCCTGTTTAGCTGATAAAATTGGACATTTTCAAGAAACTTGCTTAATTCTTTCACAATTAACGATAGCAAAAAAGCCTTATCATCAAAAATGTGTTTTGTTGTAGGGCAGTTTGGTGCTAAAAGAAGTTCCCACTGACTCAAGACATGGATGCATAGTGCAATGGAGCAACTACCAATTTGTACACTGACGGGTACCCATCATGCATCTGATTTCCATTTAACAGAAAAACTACATTATTTTATTTCCATACATCCCAACAGGTATATAAACATATCTTCCTTTGGTCACTCTGAAAGGGGGAAGCTACCAATATTTGTGCTTGCAGCTGAGGTCTTGTGTGTCTTTGAGTCGTTCAGTCGTGTTTGTCTCTCCGTGACCTCATGGACCATAACACACCATGCTGATCCCCTTGGTATTCATGGCAGAGATACTGGAGTGTGTTGCCAGTATTCCTTTGTAGTCTCTCATCCACGTACTGACCCAACCAAACCCTGCATGGCTTCAGGGTGGTGTGACCTCTTGGTTCCCTGACTTGAATCAAACCCAGGTTGTAGCGGTGAAAGCACCGAATCCTAACCACTGGACCACCAGGGAACCGTGAGGTCTTATAGTGAGAACTTATTTGATATGGTTTGGTATACTTGCATCCCTTTGTCATTGTTTTTTGACTGGTTGCTGATTGGAGAATTAAGAAATGTATAGCCTTCAATAGTTACTTTACTAGAGTATTTATTGGTTCTAAGATTAGCCTACTCAATGTACATCAGTGTAAATATTTTAAAGGATTTATTAAAATTTTCTAGACATAATTAACACAATTAGAATGTGTGTGTCTTTGTTTAATTAAAAAAAACATGTTATTGTAATTATTCAACTACAACTAAGACCACTATGTGAATTGATTATATACATTACATTTAGTATATTATACAATATACAATAGAATATAAAATATCACATAGAAGTTAATTCAATGTAATGTTGATTTTACCATATATTTATGTTTTAATATTATTGTTTTCTCATTCATTTTTCTCATTCATTACCCATATATTCCACAACATTTTTACACATTTATCTATTTCATCAACTAACCTACTTCTCAAGTATTTCACCCATGAAATAAGGATTACTATGTTATCTACAGTTTATTTTCTGAGACCACACATTTTTTTCTAATGGATTTGTAGATGCAATAAATAAATGCAAATATCATTTTCATCAATATTTATCTAAATGTAGTTTAATAATGTCCATATTGGGTTTGGATTAATTTGTATACATGTTCATTTTCATATCATGTCATTTTTACAAATTATTTTTATCTAATGGACAACTCCATCACATGCATATATGCATCTACAGGTCAACATGCGTGCCAATGTTACACATATGTGTTAATATGGAGGATGTTAGTTGCTGTCTGTATAAGACTTCCTTCTTTTTTTCTTTTTTTTTTAAATATCTTTTATTGTAATTAAAATGAAATACAAAAAAAACCCACTTTGTTGTAGATATGCATAGATACAGAAATTGCTTTGTTCTTTTATATAATTTTTCATAACATTAACTGTGCTAAATAACAAAAAAGCGGGGTGGGGGGAAGAAATAGTCGGGTAATTTAATAAATGATTAGCTTTCTCCAAAGTAATTGTTTCTTAATTTATTTATTTTTGGCTTTTTTTTTAGTGTCTAAAAGTTCCAACAGGATGTCAATTTTTTTATTTTTATCATCTATAACTGCCGATATAATGTACATTGTATATATATATATTGAATTTGTTTTAATCTCTTCTATTGTGGGTTTATTGCACAAGACTTTCAATGAATTTTCTTTCATTCTGTTGCATGTTATTTATTTTCTCGCTCTCTGCCAAATTTTCTTCCATCATGTTAGTATTGTATATGTCATTTTCCCATTGAAGAATGTTAAAATGTCATATTTGGGAATATCTAGGCGTAATTGTGTATGGAAAGTTCTCAGGTATGCCTCTGCACACAAAATCAAACAGCTCAATCTCTCCCCCCAAAAGACAGACAGCATGACATGTAATGATTCAGCTATATTGCAGCGCACACACAGCAGGACACACAGAGACTGTCACATAATAATAGCAGGGCAGTGAGTAACGAGGCAGTAATTAGCGTTCGGTCAGACAGACGTCTGTGTGGCAACTGAGAACGCTCTAATTTCCGGGACTTTCATTGTGTCCGGGGTCTGATGACCCGTTAGTCATGTGACCTTGCGAAGGGCAGTGTGTGTGTGGGGTACAAGACCCATTCATAAATCCTCCATCACCCTGAGTCAGCTGAGAAACAAGCAGACTTCACTCTCCCCTATCCATTAATTGGCCTCTAATATCCTCCTATGCTTCTCACCTACAATTCTGAAAGGTCATTACATATAAATGCTCCATAAACCACATCCTAACCGCGTCATTCAGAGTCACCCATTTATAATTTCCCTTAATAGCGCAGATGAGATAGAAGGAGACTGGATCACTTGTGTGATTCTTTTATGTACAGTTTATATCATGTCTATGCTGCGCTCTCCCATCTTCTGTTTGATATTAACGGAAAACATTTTCTAAGAACATTCCAGGAAAATTGTTGGAACTTTGTATTTACAAGAAACTTAAAAGGATATGAAAGGATCCCTGTTTTTAATATTAAAATAAACTACCTATGTGTTTATTTGCATATTTAAACACTATTTTATAAACAAGTGATTAAAAGCTCTGTTTTACCCATCGAAGATCTGCCCCCTGTAGCTCATGCATATAATGTGCATATAGTATTATCATATATATTTGTCGTAATTGCGAGTTTGTTTGTAACGCTATGTTAAACGTTACGGGCATGCGCAATGAGCACCGTAGGCACTCATTGTGGGCCAAAGGCGCTCGCAAAAGAGGCTCCAGACGGATTCCGAGTTACGGGCTTGAAAAAAAAAACGCCACCATTTTTTTAAAGCCCGTAACTCGTAAATTGCTGGCAGGCCGCCAAAAGACGCCCATTGAATAGAAAATTAGCTACCAACCTCACTTATGGGCTCCCTGCCTGAAAACAGAGCTTATAAGTACTTTTAAATAAAATTATGCCTAAACATGCAAATAAACACTTAGGCCCTCATTCTATTATAGGGCGTAAATCGGCCGCAAAGCTGCGATTCCTTGCGGGGCTCCCGTTACCTTGCAATTCAATTATACGGCGCCGCCAGGATATCCCCTTACGGCCAGCCGTATATCTTGCAATCGGCCGTAAGCTCAGAAATCTTTAAATGCAAAAATAAATGAGGTGCTCCAAGCCCTCTGGACTTTTTACATGGATATGTGACATAAATTTAAAAAAAATGTATTTACGGATTTGAGTGTAGGGGAATGTTGTGCTATGAATGCTAACACCTACAATCACTTTATAGTCTCATAAGAGTGCAGGATGGCTTTATTATGGCTTTAAAATGTGCTTAATTGTGTGCCTGCGGGACCTTTTTGCTGCAAGTAAGCTGCGGCTCGGTTTTAGCCTTGCAGAGAGGGTTCCCGGAGCAATTGAATAGCAACCAGGATTTTCTTACGGCCGAAACTCTTGCGGCCGTTTAAGATCAAAGGCTTTCCTCCGGCGCGTGCGGCCGCAAGGGATAGCAAAGCGCCGGCCGCAAGCCTGCCGGAATCCCCGGCCGGAAGGGAATAGAATAGGCGAATAGCTTGCGGCCGGTCCTTGCGGCCCCGCATCTCCTACGGCCGATAATAGAATGAGGCCCTTAGGTAGTAAGAACTGCCCCTTCTAGATTTCTACCTTGTCATGGTGAAGGGGCTTGTGTACCTCAATGAAGCGGTGAGCTATACCATGTAGGGTCACCCAAGATGGGCAGGTCACTGGAGAAGGAACTGGAAACCCACTCCAGTATCTTTGCCAAGAAAACCTTATGGACAAGCACAACCAAAGACGATATACAGTGCCTTGCAAAAGTATTCACCCCCTTGGCATTTTTCGTGTTTTGTTGCCTCACAACCTCAAATTAACATGGATTGTTTGAGGATTTGCATCATTTAATTTACAGAACATGCCCACAACTTTGAAAATGTTTTTTTTTTATTATTGAGAAGCAAACAACAAATAGGAGAAAATAACAGAAAAAGTCAATGTGCATAACTATTCCCCCCCCCATAAAGTCAATACTTTGTAGAGCCACCTTTTGTGGCAAATACAGCTCCAAGTCGCTTTGGATAAGTCTCTATGAGCTTGCCACATCTTACCATTGGGGTTTTTGCCCCTTCCTCCTTGCAAAACTACTCCAGCTCCTTCAAGTTGGATGGTTTGCGCTCGTGAACAGCAATCTTTAAGTCTGACCACAGATTTTCTATTGGATTGAGGCCTGGGCTTTGACTAGGCCATTCCAACTAATTTACATGTTTCCCCTTAAACCACTGAAGTGTTGCTTTAGCAGTGTGTTTGGGGTCATTGTCCTGCTGGAAGGTGAACCTCTGTCCTAGCCTCAAATCACGCACAGAGTGGTACAGGTTTTGCTCAAGAATATCCCTGTATTTAGCACCATCCATCTTTCCCTCAACTCTGACCAGTTTCCTAGTCCCGGCTGCTGAAAAACATCCCAGCAGCATGATGCTGCCACCACCATGTTTCACTGTGGGGATGGGGTTCTTTGGGTGATGTGATGTGTTGGGTTTGAGCCAGACATAGCGTTTTCTTTGATGGCCAAAAAGTTCAATTTTAGTCTCATCAGACCAGAGCACCTAACTCCATACATTTTGAGAGTCTTCCACATGAGTTTTTGCAAACTCAAAATGTGCCATTTTGTTTTTTGCTGAAAGTAATGGCTTTCTTCTGGCCTTTCTGCCGTAAAGCCCAACTCTATGGAGCGTACGGCTTATTGTCATCCTATGTACAGATACTCCAGTCTCTTTTGTGGAACTCTGCTGCTCCTCCAGGGTTACCTTAGGTCTCTGTGCTGCCTCTCTGATTAATGTCCTCCTTGCCTGGTCCATGAGTTTTGGTGGGCGGCCGTCTCTTGGCAGGTTTGCTGTTGTGCCATGTTCTTTCCATTTGGTTATGATAGATTTGATGGTGCTCCTGGAGATCATCAAAGATTTGGATATATTTTTATAACCTAACCCTGACTTGAATCTCTCAACAACATTGTTCCTTACTTGTTTGGAGAGTTCCTTGGTCTTCATGGCAGTGTTTGGTTAGTGGTGCCTCTTGCTTAGGTGTTGCAGCCTCTGGGGCCTTTCAGAAGAGGTGTGTATATGTAATGACAGATCATGTGACACTTAGATCGCACACAGGTGGACATCATTTCACTAATTATGTGACTTCTGAAGGTAATTGGTTGCACCAGAGCTTTTTATGGGCTTCATAACAAAGGGGTCGAATACATATTCACATGCCAATTTTCTGTTTTCTATTTCTAAGAAATAGTTTTATGTATATATTTTTCTCATTTCACTTCACCAACTTAGACTATTGTGTTCTGATCCGTCACATAAAATTCAGATCAACAAAACATTGAACTTAAGGCTGTAATGTAACAAAATAGGTAAAAAGTCAAGGGGGGTGAATACTTTTGCAAGGCACTGTATGTGCGTGGCGTGCTGTGGTTCATACGGTTACCGAGAGTCAGACACGACTGAAGGACTGAACAACATCAAGTAAGGCCTTTCTGTACATAATCTTTTTTTTTTTTTATTGTAGATTCAGGATCACTTCAGATTTGTAAAAGCTTCACATTAACAAAATTCCATCTTTAGCGTCTGTGTAAGCCATGAGCATAATGACCATTTAAATAGAGTGATTGAGAAGATAGTTATTATGGACCAGTTCTGCAGTTGTCTATCTGTAACTATGACATTTTAATGGAGGCAGTGGTTAATTGTTTTATTAAAAAGTGAATCTCTTTTCATATCCTTCTCATTCCACTCCTCGTGTCTCTTTGATGACTTCTGCCTTTCTAAACCACAAATGTCACAAATATATATTTCATTCTTTTGAAAAACCTTATTTGATAACTGAAATTTGATTTTAGAAAGTTATAAAAACAAATAAATGCAACCTTTAGGTTAGTATCCTCTATGGGTAATTAAGCTTTGCTCGAATCAGACATTGTTTTTCCTCTTATCCTGATTTTGTCACCATGGAGGGAATTTGTATGCAAATAAGATACACATTCAGTTCTATTGAAATAATTTCCACATTCTACAAAAGGAGTATAAATTACTGCAGCAAATAACAAATAAAGTAAAAATCGTGTACTGTAGAAAGGAGTTTAATATAAATACATGATAAAATACAATGAAAAATACACAAGAAGTGTCTGTGTGCATAATGGGAATGTGTTAGTTTCATCTGCTAGTGGTGTCTGCAGGAGTAAGTGGCAGGTAATTAGTTTACAAGTACACACCCATCTGAGGGCCTCATTCAATTGTTATTTGGCCAATTGAATAGGGCTCTATATAAGCACAGAGCATATTTTTTTACAGAAGTTTTTTAGTTAGTGAAGACCTTGCTTTTTGATAGAAGTTCACTAACTAAAAACTTCTGTAAAAAAATATGCTCTGTGCTTATATAAAGCCCTATTCAATTGGCCAAATCGCAATTGAATGAGGCCCTGAGAAAGTAACAAGTAGCAGTAGAGAAAAAAAGCAAAATGTAGCCACACATTAAAAATGACTACAGTGGTCCTTTAATTAATCCTTATGAGAGTCTTTTGGTTTTATCCCGGGCATGCTTATCCCTTCCACCTCCTTCTGAGGTTTATAACAGTTATCTTGTACTGTTTCTGTAAAGTAGTGTTGTATTTTATTACCCCTCATTCACATGTGTTTGCATAGGTTTGTAAAGGTATATAGTATATTGTAATAATTCTTGCTACCATTTATTCTAGATTAGTTGTAAGATTGCGCTCATTTAGTTGGAAGACGTCTTGTCTACTAAGCAGTAGTTGGAATGTTATTTGACCCACATACTTATAGAAAGGTTCTGTGCATTATTCTTTCCATAGCATCACTTATTATGGTATATTTATTTAGGTCACATTTTTATAGCCCTTTTATCCAAAGTGCTTTTCAACTGTTGGAGGGTTAATGAAAACAAAGCTTCCATTTTATGACTGCATTGGTTGAAGTTTTAATAACAATACCATGTTAAACATACAGATACAAGAGGCGCGGGGTCTGCACTGCGCAAGAGTCTCGGGTTTACAGTACTTTTAGCCAAACACTGAATAGCCTAACACTGCTGCTCATAAGCTTACATAGCAAAGGAAACCAAGGGGATGTTTGAGACAGAAGGATGCATGGTACAGTGGGCCAAGGAAGCCTTTACAAAATGTACAATATGGTACAACTGGGTAGGGCAGCATAGATGGCAGTAGACATAGAGTAGAGTAAGTATATTGCTGAGGAAGTGCAGCAGGTCAGATGCTAACTTACAGCCCTATTAAATTCGGGCTACGTGTTATGCCGTAGCTCGTAATGTAGAAAGTAAGGCTTACTGCTATTAAATTAGCCCCGTAAAGTAAGCCGCTGCCGATCTGCGGGTTTGGTGCGAAGAAAGCCTACGGGACGTGGAAATTTGCGGCCGTAAATCCTTTGATCTATCAAGCCCGTAACCGCTACAATTCCAATCATGCTATTAAATTGCAACAAAGTCACTTGTGAGCAAGCCCCTAACTCACAAATGTAGCCCAAAGCCCAACAAGGACTCTCAAGGGGGGGTAAATCCAATTTGTTGCACTTTAACTGCAAATAAAAACACAATAATGTACTTATATTAAAAAGGGAAAGTGATGTTAGGGCTTAGAAATAATAGCACAACATTCCCAAGCTCGCAAATCGGCCCAGAAAAATACTTTATTCCATGTTTCATTTATGTGTTATATCCATCCCGGCAATCAATGTGTTAATCCATATACTGTAACTTGCATGTAATAGAATATCATATTTACGGCTTTATTAATATTGCATTTCATCTGGAATGTGAGTCCGATCGTAAATCATAATTGAACCCCATAAGACTTTGAACTCCAACCTCCATTTTTCTGTGACGCAATAATGATGATCTCTGTTTCCATTGGCTCCATCTAAACCCATAACTACTGGTTTGCTTAACTGATCAGCTACAATGCCGCAAATCGACGGTCAACAAACGGTTTACGGGTTTGCGTCTCAAGCAAAGGGTTTGCGTCTCAAGCGTTGTTTGAAAAACAAACTGAAATCTTTTAGGTAGAGGGAAGAAAAAATACTTTGTTGAAGCACCTTTTGATTTTATTACAGCACTCAGTCTTTTTGGGTAGGAGTCTATCAGCATGGCACATTTTGACTTGGCAAGATTTGCCCACTCTTCTTTGCAAAAACACTCCAAATCTGTCAGATTGTGAGGGCATCTCCTGTGCACAGCCCTCTTCAGATCACCCCACAGATTTTCGGATTCAGGTCTGGGCTCTGGCTGGGCCATTCCAAAACTTTAATCTTCTTCTGGTGAAGCCATTCCTTTGTTGATTTGAATGTATGCTTTTGGGTCGTTGTCATGCTGAAAGATGAAGTTCCTCTTCATGTTCAGCTTTCTAGCAGAAGCCTGAAGGTTTTGTGCAAATATTGACTGGTATTTGGAACTGTTTATAATTCCCTCTATCTTAACTATGGCCCCAGTTCCAGCTGAAGAATGATGCTGCCACCACCATGCTTCACTGTGGGTATGGTGTTTTTTTGGTGATGTGCAGTGTTGTTTTTGCGCCAAACATATCTTTCGGAATTATGGCCAAAAAGTTCAGTTTCATCAGACCATAACACCTTTTCCCACATGCTTTTGGGAGACTTCAGATGTGTTTTTGCAAAATGTAGCCTGGCTTGGATGTTTTTCTTCGTAAGAAAAGGCTTTCATCTTGCCACTCTACCCCACAGCCCAGACATGAAGAATACAGGAGATTGTTGTCACATGTACCACACAGCCAGTACTTGCCAGATATTCCTGCAGCTCCTTTAATGTTGCTGTAGGCCTCTTGGTAGCCTCCCAGACCAGTTTTCTTCTCGTCTTTTCATCAATTTTGGAGGGAGCTCCAGTTCTTGGTAATGTCACTGTTGTGCCATATTTTCTCCACTTGATGATGACTGTCTTCACTGTGTTCCATGGTATATCTAATTCCTTGGAAATTGTTTTGTACCCTTCTCCTGACTGATACCTTTTAACAATGAAAACCCTCTGATGCTTTGGAAGCTCTCTGTGGACCATGGCGTTTGCTGTGGGATGCAACTAAGAACATTTCAGGAAAGACCCACTAGAGCATCTGAACTTGATTTGGGGTTAATCAGAGGCACTTTAAATGATGGCAGGTGTATGCTGACTCCTATTTAACATGATTTGGAATGTGATTGCTTAATTCTGAACACAGCTACATCCCCAGTTATAAAAGGGGGTGCAGACTTATGCAACCACATTATTTTTCCTTTTTTTTTTTCTTCCCTCCACCTAAAAGATTTCAGTTTTTTTTTCAATTGAGTTGTACAGTTTATAGGTCACATTAAATGTGGAAAAAGTTCTGAAATTATTTATCTTTGTCTCATTTTTTTACAGCACAGACACCTGACATTTTAACAGGGGTGTGTAAACCTTTTTTATCCACTGTATAGAGCAAACCTACTTAGGTGTAAGATAAGCGCCTCTACTCTTTTTGTTTATATTTAAGGTCTTAAGCACAATAGCAGAAGAATATTAAAGGTATATGCAAGTGAGTTGGGATTAGGAATGCATCTGATATAGGATAATTAGTAGTGTATGAAAACATGTGTTATATAGAAAAGTTCAGTTTACTTACAATGTTATTTGCACAAAAGTAAATTCCAGAGGTTCACACCCACAGGATGCTTACATAAGCTGGGTACACACAGGAAATACAGCAGTGTACCCACAGGAAATACAGCAAGATACAAATTTTGACCTTTCTGGTACAGAGCACAGGAAGTAACTGTTGCAGTTCTTGTACTGAGCACATGCCAGAAGCCACTGAGGTGAAGAACGATACAATGTATTATCCTGGTTCTGAATTTGAATGTTATGCTAATTGAGGTGGAGTTTTTTAGGGGTGTACACGATAAAATGCAAATGCCAAAAAACATGACATTTTGCTATCTTCAAGGTAAGCTAATTAATGTTTTTTTTGGGAAGTTTTCATGCAAAAAATGTTTTCATACACTACTAATTATCCTCGATTAGATGCATTCATAACCCAGCCCATGTATATACCTTTAAGACTATCACTTTAATTTACAAACAAATAGCAAACAAATATAGAAAAACTGAGGACAGTAATAACCAATAATAATTCACTTATATTCAGACTTAAAGAGACAAAAGATGGTATAAGAGAACATAACGTCTTCATTCCTCAGAGGACAGCAAGACATTACATTGCTGATAGACACATCAGTAAACAAAAAAAGCAGATGGCAAGGTGTATAAAGAGCTAACGTCTACGGAAGTCCTTATAGGCAGTCCAAAGTATGGCACCCACAATATCTGTATAGTGGAAGATTACTTTTTAGCTGATTATCCCAACCCACTATTGGTCTCTTTTGGTGAGGATTGCATCAGGTAGTCCACTGCATAGTCTAATCCAGACTTTTTATTAGCCAGGGCAATCCAGGAATATTGTGTTACCAATGACACCTGTCAGCAAATATAATCTATCGCTATAACTCATAGTTACATCACAATTGAGGTTGACTACAGACTTTTAGTCCATCAAGTTTAACCTTTGTAGATCTCTTCTGATCCTTATAAAACATGGATTATTTGTCATATGATCCAGAGGAAGGCAAGTAGAAAAAAACACTGAAACATAGCCAATTGTCTCATAAAGGAAAAAAAGAAAAATTCCTTCCTGACCCCAAATACTGGCGATCAGATTCCTCCTTAGTTATTCAGGATAACACTGAATGCCCTTTTTATTCAAAAATAGATCCAATCCCTTTTTTAATGTGTCTCTTGAATCTGCTGTCACCACCTCCTTTGGTAGAGGATTCCACAGATTAATCACCTTCACTGTGAAGAGCCTTTTCATTCTTTAAGGTAAAATCTTTTTACTTCTAACCTCAAGAGATGTCCTCTTGTCAGTTGAAAACCTCTTGGCACAAAGTTAACACTTGCGTATTCATGCTCAGTCACATACACTCACTGACAGTCATTCTCATTCACAAACTCATAGACTCAGGCACTAACGCCCACACACAGTCACTGTCACACACACTCTCACACTGATTCTTACTCATACGTACTCAATTGGAACCCTCACTATCACTCACACATACTCACATTCTCTTTTACACGCTATGCAACACACATATTGTTTTGGCCTTTGCTTCTTTATGAACGTAATCAAATGTTTTTGTGACTTTTGTGCTGTTTAGATTGTGGGAAAAATGCTAAGTATAACAGGTCGAGTATTGACAGGGTACATTAATTGATTATCTTTTATTATAATGTTGGGATTATAGGCTAATAGTTGAAATAATAGTAAGAGAATACATTCTCTTTGGTCTTTGCATTCAATTATAAAATACCAGAAAACTATTTATTTGTACGAGCCTGTGATCCAAGATTGCCATCTAGTGGTCACTCCGATTGTTACATATCATGGATTAAAATTATGAAAAATTTAATAATTTTTAAAACTGTTTTATGAATTACCAGTGTCCATAATTTGGTTTATAAAAGCATTCCTTTTTAAAACTAAATTACATTGTTTGCTTTAAATTCTGAATTTAATATACTTATTTTTTTCATTTCATTCATTTAATCAGTTCAGTATTCTGTACTAAATAAAATTCCTGTTTTTTTTTAATTGAGTAATGTAATTGGATGGCATTAGTATAAAAGCTAACTGCAAATTTTCTTTCTTTCATCCTACAATATTGTATTTACATATGTTAATTACTCAGGTGACAGATGGTGTGTAGAAGGTGACTGGGAATATATCATATGATGATTGTGTATTTAAAATAGAGGGATAGACTACACCCTTTCACTTATAGCAGGTAAACTGTTGCTAAACAGAATGTAAATCTACGTATGTCAGAGGTTCTTTTCTTCAGAGTAATTAGGCCATGTCCGGTGAAGTGGCAAAGTTACTGCTGGTGTAGCTGGTGCAAAGCACTGGGGCCCACTATAGGTTACAAGTCACCTATTACAAGCAGCAGCCTTGGGTAAATGGGGATTCTAATTAGGGGAAAAAGGCAGATAATTATTATAGGTTCAGGGGTCCGATATGCGATCAGCCTTGCAAACCCTAATAATAAATAATTATGAAAATGAATGCCAATACTGTTCTAGTCCATATGGATGGCCTGATATGTATTAACTCATTGATACCCGAGATCGATTTAACCCCGAAATTACACATAAAAATAAATCTTATTACCTGCAGATTTGCGAGCTCGAGACTATTGTGCAATTAATTCTAATGTCTATCATCGCTTTGCCCGTTATTTACAGTGCAGTAGTGATTTTTTATTTGCATTTACAGTGCTACGAATAGGTGTTTAACCCCTTTGCACGTCCTCTCTAGCACTCGTAGGATTTTTTCCTTCATTTGCCATTTACGGGTGTCAAAACATTTGCGAGCTTGGGAAAATTTACCAATTGAATAGCGATTTGCGATTTTAGCCTTGTGAAAGTGACAGATCAAAGGCTTCCGGAGGCTGTAAGTTGCAAGGTTAACCATCGACATTTTTTCAAGGCCGTAAGTCGGAAGTCGATTGGAGCCCCCAAAAAGACGCCAATTGAATAGCAAAGTAGCTTGCGACCTAACTTACGGGCCTCCGGATCTCAAATTTGCTCTATTGAATGGGGGCCATGGTTTAGACTCTTTATTGAACCAATTTCTTAAAGAGACAAAAGAGAACTTGACCTCCCAGTGCCCAGAGGACAGCAAGATGGTTATAGGCAACAGAAAAAAAGAAGCAACTTACAAGAGGCATATAGATCTAACCTCTAGGAAAACAAGTATGGCACCTACATTACAGTGGTATTCTCTCACCTCTCAAAAAGAGATTCAGGTGGGTATGGAAATGAACAGGAGCTTTTGTTAAAGCCTGCTTGTGTGCCACAGAGCTGGGACCAGATGAGTTGTGACTACCTGCACTCCCGCTAATACAACAAACAGGCAAATAAAAAACAAGGTGTCTGACCCATTTGTACCTTTTGAGTGAGTTAAGAGGAAGTGTAAACAAGGACTAATGGAGACCCTATCAATTGTGTTATCCTATCTGATATACATTAAAGCAATGGGTACAAGTACATCAATAAGTCTCACTGAGGAGGAGAAAACAATCTCACACTGCGTATACATGAAAAATGAAAATAGGTCATCTCCCACTGTGTAATTTTGTTGTTCAGTTGTGTCTGACTCTCTTTGACCCTATGGATTGCAGCTCCCAAGCACATCTGTTAACCTCTAATATGAGCTCCCTCAAGCACATGTTCACTGCTTCAATGACCTTATGTATCTTTCTATCTATCTCCACCAATGCCGTCCCTTCTTCTTTGCCTTCAATCTTTCCCAGCATCAGAGTCTTGTCTAGGGAATCCCGTCTTCCCATGATGTGGCTAAAATATTTGAGCTTTAGCCTCACGATGAAACCTTCCAGTGAACATTTTGGCTTGATTTCCTGTATTATTGATTGGATCCTCTTTATCCAAGGGACTCAAACCCATTTTCTCCAGCAGCGCAATTCAAAGGCATCAATTCTCTGGCG
Organism: Discoglossus pictus; assembly: GCA_027410445.1. Classification (NCBI taxonomy): domain Eukaryota; kingdom Metazoa; phylum Chordata; class Amphibia; order Anura; family Alytidae; genus Discoglossus; species Discoglossus pictus. The sequence goes on from CM050171.1 coordinate 59,388,998, forward strand.
CTCAAAAGTAATGGTCTTTTATTTTCATGGCTGCTGTCACCATCTGCAAAGATTTAGAGCCCAGGAAAATAAAATCTGTCACTACCTCCATTTCTTCCCTATCTATTTGCCAGGAACTAAGATTGCTGTTGGCCATGATCTTCATATTTTTTTTCTGCACTCTCTTCTTTCAATTTCATTATTAGGCCTTTTAGTTCTTCCTCACTTTGAGCCGTCAAAGTAGTATCATTTTTCTGTTTGCCTTCCTCTGGATCAATTAACAATTAATAACAAATAGTCCACATATTAAAAAGATCAAGAGAGAACTAAAAAGGTTGAACTTGATGGACTAACAGTCTTTATTCAACCTTAATTATTAATTAATTCATTAATTATTTACTATCATACATGTATGAAAATTTGTTGATATTTATTCCAGCAATATTAACTCCGCCTTTGGATTTGTCTAGCCTGGCCTTACATATGATGTATTCTGTGTATAAGATGAAGAAACAAGATGGCAATATACAATATTGTCGCACTTCTATCCCAATTGAGGACCATTTGGTTGTCTCATGTTCTGACTGTGGCTTCTTGATCCACATTTAGATTGTTTGTAATCAGGGTGTAAACTGACCTTTTCCAGTCCACCAGCGACTGTTGAGTGTACCAAATTTCTTGGCATAAGGCAAGCAACACTTTGAAAACATCATCTTGTAGAATTTTGAATAGTTCAGTTGGGATTCCATCAACTTCTGCAACCTTATTGTCAGCAAGGCTTTCTAGGGCCCATCTCACTTCACTCTCCAAGATGTCTGACTCCAGCTCATTGGACAAACTATTGGGGTTAGCAGTGCTGTTAAAATCCTTCCCGTATAGATCTTCTGTATATTCCTGCCACTTCATCTTTATTGTATCTGCTTCTATTAAAGGACCACAAAAGTCTCATATTTGTTCTGCACCATTAGAGGGTGAAAATGCATGTGTTTTCTTTTTTTAAATTGGTGCTGAATTCAAGAAGTTATGATCAGTAGAAGTTACGCTATTTAAGTGTATTGTCTCTGTTTCAGTGATGTAATGAATATTAATTAGATGTTGAGGCTTTGAATCAGGCATTGGCTAAGTTATTTATACCTACTTGATTATATTCTAGCAGCTAGTGTACCAAATGAACATATAGCACAGTAGGTAAAGCTCTATCTAACTATCATTTTATTAGCAGATGCTTTAAAGCTCTGTTTTTACTTACTCAAACCTTCCAAACAGCAAGGTTCAGACCCCTCAGCTCATGCATCCAGTGTTTCTATTGTTACTAGATGTACTAGCCACTTACAGATTGCCTCAACAGTATCATTTTTGTATTTTATCTCATCCACTTTGGCATGAAAGATTTCCTTGGGATTCTCAATTTTTTTTTTTACTTTCCATTCTGTTATCTTCTTCGAACTCTTTACATCACGCATTATAGAATGACTCCTGGTCTCTTCTAGCTATCCTCTGGAATTGTGCATTCAGTTGGACAAATGTTCTCCTGTCTCCGCTACCTTTCATTTTCCTTCTTTCCTGGGTTACTTTCAAAGCCTCACCAGATAGCGAGTTTGGTTTCTTAGTTTTCTTTCTTTTAGGGATCATCATTGTTGCTGTTTTCTGGACAAGGTCACAAACAGGTTCTTCAGGCATTCCATGTCTAGTCTCTTAAATCTACTTTTTATCTTCACTGCATATTCACTTGGGATATTATTTATTTTGTATCTAGGTGATTTGATGATTTTCCCTCTTTTCCTCATTTTCATTCTGAACTTTGCAATAAGACGCTTGTGATCTGAGCCCCAGCCAGTTCCATCTTTGGCTGAAAAGTATATAGTCATTATCTCTATGTATCACTATATAACAGTTCCCTGGTGCCTAACAACTTATTATTGTATTATTATTACAAGAAAAAGGGAACAATAAAAAGCTGTATGGATAGGTAATGACTAATAATTATCCTTTAAGAGCTAATAACATATAGTATCCCATATTGGTATCACATAACATCTTCCCTCATATGGAAAATTACTTTGCTAATCCTTGGGAAGGTATAGAATTTTTATTGATAGCTCAAAAAAAGTTTAAAACAATATGAAAAAAAGCAAACTCTTATGGTTATAAAAAATATTTAGTTTAGTTATTATATATTTATATGGGGAGTATCTACTATGGCTTGTAAAGGAGTATCTAAATACTGAACTCCCTGCTGCCACGAACTACTATGTGTCATTAACGCAGACTTGCAATTCAAAGTAGTAAAAAGATATGCCACCTTTAATTATAATATATAATGATACTCCCCCAATGAAAAAATAGAAATAACCAGAGTACTTGCGCTTTTGTAGAGATAGTCTACAAAATGGTGCCGTTTCGCCCTTCTTAGGGCTTACTCATGAGCTACTGAATATGAGTCTAACTAGGGCTTTTAAAGACCTTCTCCCATCCATTTCCGCTTGTTGAATGCTACTACATAATTACTTTACTACGTGGTGACGTAATCAACATAAATACGTCACCATGCTTTACTCCATGTTTTTTTCTCTTGCCAACCATACGTGATTTGCCAATCGACTCCATTACACTCTCCCTGCTATGACTTAACGATAACACTGACAAATGGGCTACCTGCATGACTACCTTAACAATATTATTGCCTGTAAATACAGATATGTTTTACATTAATATACTTATTATGTGAATCCAACTATAATTTAAATATATACATGTTAACGTTCTTACTTTTGTGTTTATAATCAGTAATTATTGACTTCTCTCACATAAAAAATATACCAAAATTCATGGCTTGGATGATTATAATAATTAATTTATAATTCTATTTTACTATATCTCTTAATTTAGATGCCTATTGATATACAGTATTATACCAGATTAGAAGTATTGGGTTGTAAACTGTGAAAGATTTTGTGTATAACTCTAAAACAGAGAATCTATTTATAAAAATAAAAAATAATATTTATATTCATTTACTATCTAAACTAATATATATAATATTTGTATAGAAGAAAACTATACATAAAATATTTATGTTTGTGTGTTTAAATTAATCTCTAGAATATGTGCTGGTCTATATTAACTAATAAACACTTGTATGCGATAATTAATAAGTGAAATATATTGAAAAACACTATGGCCCTCATTCAATTGCAATTTGGCCAATTGAATAGGGCTCTAAATAAGCACATAACATATTTTTTTAAAGAACTTTTTAGCTAGTAAACATATATCCAAAAGCAAGGTTTTCACTGACTAAAAACTTATTTTAAAAAAATATGCTATGTGCTTATTTAGAGCCCTATTTAATTGGCCAAATTGCAATTGAATGAGGCCCTATGTTTCTCAATATATTAATATATAGTGTTGTAGGCTACTCCTCTAAATTTAATGTGAAATTACCTGGTATAATTTATAATATTAAGTATGAAAGAAGATGTTTCTATTGTTGATTATTATAAAAAGGCCGAATATGAAAAGCCTTCATTGAGGCCATGAGGACTTTGTGTGTTAAGTGAGAAGATCCTTTTACTTTCTAACTTCAAAAGATCTTTATTAAGGTCTCCTCCTCTTGGTCTCGGTGAGATCTAGTCAATTACTAGAAATGCCATCACTTCAAATCTATTACCATGAAATTGCTTGATATGTCGAGACACCGAAGTGTCCATTTCTTTCGTAACTGTATAGGTATGCTCCAAAATACGTCTCCTTAATTGGCGTTTGGTTTTGCCTATATATAGTTTAGGACAAGGACATGTTATTATGTACATAACATGTGTGGAGCTGCAATTGATAAAATTCTTAATTGGATATTTGATGTTGGTATTTGGATCTGTAAATTCTTTACTGGGATAAATGAACTTGCAGGCCTTGCATTTTACACATTTAAATAAACCTTTTGTGGATGATATACACAATGTTTTCACTCGATTGGATGATTTGAAAAAGCTCTCCACTAATTCATCCTTGATACTTTTGTTCTTACAATATGTGATGGAAGCTTTTTCTGATAGGCTTGCATATAGTATGTAGTCTTGTTTTATTATATGCCAATGCTTATCTAGTACCTCTTTAATTTCTTTCCATTCTTTACCAAATTACATTATGCATCTTATCTGTTCGTCCTCCTGGACTTCTTTTCATGCATATAAGAGGTCCTGTCTTTTAGATTCCAAAGCTCTCTTGTATGCTCTCTTCAATAGACGATTAGGATATCCTCGAGCTTTAAATTTGTTCCTTAGTTGGTCTGCCTAGATCTTAAAATCTTCTGAATTACTGCAATTCCTTTTAATCTGTAGATATTGGCATATAGGAATGCCTGATTTTAAGGCTCTAGGATGTTGGTTAAACCATTTTAGCAATGAATTGGTGGCTGTTGGTTTAGTGAAAGTAAATGTATGTATTTTTCAAATGGGAATCTTTTGATATCATTAAGTCTAGGAATTCGATTTTTTGTTATCCATAACATACGTAAATTTCAAACCTAAAGGGTTTTCATTCAGTTTTGTAATAAACTCAGTAAATTCCAAAATATCGCCTATCCATAGTACCAGGATGTCATCAATGAACCGATGCCAGGATAGAATTTTGTCACTATATTGTGACATATTATCTGAAAATACATGTGTTTTTTCCCAAAAACCTAAATATAGGTTTGCATAATTTGGAGCACACGGAGTGCCCATAGCTGTTCCATTGATTTGATGGTACCAATGATTATTGAATATGAAAAAATTCTGTGTTAGTATAAATCTAAGTAATGATGTAATAAAGACATTCATGGCCCTACATTTAGTAGGCTTCATACTTAGATAATGCTCGACTGCTAGAATCCCTTGATCATGTGGGATGCTGGAATAAAGTTGTTCAACATCAATGGATATCAAAAAAAAATTCTGGGAACAATGATGTCTTCCAAGTGTTTCAAGAGATCCAATGTATCCTTCAAATATGAAGGTATCTCCGGTACTATTTCTTTGATGTAATCCTTTACATATTCACTTATTTTTTCAGTAAGACTGCCATTTCCAGAAACAACTGGTCGTCCCGGTATAGGTAATTTATTTTTATGTATCTTTGGTAATGAATAAAAGTTTGCTATCACCGGTCTTTTTGGAAAAAGATAGTCATAAGTGTTCTGATCTATGATCTTGTCTTGTTTAGCTGTGTTCAATAAGTGTTGTAAGTCATTTTGAAATTCATAGAGTGGATTACTTTGTAACACTGTATATGTTGAAGTATCCAATAACAATTTGTTACACATTTTTAGATACTCATGTTCATCTAAAATGACAGTACCGTATTGGTCCGAATATAAGCCACACCCGTAAAGTTCAAGGGGAAAAAATTGAAAAAAGATAGTACTCACATATAAGCCGCACCCGTAAAATTGGAGATAAAAAGACTCTCAAAGTGATCAGCCATTGCAAGAAACAGGCTTTCTAATTAGCACTGTAGCTTTTTTTGCAGGTTACAGGCTTTACAGGACGTTAGAATCACTAAAACCGTAAATCGCTATTCTATACCGCAGTCTAAAGCACGAAAATCGGCACCCTTAACTCGCAATCGCGAACCCTTAACTCGCAATCGCGCACCCTTAACTCGCAATCGCGAACCCTTAACTCGCAATCGCGCACCCTTAACTCGCAATCGCGCACGCTTAACTCGCAATCGCGCAAATCGGCAGTAATTTTGCATTCGCAAATAGAAGCCGCACACGTTACAAAGTTCGCAAATCGGCAATGATTTTTGACGGTCGCGAATATAAGCCGCACCCTTAACTCGCAAGCTCAAAAATCGGAAAAAAGGTGCGGCTTATATTCGGACCAATACGGTATTACCTCCTTTATCGGTGGGTTTAATTACCACCTTGCTCTTTTTTAATTCTTGTAAGGCTTTGAATTCCTTTACACTCAAATTGTATTTTTAATTTCCTGTTTTATCCTGAATATGGTTAAGAAGACTTTTCAAGTATTTTGTCACTAGATCCACAAATACCTGAATATTTCCATATTGTTTAAATTCAGGTGTAAAAGTACTCTTGTTTTTTCTAGTTATTTCAATCGGAGAAAGGCCTTCATACTTTTGTTCATCTATTAATGACATCATGGTTTCAAATGCTTCCTTATCTTCATTGCTCTAACCCGATTTAATATGTTCTCTTTCTCGTTTTTGTGTAAAAATGTTTTTGAGGGCTAATTTTCTAGCGAACAAATTTAAATCTTTCACATTTTCGAATAAGTCTGAGTTACTTGTAGGGACAAAGGAAAGGCCCTTGGATAACAGAGATATATGTGAGTCCTTCCGATTAAATTCTGCCAAATTTATCACTGTGGTTTCTTTTTGTTTTTAAATTTCTTTATTACTATTTGTCATTGGTAGACTCTCCATTTGATTTTTAGAATTGTCAGGTTCTGTAGAATCTCTCTGACATCTTGATCTCTTTAAATGCATAATAGTCATACCTTTTTTGACTCCTTCAAATGAGTCTCTGTTGCCATAATGTGTTTTTCAGTTTTTTTCATTATTATTAATATTGTATTATTTACATATTCGTGTTGATTATTTTTATAAGTTTCCTTTATTTTATCTTTCATTTCAATATTATGTTCATTGAAATTTCTTGTAGATTTTTTAAAATTTAGCTTTGTTGTGGTATGCATTAACGATTCTTTCTCGGACAAGATGTATAATAGCGTTTTTGGGCGCGCCCCTTGCCTAAAAAAGGATGTTCTAAAATTGTTTGGTTAGATCCTGATCTTGTAATGTTCCTGCTCCAGACTGTCCTGGTTTGAGAGATTTATGTTGTGAGGCTTCTTCTTTCTCTGAAGCCTCTGCCTCTGAGGAGCTTATATCAGTGTTGCTTTGTTGCCCAAATTTAATGAATTTATATACTCTTCCTGCTTGATAATCATGGCTATCACGTATGAACTTTTTTTGTTTCCTAACGATAATATCTCTTTTAAATTTCTCTACGTTGTTATGTAGTTTTCCATTGAACATAGCATATTCTAAATTGTCCTTGAATTTTGAAAAATCAGTTTGCCTGTCTACAACTGTTTGCTTTATAATTTCCAAGTTCTTTTTCTCTGTTTCAAGGATCAAGCTCATTAGTTCAATGGAGCATTTATCTACAATTTCAGTCCATTTGGTTACAAAATTTTCTTCCAATAAATGTGTAGCTGGTGCTAACTGAATTCTCAGTTCTCTAGGGACAATTTTAGACTTAATATAGTTTTGGAGGCTTGATATCTCCCAAATGGTTCTAATTTGTCTTTTTAATCCATTAAGTAGCTCTTTAGAACTTCCTACTATATTAAGATCACCAGATGGTTTGAGTGACACTGCCTCTTTAATAGAGAATGTAGATTCTGCTTCCTTAATCCGTTCTGTGAAGTCCCACTGATGCACACTAGATTGTGTCATTTTAATGTTTACTTAATGTTTGCTTGAACAGATCTTTTCTAAGTCTAAAGGAGTTAACTTTATTTTTTTCAGGACAAGAACAATTTTTTGTCCAAAAATCAGATAAATAAATGAATATTGAATTTGAATGCTTGTAATATATAGTTGCGTTTTTTACAGTGTCTTTTAGGTGGACTAAACCACAAATAAATTGTATTATCTCTATGTATCACTATATAACAGTTCCCTGGTGCCTAACACCTTATTATTGTATTATTATTGTGATTGCAAGAAAAAGGGAACAATAAATAGCTGTATGGATAGGTAATGACTAATAATTACTCTTTAAGAGCTAATAACATATAGTATCCCATATTGGTATCACATAACATCTTCCCTCATATGGTAAATTACTTTGCTAATCCTTGGGAAGATATAGAATTTTTATTGATAGCTCAAAAAAAGTTAAAAACAACATGAAAAAAAGCGCATACTTAGTACTCTTATGGTTCTAAAAAATATTTAGTTTAGTTATTATATATTTATATGGGGAGTATGTACTATGGCTTGTAAAGGAGTATCTTAATACTGAACTCCCTGCTGCCACAAACTACTATGTGTCATTAATGCAGACTTGCAATTCAAAGTAGTAAAAATATATGCCACCTTTAATTATATTATATATTGATACTCCCCAATGAAAAAATAGAAATAACCAGAGTACTTGCGCTTTTGTAGAGATAGTCCCAATGGTGCCGTTTCGCCCTTCTTAGGGCTTACTTATGGGCTACTGAATATGAGTCTAACTAGGGCTTTTAAAGCCCTTCTCCCATCCATTTCCGCTTATTGAATGCTACTACATAAATACGTCACCACACTTTACTCCATGTTTTTTTTCTCTCGCCAACCATACGTGATTTGCCAATCGACTCAATTACGACTTCTAATCTGGTATAATACTGTATATCAATAGGCATCTAAATTGAGAGATATAGTAAAATAGAATTATAAATTAATTATTATAATCATCCAAGCCATGAATTTTGGTATATTTTTTATGTGAGAGTATCCAAAGTCAATAATTACTGATTATAAACACAAATGTAAGAACATTAACATGTATATATTTAAATTATAGTTGGATTCACATAATAAGTATATTAATGTAATAAATATCTGTATTTACAGGCAATAATATTGTTAAGGTAGTCATGCAGGTAGCCCATTTGTCAGTGTTATTGTTAAGTCATAGCAGTGAGAGTGTAATGGAGTCGATTGGCAAATCACGTATGGTTGGCGAGAGAAAAAAACACGGAGTAAAGCGTGGTGACATATTTACGTTGGTTACGTCACCACGTAGTAACGAAATTAGTAGATAATCCCCATATCACATATATAGTTGTGAGCGTACGAGTTGTTGCTAACGCTGCGGGCTCGCGCAGCGAGACGCGGGCCTCGCGAAGCGAGGGCCGGGGCTCGCGTAGCGAGTCGCGGGCCTCGCGTAGCGAGGGCCGCGGCTCGCGCAGCGAGACGCGGGCCTCGGGAAGCGAGGGCCGCGGCTCGCATAGCGAGCCCGCGGCCCTCGCGAAGCGAGGGCACTGTGCCTGGTTCTCAGTTGCTGGCATGGAGCGCCGCAGGCGCTCCTTGCCAGCACCTGAGGACCTCGCAAAGCGAGGTCTTCAGTTGCAGCAACTGCGACCCTTGCAAAAAAAAGTTTACGTCGCAACACATTATCACACTCGCAAACAACATACGACACACGTTCACACACATTACGACACTCGCAAATAACATACGACACACGTTCACACACATTACGGCCTCGCAACACTCGGACGCAACTCGCGAACATTACAAAATTACAAACACAATACATACACACAGCACATACATAAAAACCTTACCTACACAAACAGGAAGCACCCAGGACCTCAAAAATGCAACTTACAACTTAATTGCACTCAAAATAAAAGAGTTTAGACAATAAATAGTTTGTTAAGCGACACAAAAAATGGCCGACGAATAAAACGAAAACGAGGCTACACACGCAAACACCATACGAGACACGTTACCACACATTACGACTTCGCAAACATCGGACGCAACACGCCGACATACAAACATTTAAAACTTAACAAAGACACACAACAAACACATAAAAAGCTTACCTACAGCAAGAGGAACCAGCCAGCACCTCAAAAAAACAAGTTACACCTACATTTAAATCAAAATAAAACACTTTAGACACTAATACCATCGCTAAGCGAGAGAAAAAATGGCCGACGAACAAAACGAAAACGAGGCTTCAGACGTAACTATACTACACTTACTCGCAATAATGAAACACATACTATGCGGAACGTATCACAATCATATTAAACACCATTTTGAACAGTAATACGCACAAAATGGCGGATGGAACGCAAATTGTAAGCTGGAACGCAAATAGCGCATGCATATTGCGTTCTAACGGTCTCACTTTCCAGAACTTTCTACAAGTTTATAAATACTGCCTATTTCAAACAAAAAAATACATTTCTCCTCAGGTGATGAACAGAGTGACTTCTGAGATAACTGCTGCTTTTACTTGAGAAGACAATTCTTTACTAATTTACTACTTTACATTGTGCAAATTACAACTGAGAGGTAAGCTATAATATATTACATTTTATTATCAGGACAGGTCAAACAAATAAAAAAATAAACTAGGATTTATGTAGTCATCATGTATGGCACATTTATGTGTATAGGCTCCAAAAAAAATCCGGTTCATTTAACAAAACAACAAAAATACATAATTCAATATTAAACAGAGATTTATGTATACTGACATGTGACACGCACATATATGTCTATAATGTATAGTGACATCTGACACGCACGTATATGTATAGAATGTATAGTGGCATGTGACATGCACATTTATGTGTACTGCCCCTTCATACTGACATGTGACACGCACATATATGTCTATAATGTATAGTGACATATGACACGCACATATATGTCTATAATGTATAGTGACATCTGACACGCACATTTCTGTGTATTGCCCCTTCATAGTGACATGTGACACGCACGTATATGTGTATAATGTATAGTGACATTTGACACGCACATTTCTGTGTATTGCCCCTTCATAGTGACATGTGACACGCACGTATATGTGTATAATGTATAGTGACATGTGACACGCACATTTATGTGTATTGCCAATGCAACAAAATTAGCTTAAAACAAAATTAGTAAACAACTACATTTAAATGACATTATATGTCATGTATACTGATATGTCACACGCACATATATGTATATCATCTATAGTTACATCTCACACACACACATTTATGTGTGTTGGAAAAAAAATATATAAGGTTAATTTAACCATTTAAATTTGACTCATGTATACTGATATGTCACACGTACACAAAATAATTACATTAAACTATGGAATGTGCTTCATGTATGTGACATATGTGTGTAGCCCCCAAAAAATACACAACTATATTTAAATTACATTCCTTTACTGCAATTCAATAGATCATATAAAGCTGAATCGTTTTATTTCTTTGAATATTCAAACAGACTCTGCATCAACAGCGTCTCTCAACAATTTGCACCGTGCACTGTGAAGCACAATCCCTTTTAAAGAACACCAACAAAGAAGAAGAGGTAAGATACAACAAGACATTACATGCTCAAAAGGCCATGCTTTGCTAGATGAAAAATTCTAAATATACAAATAACTATTTCACTTTCTTTTTCAAACAGACACTACAAGAAGACCGGCGGATTAAGATTGGCAGGAGGGGACCGTCTGTCATTCCAAACTTCAATCAAGGTAAAGTATTAAGTATAAACAAGAAAGAACCATGAGCCTTATTCAATTGCGACTTCCTCAATTGAATAGGGCTCTATATAAGCACATAACATATTTTTTATACAGAACTTTTTAGTTACTAAATTTCTAACCACAATCAAGTTTTTCAATAACTAAAAAATTGGCTCAATAAATATGTTATGTGATTATATAGAGCCCTCTTCAATTGCCAAAATTGCAATTCAATGAGGACCTATATATCTTTAATGGCCAAGGGCCTCACTCAAATGTGATTTGCCCATTTCAATAGGGCTCTATATAAGCACAGAGTATATTTTTTAAAGGAAATTTTTCGTTTGTGAACACGTTGCTTTTGGATACAAGTTCACTAAATACAAAATTACGTTACAAAATATGCTCTGTGCTGATATTGAGGTCTATTCCATTGGCCAAACCACAATTGAATGAGGAGCTCACAATATAACAAATGCAGTAACCAAAGGCCCTCATTCAATTGCTATTTTGGACAATTAAATATGGCTATAAATAAGCACTTTTAGGCCCATAAATAAGCACTTTTAGGCCCTTATTCTATTTTAACAAATATATGTGATGTGCTTATTTACAACCCTATTCAAATTTCTACATTGCAATTCAATTACGGCCTTAGAGTACTATTACATTGTAAAAAATGCAATTGAATGAGGGGCAAACTATGCAACATATGGTACACACAAAGGCCCTCATTCAATTGCAATTTGCCCAATTGAATAGGGCTCTAAATAACAACATAACAATTTCTTTAAAATAAGTTTTTAGTTACTAAAAAGATATCAAAAATAACGTTTTTCAATGACTACAAACTTATATTACAAAATATGCTATGTGCTTATTTAGGGCACGATTCAATTAGCCAAATCGCAATTGAATGAGACACAAACTGCTACACACAAAACAGAATTTCTTATTCAATGTTTAACAACCTATAAGCCTTACAAAGAAGCAAAAATAAGAATAACAAAAGTGTTGTGCACCTAATAGCATTGTACAAAAAATCACACAAACTCATAGCAAACTACATTAACATTCTTCTTTAATTTTTAACAACCTATAACCAGTACAATCAAGAAGAAATAAGTTTTGCACAAGTGCTGCGCACCAAACAGGATTGTCAAAAACTAACACAAACACATAGCAAACTACATTAATTATATTATTTCATGTTTCACTAACTATAAGCATCACAATAAAGGTTAAATAAGTATACCACAAGTGCTGTGCACAAAACAGGATTGTACAAACAATAACATAAACACATCTTATTTAATATATCACAACCCACAAGCCTTACTAAGAACCTTCAATAAGAATAACAAAAGTTGTTGGATTGTACAGAAAGTAAAAAAAAACAAAGATAGAAAAAAATAACCATAACTCATACAATACAGTCAAATTAATACATTTTTAAATTATTTAAAAGACATTTCACTCAAACAACATTTTCTATTTTATATTACAACAGATACTGCGTGAAGACAATCGGACGAGGACTTTTTCCACAGGACCGGACCATCGGACGAGGACTTGGGCCAGACCAGCAGACGAGGAATTTCAACACAGGACCAGACCAGCAGACGAGGAATTTCAACACAGGACCCGACCATCGGACGAGGACTTTCACCAACGGACCACAACATCGGACGAGGGCTATCGCCACAGGACCACACCATCGGACGAGGACTTCCAACAGAGGACCACACCATTGGAGAACGATTTGGAACCGAGGACCAACAAACATTCGGATTTAAATCACACTTCAACCAAGGTAAAGTAGAATAAGTACTAAAGTATAAAACTAAATAAACTGCTTTCAGTTGCATATGTGTCAACAGAAAAATAAAATAATTAATTTACTATCTCCCTTATTTTATTTAAATTGCTACTATGCAATACATAGCTCAATAACCACATCACTTTTTTTTTTTGCAAAGAAGTTTTGCAGTGGTAAATATCTATCCACAAACAACGTTTTTAATAAATAAAACCATTATTTGAAAATAATATGTTACATGCTTATTTACAGCAGGATTCCATTGGCCAAATTCTTAGCCAGTGAGGACAGGAATTATAAATTTAACTAAATATAAATGATACATTAATGATTTGCCTTTTAGTTCACCAATTGTGCACAAGAATCTTTAACAGGAATTACAATTTTAAATATACACAATTACATTTACTTTTTTTTCCTTTACAGATTAATATGGCTGATAACGAGACCAAAGAAGAGAAGAAAAGACGTCAAACTAGAGAAAGACAAGAGAGATGGGCCGCCCAGCAGACACCGGAGGAGAAAGAAATTCGACGAGAAAAGGAACGCAAAAGACTTGCAAATAAAAGAATATCAGCTGCAAAAATGAAAGATACAACCAAAAAAAATAAAAAGATAATAAAACATTTACAAACTGTTCCTAATACATCAGATGACATTTTACAAGATACCAGTCAAGACAGACCAAAAAAAGCAACTACAAAAACAAAGCATTTACAAACTCTTACTAAAAACTTACAGGACATTTCAACCAAACAAGTCCAACATATACCAAGAAAATCCACGAAAAAAACTAAACATTTAGAACCTGTTGTTGAAACATTTCATGACTTTTCATCTGATGAATATGAAAGACAACATCCAATATGCTTTGCAAATTGTCCTTTACTGAAGTCTTTAGCAGTAGAGGTTCATAGTTGTGGGGACATGACTACTCAATGTCAATTTTGTGAGGCTTATTATTTTAAACAGGAGAGACCCCGAGATGGACAATTTATTAGTTGTTGTCAAAAAGGAAAGTTCAAACTTCCAGAAAGGAAACTATTTCCAACCTATTTACAAAATATTATGACTGAACCTACTTTTCCAAATTACAAAAATTTTAAGACAAACATAAGATCCTACAATAGTGCCATATCATTTGCATCTATGGGGGCAACATTGGCTGCTAATGTACCAGGACATGGTCCTTACTGTTTTAAAGTCCAAGGACAAATTTATCATCGGACTTCACATTTACATCCAGAGGAAGGAGAGCAAAGAAAATTCGCTCAACTATATGTCCTAGATACAATGGAAGCTGTTGACCAACGTATGCAGATGGAAGAAAATAAAAAATGCTTACCCAGTGTTTTTATAGAGCTAAATAACATTATGAACAACAATCCCTACAGTAAAGCTTACAAAAAATTGGCAGAAGTAGAAAATGAACAACTACTTCATGCACAAATTACCCATGCCAAAGGTTAATATGGTGCTTAAAAGAGACAGACATACTGATAAACGTCGTTATAACTTGCCAACATCAAATGAGGTTGCAATGGTCTTTCAGAATGATGAAGGAGAACCACCATTTCAAAGAGACATTAGAGTATATCCCAGAAATGAGGACCAACCATTTATTAATATTAATATCTTAAGTCCAAATTTAGATCCAATGACATATCCCATCTTTTTCCCACACGGAGAAGCAGGTTGGCAACCAAAATTAACCCTTCCCAGTTACCCAAATGCTAAAGCCAGAATCCGAAATAATGTTTCTATGCTTTAATTTAAAGTTGCTCAAATTGCCATTAGAGATGAATTTAATCCAATTTTATGTGGTGGGAAACTAACACAACAATGGATTATTGATTCATATTTGCAAGTTGAGGCAAATAATTTAAACTTTATAAAATATCAACAAGATAAACTACGTGTAGAACAATATTGTGGACTCATGGACTATGTTGCTGACGTGGCTACAAGCAGAGACATGACAGCTGGCAAAGCCATCATTTTACCATCTTCCTTTCAAGGATCTCCTCGAAATATGAGAGAAAGATACAATGATGCTATGGCTATTGTGACAAAATTTGGAAAACCAGATTTATTTGTGACATTTACATGTAATCCACAATGGCCAGAAATTAATCAAAATCTACTTCTTGGACAAAGTGCTTCAGATCGACCAGATTTAGTAGCCAGAGTTTTTAAGATAAAATTAAATGAATTAATACGTGACTTCACTATAAATCAGTTATTTGGCAAATGTCTTGCTTATGTATATACCATTGAATTTCAAAAAAGAGGCCTTCCACATGCACATCTTCTCATAATACTTCAAGAGAAAGATAAATTAGATACTTCGGACAAAGTGGATGCAGTCATAGTTGCTGAACTACCAGATCCAGAACTATATGGTAGACTATATGAGATTGTTACTCATCGCATGATTCATGGACCCTGTGGAGACCTTAATCCACAATCACCATGTATGGAAAATAATCAATGTTCAAAAGATTTTCCAAAAGATTATAGAGACAAAACATATGCAAATTGTGATGGATATCCACTTTATAAAAGAAGAGAAGGAGATAGTGCCATTATTCGTGGAAAAAAAGTGGACAATAGATATGTAGTACCCTACAATCCACATTTACTCATGAAGTACAACGCCCACATCAACGTAGAAGCCTGCACTTCCATCAAATCCATTAAATATGTCTACAAATATATTTACAAAGGTTACGATGCAGCTACTGTAGTCGTCAAAAGTGCAGACAACCCTGAAAGTAGTGAGTTAGTACATGATGAACTTGCATCTCATGTAGATGCTCGCTATGTTAGTGCGCCAGAAGCTATGTGGCGGCTTTTAAAATTTGAAATGCATGATAGATCACATGCAGTATATAGGTTAGCAGTACATTTGCCACAACGACATTTAGTCTATTTCCATGCTGGAAATGAAATGAATGCATTGGCCTAAAGTGAAGATCGTCACACTACACTAACTGCATGGTTTGCATTAAATTCCACTGATGCTCAAGCAACACAATACTTATATATTGAAATTCCATATCACTATGTTTTTGTTAATGGATTATGGAGAGCAAGAAAAACCAGAGGCAATAAAATTATTCCACGAATTTACACAGTCAGTCCAAGAGATGTTGAACGATTTTGCTTACGGATATTACTTTTAAATGTTCCAGGAGCACAAAGTTTGGAACAATTAAGAACTGTTAATGACATTGTATATGAATCCTTCCATTTAGCTGCAAGAAATAGAAACTTACTCGCTGATGATACAGAGTGGGAAAGATGTTTAGAAGAAGCAGCACAATGTCAAATGCCACGACAGATGAGAGAACAATTTGCTTTTATTTGTATCTTCTCAAATGCTCCAAATGCATTAGCTTTGTGGGAGACTTTTAAAAGTAATATGGCTGAAGACTTTATGCGACGATACAATGAACCCATTGCACACTTAAAAGCCTTAATGGAAATTCAAGAAGTCTTTTTAACTCATGGATTAAGTTGTGCAAGTTTTAATTTGCATGATCCAGGTCTAATAGATGACATTAACTTTGAAGACTATGACATTCAACTACAAGCAGAAAGAACAGAAGAAAGACTTGCAACTTTAAATACACTACAATTGCAAGCATTTCATGCCATTAAAAATGCTATAGATGATGACATGGTGACAGAGCGTTATTTCTATCTTGATGGACCTGGCAGATCAGGGAAAACATATTTGTACAATTTATTAATGAGTTCAGTACGAGCACAAGGACAAATAGCAATGGCGTTTGCCACTACTGGAATTGCTGCACTTTTATTAGAAGGTGGAAGAACTGTTCATAGTGGATTTAAACTGCCAGTGCCTATTTTGGAAAATTCAGTGTCAGATATTCGCATGACATCCTTACAAGCAAAGAAATTGAAGAAATGTAAATTAATTATAATAGATGAGGCCACAATGATGTCATGCTATGCCCTCCAATGTATTGACCGTTTGCTTCGTGAAGTCATGGATAATATTTTTCCATTTGGTGGAAAGGTAATTTTGTTGGGTGGCGATTTTAGACAAACATTACCTGTCGTTGTACATGGAAATCGAACAGACATTATTGAAACATGTATAAAGTCAAGTACAGTATGGAAACATTTTACCCATCTTCAACTGCAACAAAATATGAGATCAGAAGGCCAAACTGATTTCAATGATTGGCTTATTAAAATTGGAGAAGGCAGAACAGAAAAAATACTACATTTACCTGACGACACTGTAGAGATCCCACCTCATATGATTTGTCAACAAGATATTATATCGGCTATACTTGAAGGGAGCATAAATAACGAAGAATATTCTGAGCTTGCCAACCAAGTTATACTGACGTGTAAAAATAAAGATGCATTAATACTCAATAATGAAATCTTAAAAAAAATTATTGCACCACAAAGAAATTATCACAGTGCTGATTCTGTACTTGCTGATGACAATGAAAGTCAGGCAAACTTTTCCACTGAATTCATTAACTCTTTAACTCCTTCTGGAATGCCACCACATATTTTGCAGCTAAAGAAAGGTGCAATTATCATGTTACTGCGAAATATGAACCCCAAAAAAGGCCTATGCAATGGCACAAGATTAATTGTTCAACAATTAAAGGACCATTTTATAGATGCTGAAATTTTAACTGGGACCCATAAAGGAGAGAGAGTTTTCATACCAAGAATAGATTTAGCACCAAGTGAAAGTAGTCTCCCTTTTATACTTCAAAGAAGACAATTTCCCATTATTATGGCATTTGCCATGACCATTAATAAATCACAAGGTCAAACTTTCAAATCTGTGGGGATTTACTTAGAAGAACCAGTTTTTGCACATGGTCAATTGTACGTTGCGTTGTCACGCTGCAAAAATCCACAGGCTATTAAAGTTTACATTGAAAACAATGAAAGTCAAGGTGATTTATTAGAAGATGGACGTATTTTTACTAAAAACATTGTCTACTATGAAGTACTATAACTTTGCAGGATACAAACTAAAGCCATGCAAACATTTTGGAAAAACATTCAAAAATACAAAACAATTGGTTGTTTAATTTAGTCATAATTAATGGAAGTCATGTTTATGGATAATTCGCCTCACAAAATACTTGCCTTGCATTTCTAGAAAAATTATGTTAAAATGTTAAGTCACTATGTTAATGTTTCTAATGTTACAAGTTTAAAAACAATATTTTCAAGTTATTTCATTCAACATATTACAAAGTTCATGTTAACAACTCAAGCACCTTTTAAGTCACAATGTAAATATTCTATGTTATCTTAAGATTACTACCTACATTAATGTTTATCGCCAGTTTATCTGCTCTAAATGAATTACTTTAATTACGTACGGTTTAAGGAGAGTTTTTACTGTATGCTTTCCTCTACATTCAATGTATATTAAACTTAACAATTATTCTGATATAAATTGCATGTTAATACTGATTAATTTAAAGTTAAACTGTTTTTACATTCGAATGTTAATACTTTTAATTCAAAATTATGTTACAAAATGTATTTACTATGTTCCTGTTTATAATGATAAAAATTAGACAAATGTTTTAAAAAAATTACAAAGTTACATAAAAAATAAAGTTCAATTTTCAAAATATATACTTTCAAGGTTATTGCTTACATATATTTTAAACTTCATGTTAAAATTCGGCACGTTTCAAAAAGTCTTTTTACTTTTTACTTTGCTCTGGATTCTATGTATATTAAAGTAAACAATTCTTCAGATACAAATTTCATTTTAAAAAACCATTACATTAACGTTTTACAAAAATACATGTTCATATCACAATACTTACAAGGGTCAAAAATATATTTAAATAACTAAACAACTTCACAAACATATACATCACATTGCCGTCATTTTTTGACGGGCAAGTCGCTAGTTAATATATAATAACTAAACTAAATATTTTTTATAACCATAAGAGTACTAAGTATGTGCTTTTTTTCATGTTGTTTTTAACTTTTTTTGAGCTATCAATAAAAATTCTATATCTTCCCAAGGATTAGCAAAGTAATTTGCCATATGAGGGAAGATTTTATTTGATACCAATATGGGATACTATATGTTATTAGCTCTTAAAGAGTAATTATTAGTCATTACCTATCCATACAGCTATTTATTGTTCCCTTTTTCTTGCAATCACAATAATAATAAAAGTATATAGTCAATTTGATTTCTATATTGCCCATCAGGTGATATCCATGTGTAGAGTCGTCTCTGAGTCTGTTGGAAGGCAGTGCTATGACCAGAGAATTATCTGAACACAATTCTACTAATCTCTGACCTGCTTCATTCTGTAGTCCAAGGCCACATTTGCCTGCTATTCCAGGTAAGTTTTGGGCCCCTGTTTTAGCATTTCAATCTCCTTTGATACTAGTAAAATCTTTTCTTGTTGTTACATCTATTATTTTTAAATCAAACATACATTGTGCTTTTTCTAAAGCACCTAGCAAGATGAAAAATTGCAGTCTTACAATCTAAAGGACTTGGACCACTGTCATGTTAAATGGCTCGCCTTGAATTTGAATTGAAATCATTCTGTCACCCTTTGATCATGAGGGCTACTCCATTTCTTCTGTTGGATTCTTGACCACAGTAGAAGATCTGGTGGTCGTTTGATATGAAATGTCCTATTTCAGTCAATTTGAGTTCACTATATTCCAGGATATTAATGTTTAATGTTGTCATCTCATGTCATCTTCCTCATTAGTGTGGTAGGCACCGTCTGGCATAAGGGGCTTATCTTCCATATTATAATTTATCTGATTGTGCTTTTCCATACAATTTTCTTGGCAAAGATACTGGAAGGGATTGCTAGTTCCTTCTCCAGTAGATCACAACTGGAGAAGGAACCTCTCTGCTCTGACATGCTCTTTTTGGGTGGCCTATATGGAATAGCTTACAGCTTCAATGAGGTACACAAGCCCCTTTACCACAACAAGATGTGATCAATAGCGCACTGCCCTTTTTTATAATAAGATAACAAATAAGATAACAAATGAAATAGCACAATACACATACCTATAAATAATGCACCAAAATAAATACATATAAATGTGTAAATGGGCCGTGAGTTAGAAACCTCAACAAATTGCAAGACTTTTTGCTCCACGGGATCTTTTCATTGTCACTCTCCAATGGAACGGAAGGTCCCCGACACCCAAGAAGCAGTATGCAACCTCCTGCTATAGACTGAATCAAGTCTGCAAGTGCATAAAACTTCTAGGACACGCAGCTTAAAGGAACACAAATTTGGTGAATCTTATCTTGCAGTGGGGGAAAATAAACACATTTGGAGTTTACAGAATAATGATTTGATTGAAATTAGGAAGGCTGATAATGCATATGGTATCGACCTACAGGATAAATGTGATTATATTACAAATACTGAAAGAATTTTAAAAGAAAATGACTGTTGTGATTAGGATATAATTGTGTGGGTTGCTAGATGAAGCCTTAATTAAAAAGGCAATTAATTGTGAAAAAGATACATTTTTGTTTCCTGAAAATGCTAGGACAGCTATATATCACCTGGCCCAGCTACAAGACACATTTTCAAACCTTCTATCTGACTGCTTCTACCCCTGACTGCAATCACCTGGACCCAGCTACAAGGTATCACCACTGGTTTGATAGATTATTATTATTACTTGATTTCCAAAATAATTATGTTTTATTTTATTTTTAGATAGGATTGATCTACAGGTCAATTGTACGGCCATGGGAAGCAAGTTCATCCATATTTTTGCAAACCTTTTTATGATTTTTTTTAAGCCTAATACATCTGGACCCATGCAGAATATGGGGTAAACATGGTACTCTATGGCCATTATATTGATTTCTTGATTTTTATTTGAAATGGTACCAAACAGTCTATTAATCGTTTTGTCAAACACCTGTACATTAATGTGGGTGTTTTTTTTAAAGAGCTAATAAGGGAAAGTCAATTTAATTCACTGCATTCTTCATAACAGTAGATGCTAATGGTTTTCCGGAATTAATAGTTTAGTTTTCAGGAGAAATAGTTTACAGTTGAAATTTGCAGTTGAAATAGTAGAGGAAGCATATGTGAAAGTGAGTAATTTGATAGACATTTTTTTTAGATGAATATGAACAAAAAGTTAAATAGATAAGGAAAACTATAGGTGTATGCAATCTGATATTATCTTTATTACTCAGTTTATAATTGCAAATATTGACATGTTATTATTATCTTACATTTAAAATTTGCCAACATGGCCATTTTGTGGCGCACCAGAGAAGTGGCAGCTCAGAGAGAGACCAGAAGCTGCCAGTGCCGGGAGCAAGGTACGGTGGGGGATCCAGTGAGGGGAGGCAAAGCAAGGAGAGCCCTGCTGCACCCAAGTGGGATAAAGCCCTGAACCTCCCATGCCATTACCCCCGTCGGCAAGCTGACACTAGGGAAGAACCCAGAATGGGCCTGAAAGCCAAGACAGCAGAACGGGAAGCCGCCATCTTGGATAAGGGCAAAGCAAGCATAATTCCAGGAGTCTGCTAGCCCTGCTACTACTACAGAGGCCCCCATACAAACATACATAAATAAATAAATAAATAAATATTATCATCTACCTGATTGGTGTCTGAACCGCCTGACATGTAACTGGGCTGGAAATGACAGAGCTGCATAAATCAGAACTATAGATAAGAATAATAAGCAATTTAATGTGGTTTCAATAGATCTTCCAGTATTAAGAGTACCAGAGGGGCACTGCTGCCACCCAGTCGATAACATTGGTACTGCTTGCACCTCTACTGGCCTGCTTACAACCATCATAATATTTGACTGCAGCGGGAACACACAAAATACCAAAAGAGTCATTTTCCTTATTACTCTTGTTCGGGACTATATCCTGTTACACCGCCACTTTGGAGCCTGATTGTCCGTTTCCTCAACATCTTTTATACTACGCATTTATTTATACCAAGGGCATGTGTCCATTGTGGGACCAATGCCTAAAGGAATTCACACTTGGGACTAAAACTCATTTTGAGGGGGTTACCTAATGGATCGCTAGCACAGCAACACAGAAAGCTATAGCTGGCAACCGCACTAGACAGCTGACTTACTAAAAGATTCAGACCGCCTGCCGGGACTCCGCACACCCAGCCACTCTGATCCTATGTTCAACTCACTGCACCAAACATGACAGCAAGAGATGGGGAGAAATAAGAGAGCCCTACCAACAAAGAGAATTACAGATTTCTGCAAACCTCCAGGGGCAACGAGGGAGGTTGCATCAGATCTTTCGGGAGAATCGGGAGATGAGGGCATGTAGACCCGCCTCATCCCGACATGAACCTCTCTAAAAGCTCATTAGCCCAGATCGAGGGACTATTTGAAGCATACATGACCAAAACTGTTGATGCCATCAAGAAAGATATTCATGACCTGGGCCAAAGGACCCACTTGCTTGAAGAGACCACCGATCAGATCGTTGAGGCACAAGAGCGGGATAGGCGGGAGATTCATCAGAACTCCTCTCGCATAACTGCCTTGGAAGATAAGTACGAAGACCTAGAGAACCGCTTGAGACGCCACAACATAAGAATTAGAGGGATTCCCAGAGCGGTGCAGAATCTGAAGCAATATGTCTCAGGGACACTGGCCACAATCCTACCAGAGGTCCTGGCCTCGCGGCTGGAAATTGAAAGGGCCCATAGAGCCCTAGGGGCGACAAGAAGCTTGGAAGTGCCCAAAGACGTTATAATCCGATTTCCTTGTCAACAATCAAGAGACTTGGTGTTAGCAGCAGCCCAAAAATCCCCAGATATCAAGAAGCCTGATAATGCTCCACTTCTTGTCTTTGCGGACCTCTCCCCATCACGCTGGCCAAGCACAGAGACATGAAACCGGTCTTGGGAGTGCTGATTCAACACAACATTCAATATCGGTGGGGCTTCCCCTTTGCCCTGGTATTCCAGTACAAGGGCAAATCATACTCTGCCCGCTCACTTGATGATGGCTGGGCAATCCTCCAATTGTTTCACATGGTCCCGGAAGAAGGGGACAGAGGATCAGAGCTCCGGCGGGAAGGGCCAAGTCTCAACCCCAAACAGCAATGGTCTACTGTCCCGTATAAAGCTCGGACCCAGACAACTGAGATTACAGCTTTAGGCCCCACATCCTCACCCCGGACCCGGCCCATCCAGGCGCGAAACAAGGTAGCCTCAGAGGGCCCAGATGCAAGCGGCTTGTGACAGAACGAAAGACAAGAAAGACGAGTGCGGTTGTGTTGAGTCTTGCTCCTTTTTGAACTATAGACTGTTTTCTATCAAGTTTTCTGAGACAGAATATCAAGTTTTTTACCTATTTTTAAGCACCAATGCTTTACTTCTCTAATTGGTGATTTAGTTGCTGGTTCTACTGTTCTTACTACACAATGATTTGTAGACCCGGAGATACTCCCCCTTATATACTGATTTGTTTCTTTTTTCTTCTTGTTCCTCCCCTGGAATTTGTCAACCCCTTCCTATTGGGGTTCTTTGGAAGAGTGGCAGGTCCACTCATCCTTCCCCTATGTGCCAGGATAGACGACTGGTATAGGATGATGTGTTTGAAGGATTCATCGTGTTACTATGAATGTTTCGTTTTAGTTTTACTAATTGTAAAGATTTACAAAGTTGTTATTACTTATTTAATTTGTGTCCCTTTTTTGCCCTCGCTCCTCATGGTGTAGTCTCTCTATCTCTGCTCCAGTGTGGGCCGTGTTTGGCTATAAAGTGTGGTCTTAGCTCCCTCCCGGCCGCTCTCCCCTTGTTGGGTCCTCTACAGGACAAGGTAAGATGACTGGACAATACAGCCTCACACTATACATTAGCAATGGCTAGACCGGCTGACGCAAACTTTACCTTTGTGACTCATAATGTTAAGGGCTTTAATTCCCAGTTCAAGAGAAGGAAGGCCTTTATGTATTACAAAGATATTAAGCCATTGAGTATATTCATGCAGGAAACACATTTTGCTCGCAAACATATACCAACTTATCTTAGTAGAGATTATCCCACCTGTTATTCCTTTACCCAAGTTACCAGTAAAGCGGGGTCCTCGATACTGATTCATCGCAACTTCCCCTTTCAGGTAGAGTCTAAAGTAGTGGAAAAAAATAGACACTATGTAATACTCCATGGAACAGTTCTGAAGACTAAAATATCCCTCATTTCCTTTTACGCTCCCACCAATGCACCACATAAATCACTACTGCATATCCTGGTGATGGTGATGGGAGGGGATTTCAACCTTACCTTTGATCAAGACCTGGACTGCTCAGGTATTCAGGCCACAGACCGGTATTCAAACAAATTAAGACAAATTAAGAAGGCGCTAGACGGTCTGGGCCTGGTGGACGCCTGGAGGTGGCATCACCCACATAGAAGGGACTATACGTATTATTCCCACATCCACGGATCTTATTCGCGTATCGATACCTTCTTGATCGCTTCATCATTGTTTGATCGATCAAAGAGGGCATAAATACGGGTGTGCCCCCTGGTCGGATCATGCGGCGGTGAGCATAGACATTGATTTAGGCTTAAATATATCCACACTGTAATGCTTGGAAACGAAATGAGCTTTTACTCGCTCATCCAGAGCTGTCGGATCAAATTGAAAAAGATCTTCACCTTTACTTTGAGTGTAACAGGCCTGGTAACTAGAGCATAGGCTGGGTATGGATGGCCCACAAGGCATTTATCCGGGGCTCCTGCATTAAGCTGGCTTGTGCTTTTAAAAAGCAATGTAAACTCAAAGAGCAGGAACTAACCACTAAGCTGCAGCACTTAGAGTCTAAGAACCAATCAGGCCCCTCTTCCAGACTTCGCCAGATTATAGATCAGTGTCGGCTAGAGTTAGACGCAGTACTCTCCCACAAAACGGAAAAAGCCCTCAGACGAACCAAGCATCTATTCTACTCCAAGGCCAAAAAGACATATTCTCTATTGGCTAGGAAGCTTTGGTCTAAGATAGCGGAGTCTAAGATCTTGCGGATCAGAACTGCAAAGGGACAGATAACGGTTAGCCAAAATATCATCAAGCGCACAGTTTGCTGACTTTTATAGCTCGATTTACTCTGCAACCGAACGCAAATCTTCTTCGGTCTTACTTAGATTCCTGCGACCTCCAAAAGGTCTCAGATCAGAGCGCGGCTACACTTAACTCAGACATAACAGTAGAGGAGATATTAGAAGCCATCAACAGCTTGAAATCAGGGAAGGCCCCTGGCCCTGACGCCTTTACCAACTCTTACTACAAGTCTTTTGCGCATATTCTGGCACCATACCTCTGCCAATTTTTAACCTCATCCTAAACGGGGAACCGATGCCCTGGGAGCTAAACAGGACGGACTTAATTGTCTTTCCAAAAGAAGGCAGGGAACCACTAGACCCGAAGAATTATCGGCCTATATCCCTTATAAATGGGGATCTTAAACTGCTAGCCAAAATTATTACAGATAGGATCTCAGGATTCCTTCCACATCTGATCCACAAGGATCAAACTGTTTTTTTCCAACATTGGCAGACAGCTGATAACATCAGGAGAACTATGAACGTCATCTACTTGGCCTCCCAAAGCAAGACCCCTCTTTGTGTGCTGGCTCTCGATATGGAAAAAGCCTTTGACACACTGTAGTGGTCTTATCTGTACACAGTTCTGGCTAAATTTGGCTTTGAAGGGAGATTCATACAACTCATTTGAACACTGTACAAAAATCCACAGGCCTGTCTGAAACTCCTGGGATCGGAAAACATCTCTATAGCCATCCAGAGGGGGACCTGGCAGGGATGCCCACTGTCTCCACTGCTATTTACTCTGGCGATCGAGCCTTTGGCTCAAAAGATTAGATGCAAAACTGAGATAAAGGGAATGCAGGTGGGTCTTTACCACTTGAAATGCTCGCTCTTTGCGGATGACCTTCTCTGCACACTAACGGGACCGGCAACGTTGAATCCAGCCTTGATGTCAACCCTAGGCGGGTTTAGAGCCCTGTCGGGCCTACAGATCAATGTTGAAAAGACTGAGGCCTTGGGTGTTGGCATACCACATGCAGTCCTAGGGGCTTTGAAAGCGGAGTGTAGATTTCAATGGCCCAAAAACTCTATTAAATACTTGGGAGTTAGAATCACCAGGAAGCTGTCGGACATATATAAGGCCATCTTTCCGCCCTTTTTAAACAACTAATTGAAGAAATGCGACGTTGGAGCGGAATACCATATCTCATGGACAAGGCGGATAAATTCGGTAAAAATGACGGTTTTGCCAAGAATACTGTACTTATTTAGAACTCTCCCAGTCCCACTAGATATGAAGGAACTAGATAAACTCCAGGCTTCTATTTACAAATGTATATGGCAAGGTAGGTCGTATAGCAAGAAAGACTATGTTGCGGCAGAGGTCTCAGGGGGAACTCTTGTGCCCGAACTCGAGACTTTATTTGAGAGCAGCGCAGCTCGCGTTTATTTCACTGGCTCACTCGGGTAAGCTACAACCGCTGTGGACCTTTGTCGAAAATTGGCAAGAGTGCCCACTCTTGGGATACTATAGTCTGGGATGTGCCCCCCTCAGGCGTCAGGCAGCAACACTCTAATCCCATAATATCTTCAACTTTAGCGGCTTGGGTTCGGGTCGGTCGGTGACTTGGCTCCCCTCCTATCACCATTGTTGTCCATAAGATCCTTCCCAGAATTTGGGACGGCTTCACCTCTAGGCAGTGGTGGTTTAGCAGCCCGCTGAAAAGAGCAGGAACCTGTTTTTCAGAAGATGCTCTGCCATCCCACACCTTCCTTATTACTAAGTACCACATACCAGAGAGTGAACTCTGGAATTACAGAAAAATTAGACATTGGATGTCCTCCCTAGCCCGGGTACATGCGACCCCTAAACATTCTTGGTGGTCGATTATATGTGCAAAACTGCCCTCTATCAAAGGCCTTCTTGGGTCTCTATATTATTTTCTGAATTACTCTCTAAATAAACAGTAGCCGAAATATATGCTCCAATGGGAGAAAGACTTAGGCAGGGAGCTAGATGAAGCAACTTGGAGAGAAATTTGTACCAACTTAACAAGAGGATCATATACATATAGCCTACTTGAGACCTCAGTCAAAGTTTTGCACAGGACCTATTATACTCCCTACCTAATGTTCAGGCTTAATAAAAGTCTTAGCGAGGACTGTTGCTGAGACTTTCTACATATATGGTGGACGTGTCCATCAGTGCATAGGGTGTGGAAAGAGATGACTGACTTATTCTCGCAAGTGGCAGAAACCAAGCTGGGGCCCTAAATAGAGACCTGTCTTCTGGGGGTTCATGGACCCAGTCTCTCTAAAGGCCAAAACAAATTATGGCAATTCATGACTCTCGCCACCAAAAGTTGGATTGCAAAAAACTGGAAAGCTGCAACACTGACTTCCAGAGAGATCATTTTGAAAATGAACTATGTTATGGTAAATGAGAGACTGTCCCATGTCCTGCAGAACACGGTCCCCCTATTCCAAAATATTTGGACTCCATGGCTGACCTCGGCCTATAGTATTAAGGTGGGGATATGTCCAGGACAGTAGGGAATGGGGCTCTTGCCGAAGGATGGCGGTTGGGGGGGGAACCCGGACATACATACCAATAGATTCTCATCGGGTGCGGCACTGTGTAAGTATGCCAGGTATTTCCTATCCCCCCCTCCCCCCTTTTTTTTTTGTTTGTTTCCCTCCACCCTTTTCAGTTGACAAAGTTGATGTTATTTCAGCTTCTTTACACCTATCTCTTGATAAGAGGTAGACAATAAAAGAATTAGAAAAATAAAAAAATACAATGTTTGAAGACATAGAGGGTTAGACAGGGCACAGGATAACGATTAAGTAATGTACCAGTATGACAATTATGAAAACTGCATGTGGTCTCTTTGTTTAGATGCTGGGGAATTGTATTACTGTATAACCTGGCTGCCCTGTTGTCCTCTCCTTTCCTCTCTTATTTTATGCAATGTTACATTGTTAACTTGTCTTCAATAAAAAAAGAATGGATAAAAAAAAAAATGTGCCAACATATTCCACAGCGCCATATGTAGGATGATCACAAGGTAAAAACAATTTCAATACTAATACAATGAATAGAGAGCCATGTCTTTGAGCTTGTTATCTTGCATGTAGAGTGTTTTCTCAGGCATCATATACAATTAAAATCTTTCAAACTTACAATCTAAAGCATTTGGAAGGTGATAGATATACTGGGCATGTTAAGTACAAAAGTGATAAGCTTTATTAAATGTACAGATTTTTAGTAAGGTTTAAAAGAACTAGAGGCAGGAGGAAAGTCGAGTGGAGCAATGTAAGGAGGTCTGAAGAATAGGGGCAGCACTAGAAAAGTCCTGAAGGCGGGAATGAAAGGAGGTGAAAAGAGAAGAGGAATTAGTGAAGAGCAAGAATCAGAAGGCAGAGTGAGGTGGTAGCAAATGAGACAGGGAAAAGTGAATGCTGGAAAAAACAGAATAAAGAACAAAGAAAAAGTAAGTTGGAAAGATGAATCAACTGAATATATCGCAAGAGTAAATAAATAAATACAAAAGTAAGGTGTTGTGATGCAAAATTACATATCTGAAAATGTATACTAGCCATTTTAATTACAATGTTGTGTGTAAATGTGTGCAAATACTCTTTCCGCTACTTATGCCTGAGTCCTGGCTGCTCATCCTCCCAGGTTTGTCATCCTCCCAGGTTTTGCTTTCTGGGAGAGACATACTGCTCCATAGCACCATAGCTTTTCTGTGTAACGATTTGTAGATATAGAATAAAATCTGGATTGTACTCACAATAAACTGTATAATTGTGAGGGAGGTGTGGCTAGCAGCAAACAGAGAGGAAGCAAAATAACAGAGCTCCCTGCAATAAGGCTTTAAAACATCATGAAATTACCAAGCAATTTGGATTATTTTTGATCTACAAGACCAGGTTGCAGTGACTGAACAGTCTGGATTGCTCTGGCACTGTGCAGCAACTTTTGGACTTCACTTTAACACAGATCTACTGGACTGAAAGATACTGGATGGGGCACAATCAACAACTATTGGGAAGGTGTCTGGTGAGTCTAAACCCCAAAGGGGACCCTCTTATGACATCCTACCCCAGCTAGACCCCAGCTCACCTACCCAGGGAAGGGCCTCTTGATGGGAGATATAAAGTGGAGCACAACATATAATTTTTCACTTCATATTTGAAGGAAAATTAACAAGCACTCTATATGGGTTACTACTGAAAGCTAACACAGGGTAAAGCTAGCAATAGCCCTGCAACTATACACAGACACTGGTGGACATAGAAAAAAAGGGATTGAAGTGCATTTAATGAACTTCTACACCAATCTGGGATCATAAGGAGCAAGTGAAGTTGTACTCCCACACCACAGGGACTGTACCTTTACAGCATCTCATTGCTGGGACTCATGTGTTTGCAACCATCATTAAAAGCTCTGTTTATTAAATCCTAATTGGTGCTGGACTCTAATCAGCAAAGCAATTGAAGCAAAACTGCCACAGCCAAATGTAATGAACTGTTTAAGACAAGGAATTTTTTCCTCAATCCCTTATCATCTTAACTTGTTTATGTTATATGAGATAAAGGGAGCGTCTACACGTGTGACTGTTGTATAAGTTTGCTGTTGACTACACCCTGTATAAAGGACAGCTCAACTCTACCACCAAGTGGCAGCTTACAAAAATTAAATGCTCAGGCTTATAAATATATCAGTGCTTCTACTACCCCCTGGCAAAGTGGACTGGATGAGGGACAACTGGACAGTGGGGCAACAGGGGACAGTAGAAGGAGAGAGACCAGTCTGAAGCCCTAACCTGGACAGTTGCTGGAGGCCTGCTAGGAGGAAATGGTGAGCTTATTTCAATAGCAATATCAGAAACACCATATCACCTGCCCCAGAGATGGACCCCTGACAGGGACAATCTAAAGCTGCCTAACTGGTAAACATCAACTTAGTAGGTTAAGCCCCTACACAAAGATTGAATAGTGTACAGCATTGAATGTTTTACATGACAACCCTGGCCACCTATCCAATTTGTGTACAGAAATAGTAAAAATAAAAAACTACACGCCTTATGAGCATAAACCTCTTCAGGGTTTGTATCTATTGAAACCCTGTACATGAGGATCAAAGTCCACCATCTGCACAATAATAAAGTTTTCTCTGGCCGGTGCTAGGCCTAGCACATAATAACGTAGCCACCTGGTTGCCAGGAGGCTATTTCTCAGCAAATCTATGTGATTAGCTCCATCTTGTGGACAAAACTGGTATCTACCAAATTGCTGCAACCAAGCTATTTTGCACTGTCACCTAGTGGACCTGTAGGAATATATCATCAGAGACTTTCAAAATACACCAATATTTTTGAGGATGCCTAACCGGCCTATTTTACTGACACAAGTGGATAAAAATATGCTCACTATGTAAACGCACCCCATACTCCGGTGTGGTGGCACAACTCAAGGTGAAGTGACTTTGAAACTACATTTTATGTACGGTTCTTATAAAAAAGGAATGGCTGGGATCTCAATAAGAGGGGCAACCAAAACTATACAGGACTTTTGTACAACAAAGACACCAACGCAGTCTGCCCGACAGCCAGCCTCAACTCCCGAGCGTTAACCAATTGCTACCATGGAATCCAGGGCGCCTAGTACGAAAGCAGACATACAGGATCTAAAAGATCTAATCTCCTCTTTTAGAACTGAGATCACTGGAGAAATCAAGAAAGTGGCTGCAGAACTTACTGGTGAAAAAAAAGCGGTTGATTCTAAAGTGACCGACCTGGAAGTGAAGTACCATGACTTATTAGCAGCACACTCCCAACTGAAAGGAGAAGTGTCAACCTTAAGAGATGAACAAAGCCAACTCCAATACGTGCAAGAAGACCTGGAAAACCGCTCTCGTCGTCAAAATATTCGGATCCGTATCCTCCCAGAATCCATTACAGATCTCCCAAATTATATGATGGATCTCTGCAAACTTTTGCTGCCAAACCTAGAAGAGGAAGCCTTCAGAATAGACTGCAATCACAGAGCATTGTCAGGTCGTCCTGTTGCTGGAGAGAGAGCTAGAGATGTTATTGCAAAATGTCATTACTACACGACCAAGGAGCTCTTTATGAAAGCTGCGAGACCTGGTATTCCAGAGATTGCAGGTGGCCAGCCCACCATTTTTGCTGAACTTTCTCCGACCACTTTGTACAAGAGGAGATTATTCAAACCTCTTCTGGAGATCGTTTTGGCCCAAGGATGGAGGTATACCTGGGGCTTTTCTTTCAAATTGAACATTGTGAGAGATGGAATAATTTACCCAGTTTTTGAAATGGAGGAGGGCCAACGCCCGGATGCCAGACCCTACAGACGCCCTAGGCTGCAACAAAGAACCTAAGTCTGTAATAATCTTTTACATTTAGAAGGGTGAAAAACTAAAGGGAAAAGGTTTTTCAATGCGTAATACACCCTATAAAACTGTGGACAGTAGAACAGGGACTTTGTAGCTTTATCTACATAAGGCACAGCCTCCAGGCTAAATTTAGCGACAATGTTGAGATAATTTAGTCCTAGTTTTCTGGGTAGGTATGTATAGATGGAGGTATGTATATACAGATATATATATATATATGTGTATGTAGATATATGTATGTGTATGTATATGTTTGATCTTATCTATTTTCACCTGCTGCCGACTCTAATATTAGCTCAGGGTCCTCTACAGCAGCTATCTAATGTTTAGATTTCATCTGCATAGTTATAGTCACTTAATTGTTAATGTTATGTATCTGAAGCTGTGCCCCACAGGGGGTTAATTTTGTAAACTTTTTCTATTTTGACTTTATTTTGTTTTTTGTTTTGGCGAGTCACCTGGATATCTTTCTGCAAGGACTCCAGGTGCTTCACCATAGGTTATAGGAGGACAGCCAGTTGCTCTCCTCATATCAGTGTAAATTGTATATTGTTCTGGATATATACTTAATATACCCATACAAACACTATACACATATCTTTCGTAATTACTTACTTGTATACGGTTAGATTTACGTACTGTATTGTACAACACGGTTATTTTTATACATTGCTTTAATATAAATATATATATATATATATATTTCTTTTTATTTATTTTTGCTTCCTCATTTAGACGCCTCCTTCCTCCCTCCCTCTGGCTTCTCTTCTTTTTCTCTCCCCTCCCCCTCTCTATACTTGATCTATTTACTCTAGCCTGGTGTGAATCATTAGGTCCAAGTGAAGAACACCCCTCAGGTCACCTGCTTTCAGCGGATAACCTACTCATCAGAAGCTCTATCTCTTGGCTGTCGCTCAGAACAAGTAGTGAGTAATGGCTTTATGCATAGCATCTCATAATGTTCAGGGGCTGAATGAGCCGGTGAAGCGGGGGATTGCCCTAGGGGAGTACGGTCGCATGGGGCTAGATATTGTCATGGTACAGGAGACCCATTTTAAGAAGAATTCTATCCCAAAATATTAGGGGAAATGCTTCACGCAAACGTTTCATTCTACCGCCACAGAAAAAAAAGGGGAGTGTCCATTTTAATACACAAGAGATTAAATTTCCAACACACATCCACACGCAGAGACACAGAAGGGAGATTCATCCTCGTACAGGGCACTATTAACGAACGCCAGATTTCACTGCTAAATATATATTCCCTGAATATTGGACAGGCTACATTTTTTTCATAAAATCTCAGACATTATGTCTGACTGGCAACAATCAACATGGATTATTGGGGGAGACATGAACTCGGTCCTGGACCAAGCAAAGGATAGATCGGGCTATTCAGACCCGATGATTATTCCCACCGCAACAAAGTCTTTCAAACTCTTACTTAACAACCACGGTTTGCTTGACGCATGGAGAATGACCCATTTTAATGATAGGGAGTACACTCACTACTCGGCTAGACATAACTCATATTCTCGCATCGACTATATTTTAATACAGCAACAGCTAGCTTCGAACCTACAGGATGCTGAAATCCGGCCCATTGCATAGTCAGATCATGATGTTGTATGTATTTCCTTAAATGACCTGTTGCCTAAAGGGCGCTCCCCCTCGTGGGCACTTAATCCAGCTCTACTTAATGACGTAGTCACGAAAGATAAAATATATAGCGCCATAACAGACTATTTTGATCTAAATGGTGAGAGTGAGGTAGAGAGAGATGGAGTTTGGGCTGCACACAAAGCAGTGATAAGGGGTAAATGCATTCAGATTGGTGCATGCTCTAAAAGAACAGAGTTAGCCCAAATAAATATAATAAACAAAAAAAATTTGACCCTTCAAGCAATCCCCCTCTCTAGGAGACCACCTGAGACCCAGGCGGAAATATTTAAACTCAAACAACAGTTGCAGGGGATGTTACGTAAAAAAGCGGTAACACTACTGCAAATAATTCAATCTCAGTATTTCACACTCTCGAATAAGCCAGATAAAATGCTAGCCAGAAAGCTCAACCAGCAACGAGCAAACTCTTTTATTCCAAAACTAAAGATGGAGAATGATAAAATTATCTATAAGCCACGTGACATTGCGGAGGCATTTGAAACATTTTACGCCAATCTGTATTCTGCACCTGCTAGGTCGGACTCGATTGATCATATGACCCAAATAGACACTTTGTTGTCTTCCATTAAACTCCCAAAACTGGATGCCGGACATTCCGATCTGCTAGATGGGCCCATAGATCTAACTGAAGTTAAGAGAGCTATAAAAGAGACCAAGGCTCATAAAGCACCTGGCCCGGATGGGTTTACAAATTTTTATTATAAGCAATTTATAGATACGTTAGCACCCCATCTTCAGCGGCTTTTTAACGATTCTTTGTCTGGTAAGCCTATGAGGGCAGAATTCTTGGAAGCCAAAGTGATAGTAATACCTAAGGAGGGTAAAGACCCATCTCAATGTAAGAGTTATAGACCTATCTCCTTGATCAATTGTGATGTTAAACTCTACTCTAAAATCTTAGCGAACAGGCTATCTCAGGTGCTGCCAAGCCTAATACATGCAGACCAGGTTGGGTTTTATAGGGTCGTGAAGCGCCAGACAACACCAGACGGATCATAAACTTGCTTGATGTAGCATCATTCCAGAATACGCCCTTAATGCTGTTATCCCTTGACGCGGAAAAGGTCTTTGATAGGATCGATTGGGTGTATATGGCTGAGACACTACATAAATTTGGCCTAAGCGAGAAGTTAGTGAAGGGTATTTTAGCATTATATTCGGCCCCGACAACATATGTTGCATACCATGGGGTTTAAATCTCGATCATTTAAAATCACGAGAGGAACGCGGCAGGGATGCCCTCTATCTCCTCTCCTCTTTGCTTTGTGTATTGAACCTCTAGCGGTAACCATCAGAGAGGATATGAATATAAGGGGAGTTAGAGTGGGAGAGACGGAACATAAATTAAGCCTCTTCGCGGATGATGTCATGCTTACTATCTCCGAACCATTAGTCAGTCTCCCTAACCTGTTCCATGCTCTTGAACTTTTTGGTAGGATCTTTGGCTTTAAAATTAATTCGAGTAAGAGTGAAGCACTAAATGTCTCCTTACCAGAGCAGTTGAAAGCCCAATTTTTAGGAAACTTCTCCTTTAGGTGGGTCCAAAACCACATTAAATATCTAGGGTTTTTTATCCCCAGACAATCTGGCCTAACGTACTCAGCAAACTTCCCGGCGCTCATGAAAAAATTAATTATGGATTTAAATATGTGGTCCTCATACAAAATTTCGTTAGGAAGGATTCACGCTATCAAAATGAATATTTTGCCCAAGCTCCTGTATCTCTTCCTTACCATTCCAACGGCTGTTCGTTCCAAGGATATCTTGGCTATTCAGGGGGCAATTTCTCGCTTCATTTGGGACCATAAAAGACCTAGAATAAATAAGACGGCCATGAAGGCTTCAAAGGCCAGAGGAGG
Source organism: Discoglossus pictus (assembly GCA_027410445.1). Classification (NCBI taxonomy): domain Eukaryota; kingdom Metazoa; phylum Chordata; class Amphibia; order Anura; family Alytidae; genus Discoglossus; species Discoglossus pictus. The sequence continues at coordinate 59,424,122 of CM050171.1, forward strand.
GCTGGCCCTCCCAGACCTATTGAAATATTGTAAAGCCACTAGATTAGCCCAAATCACTAAATGGTTTGGTAAAGAACAAGTGCCAATATGGGTAGAAATAGAAATAAATATCTTTGAACAAAGTGGCATCCACATTAAACAGGTTATTTGGCTTAGCTTACATTCTAAGTTGGGGAATGCCTCCTTTACTAACTGCATGGTCCAGTCTCTGGCAGTTCTGACCCAGACAAACAAGAGAATCCCACTGGTTGAAACAAGCTCATGGATAGCCCCATTGTGGGTATACCAAAGAACGGCACTAATTGATAGACTCTCGCAATTTAAGTGGTGGATAAACAATAAATTTACGTTGGTGGCTGATCTGTTGAGGGGTAATAGACAGTGGTCTATTACAGCATTTAGGGAAGAACACCATTTACCATTAAGGGAATGGCTTAATTTGTCCCAGATACATGTCAATATCTCCAAAGTAATCAAATGTAATGCCGCTGCCTGGACTACTCCATTTGAGCAATGTTGCCTTGAGAATCCGACTGGCAGTTGGACTATCTCTATTATTTATAACTACCTAACAGACCAGACCACACCACCTAAATTACATCATCAATAATCTTGGGAGTCGGAACTTGCCATTGACTTAAACGAAGCTCAATGGAATAAAATACATAAACAGGCGGCAGGCTCCTCATTGAACGTAATATTGAGGGAAAATTCACACAAGACTATTTTGAGGTGGTACCTAACACCGGCTAGGTTGAAGCTTTCCAATCCTTCTTTGGAAGGTAATTGTTTTAGGGGGTGTACTGACTTAGGTACTCTTAAACATGTCCTGTGGGATTGCCCTAGGATTGCCCACATCTGGCTGGGGACATATGATATCTTGGAGAAACTCTGGGATTGCAGGATTCCCCAAAAACCGGAAGAAGCTCTTTTAGGTCTACCCATAGAGGGCCTTAGTAACCAGGCTCAACTTTTGTCACACCAAGTGTTTTTGGCAACTCGAGTTACGCTAGCTAAAGCCTGGAAATCGGGAATACCCACATATAGTGACGTTTTACGTAAGCTTAAGTTCATATATGATATGAGCGTTATCTCAGCTGACCTGAATCAATCATACAAGAAATGGGCTTCACGCTGGGACACCTTGGATGGTAAAGTTACAGAGTTCTCTAATTCTTAGGACAATCAGGGTGTGGATCCTGATTTTCCATGTCCCTCTCTTCTCCTGTTCTTCCTTCCCCCCTTCCCTTTACCCTAGGCGTGTTTTTTTCCTTCGTTTTTAGGTTACAAGTTAGATAACCTGTATTTTTATATGTAAGTAATCTGAATTCATATAACAAAAAAAAAAAAAGAGAGAGAAAGCAAAAAGTCGATAATTGAAGTTAAAAGGTTATTTATTTGTATGTTTATATTTTTCAAGGACATTGTCTATATCATTTTTGTTTTATCCTTGAAACATGTGTATTATTGTATTACCTTGATACTCTTAATAAAAAAATATTTTAAAAAAAATAATAAACTGTATAATTGTGAATTATGTAAATCAAAAAAAGACCCAGCAGCTTATTTCTCATATAATAATATGGATATAACCTATGCCTTTTATGTGGGAGACTGTGAAAAATGAATGCAGACTATTTCTGCTTTATAAGGTCCCAGATTATCACCCTCTGATCAGACCTTCCAATCCAGGGGCCCCATACACCTCCCACATCTCCAATTCTAGAGTGAAGCCTAAAGGGCTTGGAGTCAAAGTCTGCCCACACTCATATTGACAGAATATAACAAAGGCAAGAAACAAAAGCTAACATGCTTGCACAGATACCCTCTAATCTGGGGATGCTAAGAGCTAAAGTGATGAACCATTAAGTAGTACGTAACACTTTCAACCCAGTGCCTGCACAGTTTTAAAGGCCTAGAAGCAGGGTACAGAGAGCTGTAACGCAACAAGCCAGCCCCCCAGGGGTTAAAGGAAAGCCCTAATCTATTGTAACTGGTGATTTACAGTATTCCAGGACTATAAGCCCAAAATAAAATCCATTGTGATTTGTTATCTCTACAGTACATTCTTGCCAGAACTGTCTTTTGTCAAACATAGTGGCTGGGAATTACTCCAAGGGCTGGAAGACTTTCTCTGGGGTGGGCGGCACAATCTAGGGTGGCATGCCTAACAAGTTTTGGACAAACGTCTGAACATAACAACTTTATAGAAATAGCTCACTTAATTTCTCTGCACAGCTCCATCTAGTGGGAAATTTCAGGCCTGCAAATTCAGACCTGCAACAATAAAACTACACCACACGGCCATCTGGTGGGCCTACAAAGTATTTACAGCTCTATACAACATTGACTGAGAGCTATAAGGCCTTCCAGTTAACCACTCCCTGCACCCCTCATCATTACCTGCTCATATCGGCTATCTCATTGGACAAGACTTTTTTCTCCCCACGCTTTCTCACCAGCCAAGTCTTCCTATCGTAATGCCTAAACAGCACTGTAAGTGTACCTGAAGGCCCTGGGCTTAATGACTTGATATGACCAGACAGGAGACCTCTTGGACATGATCCTTATCTAACGATGAAAAATTTGTATCTATACCTGAGGGCACCCAGCCTTCTGGTGTGTAATGACTGGGACGGGGGCTAAGTGGATATAATCCCTACTTGTTAACAGAAAGAAAGCCTATCCATGTGCCTTCCGATTGTCAGCCTAGACAGTGTCCTCTCACATCTTCGTGCCTCAGCTTCACCCGCTAAAAACACTATCTTCCTATCCATCATGGGGAAATCTAACAAGAAAATCCAGCAATCTAGAGGAATTAAGGATCACTTTCCAACACAAGCCCCTCCACCGGCTCCATCTCCGCAGCCAGATCCCACTTCTTCAGACAGCTTGGACATCAAGGATACTCTGAAGTGCCCTCCACATGTGGACTTGACAGATGCGACAGTGGCAAAAATACATTCTCTCTTACAAGCTTGCCTATCCACGGCGGTCAGGGAAATCAAGCAGGAAATCCAAGACTTGGGTCAATGCACCAACCACCTGCAAACCCTAACAGATCAAATCATTGAGTCACAATCTTCTGATAGGCAGGTGATTGACCAACACTCACTGCAAATTTCCACCCTTGAAGCCAAGCTAGAAGATCTGGAGAACCGCTCAAGACGATTCAATGTTCGCTTCCGCAGAATTCCTAAAGCGGTAACTAATCTTCTGCCGTACCTGCAAACAACTATTCAGTTCATCTTACCGACACCCCCAGAGTCAGCTTGGGAAATGGAGAGAGCTCATAGAGCCTTGGGAGGTCCCCCGAACTCTGATCAACCAAAGGACATTTTGGTCCGCTTTTTCCGCCAGAATTCAAGAGACCTTCTTCTACAGGAAGCCAGAAAGTCTCCCGCCATTGTGGGTCCAGACGGCTCCACTCAGCAGATTTATGTGGATCTAGCACCATCTACGCTCTGGAAACGTAAACTCATGAATTCGCAATTGCAATCCTCATTCACAACAAAATTAAATATAGATGGGGCTTCCCATTCAGCCTCTCCTTTCAAGTGGGCTCATCCGCTTATACAGCTTTCTCACTGGAGGAATGTATGGCTTTCCTGGCTCAACTCAATCTAGCCCCAGATCCTGGACTGTCGGAACCCCCAAACCCTCTGGACGCCAGCTCGGTGGAACCTACAAAAATGCCGCCTTCTCAACGCCTGACTACACAATGGGTGACAGCCTCGAAACCTAAGCGACCCCGTAGGCCTTCCCGAATAGAGGTCATACCAAACGTCTCTACGCTTCTTTCTAAACCCTCGCTAGACATTCCTAGTAATCCGGTTGTGCGTTCCTCACCCACGAAAATCTAATTTTGGATCGCTTTCCCTGATATTCATCAATGACTATTTAAGACTTGCAATCCGGAGTCATTACTCTAGGCTTGCACTTCCCAGTAGGATATGTTGAACTCCTACATACTTTCTAAGGCAACTTTGGAACTTTACATTACTTGGTTCTCTTACCCACACCAAGTCGACTTTCCCCTGGACCAGGTTTGCTATGCCCCCTATGTTTATTGTCCCTGGGAGTCCGATCTTAAACTGTATCCACTATATGCTGATACCCCTACTTCATAACCTCAACTACTATAACTATACTACTCCATAAAGACTTCCCTTTCACCGTGGAGAGTAAAAAAATTGACCCAGAGGGCAACTACATTTTACTAACAGGATCCCTTCTGAATACTAGGATCTCTCTTATAGCTCTGTACTCTCCCACTACCGCCCCCAAAATACGCCCCTGTCCCTGGTCCGACCACTCTGTGGTCCACATGTCCCTTGATTTTGGCACTGTATACAAACCCCCATATACATGGAAGCTTAATGATATGCTCCTCTCCAATCAAACCTTTCAGGACCAGGTAGCCTCAGGCCTCAGCCAATACTTCTTAAATAACCTGACCCCAGGTGCAGATATAGTGTGGGTTTGGGCAGCACATAAAGCCGTTATTAGGGGCTCTTGCATTAAACTATCTGCTGCACACAAGAGACAAAAAAGAAAAAGGGAAGTTGAGATCAGAGCGTCACTTTTAGCTTTAGAAAAATCTAACCAGACCAATCCCTCAACTCAACGCCGTAACAAATAGACCTATTACGAGCAGAATTGGATTTAATATTTTCAGCGCAAACTGAAAAAGAATTGAGATGGTCAGGACATACATTTTACACAAAAGCTAACAAACAGGATTCTCTACTTGCTAGAAAATTAAAAGGAAAGCTAGCCCATTCCAAAATTTTCAAGATCAAACGCCCCTCTGGGAACATCCCTTTTAGCCCAAATGAGATTAAAGAAACCTTGGAGACAATTAAGAAACTGAAATTAAGTAAAGCCCGGTCCGGATGGATTTTCGAACTTGTACTACAAAAAAATTGCGTAAATTTTTGCTCCCCACTTGGTGACCTTATTGTAACAGAACCCATCACTGTTTTACCCTGTTTTATGGTTATGGTTAAAATATGATCACATTGCTGTACTGTAGATATGTTGTTTTATGTTCTACAGAATATATTGGCTCAGAATATTACAGCTACTAGGCTAATAGATAATCCTATTACAGAGACTCCTCATAAGATAAGGAAGTCTATTGTATAAAGTGTTTTCATTATGAGACATAAGAACAAAGAGAAGTATAATCTGATCAATGTCTGATTGTATCAAAGTAGCCAGGCAGCCTCAGGGAGGTGTGACCACACCTATTGTCTCTCTATGTGTATTGTGTGGCCAAATATGGGGGATGTGTATTGCCTGTGGAAAGAGATGTGTATATATATTTCTGCATAACAAAATAAAGACAGTATTCTTTGACTCCCAATTGAGTGTCGTCCAATATGGGTGGTCTGGGCTTCTGAGACTGCGCAGGATATTTAACGGTATACCAGCGGAGATATTGGACTTATGATTCCAACTCCGTTACACTTATTTAATGCGATCTTAGACGGTCACAACATTCCACCTGAATTGAACCAAGCGGACATGGTCTTCTTTCCAAAGGAGGGCCAAGACCCTTTGGAGGTTAAAAATTACAGGCCTATATCGCTACTAAATGGGGATGTCAAATTACTTGCTAAATTGATGGCCGATAGAATTTCTAAATTTCTGCCCTCACTAATTCATAAGGATCTAGTGGGTTTCATCCCCTTTAGGCAAGCAGGGGATAATATTAGACGGATTCTGGATACCATGCACTGGGCGAGTAAAAACTGTACTCCCTTATGCCTTCTAGCCCTGGATATGGAGAAGGCCTTTGACTCTCTAGAATGGCACTACTTAAGAGCAGTATTGTTGAAATTTTTGAAACTCCCTGGCAAAGCAAGGACTTAATTTACTATTCAGAGGGGGACCAGACAAGGCTGCCCTCTATCCCCTTTACTATTTGCTCTAGCCGTTGAACCCTTAGCTCAGGCTATTAGATCAAACATAGACATTAAAGGCATAAATATAGGCCACCATCACTTTAAGTGTGCCTTATTCGCAGATGACGTCCTCTGTACATTGACAGATCCCTGCACTTCAGTCCCTGCCCTCTTTTACCTACTGGGAACATTCAGTAATGTCTCTGGGCTCCACATAAACGTGGATAAAACAGAAGTTCTAAATATTTCCTTACCCCCCTCAGACTTAACCTTTTTGCAACAGCACTCACCCGTAACACTGCACATCTTCACAAATCCAACTATACGGCCATCTACAAAACATTCACCCAAAATCTACTAACGTGGGCAAAAGACCCTATCTCATGGTTAGGACGTATCCACTCGTTTAAAATGAACCTCATTCCCCGCCTTATGTATTTATTTAGCTCCCTACCGATCGCCTTGAATTACATGGATTTAGACAAACTACAACGCCAAGTCTTTAAATTTATATAGTAGAATAAATCACATCGTATCTCTAAATCAACTATGTTCATCCATAAATCAAAAGGAGGTCTCTCCTGCCCCAATTTGAAATCATATTTTAAAGCGGCACAATTGGCCTTTGTTCCAATTCCGCACTCCCCTACTTACCAACCTCTTTGGATATTTATTGAGAACTTTATGATGGCCCCATATACGTGGCATTCCATTCCATGGATCCCAAACCCACTGACATGCTTGGGTAAATTGGACAGTCCGTATATAAAGCATTCCTTAAATATTTGGTCATGGGCTGTCCGCAAATTTCAGCTGATCCCGAAGTACCCCACTCCTACTCCCTTAATACCCAATCCCAGATTCCTGGATACTCTCCCTGCAACCTCTTATCATGGTGGAAATCCCAGAATTCCTGATATCGAGATAATACTACCTTAACATACACTCAACTAAAAGAAGAATTCAAAATCCCCATTCAGGAACATTATACATTTTGCAGATTGAAATGCTTTCTCTCCACGTTAGAAAATACATTAGGTAAGCCGACTTCAAATTAGTTTACTAGGTTATGCCTGTCTGCTCCTCTTACAAAAGGTATTGTGGGTATCCTATATGATACTTTTAACTCCCCTCCCGCCACCTATCTCCTAAAATATATGCAAAGATGGGAAGAAGACTTAAATGGCAAGTGGGATATGGGGACTTGGAAGAACTCTTGGTGAACCCTTACCAGGGGATCTTTGAGCAGTAAAAATCTGGAGACCTCTATTAAGGTTCTTCATAGGATATATATCACCCCAGACAAACTATTTAGATGGAAACACTCCCCTAATCCTAATTGCTTTAGAGCTTGTCAGATTCCTGGGACCTTTTTCCACACTTGGTGGTCATTTCTCATGGTTCAGTCTCTTTGGATCAAGGTTTTCCACTTAGCCTCAACCATATTTGTTACGCCTGTTACAGCTAAGGGGGGCATAGGCCTGCTAGGGCACTCTGTCCCCTCACTATTAATATATCAAAATAGACTCCTTCAGTACTTAATGCTAGCAACAAGAGTCATATAGCCAGGCAATGGAAATCTCCCACTCATACTTTACAATCAGTCATCAATAAGATGAACTACATTGCTATAAATGAAAGGCTAACCCTATTTGCTGGAGGACCAAATGCCTTTTTTTCTCCAGATATGGAATCCCTGGATTCATTCTCCCTATAGCCCCCCTATCATGTGAAGTCTTCTTAATTAACATTGTGCTATATTTTGCTAATTCTTACATTGGAGCTGTGGACCTGGGACTGGAGAAGGTGGGACCAGCTGTGGATCCGAGCTGGTAACCAAAAGGACTTATTCTTCAATACCCTTGAGACAAAAATTTGTTTTCGATTTTAAATTTTATGTGTACTCAACAATGCTTTTTATTTTTCTCTTTTATTATACTGTTTTAGCTCAATTAGAGTTATATTGTGTCTATACAACATAGTTAGTTTTTTGTTTTTTCTTTTCTGTTCGTTTCTTACTTAGGCTCTGGATGTTTGCTCTGCTAGACCGAGCCTACCAAACTGTTTTATTTTAGATAAACATTTTCCTTAGAAAATTGGAAAAACTTAGGTAACCTGGCTACCCTTAGACCTTCCCGCAAGTGGGGATAGATCTTTTTGGTTAAGTTGATTTCGACTATTATATGGTATCTTCTTATGGTGTAATGTAATGTTAACCTTTTCTTCTTTCTTTTTCCCTTTAATTGGGTATGACTGTATATTAATAATGTCAAACTGCTACTTGGCTTTTATGTTATCCTCCGGTTTATTTGGTTACCTAATAAAAACCTTTGATAAAATAAAAAATATTATAGGGCCTAGTAGGATAAGGGTGATTCACATGGTTAATAGTGGGTTAGGTGGTAGGAGTCCTAATAGTATCTGCAAAATACCTTAAGCTCTATTTAGTTCTGGAATTTTTAAACGTGACCATCTGCGGTTTACTACCTGTCGTAATATAGACCATATGGATAAGAAGGGAGATTAAATGGAAAACCTAATAGACAATGGGATGGGTGTAAATTAAAACTGAAATTTAGAATATCGAGTAAAATTTCTACATTTTTATTCAATAAATTAAAAACATTTGGGCAATCCCAAAGAGTATGAAAAAAATATACCTTTTTGGTCAAAATATGTGAAACATTTATCAAAGTTGCACCCAACTGGTAGGTATGTGAATGATGGCATTGATAAGGTCCATAATGCCTCATTCTACAGAGACAGGGATTGATCCAGCCACGTGTACCAAAGGCATAGAGGTTGCTTTTTGCTGTTTCTGCAGTAGAATTTAATTACATCTAAAAGTGAAAATACAAAGGCTGTATTTATTTATTTTTTCTTACTTTATTAAACTTCATATAAGATATTTGGCAGAAACTTACTCTTTTATATTTACACGGTTTGATTTTAGTTTTTTTACTTTGTTAGGTTTTAAGAGTTGTATTTTTTGTAAGAAAAAAAAATGAAACCACAAACTGGAATCAAAGTCAAAACTGAAACTTTATTTGTTAGAAATGGTTTATTAGATGAGATCTGTATTTGATAAAACCAGATTACTTTATTACAATTGTTTAAATATGCTTTATTAGGAGGAAAACAGACAATCTAAAAAGAAAGAAAATTAGCATTTGTTTTTTTAATTGATGCTGTTTTTAATCATTTCTGCCCAACAAACCATCATATGAGTTTTACTTTCAAAAGCATTACTGTGTTTTTTAAGAGGTTAAAATGTGTCTCAAGTTTATTAAAGGTGAAACTCTTATTATGCTCCAACTTTATTAATTCATGTTTTATCCTTCTCTGAATAGTCTCAATAAATGTATCCCTTGCACAAATTTAGATCTCACTTTTATTCTAGATCTCACTTTTATTCTAGATCTCACACCCAAGAAATAAGCACTAGTGGTCAAAGCAATTACTACTTGTTCTTAATCATCAATTAAGCTAGTTAGGTCACCACCACCGGTCCGCTGCCTCTGTTCAGCCGGACCGTGTGCTGTGAAGAACATGGGCGGATCTATCACCAGTGTCTCCCTCCAGGGCCCCCCTGCAGCCCCCTCCTCTTACTTGTGCACTGAGCTATGTGGTTCAGTTCCCATCCCCTGCAGAATGAAGCGCTTGCAGGGGAAGGATATCCAGCCTCTTACTAATGGGAACTGGACCACAGAGCTCAGTGCACAGGTAAGAGGAGGGGCTGAATGGAGCTGCTGGGGGGGGGGGAGCTGAATTGGGCTGCTGGGGGATGTGGGGCTTCTGGGGGAGGGTTGTGGGGCAGCTGGGGGGAGTTGAATTGTTCTGCTGAGGGGTTGTGGGGCTGCTGGGGGGGTTGGGGGTCACACTGCTTAGCCATGAAAGGAGGGGAAAGGAGGTGTTTCACTCCTCATCTGTGGATTTAAAATCTGTTAGCAAAAAGGAAACATTTCTTATTCAGTTGATTATTTGTTGGTGACGTCTTGTTGACAATTACTTTCCTCCCTAGCTTTTGATTCCATAGATCAGGGGTCACCAAACTTGGTCCTGGAGGGCCGACCCAGGCCTGGATTTGTGGATATCCTTGCTGCAAACAGGTGAGTCAATCAGGATGGCTGAAGAAACAAGATTCTCACCTGTTTGCAGCAAGGATATCCACAAATCCAGGCCTGGGTCGGCCCTCCAGGACCGAGTTTGGTGACCCCTGCCATAGATTAACAGCACTGTCTAGTAGCTCATTGGGTCCTTTCCCTCTTCACCATTGCAAAATCTGACAGCTGCAGTTCCGCCTGCGGCAGACTGATGGCGCTGCCGATTTTAGCATATAAGGCGCGCCAACAGAATAGGCCTTGAGCTATGAGCGGCGCACCCGAGGCCCTACGGGGCTGAGTGCCCGTGCCAAACATAGAGATGGCCTCGATATCGATTCAGCGCCGTCGAGTTGCGCCACATCGGAGGGGAAAATAGTTCTTTGCCTTCCATGGAACTTGATGGTAGCTGAAGACTTACAGCGCCCTCTGGCAGATAGCACCTGTAACTGCAGCTATCAGTGCTGCAGAAGAAATGCGCAGGCAAAGAGGGATAGATCCGCTCATTGTTTATTGCATCCATGGTTCAATTCAGAATCTTGAAAATATTGTATTTAGTATTCACTAATGGAGAAAGGCGAACTCTTACATACACAGAATGATCAAAAGTTATTTACTATGTGTTAATATCAATTACTTTAAAACTCTACTCTTACATATTTACACAGGCCTGGATTCGTCGATTTCCTTTATGTGCACAGATTAGTCAATTAGGATGACTGAAGAAATGGTAGTCTCACCTGGGTGCAGCAGGGCTATCCACAAATCCAGGCCCGTGTGCGGCCCAGCAGGACCGAACTTGGACACCCCTTCTTTAAAGGCGAAGTAAAGGATTGTTGTAAATGTAACATACTCAGAGGAAGGACCAATGTGGTAAGTGGGGTTTTTCACGGATCAGCACTAGGTCCTCTTCTTTAAATATTTTTATTAACAATATAGAAGTAAAGCAGGTTCTGGCGCTGTACCCTAATTCTATTTCATGGTATGTTATTTAAGGACTACTGCACAATGAAAGAAAGTATGAAAGCTGAGACTGCCGTAGAGCATAATTAAGCAAGAAAAGAAGTCATACACCTAGTTTCTAATAAAAAAATTAAAAAAAGTTTGATGACTCTGGAGGTATCAATGATACACTGGTGGAAGTAATGTCTGAGAGGGGCATATACATTTCTGGAGAGTTGTGATTGCAGTGTTTGATGCAAAGTCATGCTTCTGGGCTAGTAAGCTGGAAAGGGTGTGGTGTCAATTGCAATATTGTCCAATTATCAAATAAAGGCTTTTGGAGTTCTACCTGTTCTCCCCTTCCCACTCCTCCCTCCACAGATAAACCCTCCCCCCCCCCCCCCCCCCCCCCATTTTCCAGTTTTCAGGGCTACCTTAATTGCTACCATTGTAGGCAGAATGAGAAAAAAAGAAAGAAGCACACTATTTAAAACAAACAAAAACACAGTTTTAAAACTTTTTTTAATCCATGTTGCTCCATTTGAAGCTCTGGTTCAAGGATTACATGTCATCCTATTTTGCTTAGTCACTCTGTGAGGCCTTTATATAAAATATGGAGACATGTACATAGGCTGTGTACAGAGCTGCATCAGGACTCACAGAATCTGGAGGAAGAGTGTGCACATCCCCACCCCCATCATTTATATAGAAGCTAGAGTGACTCAGAAGCAAAAGAAGACATGTAGTGCTTGATCTGAGCTGTAAATGGAGGACTTACTTAAAATAAAACATTTTACAAATAATTAACAGCCTAATTAAATTGTGATTTGATAAATTTAAAAGGGCTCTATTTAAGCACACAGCATATTTTTTTTACAGAAGTTTTTAGTTATTCTATCCAAAAGCAAGGTCTTCACTAACTAAAAACCTCTGTAAAAAAATATGCTGTGTGCTTAAATAGAGCCCTTTTAAATTTAACGAATCGCAATTTAATAAGGCTGTAAGTTTGTTTACTATAATAATATATATTATCAATTCTCATTCGTTTTCATACGGCCTACACGGGCAATTTGCCTTTTAAAAAATAAAAAAAAACTTTCATAATACTTAATGCAGCTGCTCATGTGTTCCTGTCTTCTCCATTTCTGCATTCCTCTCCCATGCTAAAATTCCACAGCTGGCTTCCAATAAAACCAAGAATAGCCTATAAAACTCCCCTCCTCTGCTTCAAAGCTATTCACTTTTCTTACTATTCTTAGAAATGTCTCTTCAATAGAGCTCCTTCTCATTAGGATCCCCTTCTGGGCACTTAGTAGTATCCTCCTTTCCATACGAAATTACCCTTTTACCATAATGTGTCTCTAAACATCTTTCCCAAAAACATAGATTGTAAGCTCTTCTGATCAGGGACTGTGTAACCCATTGGCTGTCTGTGCTCATTGATCGAGCTATAAAATTAGCAATACGAATAAATAAGTTCACATTATGCATTTCGGAATGAAAAACAAGCATGCAATGTATAATCTAAACTATACAAAAGATTTAGGAGTGATTGTGGACAACCACCTACCTAACAGAGCTCAATGTCAGGTAGCTGCTACAATTCAAGTAAAATATTAGCACATATGAGTTAAGCGGACTGTTGAAGCTATGAAATAATGAAAAAATCTGCCACTATATAAATCCTAGGTAAGATGTCATTCTGAACTTGGAGTACAGTGTTGGGTACCAATTGAGAACACAACATTATAGAGCTAGAGAAGGTTCAGAGAAGGGCAACCTTATATCAATACAACCAGGGTAAATATAATGCTTTGACAGTGATATTTTTCTTGAATATGCCCTGGTTTAAGAAGAAATAACATTTCACCTTAAAGAACGAAAATCATTCTCCGAAATAGGAACAGAATGTTAAAGTCGTTACCAAAGGAGACAGCAGATTCAATAGACAGGTTAAAAAAGGGGTTGGATGTATTCCTCAAGAAATAGGGTATACATGTATCAGTTAACTAGAATTGGTAGGTTTTTGATCTAGATAAATGAATCTGATCTTATTTGTGTGCATGTGACCAGGCTCATGAAGCAAAAACAAAATATGTTTAAATAAAATAAAAATAAGTCACATTATGTGAATATTTAAAAGCATGCAATGACTAAAGACAACATTTTCATGACATAACATTGAACAATGAAGTCCAGCTATTGGTTCTACAGGTTCTAAAAGACTTTGTGAAAAAAAGAGAGCTCAACCACTTTGTAATATCCAATTGATTTTTGGACTATTAAAGAATCAATGGAGCACTCATAAACATGTGTGTAACATGGTGTAATACATATTCCATTCAGCCCAAACACTTCCTCTTCCCTTAGGGGACCAGCTGTGCAGTTTGGACTCTTGACCACCTTTGAATGTTGAACTACCACGTTATCATTCCTCTTGCTCCTATATCTTTCGCCTTTTACATTATAGGCTCTTTCAGGCAAGCAATACCTTTTTGTTGTTTGTATCTGCTCATTTTGTATATGATCTGCTCATTTAATAATTTGGTAAATTTACATTTCAAGGCTAGGGATTGCCGTATACTAGAGCAGTTTTATTGATAGGGAATCACTAGGATTTGTAAATCCAGATGCAAGCTTGGGTAAGCACACCCTAAGGAAACACATGTCTTTAAAGAGACATAAAAATCCCAAATTGATTCTCAGGCATTTAAAAGAGATTTTTTTTTAAGTTAAAATGAATGATAAAAATTATTGTATGTTTATCCTGTTATCCTGATACGCAGACATGTCTCTGCAGTGTGTGAGACAAACACTACTCCATCAGTTTCACTGTTTGTTTTAAAAGGTGCTTGGATCCCCTGCCGCCATTTTCAGCCAAGCACTAAAATCCACTGCACAAGGCCTAGTTTTCTAGCGTAAAAGAAACCACTGTGCTAAAAGATTAATTTTAATTTCCTGTATTTCAGTTAACTCAGTTTTATCAATTGGGGTCTTTCTCAAGTCGAAGACATCTATTGCGTGCTAAAATAATGTGCATACAGATTCTCCAAAACATGTGAGTTTGATGTGAATCACTTTTTGATGAGTATATACATTTTTTTTAATCTTATTACACTTTGAAGAATGTTTGTGTTATTTGTTATTCTCTATGTTTCATGATCCCTCAACTGGAGGAAGTTGTTAATCCACAACAGAAGGCCAAAGAGAAGAAACCCAAGGAAACAAAAGAAATGTTTATGTTCTTTTGTATGTTATAAGGGTTGGTTGTATGTTAGATCAGATTAGCGCCATTGATCAATAATGATGATGAGATATGTAGGGCACATTTATTAATGTAGCTGCATGAATTGCATGAAGATATTAGGCACAATAGATGAAAGTGAGGTGGGTTATGAATGCATCCTGTAGAATGCATCATAACCCATCTAGCAAAAAAGGTTGCAAACCATTTTTGCAATATATAAAAAAATGTGCTCGGGGTTATGTAGACACCCCCAGCAACTGCGATTTGCATAATGGATATCTCATTTTTAATGAGAAATCCTATATGCAGCACATGCGCATGCTGATTGGCTAAAGGAAAGGAAAGTGTCTGAAATCATGTGACCTCCCACTGTAGGGCAGACTACAGGTGCTAACTCAGCACAATCCCCAGGCCAAAAAGAAACATTGTATAAGTTATGCTAATTATCCTTGGGAATTTCAGTAGGGGGTCAACATTGGGAGAAAACTCTTTGCAAAAGCAAGAAATTCAGCAAACTTCAGGCTAACGGTATTGGGCCCTCATTCAATTGCAATTTGGCCAATTGAATAAGGCTCTAAATAAGCACATAACATATTTTTTTTAAAGAAGTTTTTAGTTAGTAAGCATCTATCCAAAAGCAAGGTTTTCACTAACTAAAAACTTCTTTAAAAAAATATGCTATGTGCTTATTTAGAGCCTTATTCAATTGGCCAAATTGCAATTGTATGAGGCCCTAACTGTTTACTTTGGAATTTTTTAATGCAAAAATTATTTCAGACACTATAAATTCTCCTCTATCAGATGCATTAATAACCCAGCTCACTTACAAATACCTTTAAATATAATCATACAATCTCAGTTCAGCAAGCTCTCTATTCATTTGTCTAATTCAGTGTTACAATGTATCCAATTCAGTATTACAATTAGTATGATAAAAGCAATGGAGCTCCCTGGGGTTGGGAAGATAGTTACACTCCAGTGACCCGGGCCATTTTTAGAAAACTAGACAGGTTTCTTGAAAAAAAAAGGCTTATGTTTAGATATATACCAATAGTGGGTATTAATTGCCAAAAGCTGCTTCCATTGTGGGTCTCACTGTGAACTTGTTATAGCATCCGTTATTGATCTTATTCCTGTAACCGATATGTTGTTACCAATGGCTGTTATAACACATCAATTTCTCTAAATGAAGCAGATTTGATTTCATCTTCTTTTGATTTCAGAACTATTTGACCACCTGAAGGGAACCATGGAGTTCACAAAACTAGGTCTGTGAGGAGTCTAAAATCTCATCATCATTTGGGAAAAGGATGAAGGAATAGCTGCTCAAACACAGTAGTAGGCACTATGAATTATTTTGATCTTATTTGGACTTTGTAATGTACAGACTGTATTACAACATATCATACTTGCCTTCTTTCCTTCCCTTGAAGCACATTAGCAACATGTCAATACAGTTTTCCATAAACAGAGATGTGTAATTTTTAAAATTGTGTATAGTCTTCTTGGGCTACATCATCTCAAAACATGTATTTATTGATTTATTTCACATTTCAACTATTAGAAGGCTTATGGCAACATGAAATAACATGTCCAGTGTGACAGCAATGATTGAAGGATTAATTATAACACATATTTAAATATACATGGACAGTGGTGAGTAACAAGTGGCCCAGGCAGGTGTATGCTGCCCTCATGTACTTCCTATCCTATCCTTCCTGCCAGACTGGAGACAGGTTGCATACCTCTCTTCAACAATACACAGTCAATTAAATATCTCTAAAACTAGCAAATAATACCCGGTTGTACTTCTTAATAGTTCTTCTAATTATCTATACCTGTACTAATTGAACTAATTAACTAATTTACTACCATAAATACTGCCCTTTTAAGGACACAGGGGCTGCATATGAGTCCTTTCAAATGAAACAGGTTGGCTGTCACTGACCTAGGATATAAGCTGTTGTTATCCAAAGCTCTTTATAGCCTGTGAATGCTGCTCATAAGCTTACAGCATGTGAATGGTTAATGCCAGAACCAGAGGGTGAACCATGGTCAAGTGTGTGACAGGTCATTGTGCCATGTGATAGTTAGGGACAGTTAGTGTGAAAGGGTGGAAGGTTAGTTAGAATGAAGTAAGAATGAGCATGGTGGCTTGCCGGCAACATCAGGGTATGAACTTGCAGGTCTGATCAGAGGCATTTGGTTTATAAGTACCTATAAAGAAGGACTAATTAGGGGCAGGTGAGAAATGTTTGCTCTCAGGTTCCTTAAGTTATGTAGGAGTAGAGTGACTAGCTTGGAGGCTACAAGGTTTCTCAGGTGCTCTTTCAAAGCTTTCAAATCAGTTTCTTTAAATTATCCAGTGATGAGACCTTTGAGATGAAGCCATGTTGATACTGTCTGAAATGGTCCCACACTGAGGAGTTGAAGTGTCTACAATGTTTTCTTGGCATCTCTATTATCAACGTTTCATTAAGAACTTCTCTAAATCTAGAGCACCACTGACAGTTATGTCTCATAAAGTAGCCAACTTATTTGTCATCATCACTGACATCCTATTTGACATCATCGCTGCACCAGCCACTCTTTTGCCCACTGCCATAGATCTCGTATCCTTCCTGGACACAGTATATGCGTCTTCTCCATGGGGTGTGCACAGAGTCGATATCACCACTTCAGCCCCATTCCTCAATTAACCTTATCATTTATTTATTTTTGTATTCATATTTTTTATATATTTAGTTTACAAGTGAGCAAATGTATATAAAAAGCAAGTAAATAAGAACAGAGTTAACGGCAGTGAGGCAGAAAGATCTAGTACTCATAAATCAATAAAGTAAAAACTCTCAGGATAAGTAAAATTATAATATATATGATAATATAGGTATAATGTTCTGCAAATGAATTACTGACGTTTATGGGTAGCAGAACCAGGTCGATAAGCATTTATATGGTTTAATTTTAATGGGGAAAAAAAATGGTTGTGAAAAATAATGGGAGGTGGAAGAAGGAAGCTAAAGGAAGAGGAGAAAAAAGAGCTGACAGCTAGATGGAGACAAGGAAGTACAGGTTTGAATTTGGGATGGGAAGATTAGGAGCTCTGTCTTTGACATATTGAGTTTGAGTTGATGGGTAGACATCCAGGAGGATATGCTAGAGGCAGTTGGTAACATGAGCTAGAAGAGAAGGGGATAGTTCTGGCGCAGAGAGGTAGATTTGAGTGTCATCTGCATATAGATGGTATTGAAATCCCAAATAATTTATTAAGGTACCAAACGAATCGGAATTGGAACATAACAAATGAATCGGAACATAATTAAATATTAACATAATTAACTATTGCTTCTCCAAAACAGACATAACTGATGCTTTTACATCGATTAATTTACACCCAGTAATAGTGGAGACAAGGAAGTGCAGGTTTGAAGTTGTGGGAACTTATCAGGGTTAATTTTCATCTATGTTCTAGCGCAGTGTGTTCTATCCAACCTTGCAAAATTTGGTTAAAGCCTTGTTTAGTTTGATGTAGATAATTAGTCATTTTTTCCATAAGATTTTTCACCTTGTGTACTTTTACACATTTATGGGATAGTGTTATGGATTAGGATCAGTACAAAATGCATAACTGTATTCGTGCACCTACTTACATATCTTATCTTTGCAGTATTATCGTATAACCAAGTTTTACTAATAAATGCTGAATCATTGGGAGCTCTAAGATGGAGGATTTGTCACTTCCCTGCATACAAGATGTAGGCAGCACTATTTCCGGTCTGTTAAGGATGACGAGTCTTACCACACCCTGAGCACAAGGAGGAGAACGCCATCTTCCCTTTGTCCTAAACTTCTGATCAATGAGAGAAAGACTCATCCCCCTGTGGGATGACACCTAGAGACTCCTTAATGCATTTAACCCAATGCCTGATCAAGGTCTCATAAAAGCGGACACCTCAGAACCAATGAATTACCGAATAAACCTGATGTTTTGCTTAATTGTAACTTTTATCTGATTACTAAAACTATATAAATGACGGCTGACGTAATAAAACTAGGCGAGAGAAAGCTTTATACCAGAACTCTGTGTTGGTGTATTATTTCTCTAAGGTGTGCACACTATATAAATATTGGTAATTTGGCCAGGGACAGATATATCTGAAAAATACTTTGTTATTTCCTAAACAAAATGGCGCCCGAACAGGGACTTGAGGTTTAACCGAACCGCAGCGGACAAGAGGAGTTTGGACGGACTTCATGGGAACAGGCGGAGCCTGATCACCTCCGGTACATGGTAAGGACATGATTAGTACCTTATCCGTGTAGACCTGTTTCTGGGACTCTGCCCGTTGTCCAGCTCCGCTGTAAGGGGAGGTTACAAAAGTACAGGTAATAGCTTGCTTCAAGTCTATTTGAATCCTGTACAAGAGATAGTGATATCTGTCGCCTGTGTGTGTCTGTTGGTAGCGTGATTGAGTGACTGTAAATCTTCAGATATTGTGATTCGGGGGGCATACACGTGTATGCGTGACAGGCTCTGAAGACGGATGACTTGTGCCCAGGGACGCACATAACACAGAGAAATTGCACATACGGGCTTGCATATACTTGCCCTGGGGATTGGGATTGCTTTGCATACTTTCCTGGGAAGGGTCTATGCATGCTGGATAGATGAATATCTCTTGGGGGTCATGATGTTCAAGCCTTGCTAGCCTGATAACCCCAAGAGACGTCTGTCATTCACTACGGGTGGTTAAACGTGTATGTGGGACACAGACTTCAGTGGCAGATTGATAGTGTTGTAAAGCACCATAAGCCCTGAGGGTGTCGTTTTGTAAGCACCTAGTTGTGCAAAGTCCCGAATCACATATCTTTGAACTTAAAGTTTTCTGTAGAAAAGGTTTGCTGATTATAATGTTACATGTTATGTCACTGCTGGTTATTAATGCATGATGATATGAAATGTGATACGATCATGTCTTGTTGATTTACATGCCTCTGTCCACTATCCTCCTTGCTATCCCTTACCAGCAGTTCAGCGGCTACAGACTGCAAGGTATAGTCCCAGGAGGGCGGTAACGACGGTCTGAGTTTAGAGAAGGCGTACAAATTAACCCTCCGTAGCAGTCGAACAAGTCAGACCTTCTTCTTCTTCTTCTTTAAAGCTTTTATCTCTCTATCTATCTATCTATCTCTCTCTCTATTTATCTCTCTCTCTCTCTCTGTATTACTACCTCGTTAAACCCCTGCTGCTAAATACGTGTTTGCTTCATATAGAAATATGGGGCAGAATCAAGTTAAATTGAGTGAGGGCGTGTTGGCCCAGGATATAGTTAAGAAAAGGGGGGGTGAGGCTGTCGTAAGCCGATGCAAAAAGATATTCAAAGTGTGTGGTATTACCAGTGTCGTAGGAGGGCATTTGAAGGCAGAAGAGTGGCGTAAAGTGTTGAGAGATAACAAAGGGCAGTTACAAGATTCTGGTTTGTTGCCAAGTGCAGAGATGTGTTACAGAGTGGCTAAAGCGATTGCACAGGAGGGTTGGATAGAAAAGGAGATTGAATTGAAAGGACGGAAAATGTATGTGTATCATGCTCCATGTGAAGTGGTCAGTTCCCCGAATTCGCCCGTTGTCCCCTCCACAATACAAGCAATCTGTCACCCTAATGTACCACAGCTACTACATACTGCCGAACAAAGACATTCCACCCAGCCACAATCATGGCGCCCACACCCACACGAAGGAGGAGCTGCACTCACCCCCGAATACTGCCCATCATAACGTGATGTCACTCGTCGCATCACCTGTCCAAGGGGCTCCGCCCATTACTCCTACCGCTCCAATAGCACATCCCACTTGCTTGTATCCAGTATTGACTCCAAACGGGACACTGTATTCCCCATATCCGATAAACAACCTGCATCATCAGCGTCTAAGAAGACAGCTATGCTTATGGTGAACTCTGAGGAATCACCACGGAAAGAAACAAGACAGTGTTTTAATTGTGGGAAATCAGGACACCTTAGCAAGAATTGCAGGGCACCCAGGAAGCCAAGACCTAGACAGCAGGGAGATGATACTAATGCAGCGCCTGTACTTCAAGCTACAGCATAGGATGGGGGTGAGCCTGTGTCAGTGTCCCCTCTTCTGGCAGTTTCTTCAGGGGATAGCGAGGTAGGACCACAAGCGATTGTGACACTACCAATAGAGGGAACTCCCACAACCTTTCTCATAGACACAGGTGCAGCCAGAAGCGTTTTAAGAAAACAACTGACCGATATATCTTACCTGTCTGACATTGATGTCGCTTGTGTAGGAGTAGATGGTGTTCCCATCTCCAACCATTTAACCCAACCTATGCAAATAGGCCCATTTCCAGATCTACTCGCAAGATTTGTAGTATCCTCCACATGCCCTATAAATCTGTTAGGTGCAGACTTTCTTTCCCGACTACAAGCATCTATCTCATTCACCCCAGATGGAACTGTACAGGTGTCTACACCTCTACAAGTCACTGACACTTCAGCACTCTGCTCACTGCCCCTATTACTGCACATAGATGCCAATAGCATCTGTAATACAGGGCCAGATGATATCTTGGACAAGATTCCAGCAACACTCTGGTCACAAGGACCGGAAGATATTGGACACCTAAAGGTGCCACCAGTCATAGTGAAACTAAAACCTGGAGCAGAGCTACCACGCAAGCCACAGTATCCTCTGAAGCCAGCACAAATAGATGCGATCTCTCAGCAGATAGAGAGATTAGTGCAGCAAGGGGCGTTGGTCCCGTGTACGTCACCATGCAACACGCCCCTCTTTCCAGTAAAGAAGAAATCCAAAAAGGGAGAACCAGTAAAATATTGTATGGTACAAGATTTACGAGCAGTCAATGAAGCAACCATATTAGACACTCCAATAGTGCCTAATCCGAACACTCTCCTTTCTGGAATACCTCCAGCAGCTGCATACTTTACCGTGGTGGATTTAGCAAATGCTTTCTTCAGTATTCCCCTTGATCCTTCTTGCCAGTATTTGTTGGCTTTCACGCATAATCATAATCAATACAAATGGACTGTAATGCCTCAAGGAGCGCAAAATTCGCCCAGCCAGTTTGCCAAGGCTATGAGTCATATCCTTGACTCCTGGCAACAAGCGAATCCTGACATTGTATTGCTGCAGTATGTTGATGACCTCTTGCTGTGTGCTGAAGATCTTCCCACAGCTACAAAGACCTCAGAAAGCTTACTGAGACACTTGGCAGAACAGGGATGTAAAGTGTCCAAACAAAAGCTATTTTTGGGACACTGTCTGTCAAAAGGTGTGCGTCATCTTACACGTGCCCGTGTACAAGCAATAGAAGACATGTCAGTCCCTGAAGGACACAGACCACTGCATGCTTTCCTAGGTCTTATATCTTACTGTACAGCATGGATCCCGGAAGCATCCCTTCTGATGCAACCCTTGTATGACGTATTAAAGACAGAGCCATATGAGATGACACAGACAGCTTTGGATAATTTCTACACCCTGAAGAAAGCTATCTCATCAGCACCAGCACTAGGACTACCAAACTATGATCTCCCATTCAAGCTCTTTGTGTCGGAAAAAGAAGGACATGCAATGGGAGTCTTGACACAGTCCCATGGAAACAGACAACGGCCTATTGGCTATTTCTCATGTCAATTGGATGCTGTGGTAAGGGGAGGACCGTCTTGCCTCAGAGCAGCACTGGCAGCACATGCCTTACTGGACAAGACAAATGACATAGTCCTTGGTTATCCTCTGACAGTTCTTGCACCACATGACATTGCGGCCATCATACAGCAGACTCAACCTAAGCACATGACTACAGCTAGACACCTCCGTCTGCAATGTTCCCTCCTTCTACCAGACAATGTTACTTTGCAGAGATGTTATGTTCTCAATCCAGCCACTCTCTTACCATTTCCAGAGGGGGGAGATGAGGAAGATGGATACTTTTGGTACAGCCTGATTTTGGACCTAAACTCAGGAATAACCAATCTATATGTACAAAGACGTCTACTGGAAGGTGGAAACAGCCAGACGCCCACAGATGAGACACAAGACCCTTTATATTGCACACTGTGGAATAAACAATCTCCAGGCCGAGATTTTCAATATGAAGCAAGACTCACTAAATTGAAGCAGGTCACCTTAATACTAAAGACATTGTAGAACAATGCAGCAGGTGATTTTACAGTGGAGCTCCCACAAGAAGCAGAAGTGCTCTACAAGCATTGGGATACAGAAATTCCACATGTTGCAGTATCCAAGTTTGCACCGGATGGATGGAAGACATTGGGAGCCGCATTAAAATGGTGGGAATCTGCAGAGGAAGAGGAGTTGGAAGAGGAAGGAGTGGAAAAGAAAACTCTCCACTGGCAAGCAAACAGCACTTCCAGTATACAAGCCAGAGACCCATATGCAGTCCCAGGACTCACAAACCCACCTCATTACTGTCTTCAGCAAATGGAAATGGAAACCTCACACCTTGCGAATGTAAAGGAACTTGCCCTGACAGACCCAGACATCACTCTGTATGTGGATGGATCAAGGTATGCTGATGAGAATGGAAAATATCACACAGGATATGTCGTAACTACGGAAAAAGATGTGATACGAGCCTTCTCATTACCTCCCTCCATGTCAGCACAAGAAGCAGAGTTGATTGCATTGACTAAGGCCTGTGAAATTGCGACAGGAGTCCGAGCTAACATCTATACAGACTCAAGGTATGCTCTGGGAGTGACTCAAGACTTTGGAGTAATTTGTAGAGCCAGAGGATTCATGACAGCTGCAGGCACTCCAGTGAAGCATGACAAAGCCATCCGTGAACTGTTAGAGGCTCTAACACTCCCAAAGGAAGTGGCCATACTGAAAGTAAAGGCACATGGGAAGCTAAATTCAGACGAAGCACGAGGAAACCATCTAGCAGACCAGACGGCTAAGCAAGCAGCAATGACAACACAGGAAATGGAAATGAGAGAGGTGGATGGAGGAATAAACATCTATACAATGCAGACTCTGCCAACAGATTTAAAATTGCTCAAAGAATTGCAAAAGACGGCAGGTCCAGAAGAAGTGAACAAGTGGAAGGCAAAGGGAGCAGCTTTGAAAGATGGACTACATGTTGACAATCTGAGATTGTGTTTGCCAAGAAGCTTGTACCCAGC
The DNA here is from genome assembly GCA_027410445.1 of Discoglossus pictus. Taxonomy (NCBI): domain Eukaryota; kingdom Metazoa; phylum Chordata; class Amphibia; order Anura; family Alytidae; genus Discoglossus; species Discoglossus pictus. The sequence continues at coordinate 59,447,512 of CM050171.1, forward strand.
AACAGTACAATGGGCACATGGACCAGCACACCTGTCAAAGACTCTCATGAATAACTTAATAAACAAGTATTACATGGCCCCAGGCATCACTACTCTGACAAACACTTATTGTAAATTGTGTAGTGTTTGTGCCAAGTGCAACGCAGGCCGCACCGAGAAACCACCACAGAGACATTTGGCAAAATCATTGTATCCATTCCAGAGGATACAAATTGATCACATACAGATGCCAAAGAGTGGTCGGTATGAATATGCATAAGTCATTGTGGACATGTTCTTAGGATGGTCAGAAGCCTACCCAGTTGTAAACATGACAGCAAAAACAACAGTGAAACGCTTATTAACAGAGGTCATCGGCAGATATGGGGTCCCTGAAGTGATTGAGAGTGACCAGGGACCAGCTTTTACAGCAGTACTGGCCAAAGAAATATGGACAGCCCTAGGAGTGACCCTCTCCTTTCATACGCCTTGCCATCCTCAATGTAGTGGGAAGGTGGAACGTATGAATGGTACCTTGAAATCTAGGATGCTAAAAATGTCACAGGTAACTGGTATGCCATGGCCTGAAAGTCTCCCCATAGTCTTGTCCAGTGTCAGGTATACCCCTAGAGGGAAACATGCACTATCCCCTCATGAAATCCTGTTTCGGTCTGCTCCTAGATTAGGGTGCTTCTTTCCTCAGCAGCTACAGCTAAAATCTGATGTACTTGTTGATTATGTGATTGCACTGTCCACCGCACTGACTAAAATCCATGCACAGGTGTTCTCTTCTATTCCAGATTCAGAAGTAATCACTGGTATTCATCAACTACTTCCTGGAGACTGGGTCCTAGTTAAGAAATTTGTGAGGAAAACCCCTTTGGAACCCAGATAACGAAGGCCCATTCCAAGTGCTACTGATCAAATCTACATCAGTTAAGCTGGAAGGAAAAGCTACTTGGGTCCACGCATCCCATTGCAAAAAGGTTCCTCCTCCTGATGATCAGGAACCAACACAATGAGTACAATTCAGTGGTTTGTCTTGTCCCTCATGATAATTTTGAATATTGCTCAGCAGGTAACCATTACAAAGTGTAAAGATGGTATCACATTTTGGTATAATTCACGTAATACACATGTTGTTACCTATACATTTGACTTTTGTGATGTTGCTAAGTGCCCTACAGTCCCAGAACAGTGTGACTTGTATAAGAACTCCCCTGATAAAGCCATAACCCTATGTGTAGCAGACAAATTCTTTGGTACAGAATGTTCCTCATGGTATGAGGCAGGGTGGACTACTGGAACAGACTGGCATTACATGATTGCGTCTACTAAAAGAGACAACCAAGGGATACCCCTACTAGACCGATTGACTCTGTTAAAGACAGGCAGATGTCTAAATAGTGGGGTATCTGGGTCTAGTATACAACTGACTCTGAACATACAGAATCCTAGTCCCATGGATGCTGACACATACTGGATAGGTGCTTGGACAAAGGGGGAGACCACCAAATATCTCGGTAAATTCAAGCTAGTAGATATGTATGAGTATCCTGACTTACCACTTGCATTACAGATGTTGAAACCAGGATCTCATATCATTGGTACAATGACTGCCACTGGTGACCCAACTTATGAAGATACTTTAGCCACTGAAACAGGGTATTCAGACCTCAATGTATGGTTGGAATGGATGAAATAAAGCTTGCAAGAGAGTAACCAGACAAATTGTTATGTCTGTGGTCAGGCTAGGCCCCATTTAGGTACAGTCCCTCTCAACATACCTCTGTTGGAAGATAAATGTTTCTTGAGTCTGTTTAAGACGAAGTTTGTCTATTCATCCAGATGTGAACAGTGGAAGGAAGAATACCCTATATCTGTGAAGAACCCCCACCCTGGTGAAGGTATAACCATATATCCAGGAAACTACACATGTTACCGTAGAAATGTCTCCTATGGATTCAATCTACAGACGTTCCCGAGTGGGTTCTGTCACACTTATAGGGATGGATCATCCACGTTGTTAATTAATCAAACACGAGCACTGGGAGACATATATTGGTTATGTGGGGACATGAAACTTAGAGTTAGACTCTCAGGGGTGTGGAGGGGGGAATGTACCCTAGCTAAAGCCATAATGCCCCTTCACATTGTTCCAACCCATTATGGTGATTCGGCTAGTGTTCCTCAGACACAGTCCAGAAGGAAAAGACATGCATCATCATCTGAACCTAGAGAAAGTTTTGACTCTCATGTGTACATAGACTCTATTGGAGTCCCAAGGGGGGTGCCCGATGAGTTTAAAGCCCGTAATCAAGTAGCAGCAGGATTCGAGTCACTCCTACCAATAATAGGTGTAAACAAGAATGTTGCCTGGATCAATTACATTTACTCTAACCAGCAACGATTTATTAACTACACTAAGGATGCCTTAAAAGGCATTGCAGAATAATTAGAGGCTACATCACACATGGCCTTCCAGAAACGTATGGCATTAGATATGATCCTTGCAGAAAAGGGTGGAGTATGTAAAATGCTTCCTGACACTAGCACATGTTGTACGTACATTCCTGATAATACAGGTCCAAATGGTAAGCTCACACTGGCAATCCAGAAATTGGCTAATCTTGGTCAAGAACTAAAGGAAAATTCTGGCACTACAGATTATTGGGAATCATGGTTTGGTTGGATGAATGGCTGGCAGAAAGTGTTATTGCAAATAGGGATGGCTATCTTTATTGTCATAATCTTGTTAGCCTTCCTCTTATGTTGTATTATTCCTTGTATACGCAATTACCTTCAGAAAGCTGTGGACAAGGCTTCCCCCACCTTTATTCACCAAGATTTAGACATAGATCTGTATGGACAGAATGATGATTGTAAGACATCCCATCTTCTGATGCAGACTGTAACTGGCTCTAAGGAGAGTGTTCTGTGAGCTGAGCTACACTATACCCGAGTCCTATGACGGCTGACGTAATAAGACTAGGAGAGAGAAAGCTTCATACCAGAACTCTGTGTTAATGTATTATTTCTCTAAGGTGTGCACACTATATAAATATTGGTAATTTGGCCAGGGACAGATATCTCTAAAAAATACCAATATTTATATAGTGTGCACAACTTAGAGAAATAATACACCAACACAGAGTTCTGGTATAAAGCTTTCTCTCGTAGTACAGTGTGCTGCCAGTGAGGATGTATTAAATTAATTTGGGTATTTGCAGGTAATGAAAATAATATTGTCATGGGGTGTTTACTTAACAGCATGAAAATAATCGTTTGAATGAGAATAATTTTGTTTTTAATCTAGTTACCAATGGACATATCTGGAACATGTGGTAGATATTGTCTCAAGCAAAAAGGTCTTACTGTAGGGTAACATGTTTGCAGTCTATTTGCGGTCATAGTCCATCTCATTAATAATTTATCACCATTTTCTTTAATTATTGCATTTATGGAGATTGTGCCCAAAGAGTCCTAAACTTACTACCATTCATCAAAAATACAGATTTCACCCATATCTATCTTGCATATATGATGGTTTATCTATTTGAGGTTCAACGGTTAACCAGTGATAACGTGTAGATATCAATGATTTGTCTTATGAAGTATCATGAATCAGTATATCACCCAAGGAAGTAATTACTGATTCTCTGCTTCTGGTAAGTTTATGTGAACAAGTAGAGAAAGGGAATGTACCTGGTTATTGGATATCTATGAGTCTGGAGGGTTTAGTCATCAAGTGGTATATTTTATGTCAGTGTGTTCATAATTGTAAAGTTAATCGATTGTGTAGTGATAATTTTAGGTTTATGTACTGATAAATTCAAGAGTAGTGCCTGGAAGGTTTGGGGGATGGACTATTTTCTTTCAATGCTGACTGAGCAGAAGGAACCATCTAGAGATTTGTTTGAGCTGGGCAGTCATGTAATATTTTGGTGTGGCTGGTGGAGCAAGCCAACCTTGATTTCTGAATCTCATCAATGTCTGTCTGGACAGTCAAGGATGTTCTCCTGCCCAGATAAAGTGTAAATGCATAGACTAAATAGTTTTGAACACCTGAGGTGGTATAGGTGTTGGAATGTGTAATAAGTTAAGGATAATCTTCATTTTTATGATAATAATATGTGCTATCCTAGAAATAATTAATAATTACTGGCTTATGTGAGGCAGCTTTATGTGAGTATAAGAAATTTAACAAAACTTGTAAACAGGTTTGATTGGCCAAAATAGAAAATGAAAAGTTAATTGCAAAGGAGAGAAATACTAAATTACATTTCTGTTTATTAAATCTTGTCATTAATTTATTTTAAAAAATGTAGAAGTTATGCATTTGAGAAGGAAAAATAAGCATGTAATTTATAATCTTAATGGAGCAAATCTGTTGATATCAGAGATAAAAATGGATTTGGGAGTGCTTGTGGACAACCACATAGGAGACAGTGCTCAATGCCAAGCAGCAGCTGCAAAAGTAAGTAAAATTTTAGCATGTGTTAAGAAGGACATAGAAGTAAGGGAAGCAGATATAATTCTGCCACTATATAAATCTCTAGTGCAGATTAGTTTTTAGTGAGGTTTTGAAGGATTTAAGGCATGCGGATAGTCTAGTTGAGTGAGGCAAAGAGTTCCAAAGAATAGGGGCAGCACGAGAATAGTCCTGAAGGTGGGAATGAGAGGAGGTTATAAGAGGAGGAAAGAAGAAGGCCATTAGCAGAGTGAAGAACATGGTTGGGAGAGAGACAAGAGCAGAGATATAAGCGGGTGCATTATTGTTGAGGGTTTTGTTAGTTAGGGTCATGATTTCAAATTGTATTCTGGAGGCAATGGGGAGCCAGTGGACTGACTGACAGAGAGGTGCTGCAGACACTGAGCAATGAGTCTACTAGAGGCATTCATTATGGACTGAAGTGAAGAAATACGGGTGATGGGGAGACCAGCAAGGAGAGAGTTGTAGTAATCAAGGCTGGATATGATAATATAATGTATTACAATTTTAGTTCTGTGTTGTGTGAGAAATTTACATATTTTGGAACTGTTTTTTAGGTGAAAATGACAAGATTTAGTGATTGATGTTTGTGAGGAATGAAAGAGAGGGCAGGATCCAGTAGAACCCCAAGACAATGGGCCTGAGAGGTGGGCATGTCATCTGCATATAGATGGTATTGACATAAAAAAAAAGCATTTATTAAGGTACCAAACGAGGACGTATAGATGGAAGGTACCTAGGACAGAACCTTGAGGTACGCCAACTGTCAGAGGGCAATGCGATGAAGAGGAGCCTTAGAAGGAGACACTAAATGTTAGATTTTCTAGATATGATGTGAACAAAGAGGGAACATTGTCACAAGAGTGGATGCCAAGAGAGTGGAGAATTTGGCTAAGAAGAGGGTGGTCAATTTTTTGAAAGGCAGTGGAGAAATCCTGGAGAATAAATATAGAGTAGTGACCCTTTGACTTGGCGGTGAGCAAGTCATTAGTGACTTTAGTGAGAGCTGTCTCAGGAATCAAGGTCTCTTTTTCCAGCTTCAGATAAAAAACTTCTCTCTGTGTTTCTCTCTTCAGCCCAGATTGACTGAACACTTAGTTCATTAGTAGCCTCACCCAAACTACAGCAGCAGTCTTAAGTCATGTCTGGTCAGGTGCATATAATCAATTCCTTATAAAAGTTAACTCTTTCAGTCCTCTTGGGGAAAGATAGCTTTGCAAAGTCTGTGGCTCACACAAACCTCTTGTATCACTCTGTCACAGGTTTAGCTGGTTCTGAGCAGAGAGAGGGAGAGAGGGCCTAATGCAGACAGGGAGAATGCAGCTGAGAACAAACACATGGATTCTGACAATACAAGGTAAAAAACAAGGTAACTAAATTGTGTTAACCATAAGATTACCCAGGGAAAAGTTGGTGTATTTTGGACTACATTGCAGTAAATAAAAACTACATAAGTAACGGTCCCTGGGGTAGAGCATATGAAGTGAAGGGTGGGCCAGTGGAGGCCATACTTTTCTCCCTGTGGAGTCACTTTTATTGTCCTTTAATTCAGGTGAATAATCATCAGAGTAGTATTGCAGTAAAAAGTGCTACTTTACAATCGGACAAGACATTTTGTATTAGAATGACGAGCTTTTGAGAGGTACACCTTTCATTCTCAATTCAGAAGCAATAGTGGTTTACATGTTACCTTCACATTAGAATTAATAGAATTTTAATAGAAAAATTGCTCAGAAATAAAAAACAATATTGCACAGAAGACAGTCATCCTAAATAAAATTTGTTAGACCAAATATTTGAATTGTGTGGATCCATACATGAAGCCGGAACAAAATTACATCTCCATTTGTCCATTACCTTGTAAATCAATTAAAGCCATCAATACCCACACATATTATTGAGTTGAAAAGGAACAATAAAACTTGAGACAGAACCATACAAAAAAAATACTTTGGGGAAACCAGCCCAAAAAATCTTAGGATGAATCTGCATTGAAATTCTATTAAAAAATAATGAAAACATTTATTGTACCCCAGCTGGATGCCATTTACCCAGAATAATCACTTTATCCAAAACCTAAAAATTCAAATACTTAGAGGAAATTTCCAAAAAATCCAGGAGAGAAAAATTTGCAATGAAGATGATCACATTCTTCAATACTAAAGATACAGGACTTAACATGGACTTGGGTTTTCTAGCACATCATCAAAATTTCTTGTGAACACAATGAAAGCAGTTATAGTACCCTAATTGGACACCATTTTAACCAGATTGCTCTTTCCAAAATCTAAAAATTACAATATTCAGAGGGAATTTCAAAAACATCCAGAAGAGTAAAACATTTGAAATGAAGATGATGACATTCAAGAGCAAAGATACAGGTCTAAAAATGTACTTGGGTTTTCTGGAACATTATCACTTTTTTTTTCTTCATTCTTTCTGATATTTCATCAATATAGATATATATAGGTAAATGTGTGTGTATCTTGCCAAAAGTAAAAATAATCACATATATATGTATAAACAAATATGTTTTATTAATGAATTTGTAGACAACTGGATCAACGGTACTCTGAGAGTCTAAAACTTGTTCAACAGGTTTTCTCTCTCTCTCTCTACACACCATACTAGAATATCTAACCTCTTTAGTTACATCACAGCAGCAACCAGGCAGTTTGTCAACATAGCAAGGTAAGAGAATGGGACACATAGGGTGTGTATTTTTTATGCACAGTACTTATTTATGTGTAACATTACCTTGTCTTGAGATATATTATAGTTAAAGATTCAGAAGTAAAATATTATTTTGAAGAAAGGGAAGTAGGTAAGTGGAAAAACTTTCCAGATAAGTATCACACTATAAATAGGTATAAAGGTGTAAATGAGAGTGAGCAGCTAGATGTCAACATCTATGTGTTTTATTATGCTATCGTTTGTAGCATTTTTCTTGACTCTGTACATTGTGTAAAATTATATTGTTTTTTTGTAATATTATATTCCAGGTCTCTTGTCCTTTCTACAAAATTGGCAAAAGCAACTACCATATATCATGGTGAGTCACTAAGGGGGTAATCAAGTTTTGTTCTTGTGAGTATAATGTGTAATAGTTTAGATAAGAGCAGTTGCTGGAGAAGTTTTATAATCTGTAAATGTACTAATCTCATACATGGGTAAAACATGATGGTGTTGGGTTGTTGTATGTTAGTTGATTTGTTAATTATTGTAATATTGTGTAATTTCTCAGTGATTGTGAGGTTACAATAATTACACTGCTGTAATTGTAATACCTGTGCAGTTGTGTGTTAATCCTTTTTGAGACTGAGACCCTTTTGCACCTGAATGCTGAGCCCATATTTGACATGTAAACATCAATATTAGCATTTTTTTCAGGTAAGGTATCCACACAAGTGATGAGTTATTTAATATATTTTTAAGTTATGTAATTAACAAATATTGTCATTTTTTGTGGATCTGGGCATATCCATGTGAATGAAACTATACAAATTTGCCTCAATGATTACTCATTTCTATATATTTCTTTGTGTTTTTGCACAAACATAAATGATAGTCTACACAAGCCACATAATGCTTTGTTGGTTCTTGATGGAGCAGCTTAATTGAAACATTATGAAAATATGTAAGATATTATATATATATATATATATATATATATATATATATATATATATATATATTCATCTACAGTATATCAGAAAATGTCAGCTACACTTAAAGACTGAATTATCACTCTCTAAAGACATTTCTGTACATATGAATACTCTTCTCCATAATCTCTTTATCCGCAATTGTAGGCGGCTGCTGCCACCTGAATAATGTGCTTCCCTAGGCCTGGACCTCCTAGCCCTAGGCAGAAACATACCACTTCCCATTTCAAGAACTTTCAAAACATAACAAAAACAAGAAAAAAGCTAAAGTAAAAGTTTTATAATAAATGAAAATATATAGTATTTCTCACTTAGGTGCTTAGAAGCAGCTCCCTGCTCCCATGAATATTTATCAGGCGTCCAAGCACAGAGTAATTGTGTTTTATTGACCCAGTTCTCACCATGAGAACATAATGGAACAAAAACAGATGATATGCTTATATGATATTGTATATATGTGTCCCACAAACATAAATGCATTCTTACATTTATGTGTGTATACATAGAAGTACCTGATTTGCAGGCTTATTAAATTGCGATTCGGCCAATTGAATGGCTCTATATAAGCACATAGCATATTTTTTTACAGAAGTTTTTAGTTAGTGAAGACATTGCTTTTGGATAGAAGTTCACTAACTAAAAACTTCTGTAAAAAAATATGCTCTGTGTTAATATAGAGCCCTTTTCAATTGGCCCAGTCGCAATTTAATAGGGCTGATGATGTGTTTAGTATAAGTCTCCAATGTGGCAATGTATGCTTGGCAGGACATTCTCTCCATTCACCACCTTTATATCACTGGTGTGATGTCAACAGAGGAAACTCCAGTGTATGCTATTGTACCACTAGAGGGCACTTCAATTGCCACTCAATGTGTTTCAACATATTTGCTTCCTCAGAAGTGACCACAAGTTGTCTCTATTGTCTTTTTAAACATGAAAACCTATAAAAACAATTTAAAGACAGTAGAGACACTATTTTTGACACTGCCCATTCCTGAAGAAGGGGATACTTTTTTGAGGATCCCTTTTCTGGTGTTGATTATATTCCATGTCTCATTGTCTCATGCCATTTTTTAGTTGTGATGGGGCAAAGGGGACACTTTTCCCAAATAATGGTAAGGCAATCTGGAGGTTTCCATAGATAACCAATTGAAAGAGGGGATCTCAGAGATTTCTCCTGTCACAAGTCACCAAACAGCCAAGGCTATGGACCAGATAATTTAGCCCCTAGGACTTTCAGCTCCTACCTCAACAGTGGACATGGACTATTTTCATAGACAATCATGTTGTCACATAAAAGACTATATATATGTATCACTGATCATTGATTATGGCCAGGGAGACCAAGGATGGACATTTCCCCTATAAACTGTCCCATATTTATTTTCTTGGAGACTTAAGAGCATCTTACCTTGGTTAACTAAAGTCCACTGCCCTTTTTACCATGTGTTCATATTTATTTTGTGTGAGTTTTTTTTAATTCAGGATATTTTTAATACATAGGGCCAATAAAACTGACCGGTAGCCTTTTTCAGTAGCCAATCGCAATACCCAGCTCATGCCCAGTACAAAGATCTGTCCGGTCATTATGCAGGTACGAACTTGTGGTAGTGTTGGTTTTGGCTCCATAGACTTCATAGAGATGTCTGCTGAGCTGATTGAGACATGAAGCACAGTTAACTTGGTTGTCAGACAACAATCAAAACACTTTGTTTCAATAGACAAAGGTCAAGAGATGTAAGTGATATCCCCTTGATCCAGTGTCTTGCGGTTGACCACGACTTTGTATGTGCTTGAACCTGTCAATCAGCCCTGCCCCACTATACAGTTTTAAGAAGCCCCACTTTGGTAAAAATAGTATGTAAGTTCTGGCTGGCTACAAAGTACACCACACTTCAAGGGTAACCACCTTTCTCTAGCCGATCCCTCTTCGACTCAATAAAGGTACATCTGCCCAAAGAGAGACCAGTTAAACGTTTAGTATCTTTATTTGTGAACGGAAGATCTGACCATTTGGTGGATCAACAAGCCAGCACCAGGTCAGGGAAATAGACATCCTGGCACCCCTCCCGGAAGCCTTGTAGCCCCTTCTCCGCTCTAACACTTGAGATTTCCACCAATCTGTTCTCTCAGCATGGTGTGTTTTCTTAAGGGAAATCCTTGCTTAAGCTACCGAGGTCCTGGAAGCTTATAGCCATTCTGTGTGCGGGGATAGCGAACCAGGCAAAACCTACGGGTATGTTTGATCTAGCGACCTTTTCAAGACCAGCAAAGAAGTAGTTTGTAACATCTCCCCAGTAGTTGTCCTCTGCAATCTGTATGGAACAGGTTAAAGGACTACTATAATCCTAGATTTAAAATACACTAGAACTTCACTTGACACTGAGCAAAATAATAAAGCCTTTAATCTATTACCTATTATATGAAATGATGTTGCAGTGGAAATCACCATTTAGTTTCTACTTACCTGCTTCTACAGATGGTACGAGACTTGAAAGCAGCAGAAGCCTCCAGTAGAAATGTGAAAGCTTTCAAACTATTTATGAAATTCTAATTAGTTTACAAAGATGCATCCTGCTAAGAACTCAGCTGAAGAAGAAGAAAGAAGAATAAATCCATATAAAAAGTTTCTCAGTGATAGTTACACTTTCAAAGTTTTAATATTCATTTTAGTTCTCAAAGTTTTAATATTCAATTTATTAAATACAATAAAGAAAATGTTTTCCATGTCCTTGTAAGTTATCTTGAAATAGCATTTGGTAACCCATTGGATCTCATTTGTACATATTTCAGGCCTCTGAACAAGCATGAGCTTCCAGAAATTAAAAAAAATTGTTATTCCAAGAACAGAAAAGAGTCATCCTATATTACAGGTAAGAGACATTGCTTGCTCACATCTCTCTGAAAGATCTAACAATGCCAAAGACAGTATCAGAAAAACAGTGAGAGAACATGTTGGCACGATTTATCAAGGATGTTGTTTTTTTATTTGCTGGCTGTGTTACTGGGGAACAATCTGGGCAATATGGATTGCCAGGATGTGAATATTGTAAACAGTTACCAAGCAGAACAAGGAGTTGCCCAGTTGATACTGACCTCAGTGGCTTCTCATGATCCTAGTATCTTGCTCCACCTTGGATTCACTAATACCAGCTCTATACAAGGTTACATTTCATGCCTTACCAGTCATCGGGTTTCTAGAGAGTAGTTATTGACAACACCAGAATTCTAGCTTGTTCTAATCTGTCAGGAAACCCAGAGACGGTGGCACTGTACTTGATCTTTACTGCATTGGCAGCTCAAAAAAACTGCAACCGTATCTTTATGGCGTTTACTTTTGTCACTGACCACATCCTATTTGGTGGTTGTTTGTATCATTACAAACAACAGCTCTCAATTCAGTTCTTGTAGGGCACATTTGAACTAGTCAAAACAAAAGGATCAGTAGCTGCCTAAATGGTCCTGTTTGGGATAGGCCTGTCAACAGGACATTGCCCAAGACATCACTATATTTGGTGTAGGGGTGAGAAGAACCAACCAGTGATTCCCTACATTACAACAGGACTATCAGATTCTTTATTACAAGCTCAGTGTTATAATATTAGCATTTTGCAAATATAGTATTGCAGAGGTGCCTTAACAAAGCTAAAGATAATACTTACAATATGAACGCAAGAGAGAGTGAGAAAGTATTAGAGGAGAAAAGGAGGAACAAGAAAATCATAAGAAAAATTGAGTACATTTTTTATGCGCAAGGTGTCATTTCCACATAGGCCATCTATATATCCCAAGCTGGCCATGATCCCAAATTTCATGTCACTATTCAGAACTTTAGATGCTGTGAAAACACTGTTTATTTACTAATTCTGCAACAAAACCAGTATCCCTGCTAGCTTTTGAAATGTACGTTTTTTCCATTACTTAATATATTTTCACCTTTCAATACACAGTAAAATATTTTGTCAATACCTAAATATTTTTGCCAATTTTAAATCTCCATAAGAGTCAGCTGGCTTTCTCTGTATTACATTTATAAATTCCAAAATATACATGTATTTTGTTCTGACAGGTAGAAAATAAATATATAAATCTATGACATTCCTTGTTTATTTGCAGGGGCTGTCTCACGGAGAGCGTTGCTATATGTTTAGCATCATGTCTGTATATGATCCAGCACCAGACAGGAGACGCCTGTATAGCAAGCACAGACGGATGTGTAGCACAACTTTCTCTCACTGAAATTCTCAGTCTCTGTATTACAGAAGGACACCTATAAGATGCTGAGTGTAAAATAAACAAAGTTTGACACTGAGAGTATTGGTATTTAATTGAAAGATTGGTATTATTAACTACAATATATAATAGGACTATTTTGTGACTAGAAGCAAAATTGTCCTTAAAGTCACTACCAGACCAGGTTAGTCAATTTCAAATAAATATATCCCAAAAGTCTATGAACTCCAACTTTTGTCAAACTAAGGAAACAAAGTATTCTACCACCACATGAGAAATGACTGGGGTGTATGTGCAGGAACCCTGACCATTTTATATTAATCTCGTCAGTGGTGGAGCTAGTGAATGGGGGGCCCTGGTGCAAAACGAATGTAGGGCCCCCCTCTCAGCACGAGAGGACAGTGATAGAGATAAAGCAGAGAAGAGAGATAGAGAGAGAAAGGGGTGGAGAGATGGGGAGAAAGTATAGGGAGGAAATAGGGAAGAGAGAAGGAATAAGAGAGAGATGGAAGAAGAAGTGAGAAAGTGTAGAAAGAGAAAAAGGGAGAGGGAGTGAGTGGGAAGGAGATAGAGCGGAGGGGAATATGAGAGTGGGATAAAAAGGGGAGAGGTAAGGAGGCTCGAAATGAAAGAGAAGGGATAAAGTGAAAGGGATAGAGAATGAGACATAGGGGAGGTAAGGTGATGAAGAGAGGGAAAATGGGGAAAGATGTGGAATCGTAGAAGGAATGGGGAGAGGGTGAGAGAAAAGGGGGGAAATAGAGGAGAGGTGAGAGATGAGTGAAAGAGGAGAGATGAGGGCAGAGGAATGAGAAAGGGGCAAGAGAAATGGAGGTTAAGAGAATGAGAAAGAAAATAGAAAGCAAAAGTAGGAATGGGAGATAGAGAGAGAGAGTTGTCTTTTGAAAAATTGAATAGAAGACAGTCATCACGGCCTGTATAGGGAATCCCTATACAGTATATGAGAATCTTAGAGAATATCATCCCAGGTGAAACAAATGTAAGGTGATGGAGAGAGAAGGGGGGATATAGGATAGTGGGACAAAATGGGACAAAAGGAATAGGGAGAAAGGGGGAGGGAGAGATTGGGCAGAGAGAATGTTATAGAGAAAAAGAGACTAAGGGGAGAGATAGAAGGGAGAGATTGAGAAAAGATTTGGGAGAAAAGTTGAGGGATAGAGCTTAGAAAAGAGAGGAAAGATAAAAGAATGGGGAAAGAGAGATAAAAGAATGGGGAAAGAGTAGAGGGAGATAAAAGGGGGAGAAAGGAGGGTAGGAAGATGGACAATTAAGGGAAAGAGGAGAATATAGGAAAGGAAAAGAGATGGTGAGAAAAAGGAGGGAAGGAGACATTAGGGGAGCAAAAATGGTAGAAAGAGAAGTGGGGAGAAAAAGAAGAGCAATCAGTAAGGGAATGGAGAGGAGAGAAAAATATAGGAGTGAAAGATTGTGGGGGAGAAGAATGGGGGAAACAGAAAAAGGGAAGAGAGAAGAGTTGGAAAAAGGAGGCAAGAGGGAGACAAGGGGGGGAGAAGAGAAGCGGAAAGCAGCGGAGAGAATAAAAGGGAGAAAGAATGAGAGAAGGGAGAAAACAAGGAGAAGAGCAGGGATGGAGAGAGCGGAGACAGGAGAAAGGGGGGGAAAGAGGGGCGAGACATGAGTGGTGATAGAGGAAGGAAGCTTGAAGGGGCAGAAAAAATTAAGTGGGAGAAAAAGGGAGAATGAGGATGGAAGAAGATGGGGATAGAGATGAAAGGAGAGGAGAGAGGACTGGGAAGGGCTGTGGGGTATGGAGAGAGACGCTTGATGGCTGACAGTACCCGTAGTAGCCAGGATACCACTGGAGGGCAGTACGGCCATCAGGGGCCAGAGAGGGCAGCAGGAAAGCCACTGGTGCAAGGACGGGCTGCCGGAGTCTTGAGGGGGTCAGAAAATTGAATGTGAGGTGCAAGAAGGCTCCAGGATGTGTCCCTGCCCCAACCCACCCACTGCTCTTCTTAATTACTCCCCTCCTCCACCCTTGTGCTTGCTCGCACTTGTTTTAGATGAGAATGTGACAGCTAACTGGATGGAACAGACAGGTCACTTTCATTTCGGGAGGGCTCAAGCAACAGACACCCTTAGGGTTTCCAGAGCCAAAGGGGCCCCAGAGCTACACTATGTTGTAAGAATGACAATGCTATTAATCCCTAAGCTAAAAAAAATGCAATGCGTCCTTTGCAATCAATTATTGGTGGGAGTAATTGCAGGTTCCATGTCACTTTAACCTTCTCCCCCACCACCACTCTGCATGCCTAGGAGAAATTTACATGATAAGAGGATAAATATAGATGAGGAGCATTAATAAGTGCAATGTGCATGGCTATATGGAGCTTGCATATTATCAGCCTTATTAAATTGCAATTCGGTAATTTTAAAAGAGCTCTATTTAAGCACATAGCATATTTTTTTTACAGAAGTTTTTAGATACTGAAGACCTTGCTTTTGGATAGAAGTTCGACTGTAAAAAAAATATGCTCTTTGCTTAAATAGAGCCCTTTTAAATTTACCGAATCGCAATTTAGTAAGGCTAAGCAATATGCAGAGCAATTTGGAGCTTGCTATATTTTTATTTGTTGTCTGTGGGCTATATGGAGTTTACTATAATGTTTATATACCTACGTGCGGTTAGCTATTTATATATCTGTAAAGTGGAGGACTATATGGAACTTGATATATTATATATAATTACTGTGCACGGTTATATAATTAATGCCTGAGATATCTTTACAAGGAAAAAAAGACCAAACCACAGAGCTAAAACTTATCTTGTATTGACAAACGTAAGATCATTATCAATATATGACTTATAACAAGACAAAGTCTCTGATACAGAGGAATTCAGGTGCCAGCTCGGGAGAGATATCAATAGAGTCTGGATGGCAATGTAAGGAGCTAATATGTTTTCCACAGTGTCCTTTACAAATGTTGCAGAAAATGAATATGGGATAAACGCAAGACACACATATCTATTTACAAGGGCTACCCTGCACGACAAAGGACAAGACACACATTGTGACACATGAGGAATTGACGACCCTGCTCCCGAGAGCTTACAGTGTAAAGTAGATGGGGTAGTGACACAAGAGGGTGAGGGAGAAGAACTTGTGGATATCTCCAAATGTTCCCAAATATTTTGCTCTTATCATTTCAGTGCTTCATGCAATGTCAAACACAGAGAATTATTCCAGGAAATTGAATTCAGTTGCATTTGGGTTATATGTAAGTCTTGGGGTCCAGTTCTGGAGAGAAGAAAAAAACAAAGTTAAAGAAGAATAGAGTTTTATAACATAACATTTGAGCACATTTATCATGTTACTGAAGAGAAGGGTGTTTTTGATCTGTCATAGAGACACCTAAATTATTATATTAATATTTTATTTTCCAGCTGATTCCCCTAATATAGTATGCAATCAAAGATGTCACTGTCACTTCTGGAGTTCTGGGGTTTAAAGAACATTAGAACCTACAACCGCTGAAATCTCATAATTATAATATGTTATTGTTAAAATTTACACTTTATAATGAGCAAAATATTTTGAAAGTAAAACAAAAATAGCCTTTAAATTTTACAGGTGTGCTTTAGTAACAGCCACCATTTTTTCTGCTTAACGATGTTGGGGGAAAAGATACAAATATCCTTACATTTTTAGCATATATATATATATATATATATATATATATATATATATATATATATATACACATTTAGCAGTCGTTCCAGTTAGTATGATATTTAGGTGGGATATAAGCATTAAACCAGTTTCCTCCATTTTTATAAGACATAAGTTATGAAATTGTTAAATCTACATGACCCATGACTTAGCAATTTCATTCAGACAGAAAAAGCTCTAGTCATAATAAAATATGTATTTTCAGTCACCCCCAAAGTCTAATAAGTGTTATTTACTGCGCACAAGTGTATCATATACTGTAAGGGAGATGCACACACAGATTTTACAAAAGTATGTGTTATATTCTTATTGGACATCATATGTAAATAAAATGTAATTGGCTGTAAGGGGGTAGTACCATGTTGCTAGATGGGGGAAAGATGGATTATTTAATTGTCTCATGTAAACAAATATAAAATCTGTGTCTGGATATATTTCATTAGTAGATCAGTAGGCAGCAGTCAGTGAGACAGTGGCAGCCATTTTGGGTGTGTTTTTGCTACTGATCCACATTTTTTTTCTAAATAAACTATAATAATGAGAAAATTACCAGAAGACTCTGTTTTTGTTACCATGATTGGGTTCGGAGTATTTAAATATGGGTTTTTTCCTCATTAACTACTTCTAAAATTTGGAAGGAAACTTGAATGAAAAAAAAAATTGGGATAATCTTTAGTGCAAATTCTTCCAGTGGGACTAATGCAAATTTAAGTCTACAAAGGCCTTTTTATGTTGATAAAGCAGATACATAACTAAGTCAATGGCTGGCCCAGGGAATAACAATTGCATATGCTAAATAATGAATTAAAGGCTATAGTTTGCGCATTACCAAAGTCAATTATTCCAAGAGTATAATGTATAATGTAAACATGGAGCTACAATTTAAGGTTTTCGTCCATTAGACTTATTGACTTGCAGAGCTTCTGTCCCTACATCTGTATAGTAAGTGGGCTTTGTGATGTTGTCTATTATGACATATAATGCTTTTATATAGAGGTACACAAGAGACTGTATGGTGACCGTCCCTGGTTGGTACTTTTCTTCCTGGGGGAGTTGCAACACAACTCTGATACTCACAAAGACAACACTCCTCACATAATTACTCAAGCTTACATATACTGAAAATGTATCAATGCTCATACATTCATCAACATGACAACCATGGGGATGGTTCTGAAAAATACATATTGCATGGCTGATTTAAAACAAAGTGCATCCCTGTCATGCTAGTTATAGGGTAGGTCTGGCCGCCTTAACATACATACACTGACGTCTATACTCACACATAAATAAACTAAAGCAAATTCTATACTCACCTCATAGTCCTATCTCCCTCAGACATGGAAATATTCATTATTGCCTGTATTTTAATACCGTGCTACCATTTTTCTGCAGAAAAATGCAAGGGGTACAAGTAAATACATGAGACTTGTGACTATACAGATTTAAACATACAATAATAGTAGTAACATAACAGAGTACACATTTGTTATGCTTCTTCTAGTGTTAGAAAATCAGTTATATTGCTTTAATTGGTATAATCTTTTCTGTCTTTCAGTCGAGGCCGACTCTCTGTGACCCTATGAAGCTCAGCACGCCGGCCAGCATCATGGCAAAGATACTGACCACATCATGGCAAAGATACTGGAGTGAGTTGCCTGTTCCTTCTCCAGTGGACCATGCTTTGTCTGACCTTTCTACTATGACCTGTCCATCCTCGGTGACCCTACAGGTTTAGCTCACAGCTTCATTGAGATATACAAACCCATCTTGGGTGACCCTACATGGTTTTGCTGACAGCTTCATTAAGGTATACAAGCCCCTTCACCACATGGTAGCAATCCAGAAGGGGGTTTTGTCTGTACAATTAACCTAATCCCCCAGTTATTAAACCTTACCTGTATCTATGCAATCTCTCAGCCTCCACGTGCACGGTATCGTTCTTCCTTTAAGGTTTTCCTATAGTCATGTTTATAGGACCCAGGCACAGGGTTATTCAGTTGCTCATCTGTTGACTTTTATGCTGTGAGTGGCTTTGACTCCCAAGACAGCTCCTTATATAGTGCCCTGAGCTGTGTGACATCATCAATTATAACACATCTGTGATGTAAGAAGTGGTTTGTTACCCGGAGGGTCCAACTCAGCCCTGTGACATCTGCCATTATACAATCATCATACAATGCTCTGAAAATATCTCAATGTTCTCCAACATATCGTGTATCAACAGAGGGTCCTATACACACTGACACATACACACAAGGGAGGACCAAAACATCCAAACGTTAGAATCCATAATACATTTAGAAGCTGGTAATAAAATAGGATTCGCTTAATATGCAGCAAATCAGATCTCACTGCATCTACACTCAGTTTACATGTTCATTTCCATATTTACTTTCTGTTCTATGTATTTTCATTACCCAACATCCCAACATCACCACTGCTTATTGTCAGCTTTCTTCTAACCGTTACCCCTCACTATATGATTTGCCTCTATTTACATATATAAATACAGATCTATACATATACTATAGCGACATAGCAGCCAGTTCCTCTCAGCAGTCACATAGCACGAGTCCTCCTCAACATGCACCCCACATAGCACCCACCTCTCTTAGCATCCATCCCTACATAGCATCCAGTCATTGTCAGCAGACATACCCTGTCAGCATCCATTACCACACAGCACCCAACCCCTCTCAGTACCCACCTCACATAGCACCCATCCCTATTTTCTCCCCCTCACAGAACCCATCCCCATTGTGCTGAACTGCACCACACTGCCAGCTATTGGAGCTTTTGCTCTCTTTAAAACAGGCACAAACCAATTTCTTGCCAGGGGGGCCTTGGCGTCTTGGGCTGAAGAGGGTCCGGGGGGGGGGGGGGGTCTCAGTAACCTTCCTGTGGTAGTTACTTGCAGGGTGGAGATAGGATCAGTATCACAGCCACCAGGAGGGGAAAAAATAACATACCATTTATATATGTCTCAGCAGTGAACTGATTTATTTTTTGAAAGTCAACAATATTTATAGGAAGTGGCAGATAAACAAGGAGATTGACTCCACATGGGGTCTAATAGTCTGGCATCCTGTCATCCTGACTGGCACCTGTGAGCAATAGGCCAACCTCCAAATGCACATAACGCTGCCTCCATGTCTAGTGGTCCAGACCTCAAATAGAGTACATTAACTTTGTACTCTGGCAAACAATGGGACCAAACAGATTATAATACAACGGATGTGTTTATGCAAATAGTTCAGTGGCTGGAGCCAAGCAGTCTGTCTTATGGTGACTTAATGGGCTAAGATCCAGGAACAAGAAAAGGGGTCCGTGACATTACCCCATTTCTCAAGTGCTATAAACTCACATATCACAATCTAACATTTAAATGTTTAACATTTAAAAACCTCCCAGCACAACCTAGTAAAGGAAAATCTGTCCAACTTTATGACCTCATACCTTAAAGGAACACTGCACTATGAAAAATAATATATGTTTGAAAACTTGAGTCTGTTTATGAGCTTAATAAAACAGGAAAATAATGCAGTTAGTTTTTTAATTATAAAAAAATAAATTTTCATGCCTTTGCAGGACATTGGAGGGATCCATGATACATAGGTTAAAATTTTAGAGGGGTGTTTACATTTATGCTGTTTATATTTCTGGAGAGCTATAGTCGCATTTCCTGAAACAAGGAGTCTGCTTCTGGACCAGGGAGGTGGAAGGGGTGTGGTGTCAGTTTCAATCTTATTAGGTAATCCGACTTCTGCCTCTTCCCTTTCCCCTCACTCCTCCCTCCACTCATAAATACAAACACACATGTATGATTTAGACATGTCTCACGTTCAACAACCTGTTGTAAAAAGAATGTATGAGCCTCCCCGCTCATGACTTTCTGTACCTTTGCCAAAAATATAGATAATGTACCTCTGATTCCTTATTTACCAATTTATTTTTTGCCATTTATCTGAAATGATTCCATCTTAACATGACTCTTCCAAATAATCATCAATCATTTTCTTGATTTTTTTGTGTGATGTAAATCAAGTTTAGGGTAATAGATGCCTCAGTTGTCTTAAACTTTCAGCAATACATTTTTCTTTATCATTCTTTACCAATGTATCCCCACCTTTATCAGCTTTTTATTTACAACTAGAGAATTGCCCGTCAAAAAATGAGGTAGCTAATGAAAGTAGCTAATGCTGTTTGGTGTGTAATAATGAAATATGTAATCCATTAATAAATGAATATACTTTACCTATTTTGAAGCATTGTGTTGAAGAGCTGACAATCTGTTTTGATGTAGCTGCAGCATTAGTGGTGTGGAGCTGCTGTGTAAGCGTGATGAATGTGTGCAGTGTTATAGTGTGCGCGCGCGAGACGAAACCGTTAGCGTAGTGGTGTACTTCCGTATTGGCGTAAAATGGCGGGTAATGTGTGGTATGCGTCTTAGCGGATTATCCGTAGGTCTTTTGTGGTGTTTTGCAAGTTTCTTGTGGTGTTTTGCGTGTTTAGAGTGCTGTAGCCTCGTTTTCGTTTTGTTCGGCGGCCGGTTTTTCTCTCCCTTAGGGATTTTATTAGTGTCTAAACTCTTTTATTTTGATTTAAATGAAGGTGTAAGTTGTTTTTTTGAGGTCCTGGATGGTCCCTCTTGCTGTAGGTAAGCTTTTTATGTGTGTGTTGTGTGTATTTATTGTGTTTTAAATGTTTTTATGTTCGCGTGTTGCGTCCGATTTTTGCGAGGTCGTAATGTGTGCTAACGTGTCTCGTATGGTGTTTGCGTGTGCAGCCTCGTTTTCGTTTTGTTCGGCGGCCATTTTTTCTGTCACTTAGCAAATTTTTTAGTGTGTAAACTCTTTTATTTTGAGTGAAATCAAGGTGTAACTTGCTTTTTTGAGGTGCTGGATGCTCCCTGTTGCTGTAGGTAAGTTTTTTATGTATGTGCTGTGTGTATTTATTGTGTTTTGAATTTTGTAATGTTAGCAAGTTGCGTCCGAGTGTTCCGAGGTCGTAATGTGTGTTAATGTGTGTCCTTTGTTGTTTGCGTTGCGAGGTAAAGCTTGCGAGGGTCGTAATTGTTGTGTCTTGTTGTTTGCGTTGCGACTTAAAGTTTGCGAGGGTCACAGTTGCTGGCATGGAGCGCCTTCGGCACTCCATGCCAGCAACTGAGTCCCTCGCCCGCTGCCCTTGTTACGCGAGCCTGCAAGCTTTAGCAACAACTCGCATGCTCACAACTATATATGTGATGTAACTGTCATTTCTCAATTAAGTTGTAATGGCATTCTACATGTTCAAACCACAACTTAATCACCTCTTTTAGAACTTCATTAGCAAAGGCATTTAAGAAGTGATTGATAGATCTCTTAATCTTACTCAATTAGAGACTTCCCAAAAAGAACATTTTTAATTTTAATCTCCTGATAAATTCATGAAGCCCACATGAAAACCAATCTACAAAATATAATTCACTGGATCAAATAGGCCACATCACACTTATACTCAAAGGTCCATTGGAAAACATATCACCCGATGGATGCAAACTCCTAGTACAATTCTAATGGTGGCTAGAAAATGTATAGCAGTGCATTGGTTTTTATCCAGAAACTCAAAGTATTCCCATTTAAACTGAAAAATATGGCAGATATTCCAAAAGGAAAACATATCTCATGCACATATAGGCCAAGAAACTCAGTTCTACATTATTTGGAAACTATGTACCACATATAATAACACTGAGAAGGCTTCCTGTTTATAAATATGACAAAACTGTCTATGAGAACATACATGCACATTTAATAAGGCAATTATTGGTTAAAGCACCTCTTATATGTAATTTACGTATCATGGTTGAATTAATAACTGCTTACCATTCTGATATGTCAAACTGTGGAATTACATTTTTCAGTTAGTAGCAGTCTTGTGTGTTGTAGCACCACATATATAATAGTCAGGTAACCATCCTGCTGGCTTTAAAAATTAAGAACCTAATTCAATTCAGGGCTCGCAACTCGATCGATAATAGCCAAATGCCTGCAATTGAGTTGCCTGCTTCTGTTGCTCTACTTTTGCGATGCTATTCAATGGACCAGGCCCGCAAGTTAGGGGCCGACTGAAACCATTGCCTTTGGACGTAGCATTTGCGGGCTTGAACATGTGACGGGAGCAATCCCATGACTCCCGATGCAGAAACAGCCAATGGAAACAGAGATCTGCATCATGACCAACCTCAAAGCACGTAACTCGTAAGTGAACCTCCAAGCCCGTAGGACTTTGAAATCCAACCTCCATTTTCGAGGTCCTACAGGCTTGAAACTCCAAGCCCATGGGACTTTGAAGAAAAGGAGGTTGGATTTCAAATTCCTACAGGCTTGGAGGTTGAAGCCCGTAGCACTTCACATTGATTGCCATGATCGATATAACATGAAAATTTAACATGATATAAAGTATTGGAGAATGTTGTGCTAATAATTCTAAGGGACTACTTCTAAAAGATAAGTGCAATTACTTTGGTTGTGGTATATTGAATTGAGAGGGTGTCAAAGTTTAAATTTGCATTCAGCAAAACTGTATTTACGAATGGTACTTTGGCAAATCGCCACCTAGAATTGCATGTTGTGCATTAATGATCAAGTGGTGTATATAACATGGATGACACTGGCAATGTTTTCTCATTAGCCTTCATATAAATTATGAGTTTTTTCACCCCCTCTAACATATTGACAAATAATACAATATATTTATTATTTGTTTTCTCTTTTCTTTTTTAAATTGTTCCCAACCTGATAGTACTTGCACTTATCTTTTTTCTTTTTTGTTGTTCTACACAACAATTGGTTTTAGCTATTAAAATAGGTTATAGCTTCCCAAGGATTAAGCAAATTCATTTGCCATATGAGGGAAGCTATTACGACATCCAATAGGACCTTATCTAGATATACTTAATCATTTGGATTCTAATATATATACAATAGTATTTATGTGTATATATAGACGGTTCCATACCTCTCCATTATATTATATACTAGCGACTTGCCCGTCAAAAAATGACGGCAATGTGATGTATATGTTTGTCAAGTTGTTTAGTTATTAACATATATTTTTGACACTTGTAAGTATTGTAATATGAATGTGTATTTTTGTAAAATGTTGATGTAATGGTTTTTTAAAATGTAATTAGTATCTGAAGAATTGTTAACTTTAATATACATTGAATGAATAGGAAAGCAAAAAGTAAAAAGCCTTCATTAAACGTCGCGAATTTTAACATGAAGTTTAAAATATATGTAAGCAATATCCTTCAAAGTATATATTTTTAAACTTGAACTTTATTTTTTATGTAAGTTTAGAAGTTGACAAAACATTGGTATAATTTTGAACATTATAAACAGGAACATAGTGAATACATTTTGTAACCTAATTTTTTATTAAAAGTATTAACATTTGAATGTAAAAACAATTGACCTTTAAATGAATCAGTATTAAAATTCAATTTCTATCACAATAATTGTTAACTTGAATATACATTGAATGTAGAGGAAGGAATACAGTAAAACTCTTCTTAAAACGTACGTAATTAAAGTAATTCATTACTGAGCACATAAACTGGCGATAAACATTAATGTAGGTAGTAATCTTAAGATAACAGACAATATTTACATTGTGACTTAAAAGGTGCTTGACCTCTTAACATCCACTTTGTAATCTGTTGAATGAAATAACTTGAAAATATATTTTTTAAACTTGTAACATTAGAAACATTAACATAGTGACTTAACATTTTAACATAATTTTTACTAACAATGCAAGGCAAGTATTTTGTGAGGCGAATCATTCATAAACATGACTTCCATTAATTATGACTGAATTAAACAACCAATTGTTATGCATTTTGGAATGCTTTTAAAAAATCTTGGCATCTTTAATTTGTATCCTTCAAAGTTATAGTACTTCATAGTAGACAATGTTTTTAGTAAAAATACGTCCATCTTCTAATAAATCACCTTGACTTTCATTGTTTTCAATGTAAACTTTAATAGCCTGTGGATTTTTGCACCGTGACAACGCAACGTACAATTGACCATGTGCAAAAACTGGTTCTTCCAAGAAAATACCCACAGATTTGAAAGTTTGACCTTGTGATTTATTAATGGTCATGGCAAATGCCATAATAATGGGAAATTGTCTTCTTTGAAGTATAAAAGGGAGACTACTTTCACTTGGTGCTAAATCTATTCTTGGTATGAAAACTCTCTCTCCTTTATGGGTCCCAGTTAAAATTTCAGCATCTATAAAATGGTCCTTTAATTGTTGAACAATTAATCTTGTGCCATTGCATAGGCCTTTTTTGGGGTTCATATTTCGCAGTAACATGAAAATTGCACCTTTCTTTAGCTGCAAAATATGTGGTGGCATTCCAGAAGGAGTTAAAGAGTTTATGAATTCAGTTGAAAAATTTGCCTGACTTTCATTGTCATCAGCAAGTACAGAATCAGCACTGTGATAATTTCTTTGTGGTGCATAATTTTTTTTAAAGATTTCATTATTGAGTATTAATGCATCTTTATTTTTACACGTCAGTATAACTTGGTTGGCAAGCTCGGAATATTCTTCATTATTTATGCTCCCTTCAAATATAGCCGATATAATATCTTGTTGACAAATCATATGAGGTGGGATCTCTACAGTGTCGTCAGGTAAATGTAGTATTTTTTCTGTTCTGCCTTCTCCAATTTTAATAAGCCAATCATTGAAATCAGTTTGGCCTTCTGATCTCATATTTTGTTGCAGTTGAAGATGGGTAAAATGTTTCCATACTGTACTTGACTTTATACATGTTTCGATAATGTCAGTTCGATTTCCATGTACAACGACAGGTAATGTTTGTCTAAAATCGCCACCCAACAACATTACCTTTCCACCAAATGGAAAAATATTATCCATGACTTCACAAAGCAAACGGTCAATACATTGGAGGGCATAGCATGACATCATTGTGGCCTCGGCTATTATAATTAATTTACATTTCTTGAATTTCTTTGCTTGTAAGGATGTCATGCGAATATCTGACACAGAATTTTCTAAAATAGGCACTGGCAGTTTAAATCCACTATGAACAGTTCTTCCACCTTCTAATAAAAGTGCAGCAATTCCAGTAGTGGCAAACGCCATTGCTATTTTTCCTTGTGCTCGTACTGAACTCATTAATAAATTGTACAAATATGTTTTTCCTGATCCGCCAGGTCCATCAAGATAGAAATAACGCTCTGTCACCATGTCATCATCTATAGCATTTTTAATGGCATGAAATGCTTGCAATTGTAGTGTATTTAAAGTTGCAAGTCTTCCTTCTGTTCTTTCTGCTTGTAGTTGAATGTCATAGTCTTCAAAGTTAATGTCATCTATAAGACCTGGATCAGGCAAATTAAAACTTGCACAACTTAATCCATGAGTTAAAAAGACTTCTTGGATTTCCATTAACGCTTTTAAGTGTGCAATGGGTTCATTGTATCGTCGCATAAAGTCTTCAGCCATATTACTTTTAAAAGTCTCCCACAAAGCTAATGCATTTGGAGCATTTGAGAAGATACAAATAAAAGCAAATTGTTCTCTCATCTGTCGTGGCATTTGACATTGTGCTGCTTCTTCTAAACATCTTTCCCACTCTGTATCATCAGCGAGTAAGTTTCTATGTCTTGCAGCTAAATGGAAGGATTCATATACAATGTCATTAACAGTTCTTAAGTGTTCAAAACTTTGTGCTCCAGGAACATTTAAAAGTAATATCCGTAAGCAAAAACGTTCAACATCTCTTGGACTGACTGTGTAAATTCTTGGAATAATTTTATTGCCTCTGGTTTTTCTTGGTCTCCATAATCCATTCACAAAAACATAGTGATATGGAATTTCAATATATAAGTATTGTGTTGCTTCAGCATCAGTGGAATTTAATGCAAACCATGCAGTTAGTGTAGTGTGACGATCTTCACTTTGGGCCAATGCATTCATTTCATTTCCAGCATGGAAATAGACTAAATGTTGTTGTGGCAAATGTACTGCTAACCTATATACTGCATGTGATCTATCATGCATTTCAAATTTTAAAAGCCGCCACATAGCTTCTGGCGCACTGACATAGCGAGCATCTACATGAGATGCAAGTTCATCATGTACTAACTCACTACTTTCAGGGTTGTCTGCACTTTTGACGACTACAGTAGCTGCATCGTAACCTTTGTAAATATATTTGTAGACATATTTAATGGATTTGATGGAAGTGCAGGCTTCTACGTTGATGTGGGCGTTGTACTTCATGAGTAAATGTGGATTGTAGGGTACTACATATCTATTGTCCACTTTTTTTCCACGAATAATGGCACTATCTCCTTCTCTTCTTTTATAAAGTGGATATCCATCACAATTGGCATAGGTTTTGTCTCTACAATCTTTTGGAAATTCTTTGGAACATTTATTATTTTCCATACATGGTGATTGTGGATTAAGGTCACCACAGGGTCCATGAATCATGCGATGAGTAACAATCTCATATAGTCTACCATATAGTTCTGGATCTGGTAGTTCAGCAACAATGACTGCATCCACTTTGTCCGAAATATCTAATTTATCTTTTTCTTGAAGTATTATTAGAAGATGTGCATGTGGAAGGCCTCTTTTTTGAAATTCAATGGTATATACATAAGCAAGACATTTGCCAAATAACTGATTTATAGTGAAGTCACGTATTAATTCATTTAATTTAATCTTAAAAACTCTGGCTACTAAATCTGGTCGATCAGAAGCACTTTGTCCAAGAAGTAGATTTTGTGTGATTTCTGGCCATTGTGGATTACATGTAAATGTCAGAAATAAATCGGGTTTGCCAAATTTAGTGACAATAGCCATAGCATCATTGTATCTTTCTCTCATATTCCGAGGAGATCCTTGAAAGGAAGATGGTAAAATGATGGCTTTGCCAGCTGTCATGTCTCTGCTTGTAGCCACGTCAGCAACATAGTCCATTAATCCAGAATATTGTTCTACACGGAGTTTATCTTGTTGATATTTGATAAAGTTTAAATTATTTGCCTCAACTTGCAAATATGAATCAATAATCCATTGTTGTGTTAGTTTCCCACCACATAAAATTGGATTAAATTCATCTCTAATGGCAATTTGAGCAACTTTAAATTCAAGCATAGAAACATTATTTCGGATTCTGGCTTTAGCATTTGGGTAACTGGGAAGGGTTAATTTTGGTTGCCAACCTGCTTCTCCGTGTGGGAAAAAGATGGGATATGTCATTGGATCTAAATTTGGACTTAAGATACTCATATTAATAAACGGTTGCTCCTCATTTCTGGGATATATTCGAATGTCTCTTTGAAATGGTGGTTCTCCTTCATCATTCTGAAAGACCATTGCAACCTCATTTGATGTTGGCAAGTTATAACGACGTTTATCAGTATGTCTGTCTCTTTTAAGCACCATATTAACCTTTGGCATGGGTAATTGATGTCTTTGTGCATGAAGTAGTTGTTCATTTTCTACTTCTGCCAATTTTTTGTAAGCTTTACTGTAGGGATTGTTGTCCATAATGTTATTTAGCTCTATGAAAACACTGGGTAAGCATTTTTTATTTTCTTCCATCTGCATACGTTGGTCAACAGCTTCCATTGTATCTAGGACATATAGTTGAGCGAATTTTCTTTGATTTCCTTCCTCTGGATGTAAATGGGAAGTGTGATGATAAATTTGTCCTTGGACTTTAAAACAGTAAGGACCATGTCCTGGTACATTAGCAGCTAATGTTGCCCCCATGGATGCAAAGGATATGGCACTATTGTAGGATCTTATGTTTGTCTTAAAATTTTTGTAGTTTGGAAAAGTAGGTTCAGTCATAATGTTTTGTAAATAGAGAGGAAATTGTTTCTTTTCTGGAAGTTTGAACTTGCCTTTTTGACAGCAACTAATAAATTGGCCATCTCTGGGTCTCTCCTGTTTAAAATAATAAGCCTCACAAAACTGACATTGAGTAGTCATGTCCCCACAACTATGAACCTCTACTGCTAAAGACTTGAGTAGAGGACAATTTGCAAAGCATATAGGATTTTGACTTTCATATTCATCAGGTGAAATGTCATATAATGTTTCAACAACAGGTTCTAAATGTTTTGTTTTTTTCGTTGCTTTTCTTGGTATATATTGTATTGTTTGAGGTAAAATGTCATGTAATGTTTCATGAAACGGTTCTAAATGCTTTGTTTTCTTTGTTGCTTTTTTTGGTATCTCTTGTATTTTTTCTGGTAAAATGTCATCTGATGTTTGAGCAACAGGTTGTAAATGCTTTATTTTCTTTGTTGCTTTTTTTGACATATCTTTAATTTCTGCAAGTGACAGTCTTTTGCTTGCAATTCTTTTGCGTTCTTTTTCTCGTCGAATTTCCTTCTTCTCCGGTGTCTGCTGGCTGTCTGCTCTCTGTCGTCGTTCTCTAGCTTGGCGTCTTTTCTTTTCTTGTTTACTCTCGTTATCAGCCATGTTAATCTGTAAAAATAAAATAATGTACCATTAGTTTATTTTGAGATGTTAAGTTGTTTTTCATGACAAATAGTTATCAATAGTGTGTTAACATTTTATACTTAATCAATTTCAATGCGGTCAATTGAATAAAAGTCTAAATAAGGCCATCAGATAATTATTTAAAGAAGTTTTTATTTATTAAACATGTATCCAAAAGCAAGTGTTTCAGTAACTAAAAAGGTATTTTCAAAAAGATGTTATGTCCTTATTTACAGCACTATTCAATTTGTCAAATGGCAATTAAATTAGGGTTTAGGACTGGATGTTACAATGACAAATTGTATAGATTCTGTGTTTTTAGACTTTTTTGGACTATGCCAATTTTTTTTTTAAGTTTATATTGAAGTTTGTATTTACTGTTAAAGATTATTGGCCCTAAAAGACAAATAAGAGATAGATGAAAAATGTGTTAGTTATATTTTCTCAACAGTTATAGTTACCGGTGGTTTATTTTAAATTTTATTTTCTGTTGACATCGATGCAAAGCTAAGATCTTTATTTTTTTTTTCTCTTTTTTTACTTTTTATACTGTACCTTGGTTGAAGTTTGATTTCAAGCAAAATTCTTTGTTGGTCCTGTGTTGAAAGCCTTCGTCCGATGGTCTGGTCCTGTGTTGAAAGTCCTCGTCCGATGGTGTAGTCCTCTGTTGAAAGTCCTCGTCCTCTGGTCTGGTCCTCAGTTCCAACTCCTGTTCCGATGTTCTTGACGCAGTATCTGTTATAAAATAAAAATGAAAATGTTATGTTATTTGAATGTCTTTGTATTAATGAAAAAATGCCATTATTTCTGTGTTTTTCTACAATCCTTTTTGGTGCGCCGCAATTTTGGTATGCTTCTGTAGGCTTTTTTCTAAGGCTTATAGGTGGTTAAACATTAAAGAAGAATATTAATTAATTTTTCTCTTTTTTTACTTGTTATACTGTACCTTGGTTGAAGTTTGATTTGAAGCAGAATCTTTGTTGGTCCTGTGTTGAAAGCCTTCGTCTGATGGTCTGGTCCTGTGTTGAAAGTCCTCGTCCAATCGTCTGGTCCTCTGTTGAAAGTCCTTGTCCAATGGTGTAGTCCTCTGTTGAAAGTCCTCGTCCAATGGTCTGGTCCTCTGTTGAAAGTCCTCGTCCGCTGGTCTGGTCCTCAGTTGAAACTCCTGGTCCGATGTTCTTGACGCAGTATCTGTTATAAAATAAAAATGAAAATGTAATTTTATTTGAATGTATTTGTATTAACTAAAAAATGACATTATTTCTGTGTTTTTCTACAATCCCATTTGGTGCCCATCACTTTTGGTATGCTTATTTAGGCCTTTTTCTAAGGCTTATAGATTGTTAAACATAAAATAAGAATATAAATGTAGTTTGGTATGTGTTTGTGTGAGTTTTCGTACAATCCTGTTTGGTGCGCACCACTGTTGGTATGCTTATCTAGGCTTCTTTCTAAGGCTTATAGGTTGTTAAACATAAAATAAGAATATAAATGTAGTTTGCTATGTGTTTGTGTGAGTTTTCGTACAATCCTGTTTGGTGCCCACCACTGTTGGTATGCTTATTTAGGCTTCTTTCTAAGGCTTATAGGTTGTTAAACATAAAATAAGAATATAAATGTAGTTTGCTATGTGTTTGTGTGAGTTTTTGTACAATCCTGTTTGGTGCCCACCACTGTTGGTATGCTTATTTAGGCTTCTTTCTAAGGCTTATAGGTTGTTAAACATTAAATAAGAATTTAAATGTAGTTTGCTATGTGTTTGTGTGAGTTTTCGTACAATCTTGTTTGGTGCGCACCACTGTTGGTATGCTTATTAATGTTGTTTTGTAATGCTTATAGGTTGTTAAACATAAAATAAGAATGTAAATGTAGTTTGCTATGTGTTTGTGTGAGTTTTCATACAATCCTGTTTGGTGCGCACCACTGTTGGTATGCTTATTAATGTTGTTTTGTAATGCTAATAGGTTGTTAAACATAAAATAAGAATCTAAATGTAGTTTGCTATGTGTTTGTGTGAGTTTTCATACAATCCTGTTTGGTGCGCACCAATGTTGGTATGCTTATTTAGGCTTCTTTCTAAGGCTTATAGGTTGTTAAACATAAAATAAGAATGTAAATGTAGTTTGCTATGTGTTTGTGTGAGTTTTCATACAATCCTGTTTGGTGCGCACCACTGTTGGTATGCTTATTAATGTTGTTTTGTAATGCTAATAGGTTGTTAAACATAAAATAAGAATCTAAATGTAGTTTGCTATGTGTTTGTGTGAGTTTTCATACAATCCTGTTTGGTGCGCACCAATGTTGGTATGCTTATTTAGGCTTCTTTCTAAGGCTTATAGGTTGTTAAACATAAAATAAGAATGTAAATGTAGTTTGCTATGTGTTTGTGTGAGTTTTCGTACAATCCTGTTTGGTGCGCACCAATGTTGGTATGCTTATTTAGGCTTCTTTCTAAGGCTTATAGGTTGTTAAACATAAAATAAGAATGTAAATGTAGTTTGCTATGTGTTTGTGTGAGTTTTCGTACAATCCTGTTTGATGGGCACCACTTTTGTTATACTTATGTAGTGTTTTTTCTAATGGTTATAGGTTGTTAAACATTGAAAAAGAATATGAATTTAGTTTGCTATGTGTTTGTTACAATCCTGTTTTGTGTGTACCAGTTTGTGTGTACCATATGTTGCATACTTTGGCCCTCATTCAATTGCAGTTTGGCCAATTCAATAGGGTTCTAAATGTGCTTATTTTGAGCCCTATTGAATTGTCCAAAATATCAATTGAATGAGGGCCTTTGGTTGCTGCATTTGTTATATTGTGAGGGCCTCATTGAATTTGGTTTTTCGCAATGGAATTTGGCTCAATATGAGCACAGAGCATCTTTTTTTACAGAAGTTTTTAGTTAGTGAACTTGTATCCAAAAGCAAGGTCTTCACTAACTAAAAACTTCTGTTCAAAAATATGCTCTGTGCTTATATAGAGCCCTATTGAAATGGGCAAATCACATTTGAATGAGGCCCTCGGCCATTAAACATATTTAGGTCCTGAATCAATTGCGTTTTGACCAATTGAATAGGGCTCTATATAAGCACATAAAATATTTGTTGACAGAAGTTTTGAGTTAGTGAAGACCTTGATTTAGTATCGAAGTTCAGTAACTAAAAATGTCTGTCTAAAAAATCTGTTATGTGCTTATATAGAGCCCTATTCAATTGACCAACTCACAATTGAATGAGGCTCATGGTTCGGTTCTTTTTTATACTTAAATACTTTACCTTGATTGAAGTGTGGAATGACAGAGGGTCCCCTCCTGCCAATCTTAATCCGCCGGTCTTCTTGTAGTGTCTGTTTGAAAAATAAAGTGAAATAGTGAATTATAGAATTTTTTATTTGTATTTAGCAAAGCATGGCCTTTTCAGCATTTAAAGTATTTTTGTATCTTACCTCTTCTTCTTTGTTGGTGTTCTTTAAAAGGGATTGTGCTTCACAGTGCACGGTGCAAATTGTTGAGAGACGCTGTTGATGCAGAGTCTGTTTGAATATTAAAAAAAGTAGAAAGATTGAGCTTTAGGTGATCTATTGAATTGCAGTAAATTAATGTCATTTAAATATAGTTCTGTAATTATTTTCAATTAACATTATTTTTCGGTGGTGGCTACACACATATGTCACATACATGAAGCACATTTCCATAGGTGAAAGTAATTTTTTTGTGTGCGTGTGACATATCACTATACATGAATCATATTTTAATTGTTAAATTAACCTTATTTTTAATTTTGGCCAACATACATAAATGTGTGTGTGACATGTGACTATAGATGATACACATATATGTGCGTGTCACATATCAGTATACATGACTCATATTTTAATAGTCCCAACTTATTTTTTTCTAATGTAATTTAAATGTAGTTGTTTAATTAGTTTGTTTTAAGATAATTTTGTTGCAGGGGCAATACACATAAATGTGCGTGTCACATGTCACTATACATTATACACATAAATGTGCGTGTCACATGTCAGTATACATTATACACATAAATGTGCGTGTCACATGTCAGTATACATTATACCACATAAATGTGCGTGTCACTTGTCAGTATACATTATACGCATATATGTGCGTGTCACATGTCAGTATACATTATACGCATATATGTGCGAGTCACTTGTCAGTATACATTATACACATATATGTGCGTGTCACATGTCAGTATACATTATACGCATATATGTGCGTGTCACATGTCACTATACATTATACACATATATGTGCGTGTCACATGTCAGTATACATTATACCACATAAATGTGCGTGTCACTTGTCAGTATACATTATACGCATATATGTGCGTGTCACATGTCAGTATACATTATACACATAAATGTGCGTGTCACATGTCAGTATACATTATACACATATATGTGCGTGTCTCATGTCAGTATACATTATACGCATAAATGTGCGTGTCACATGTCAGTATACATTATACGCATATATGTGCGTGTCACATGTCAGTATACATTATACGCATATATGTGCGTGTCACATGTCAGTATACATTATACACATAAATGTGCGTGTCACATGTCAGTATACATTATACACATATATGTGCGTGTCACATGTCAGTATACATTATACGCATAAATGTGCGTGTCACATGTCAGTATACATTATACGCATATATGTGCGTGTCACATGTCAGTATACATTATACGCATATATGTGCGTGTCACATGTCAGTATACATAAACCTCTTTTTCTTATTTAATTTTTTTTTTGATGTCCTGTCTTGATAATAAAATGTAATATATTATAGCTTACCTCTCAGTTGTAATTTGCACAATGTAAAGTAGTAAATTAGGAAAGAATTATCTTCTCAAGTTTTAGCAGCAGTTATGTCTGAAGTCACTCTGTTCATCACCTGAGGAGAAATGTATTTTTCTCTGTCAAATAGTCAGTATTTATAAACTTGTAGAACATTCTGGAAAGTTAGACCGTTAGAACGCAATACGCATGCGCTATTTGCGTTCCAGCTTACAATTTGCGTTCCATCCGCCATTTTGTGCGTAGTAGTGGTTAAAATGGTGTTTAATATCAGTGTGATCCGTTCCGCATAGTATGTGTTTCATTATTGCGAGTAAGTGTAGTGTAGTTACGTCTGGAGCCTCGTTTTCGTTTTGTTCGGCGGCCATTTTTTCTCTCGCTTAGCCGATTTTCGGCCGTTTAAACTCTTTGTTTTGGACTTAAATGGACGTGTAAATGAACTTTTGGAGGTTCCGGATGCCCCCCCGTGCTGTAAGTAAGCTTTTTATGTGTTTGTTGTGTTTATTTCTTGTGTTTGTGATGTTTTGATGCGCGGCGGTTGGAATGGGTTTTTTTCTGATGCGGCCGTATTTTGTTGCGATGTTGCCGTATATTTTTGCGATATACGCAGTTAGCTTTTACGTGTACGACGCAGTGTATTTGTTTCTAAGTCGTGCGTATGTGTGTTAAGAGCGCGTGAAGGGCCTTTTTTACTGTTTTTTTGTTAAGTCTTGCGTCTGTGTGTCTGGGTGTAAGCGGGTGTGAGGCAACTTTGAGTTTTTTTTTGTTATGAAGTTGTGTGTGTGTGTATGTGTGTGTTAACACAGCCGATGTTGGGATGCTCCCA
Organism: Discoglossus pictus; assembly: GCA_027410445.1. Classification (NCBI taxonomy): domain Eukaryota; kingdom Metazoa; phylum Chordata; class Amphibia; order Anura; family Alytidae; genus Discoglossus; species Discoglossus pictus. The sequence continues at coordinate 59,481,803 of CM050171.1, forward strand.
CCACCGCAAATGCGGAGCCTCGCTTCGCGAGGATCCGCATTTGCGGGGACGTTGTTGGGTTTTTGTTGGCTGGGCGGTTGGGTTTATTCTGTTAAAAAGTCGTGTGTGTGTATGTGTGTGTTAACAACACAGCCGACGTTGAGCCTCCACCTCCGCAAATGCGGACCCTCGCTTCGCGAGGATCCGCATTTGCGGGGACGTTGGGATGCTCCATCACCGCAAATGCGGGCACTCGCTTCGCGAGGACCCGCATTTGCGGGGAACTGCGTCCCTCGCTTCGCGAGGGACGCAGTTCTTGCGGGCTCGCTATGCGAGCCCGCAAGCGTGAGCAACGACCTGTACGCTCACAACTATATATGTGATATTTTGGGTGTGTAATATATCGTTTCTATTGTATCATATCCAATTGTGACTAGATATGGTTAATATTAATAGCTTTAACAATATCCACTTAGCCATTTAAATAATTCCAGTTCTCGTTACAATTTATTTATTTATACAAGAGTGTTAAGCACTTAGGAATTACTATATAGTGATTACCATTTACATAATAATTCTAAGACCTAACATCACTTTCACTCTTCATAAAAGTACAGTATTGCTTTTTTATTTGCTTTTAAAATGCTCCAATTTGTCATTAAGCCCTTTGTGAGACCTCCTTGGTACCAGTAACTTGTGGTTAGATATTTGCCATTTGAGGGCTTGACAGAGTGGTCAGCGAAGGGGAATCAGAGCAATTATTATCGTTTATTATCGTTTATTTATAACGCGCCAACATATTCCGTATATTGAATATCGATTTGCGATTTAAGCGTTCGGGACTCTTGCGCCCGTGAAGGATTAAAGGCTCGGAGGTCATTGACTTGCAATTGGACAAATCGCAATGGATTGCAGCTCGCAGCACGTAACTCAATCGGAGCCCACAAACATAAGCCAATTGAATAGCAAAATAACTTGCAACCTCCACTTGTGAGCCTGAATCTCATGAACGGCTAATTTGACACAGCACCCAACCCCTCTCAGTACCCACCTCACATGGCACCCATCCCTATTTGCTTTTCTCCCCCTCACAGAACCCATCCCCAGTGTGCTGAACTATTGTAGCTTCTGTAGAAGTGCTCTCTTTTAAACAGGCACAGACCAATTTCTGGCCTGGGGGGCCTTGGTGGCTTAGGCTGAAGAGGGTCCTGGAGTAACCTTCCTGTGGTAGTTACTTGCAGGGTGGAGATAGGATCAGTATCACAGCCACCAGCCACAGTCACAGTTCTAATCTAGGTGCCTTACATTACAGGACATTTATTCTATGTAACAATTTGACGATATAGAGCAATATTTGGATTATACACACAATAAGCTGTATAATTGTGGATTTTGTAAATCAAGAGAAGACCCAGCAGCGTATATCTCAAATAATAATAGGGATGTACCATATGCCTTTTATGTGGGAAACAGTGAAAAGGAATACAGACTACTTCTGCACTGCTTTACAAGGCTATAAATACATAATTACTTTGAAGTGTACTCTACTGCCATCTAGCTGCCAACTGCAATTATAATGTCTTCAGTAATACATAACTGTCACGATCGGCTACTTCAATTGGACTTGGTAAGAACCTGGTTCAAACCTATCCAGCAGAATCGTGCGGTCCTTTTACACCACTGATAGCAGAAGATGGACCAAACACCGGTACCACGCCCTGGAGCTTGCTTCAGCAGACCAGAATATCACGAACACCATATAATCTCTTAGAATTAGGATAAAATGCACAGAATGACACTTACACCTTGTTTATGTAAGTTCAGACACAACTGCCATACCTTTATTAATTGTCACATTTTATACAATTGTCTGGCCAATCACAGCAAGCCCCATCCCTAAATATTAGGCTGCCCCCTGCTTACTGGGAACCCTGTACATCTGATGAGCTCAGGGCTTTAATCTCATCCTGGTGATTATATTTAGGGGGGAGGGGGAGCTGGGTGAGCCATCATAATATAACCACACTGTAACACAATCAAAATACATACAATTTATATGTAATTTTAACCATAAGTAATACAAAAATACATAACTATAACAATAAAACAGGGTAACTCTGGCCAGTCAGGCCCAGGCCATAGTGTAAAATAGTGCAGTCAGCCCTTGGGCATGACACTAACTGTAGGAACATATAAAGCAGGCAAGCTGGCTGGAATCTCTAAGAGATGTTCTTCAAAAAAAAATCAAGATTATTGCTCTACAAAACAAACTGTGCATGCTTGCTACCTCGCTACTCCAGATAAACAATTACCAAAAAGTTAAACAGAGACTTTCGCACCCAGCACTAAAGAAGATATTCAAGACTTAAAATAAATAATCTCCTCTTTCAGATTAGAAATTATAGTTTAGACATAAATAATTTCTCTGACATTAAAAGCAGAAATAACACCATTAAATACCAACGTTTTTGAATTAGAAGTCAATTATAATACCCTTCTTAAGTCACATATATAAATGGAAAATTATCTGATTGTGCTTAAAGAGGAACAAAAACAATTTAAAATCATACAAGAGGATCTAGAAAATAGATAAAAAGTAGGCATCAAGGGTTGGGAGAGAGATCTTAAGGTGACATAGTCAGACAAAGTTTGGGTTAAGATGTTTAAGGAGGTGAAAAGGTCAGCTATCAACTCCTCATATATAGAGTTGTTTTTTTAGACAATTCATAGATGGTATATGACTTCGGTAAAAATGAGAAAGTTTAATTCTTATATAGATAACTTATGCTGGAAAGGCTGTGGCCAGGTAGGCTCGGCCATTCATCTCTGGTGGGGTTGTCATAAAGTGAAATATTACTGGAATATAGTCTTTACAGAATTGACCAATGTGTTAGGGAAATGGATTTTGTGTACCCCAGAAGTGGTACTGTTTCATATGAATCTTGATTACTTATCTATTGAGGATAAATTGATGATTATTCATATTCTATTGGTAGCCAAATCTCTGTTGGTTAAGTATTGTAACAAACAAAAAGTTCCCTCATGGTCTGAGTTGGAAAATGGTATAGATCATAACAGAGAGTTAATGAGTAGCCCAAAGACCTTTTCTATGCATAATAGCAACAGGACCTTTAAATGGTCTAAAAGGAAAAAAATATTCAAATGCAAGGTCCATTAAGGAATAACTAAAAATGTGGTTTACATCTGTATCCACGAGTTGGCTGAGAAGTAAATTTCCCATATTAGATTACAGTATATAATTTGTAATAATATTATTGGTCATTGGAACCATGTGTGTTTGGCTGATTTATATCTGATCTTTACCAGAATTGGATTTTCCAATTTAGTGTTTTTTCGTTTTATGACTGTATATATGTAGTGTTGATTTTTGTATTGTTTTAAAATTCTTGAAATAAAAAAAAAGAGGATCTAGAAAATAGATGTCAGATGTCAAACATTAGAATTCATTATTTATCGTAGTCAGTACAAGATTTACCTCTATACATGAGATTTATGTGCCAAGATTTTACCAGATCTAAGTGAAGAACTTAGAATGGACAAGATTCATAGAGTCCTAAGAGCTCCGCTGTCCTCCAATGAAAGACCAAGAGATGTGATTGTCAGATTCCATTATTTTTCCACAAAAGTCATATTCATGAAAGTATATGGTGTTCCTAGAATTTAAGGAGGTCAACCAGCTATCTTCTCGGAACTGTCACCTACTACCTTATACAAAAGGAAACTCCTGAAACCATTTTTAGAGGCGATTACAAAGCATGGATACAAGTATACTTGGGGTTTTCCTTTTAGACTGATTATATCAAAAGAAGGGAGACATCACTCTTCCATTCATACTCCAGAGGAAAGTGAAGAGATGCTCCATTTGTGAAACTTACCAATTCCAAACAACTAGGGCCAAAATCTAAATTCCCTAATACAAAGCAGACCAAAAGACCATCCATACTCAAACAACAGAAGAGACACCAGATCAGAAGTAAATGAAGAAGAAATCCCACACCACAATGAAATCGAATGTGCAGAAAACCTCATGGACTCTTATAAGTAACAAGCTGAGTTAACCATGTGCCTCGTCTGTAAGACTGTTGAAAAATATTCTTATGTCATTTTATTTGTATTCTTTGTTTTCACAATAAAAATATATATATAAAGAAAATCATACTCTTGGTTCTTTCACAATTTGAGGATAGATAGATAGATAGATAGAGGTACAACAGATCTATTATATGGTATCAGACATTTCTTTCAAGAAAGACGCTTTCTTTGCTACTTTGGCATTTACCAAGTGTTAAAACATACAGTTTTACATCTTAAAAGTAATATATTTGTATCAGAACAGGTAATAATAAATGTAGCTACTACTACCATGTATTTCCTATACTGTACAAATAATTCTAGAATCTGTCAACTTAAATGATTGCCACTCATGTCAGTTTTTCATAGCTTGAAATTGTATGAATGAATGTAATTTATATCTTAAGATTGGTAAAAGTGCACAGATTGATGAACTTGTAGCACATGCTCTGCGGGATGTTATAGAATAGAATCCACTGTACATTGTAGTTCGGTCTTATGTTCTGGGACAGGGGTCTTTAAGGATACATGTATTTGGTGTTAAAATACTCTGGTTTTACAGTTGGATATTTGTCCTAGTTCAAATTTTAGACTTAATACAAATGTGACATAACTATAAACAATAATCATATGTGCAGGGATTCACTTGTGAGCGCTTAGTTTAGAGATGGTGTTATGGGATGTTAGAGACTGACCAGGGGAAGTGACTTATTTCTGTATAGTGATGGGATCCTCATCATGTAGGATGGAGAAATATCTGCCAATAAGACCTACGATTCCAGACCTGACCTCAGAGACCACCATCAGGCCATGGTTTTAACAGAATCAAATGCCCACATCACTGGTTTGAATGCTGCAGATAATTGGCTACTGTACTGGTCATCCAATAGAAATTGAATTCATTAGATACCGATTAGCATTAAAATCAATATTTGAAGTAAGCACATTTTAAAACAATCATTTGAAATTATCATTATTGTTTTCGCAAATGTACTTCTCCACACATAGTTGTTCTTGCAGGCGAAAAAGGATCTGCCCAGAAGAAGGTTCTAATTATTCTCTGACCACTGTATGTATGCCTGACATAGCCCCTCAAGGATAGTAGGTAGATAAAAAAAATATATCAAGAAAACAAATAAACATCCTTTCAGGAAAGGCCTGCTGGGCAGACCCCCTACGCCATGGATATCTCATTAGGGGCGAAGAATAGTATTGTTGCTTAAGTCCAAAACACCAAACTTCAAGTGTAAGACTTAAAAACTACAATATTTTTCTATGAATAGTAATTGTATTGGTATCAGAAGCAAAATATTTAAAAACTCTTGTATGACTACTGCCAAAAACAAGTACAAAATGTGTAAAAACTCATATATCAAACTCTTAATCGTGATATAATGGTTTTCAAATGAAGCTGTATTAGTTTTTACAGTACTCAAACACTTTACCTTGAGTCAGCAGGGGCCGGCTTTACCTAAGGATTTATTTAGAGTAGGAGGTAATGTTTAAGAGCCCGAATGGACCAACAAATACAAACTCTCCCTAAATAATCAGGCTGTGTTTCCTTTTAAGATTAAAATGTCTAAAGAGCCCAGAAGGAATAATGTTACATTTGTGGTTGCAGCAAAAATATGTAATTGTCATTCACAGAGGTTTGTTCCTGGCAGAAGGCAGCTCCAGACAACCAGTACCTAGGGGAAAAAAAACTTATATTGCATAGAGCTGGTTTCCGCACCACCTTTAGGTTGGAGTTACTCCTATCTTCTTCAGTGTAACGTTTCCACACAAATTATATAACTTTTTTTTTTTTCTTTAATTACAAGGAAAACTTGTTTCTACAGATCTTTATATCTTAAATGTTCTAAAAGCTAAACTATTACGTTGAACCCTATTCTGATTCATCTGATGAGTAAAAAAAAATAAAAAAATAAAAAAAAGAAATATACATGTGTAGGATAAGTGTCTGCAGTTTGTGATTATATATAAAAATAAATTTAAAAAAAAAGGAGGGGAAAAAAAAAAGACAAAAAATATGAATTTAGTTAGCTTACATCTCTGTCACATCTCAGACTTCCTGTTATACACTATGAATGTCTGATCTTTTTAAACAATTTAATGACACTACTATCCACTCATAAATCAGCTTCAAGATCTCAGCAGCTGTGGGTAGAAGAACCATATTTTGTCAGATTTACACCGGAAAAAGAAAAAAAAAAAAAAAAAATTAGGAAGTTCCACAGAAAACCTGAATTGACGCTCATATTAAGTGAGCACTATTTGGAATATAACAATGTAAATATCTTAAAATTTTTTCTATAAATTTTCACTGAGAAATAAAATAAAATAGTGTTTGTGCGTAAGTTCAGTGCTGGTTCAGTGCTGCAGACTAGGGGTGTTTGCTCCATTTAAGTCTATGTCATGCACCTTGGTTGTCAGCAAGCGCCGCCCAAGAGACCAGTGCCTCCATACTGAAGAGGTTGTTCCAGCTGATAAGGTGCTGGCTTTAAGTGGTAGGAGCCCATCATAGGGAAGGAGAGGTCATCTGCTCTTACTGGCCCCCGGCTTCTCCCATAGAGCATCTGATCCCCTCACACCCCCTGTATATGGCCTCTGGAACAGCGAGGGGGCACTATAGAGTTTATGATAAAACATTTTAAAAGGTATGATTTTATAGCTTTTTTAAATCTTATAAAAACCACTTTTAGATAATTTTAATATAAAACGTTCACAATGTGTAAAGCACTTGCAATGACTTCAATGGCCCTTTAATGTGCACAATGTTATGTTTTTTTGATATAAGTGGAACATCTTCAGGTTGCTGAAAACCACAGAATTACATTGTACTGTAGATTTTATTTTAAAAAAGTATGCAGTGATTGTGTTTAGGAGAATGTCTGAAGATATGAGACCTGGGACAATGTAACAGAAATTAAAAACATATGAACAATAATAAATTTGTAATTAATTACCTATAAACATATTTTTATCAGTACTCTGCAATCACAGCCCACATGCATAGGCTGAGCCACAACCGTTAGCAGACCAATCTACACATTCAAACAAATCAATTTTATTTAGAGATCTGTAACAATGCTTGAAATTTAAACCTAGACACCAAGGCCAGACAACTGCACAGCCACACATTTTAAAATGCTCCCTGTTGATTATTTCATGTGACTGGACATTCACCATAAACTGGTACTGAGTGACATCTGAGCGAAATTTCATTAAGTACCAAAACTTTTAAATCACAGAATTTTACTATATATAAAATTTTCAAGAAATATACATGGGCACAAGCTTACGAACAAAGCAGATGTTAGTTCAGGTGGGTACTGTTTCCATGAATTACCTGTAGGGTGCAGTACAATCTACAGTCAACCTAAAAAAAGACTGCAACTCAAGCCAGTTTTTCATAGCTTAAAAACCATATAAATATGTTTAATTTACTGAAACGGTGCACACAACTATGTATATTAAGTTCTGTCAAACTGCATGAAACATGTAAGGCTTGTGGCATGTGCGCTGTAGGATGGATTTATGGAGAAGGATCCTCTGCAGGTAGAGAGGATCAAGATGTCAGTCCTGTGTCAGCTAGGAGTTTTGGAGAACTCAGTGTGCTTGGTGTTACAACACTCAGCCTTGTTAACTCAGTTTTCAGCGATAAAGAAAGTCAGCCTGGATGTTGGCTCCAATCTCTACTTCCCACTTGTCTCCATTATTTAGAAGCTTTTCTTTGTTATATAGAAGTTCTTCGTGAGTCTCTGTGCTGAACTCAAAGTTTGGGCCCTGTTTGAAAAGAAGCAAAATCACAAGATCAAATCCAAAACCAGCATAGTCACAATATTCAGAGATTGATAACATATCAAGTAGGTGCATTGTGGATGAATGCTTTCTTCACTTAAAACATTTTGCTAAAACTTAAAAAAATAAAAATAGATAGATATTGTACCACCTAATGGTTTCTGGAAATGTAAACCTCTCACCTCCCCCATGGAACTGAACCATTTTTTATACTAGTAATTATTGGGGCCAACAATTGAGAGTCTGTACAAAACATTGATTTATATGCAATAAATATTTAGTCCCCTTAGGAGGTTGTGCAAGAACTGTGCAAGGAAGTTAAAGGCCTAAATACAAACATTTAAAACACACACACACACATAATAAAATTAAAAAAATAGGGGGGGGGGGGGGGGGGGGCGGCGGGGGGGGATTCAATTCTTTATTATAAATTGTTTTAATGAAAGCAGGAGAAATATGGCTTTTCCATTAAAACATGATAAAGACTCACTTACTAGTACAGAACAAAATCATGCACCATTTAAAATGTGATGCCAACAGCACCTTAAGGTAAGGTTATACCTCTGACTTCCTTAAAGTAGTACAGCAAAGTCCTCAGTTATTGTAGAAATGAAACACATAAATAGAATTGGAAAATACATTTGAAATATGGTCTCTCTGGATAAACTTTTGAGATAATACAGCATAATTCACTATAAATATAAAAAGTTCATTTATTATTTTTTTTGCCGTTTGGATATTTAAAATAATTTCTAAGTTATATATAGTTATTTCTTTCATGTTTTACAGAATTCTCTCTAACTAAATGTTTGGGTTTATGCCTTTTTTTCCTCCAGGTAAATATATTGAATGTTTTAATGTTTGTCATTTTGTAATCATGTTTTGTTTTTCATGAAAAGTAAAAAATCTAAAATTAACATAAATAACTGCAGTTGTTTTGTAAGTGGAAGGGAAGTTATTTACTGTTGACTGTTAATTTGTGCTTAATATGCCTAACTACCTAACACTTCCACTCAACATGTGTAATAACTTTGACCTTTGCTATGACACTTTAAAGGGTCGGTTTTCTACATGGAGCTTTGAATAACCTTTTTTGCTATTGGGCAAAATGTTTTTAGAAAGTATAAAAATTAAACATAGCCCTTTTACATTTTTCAGATTGATATGCCATTCTTTACTGCAAGCTTAAATTTTCTTTAGCGTACTGCTCCTTGCACATTATGTATCAGGAGGGTGTGTGTGCGCGCCTGTAAACGAATGAGCTTCCCATTAGTCTTAATGAAAGTACTAGAAGTTTTAGCTGCCATATTTTTCAAAGTCCAAATAGAAGCTCCTGTGCATTCAAAGTCTCCTCCCACCTCGGAAAATTGATCAGGAGGAATTAAAATGCCACCTTCCACTGCGGGACACTTACATATATAAAATAAAACATTTAAGGTTGTATTTTTTTTCTAAAATGGTTTCCTTCATTTTAAGTGTAGTTCTTCTAAATAGTACATTTTAATCATTTCTAGAAAGAAAAAAAATAAAATAATTTATACTCGAGTCACTCTCCCCCCCCCCCCCCCCCCGTGTCTCTCTAACCCCCCATGTCTCTCTACCTCCCCCCTCCTCAACCTAAACCCCCCTGAGGATGAGGAGGGAGGTTGAGGATGAGGAGGGAGGTTAAGGAGTGGGGTTGAGGAGGGTGATAAGGGAGGGGGGGGTGTCTCTCTACCCCCCCCCCGTGTCTCTTTCCCTCCCCCCTCCTCCACCTAAACCCCCCCGAGGATGAGGATGGGGGGGGGGGTTTGAGGATGAGGAGGGAGGTTGAGGAGTGGGGTTGAGGAGGGTGAAAGAGACACAGGGAAGGGAGAGGGGAGAAGAGACACAGGGAAGGGAGAGGGGAGAAGAGACACAGGGAAGGGAGAAGCAGAGACACAGGGAAGGGAGAAGAAGAGACACAGGGAAGGGAGAAGAAGAGACACAGGGAAGGGAGAAGAAGAGACACAGGGAAGGGAGAAGAAGAGACACAGGGAAGGGAGAAGCAGAGACACAGGGAAGGGAGAGGGGAGAAAAGACGAGACACAGAGAAAGAGGGGGACACAGAGGGCAGCACATTTCCCACCCTCGGCTTATACTTGAGTCACTCATTTTACCCAGTATTTTGTGGTAAAATGGGTGCCTCGGCTTATACTTGAGTATATAGTTTATATATATATATATATATATATATATATATATATATATAGAGCACAAGTGAGCTAAAAGAAGTTGCTCTTTGAGTAGGTAACCAGACCTATAGAAAAAATCATGACATTACTGCTGGAACTTAAATCAGATTTCCATTTAATATGTCTCATGTTCTGCAATAGGTTTGGGGTTCTTTTACCTGTCAAGTATGAGAAGTATCAGAAACTCCATTTACCCTGCAGCTTTTACTCCCAACATCTGAACACCCCAAGAAGAGAAGTTCAGGCAATCCTGAGACTAGATCATGACCCATAATTATTTTTTTTAATTAAATTATTGTTTTTACTTTTAGAAATTGAGGTTAAAAAAAAAAAAAGTTTCATGAAATATCAATCTTTTGGGACGCTTCTGCTTCTTGTTTTATGTGAATTTTTAAATAAAAAAAACAAACAAAAAAAAAACAATTCTCTTAATGGAAAAAAAATATCCTTCTTGATCTCACAACATGGCACTGATTACTCTTTGGATCAATACCATGTCTATACAAGTTTGACAATATACATTTTTTTTAACTTTTTTTATGCAAAAATATATGCAAACCTGTTTTATAAAACCTCTCTTTCTTTGAGGTGAAATCCTTTAGTTTAGAAGAAAAATGGAATAACCGCTTGCATAAAAGGTTCACCTGATAAAGCCTTATGTTGGTTCCTGGGTATTTATAGGAAGTAATCATATACCTGCTGAGGACCTTTTTTATTGAGAAAGGAAGTCTAATTTGGTTAGCCTCTCGTCACAGCTTAATCTCTCCATCCAAGTTATTAATTGTCTTATCCTTCTCTGAACCATTTCTAGCTCTAGTGTATTAATACAGTGGCAGAATTGTACTGGCTTCTCTTGCTTTTACACCCACTTAACACGTGCTAATATCTTACTTGCCTTTGCAGCTGTTCTCCAACATTGAGCACAGTTTTGTATGTGGCTATCCACAAGAAATCCTAAATCCTTTTCCATATCTTACACCCCTATATTTGTTTCATGTTGATTATAAAATGTCATGATTATCTTTCCTTGCCAGAGGGATCATTTTACACCTCTCTGTATTAAATGTCATCTGCCATAGAGCTGCCTATTCACTTAATTTATGGGTATATGATGGTTTTTAAAGGTTGGCTTTTAATAGTTACATAGCCAAAACAACTCTACCAGCAATGCATAAACACAGCACCTACTCCAGTACACTCCCCCTTTTTAAGTGTATGTTTAGACATACATTATATATATATATATATATATATATATATATATATATATACATATATACACACACTTTGCAAAAAAAAACAGTATCTAAGTGTACCAGCTTCCCAGAGCAACTGGTAGGAAAAAAAACAGTAGGGAAAATCAAGAGTGTCTGCAATAATCAAAAAGGCACCGAAGAATAATTAGGTGTTTTAGGTCTGGCAGGCTAGATGGGCCCTTTGACACATTTCTGCTGTCAAATCTATATTTATGAGTCCCTTTCCGCTATACCATATTGCATAATATGGTAATCTATGTAGTCAAATATTTTTGCCCAAGTGAAATGTTTTCCAAGTCATTGTCATTAAACCATAACACTTATTTAATAGTATAATTAAATTATTATTATTAACAAGAGTCATTGTTTATTTTAGCCCTCTGTAGTCAGAAGTCGCTCACCTCTACAATGGCATCTACAGGACAAGCCTCTTGACAGAAACCACAATAGATGCACTTGGTCATGTCAATGTCATATCTTGTGGTGCGTCGACTCCCATCTGAACGTGGCTCAGCTTCTATCGTAATTGCCTACAGATAAGAGAATCCTTTAGCTACCAGGTATTACATGCCACACATATCATCCAGTCTTTGCACCAAAATCACAGCATCCCAAAAGGTGTTAGATTAATCCTGGCAATAGCATCTAATTATACTAGACTAACTCCTATCGGTACCTGAGCTGGGCAAACAGCTTCACAGAGTTTGCAGGCAATGCAGCGCTCCTCCCCTGACGGATATCGACGGAGTGCATGCTCTCCACGGAACCGTGGGCTCAATGGACCCTTCTCAAAAGGATAATTGATGGTGGCTGGTTCCCGAAACATGTAACTGAGGGTCATTGCTAGACCTTTAGGAAAAAAGGAAATAACAAAATAAAAATAATTATAAAATTGGACAAAAAGAAGGCACTGGGTTGGTTGAGGTTAGAAAGAGGAATCAAAAAGGTGAAGAGCAAGGCTAGTGGAGCGATTGGGAAGTAAAACAATGAGGGTTGAAGTGTGGTCCAAATGTGGTTAAAAGCGAGAAACTTAATAGGAAATACATGAAAACACATAAAAAATGAAAAATGCCAGAAATGAAGGGAATTTCTGGGTTGGTTAGGCTTCCTCACCTCTAAACAGCTCTGTCCACAGAAGGGTCTGAGCCGCTCGATCAGTCACAGATTTTAGATCAGTTGCTTCTTCTCGAGCATTGACAAATTCTGTGGAGATAAGAAGGAAAATCATCTTCAGGTCTCATACATTAAGCCTTGGAATAAGGAATGATTTTGACATAATGGTGATCCTGTAGTAAAAGGAACACTGTGTTATTTTTTAATAGGTCCTTTTTATAACTAAACATGCTAATTGGCTAATCTAAATATTTTTAGAAAAGAAAAAAAAAGAAAAGAAAAAGAATCCCAAATACAACCTTTACATTTTGGCACTTTTATATGCAATTATTCTTTATTGTCACATTTCACTTTCTTTTTTCCCTGCTGCTGCCTGTGACATTCGAGGGTGTATCCCTGTAAACTAATAAGCATCCCTTAAAGGGCTGCTGCAAATTAAGAAAAATAAAGACACGTTTCTCTGGAATCTATTTTGTGTTTGCTACATCACATCCTGAGAGCAGTGGTCCTTTAAGACAGGCTGATGCCTGATCCCATAATCCACTTAGGTCTGAGAACCATAAGCCGATTCAATGTCACTCACTATATGAATGAATTTGAGAGCTTAGACTGAGCGGCCGGGCCAACATCTGAGAGCAAGGGGGACCTGGAAGAAAAGGAAGACAAACATGATATTACAAGCATTTCAATAGTAAAAGTGCAAAACAAACATACAGCCTTATTCCCTATTTAATTCCATGTTAGAATAGTAAAACAAACAAAAAGTAGAAGAAAAACATATACTAAAACCCTAAAAATGCATTGACGATAAACATAAAAAGGAAATCAAGGCCAACAGATCTATAACATGTATATAAAAAAATCCATTTATGTTCTTATGACAAAAGACTGATACTGGTTAACTGTTAATATTACACAGCAATGTTTCCAATTATTGCAGAAATTAAAGGTACAAATGGTTTATATTTAGCATTTTAAGTGAAACAGATAACTGAGCTTGAAAGGTGTGTATTTTAAGCACAATTTACATGAAAAAAAGTCTTTCCACTCACCTAATGAGTTTCTCATAGGATTATCTAACTCTCACAGTAGGGGGATGATAAACCACAAGAGCATGGCCAGTTGGTAAATCTATACATGTAGATCAGAACAATGATAAAGTCTCTCAATAGAAGAACATTGAGATTGTATTATTACCATATACAGGTAAAGATCAACCAACTGGGCAAGTGTATAGGTGTACTTGTTTTTCAGTGGTGTCCAAAGGAACATATATACCTAACAGGTCATATGTACAGCAAGTCACCTACTTACCATGTTAATTCGTTCCAAAGGTATCAGTGTAAATTGAAAAATAGTGCAAAGTGAATAATGCTTACATCTGATGTATTTTTATTTATGCATTACATATAACATAACCAAGAAGTTGAGCACCTCGGACTCTTTTTGTCTGGATTTATATACAAGCCTGTGCAGATTTGTATGAATCAGAGTAAGTGTGAAACTATATAGGTAGGGGACTTCATGTTAATATGTGCTTTTAATTTCTATGGCATTTTATATATATTTGTGGCACTCATTATAACAATATACTTTTGGGCATCTAAGGGTGGGTTGTTCACGCACCTGCTCGACTTGCAACATTGTAGATGAGACGTGCACCCAACATCTTAATTTCTGCAAGAGAAATAAATCACATTATTGGAGATATGCTGCACAGGAAATTATAAAAGAGTTCCAAAAAAATATGGTCATTTGGCACATCTAGTTTATATTATTATCATCCTCATCAACCTTTATTTGTAATGTACCAACATATTCTGCAGCGCTGTACCAAAGGTTAAGTACAAATCAATAACAATATTAAACACATTGCAGATGAGTGGAGGATCAAGCTTAAACCTAGTGTGCATAGTGCTGTCCCTACAACTTACACTGATGCTTAAAGGACCATTGTGGTTTTGTAAAATCATCATATGCTTGTGAAGCATGTAACATAATAACAATACTAGCTCTGCAAGACAGGACATGGGGCAGGCAGAGGAAGGCAAAAATTGGATGATCAGGCATATAGAAAAAGGTAGGAGGAATCCATCATGGACTGCTAGTATGTCTGTGACATGAATGGCAGAGTTATCATATGGGGCCGTACTCTGCCGTTGAGTTCTTTTGTCAAGGGACTATTTGAAGATTGTGTTCTAACAGAAGTGAATACAGATCATATCTGAAAGAACAGCACCCCCCAATGTTTTTACAACGATAAAATGTCCATGTTATTAGCGTAAGACTGAATACAGCAAATATAAGTTCTTCAAATCAGTATACTATAAACATGACACTTCAGGGGTTCTCCAAGGCACTTTTTTGGATGCAGTGAATAAACTTACACAGTACATACAACATACATAGTAATGATGCCAACTATGTTCTTGTGACATCACAGTTTTAGATCAGGGTGCAATAACACATGCTTAGATACATGTATGACACTACTGTGCATGCCTCGAAGGCAGATAAGTTCTTTGCTCTATATATAACCTATCTAATAACACTCCTGGCCAACTCACAACTTATAGGAACAACTACACAGAAGGACCTTCTTATCGATTAAACCCAACACAACTGCTCCATGAACCCAAATGAAAGCTAAACACAGCAAGGAATCATGACAGGGCAGGGATATAGTCTATACACGCATGCGCAAACCACACGCTCTCGTGCGTTCCACAGAGAACATTTCCATGTATATCACCAGCAGTCTTCACACAGACTCGGTGACTCCAGCTAAAGGTCTGAGGTGCTCAGTAAGACATTGTGTACCCGCTCACCACTACGTACCGAAAAACTAACACCCGCAGCAACCCAAATGTCGCTCACCTGACAGTTGCAAGCGACCTTGTGGACAGCCCTGCGTCACTAGAGATGTGCAAGATTCTATTGGCAACTAGTGCTGTCACTCAAATATGGAAAGTGCCGCTTCTGTTCTCTGATTGGCGTACGATAACTCCGCTCTTTATGATTGGACTAGCTATTTTTTACTGTGATTGGTGTATCGTTGTTCGAGTAGATTCTGTTGTCGATTAGTAGGTCTGAGCAAGATTAACCAATAAAATAAAACAGCAAGGTCACAGGATCTTAAAGGGCCACTGTGGTCCAAAATATCTGTCATATCTGAGCATGTTTTACATGCCACTAAAATGTATCTTCCCTTATGTAAATTATATTAATGGATGAAAAGTAACACTAAGGTGACAGCCAGTTAAAACTCAGATGTTTTTAATATGTCTTTATTATTATCTTTATTTATAACGTGCCAACATATTCTGTAGCGCTGTACAGGGGTTTAGTACATGCGAAAAACCAACTTAACACCTTATAAAGAATAGAGGGCCCTGTTTTTGAGTTCAGAATAAAATGTACATAGAGCTTGTTTGCAAGGCACTGACACACAATTGAAAACTCGCAAACTTACAATCTAAGAGTTTAGGTGTGATACAAAAGGGTGACAAATACAAAATAGCAGTGGGAAAGCAATTAGTTCAGTCAAGCAGAGGTGTCTGTGTTTTGTACTATAGATTGTGGGTGGGAGTGTTATTAAGCTGTGGAGTGTGCAGTTGTACATGTTAAGGCTGAAGGTGATATGATTTTTAAACAGGTGTGTTTTTAGTCATTTTTAAAGGTTTTGAGGCAGGAAGATAATCTAATGGAGCGGGGCAAGGCGTTCCAGATAGTAGGGGCAGCACAAGGAAAGTCTTGAAGACGGCAGTGATTTTGAAACAAGAGCAGAGATATAAGGGGGTGCACTGTTGTTGAGGGCTTTATGTGTTAGGGTCATGACTTTAAATGTGATTCCGGAAGCTATGGGAATCCAGTGGAGTGATTGACAGAGAGGAGCTGCAGACACTGAGCGTTTGGTATGGAAGATGAGTCTAGCGGAGGCTTTCAATATGGATTGGAGGGGAGACAGACGAGAGATGGGTAGGCCAGCAAGGAGTGAATTGCAGTAGTAAAGTCGAGATAAGTTAAATGAGTGTATTAGAATTTTAGCTGTGTCTTCTGTAAGATAGTGACAATTTTTGAAGATGTTTTTTAGATGAAACTGACAAGATTTTGTTATTGATTGAATGTGAGAATTAAAAGAGAGGGCGGGATTCCGTAGAACCACAAGACAACAGGCCTGGGAGGTGGGGGCGATGATGACATTGTCAACAGTGAGAGATATTTGAGGAATGGAAGCTGTAGTAGATGGTGGAAAGATAAGGAGTTCAGTCTTAGACATGTTAAGTTTGAGTTGATGGGCAGACATCTAAGAGGATATGCTAGAGAGGCAGTTGAAAACTTGAGCTAAAAGAGAGGGGGATAGATCTGGTGCAGAGAGGTAGATTTGAGTATCATCTGCATAGAGATGATACTGAAATCCAAGAGATTTCATAAGGGTGCCAAGGGAGGATGTGTAGATGGAGAAGTGGAGGGGGCCTAGGACAGAACCTTGCAGAATGCCAACAGACAGAGGGAGAGGTAAAGAAGAGATGCCAGAGAAGGAGACGCTAAATGTACAATCTTTTAGATAGGATGTGAACCATGAAAAAGCTGTGCCCTGGATGCCAAAAGAGTGGAGAGTTTGGATTAGAAGAGGGTGGTCAACTGTGTCGAAAGCAGCAGAGAGATCCAGAATAATTAGAATAGAGAAGTGACCCTTTGATTTGGCGGTTAGCAAGTCATTGGTGACTTTTGTAAGGGCTGGTTCTGTTGAGTGTTGGGCCCGGAAGCCAGATTGGAAGGGGTCCAGAAGGGAATTGGAGGAAATAAATTGAGTGAGGTGATTGTAGACAAGCCGCTCAAACAGTTTAGAAGCCAGGGGAAGTAGTGAGATAGGGCGATAGTTGTAGGCAGAAGCTGGGTCAGATGAGGGCTTCTTAAGAATGGGTGTAACTGTGGCATGTTTTAAGGAGGATGGAAACTTGCCAGTGTTTAGGGTTGGAGGACAGGTTTGAAATTGGTGATGAGAAGTAGTGTTGTTTGGCAAGATTGAGGGCAGAGAAGTAGGAGCGCAAGGTAAACTTGTAGTGGAAAAAGTCTGCTGAAGTGTGAGGATTCCTCCATAGTCGTTCTGCAGTGTGTAAGCATCTCTGTATATAGCGTGTTTGTGTAGTGTGCCATGGTTGTGGATGAGAGCCAGGGCGTTTGCTTGTGATTATGGGGCAAAAGTGTCAAGGGTGGATGTCAGGGCAAGCAAGGGTGGTGAGGGGGCTGAGAAGGGTTTTTAGCACATTGGAAAATTGTTGTGGGTTAAGTGCTTGCAAGTTTATGTGGGTTCTGGTGGCAAGGATTGGAGAAGGGTGTTGAGCGGAAGATGAGGTGAGGTTGCAAGTTAGCAGGTGGTGGTCTGATAGAGGAAGTGGGGAGATGACAAGGTTGTAGATAGTGCAGAGATTAATGAAAATAAGGTCAATGGAGTGTCCATCATGGTGAGTTGCGGAATCTGTCCATTGTGATAGGCCAAGGGAAGAGGTAAGTGCAAGTCATTTTGCATTTGTTGGGGAGAGGGGTGTGTCAGTGGGTCAGTGGGTGTGTCATGTTGAAATTGCCAACAATGAGTGAAGGTTTATTGGAGGAGAAAAAGTGAGGGAGCCAGGCAGCAAAGTTGTCCAGAAATTGGGAGGTTGATCCTGGCGGGCGATAGATCACAGCTACTCGCAGAGGGATGGGAGAGAAAATACGTTACCCGAACATGAAGTTTAAACAAGGTCTAATTGAAATCTTGTTAACTATTATTATTATCGTTTATTTGTATCGCGCCAACATATTCTGTAGCGCTATACATAAGTTAAGTTACAGGCAATGATAAGTTCAAGATTAACACATTGCAAAGAATGGAGGGCCCTGTCTCTGAGCTTGGAATCCGGTGCCCATAGCGCTTTCCCTGAAGCACCTTGCAGGATTGCAACTTGCAGACTTATTATCTAAATGACTGTAATAGTATGACTGATTAGAGGATGTCATTGCCAGACTGTTTAATCAATATGAGTCCATGATTAGCTCACCTGACTCAAGCAGGATGGGAACCATTGTTATAAGATTTCCTTGACCCAAATAAAGTTTGATAACCACAAATGTATGCAGGGTCAGTGTGTACTATTTTCAATTCACATAGAGACTACTCGTTATTTATTGGGAAGAGTATACTGCAATGGGCCCAGTTTTATTCGCACTTCTCTGCACAATTAGCACTCCCCCATCATCACATAGGACAGGGGTTCTGGAGGAAGAGACATAGGACAGGGGTTCTGGAGCAAGAGACATAGGACAGGGGTTCTGGAGGAAGAGACATAGGACAGGGGTTCTAGAGGAAGAGACATAGGACAGGGGTTCTGGAGCAAGAGACATAGGACAGGGGTTCTGGAGCAAGAGACATAGGACAGGGGTTCTGGAGGAAGAGACATAGGACAGGGGTTCTGGAGCAAGAGACATAGGACAGGGGTTCTGGAGCAAGAGACAATCAAAAGCGAAAAAGCCAGAGAGGGATGTAGAAGGGTGATATGATAGAGCGTTCTATAGGGGACAGAGAAATACACAAACCCAGAGGGATCTGGAGAATTGCTGTTATTGGAATGCAATCTGTTTTGCACCAGCCCCCCCCCCCCCCCCCCCCCTTCTGAAGTTTTTCCCAATCTAGAGTGGCCATTTCATGGACACTAGTATGTCTAAAGGGAAAGTGAGAAAACATAAATATACAGTGGCTTGCAAAAGTATTAACCCCCCGCCCCCCTCCTTGGCATTTTTCATAATCTGTTGCCTCACAACCTGGAATTAACATGGATTGTTTGAGGATTTGCATAATTTAATTTACAGAACATGCCCACAACTTTGAAGATGTTTTTTTATTTTTATTGTGAAGCAAACAAGAAATAGGACAAAATAACAGAAAAAGTCAATGTGCATAACTATTCACCCCCTAAAGTCAATACTTTGTAGAGCCACCTTTTGCAGCAATCACAGCTCCAAGTCGCTTTGGATAAGTCTCTATGAGCTTGTCACATCTTACCACTGGGATTTTTGCCCATTCCTCCTTGGAAAACTGCTCCAGCTCCTTCAATTTGGATGGTTTGCGCTTGTGAACAGCAATCTTTTTTCTATTGGATTGAGGTCTGGGCTTTGACTAGGCCATTCCAACACATTTACATGATTCCCCTTAAACCACTCAAGTGTTGCTTTAGCAGTGTGTTTGGGGTCATTGTTGTGCTAAAAGATGAACCTCTGTCCTGGCCTCAAATCACGCACAGAGTGGTACAGGTTTTGCTCAAGAATATCCCTGTATTTAGCACCATCCATCTTTCCCTCAACTCCAACCAGTCCCGGCTGCTGAAAAACATTCCCAAAGCATGATGATGCCACCACCATGTTTCACTGTGGGGAGGGTGTTCTTTGGGTCATGTGATGTGTTGGGTTTGCACCAGACATAGTGTTTTCTTTGATGGCTGAAAAGTTCCATTTTAGTCTCATCAGAGCAGAGCGCCTTCCTCCATACATTTTGGCAGTCTCCCACGTGCCTTTTCTCAAACTCAAAATGTGCCATTTTGTTTTTTGCTGGAGCGTACGGCTTATTGTCGTCCTATGTACAGATACTCCAGTCTCTGCTGTGGAACTCTGCTGCTCCTCCAGGGTTACCTTAGGTCTTTGTGCTGCCTCTATGATTAATGCCCTCCTTGCCCGGTCCATGAGTTTTGGTGGGCGGGTTTCTCTTGGCAGGTTTGCTGTTGTGCCATGTTCTTTTCATTTGGTTATGATAGATTTGATGGTGCTCCTGGGGATCATCAAAGATTTGGATATCTTTTTATAACCTAACACTGACTTGTACTTCTCAACAACATTGTCCCTTACTTGGTCTTCATGGCAGTGTTTGGTTAGTGGTGCCTCTTGCTTAGGTGTTGCAGCCTCTGGGGCCTTTCAGAAGAGGTGTGTATATGTAATGACAGATCATGTGACACTTAGATTGCACACAGGTGGACATCATTTCACTAATTATGTGACTTCTGAAGGTAATTGGTTGCACCAGAGCTTTTTATGGGCTTCATAACAAAGGGGTTGAATACATATGCACATGCCAATTTTCTGTTTTCTATTTCTAAAAAATAGTTTTATGTATATATTTTTCTCATTTCACTTCACAAACTTGGACTATTGTGTTCTGATCCATCACATAAAATTCAGATAAACAAAACTTAAGGCTGTAATGTAACAAAATAGGTAAAATGTCAAGGGGGGTGAATACTTTTGCAAGGCACTTTATACTACAGTATGATTTGTACATTTCTTGTTAGTTTCAAGGAAATTTAAAAATACAAAGAAAAAGGAATCAGTTTTATTCTATGCTTTATTAATAGCATGTTATTTATGAATGGTCTTACACTGTCAAGTTTTGATGCCTTTAGAGATGCATGCTATATTGACCGAAGGTGTGTGTGAGAGGGGTGCTAAATAATGCAAGGTGGGCCAGTGAGGGGGAAGCTGTGTTGTGTCAATTTCAATTGTATCTTTTATCAAACAAAGGCTGTGGACTTCTGCACTACACATCCACAGATAACGAGAAACACCCCTCCCACCACCACCAACCACCGGTCAGGATATGATGTAACAAACACAAAAAGTGATTCCTATAATCAATGTCTTGAAAAATTCAGATTTGCCCAAAAATGTTTTAAGCCCATGACATACATGGCTGCTAATATTGTTAATTTGGTACATGCTTGACAAATAAGAGTCTTTATTCTTGAACTGCAGAGGTCCTTTATGTTATCTCTGCAATCTATCAACTAACATAAATCTCAAGTGGCCTAAAGTGTTAAGCGATAGACTTCTGTAATCTCACTACTAGTCCAGCAACCCGAACAACTTCGATGTTGTCTATAATTTAATGAAATTGAGTGATCTGTAGTTTTGTTAGGAATTGTCTGCTTCCCTTCTTGTCCTGCTAAATGATACAATCTTGGAATATGTCTTGGGAAGCTCAATTCACACTGTACTGAATCATTTCCATTGTTTTTTTGCATTCACAACTGGCTAAGCAAACACTGCTAACTTGATTTATGATACTGATATAATATAAACTATATGATATGATATATATGATATCATGGTTAGTGCTTATATATTTATTCCTGATAATATGTTCAGCTCCTACTACTGAGGTGCACATATTACCTGGATAGTCTTCTGCAACTGTGATGTGTGACACTGGCGTGCAATAAAAACTGTCCAATAATTTCTATGTAAGAATCCCTCTATATCCTGAATCATCTCATGTTCATTTGGAAGGAGATATAAACTAACAACACATATACCTACCACACACTAGTATTTTGACAATACTTAACGCATAAGTTAGATCTGGATTGCTTCTTTGTTGTGGTGAAGTGGCTTGTGTACCTAAATGAAGCTGTGAGCTATACCATGTAGGGTCACCCAAGATGGACAGGTCATAGCAGAGGTCAGACAAATCGTGGTCCACTGGAGAAGGAACTGGCAACCCACTCCAGTATCTTTACAATGAAAACCTTATGGAGGAACACAACCAGACACAAGTTGTGCCTGGTAAAATGTAGTCTATAGGGTCATGGAGTGTCTGACACGACTGAACAACCACAACAAAGTTAGATCTAGAAGGTGCAGAGGGGATAAATGTAATGATGCAAAAATTAGTTGAGAGGTAAATATAAAAATGGGTGTATGAACTCCATGTGCATGGAATGATTCACTAAGGTGATAATTGAATGAGTGCGGACTAAAAGAGATAATGCAATTAAATTAAATTAAAGGGACAAGGAATACAATTGTTGTTTTCATTTATTCAAAAGAGCATGCTTTGCACATTCCCAAAGTTGTGTTTTGCATGAAAATATCAGAAGGAAAACCTGTTTAAGCTAACATGAAAGGCACAGAGCATACTTACGTCTGTAGGTTTCAATCACTGGTTGACAAGTATAAGGCATGCAACTATTTTATTGATCACTGGCTAACAGGGCCAAGCCCTTGGATCAGATAAGCATTGCAATCATTTTTTTCTGCCTCATTTCAGCATTGTTTAAAAAAGATAAAGCACAAGTGGTACAATAAAGAATACATACGTCCAGATGCAACAAACCAAGACTGACATTGGAAGCGATATGAATGTAGCTATAGGGATGGGGTTG
Source organism: Discoglossus pictus (assembly GCA_027410445.1). Classification (NCBI taxonomy): domain Eukaryota; kingdom Metazoa; phylum Chordata; class Amphibia; order Anura; family Alytidae; genus Discoglossus; species Discoglossus pictus. The sequence goes on from CM050171.1 coordinate 59,504,447, forward strand.
AATTTGAATTGGGGGGAACTAGTTGGAAGAAATTAAAGATGGGTTGTATTGCAGGGGGTGAAAAAAAGACTTAAAATTAAATTAGAGGGTGTAAATGTTTTATTGGCGTGTATCACTGTGCCATTTCTTCGAAGACCACAACTACAGTAGACTCTCAGTTATCCGGCACCCATGGGGATTGGTAGATGCCGGATAAATGTAGTTTCTGGTTGCTTGAGAGTCACTATTAAAATAGGCTTAGATTAACTGCACATAGGATGCTCTGCTAAGTATAGTTGTCAGTGAGGGCTGTTCTAGCAGCAGCAGCTTTCACTCCTCACTTAGACAGAGGTACATTCGGCTGGAGGGTGCAGTGCTGAACCCGGGGTGCTGAACACTGCACTGGCTCAGTCACTCATGCCTGTCTGCTTCCAGGTAACATTGAATTGCAGAGACATACAGTGGATGAAATCTAGGTGCCTGTAAGCATTTTATGGCATGAAAATCTGGCTCCTGGCATTGGTTGAGCCCTGTAAACATTTTTTTTTTTTTTTTTTTTTTAAAGTATTCAATTTTTTTTTGGTTGCTTGAGTTCTAATTAACTGAGAATCTATGGTAAATATAACGTTTGGTGTGACCTGTAAATTCGTATTTAATGGAAATATGTTGTGTTACTCAAAAACTACTAACAAAAAAACGTAAAAAGTGTAAAAAGGTACAATCTATATTTTTTTTATTATATGAGCCTAGAATCGTGAATAGCTATCAAAATAGAAACCTGTGGTCCAACTGGAACAAGATGGCACTGAAGGGGTTATTTGCGGGGGCTGGTCACTAACTAAAACTGTCTTCCTGCTGCTCAGAAGGAGGAAGTTCCCTTTGATGATTTTTTGGGAACTGAAAGTGAGTCTCTTGCCAGTTCTTGTATTTCACATGATTGTGATTCCTCTCTTTTTATCACTTCACTCACAACACACTCTCCTATCCCTCTCGTCCTACAGCCTCCTCTGTATTACCCTCCTCCCTCCTCAGTCCTACCCTCCTCCTCCTTTCACACTTTCTTTCTCCTCCCCTCTCCCAGCTTCCTCTTTCAATACTGAAAAAATTGAACAAGTAAAGAATATAAACATACACCTAGAGAGATGGACTTCTGAGAGTGTGGTGACCGGCACTCAAAAAGAGACATACAGTGACGTTAAGGTAAGAGACATCTTATCTCTGTGCTGATTGTAGTCAGACCTTATCGAGGGGGGAAGTCAGAATAGAAATAAATGAGAAAGAACTCAGGCGAATGTTGTGCTTTCGTGGGTCATTATACGGATATAGAGGGATACTGTTAGATAAACTTTTTGTGTGTTTGCGTAATTTAGTAATGTCCAACTTGCCGTGACCTCAACACACCACGCTGATCCACTTGATATTCTTACACAACAACAAGATTAGAGGTGCTCAATCAAAGAACCGACAATACCTGAAGTAGGTTTGCTCTATAGGTCTGGTTATCTACTCAGGGCCTCATTCAATTGCGATTTGGCCAATTGAATAGGGCTCTATATAAGCACAGAGCATATTTTTTTTACAGAAGTTTTTGTTGGTGTGACCTCTTGGTTCCCTGACTGGAATCGAACCCAGGTTGCAGTGGTGAAAGCACCAAATCCTAACCACTGGACCACCAGGGAACCCAAATAAGCTTTACTCTTATTGTAATATATTATATTTTTACTTAAAGGTGCAGGCACATCATTGGAGATGGCAGAGATATATCAAGATGCCTCCATTAATGGTGTGGCAGCAGATGGTGCAGGTGGTGTGCCATTGATTGATGAGAGCCCTATCCTGGATGGAGCAAATGCACAGGTACAGTATGTCTGTGAGGTTAAAACACTGTGACTACATATCATATTTGACTAATGAGTTATGTGGGATGGCCACAGCTGAGAGTTAAAGGGGAAATGTCACTGTCCAACACAGGGTTAACTCTGTACATGCAAGGTTCCTTTCCACGCCTCACCTGCAGACAGCAGAATTTTGGTAGCCTTCAATCCGATCAGACAGTCACTAACAGATCATGTAAATCCCAGCAACCAGCAAAAAATTTAGTGTCCATTTCCATTTCGCCTGCTCCATCTCCACCTTCATCGTGATCGCTCTGCTGCTGCTCGTTCGCACTACAGCGCCTCCTACTGCTCACAAATAAAATAGATTGCTCTAGGGGAGAGGGTTTAGGGTTTTAAAATGTATTTATGTAGGGGAGAGAGGTTAGGGGTTAGGATTGGGCATAGTGTTAGGATTTGCTTTGTTAGTGTATTAATTCTGCATTAATGCCACTAGGTGTTAGGGTTAGGCATAGGGTTAGGGTTAGGCACAGGGTTTGCTTGCATTGCTACATTCAGGTGAGATGACTGTGTTCACAGTGATGCAGCGCAGGGATTTTGTGAAAGATCCGAACATAGTGCTACCACTTCTGTCTTAACCAAAATAACCCCTAGTTCTTTCCTGTTATCTGTCCGCCATATGCTGGCTGCTGCATGGTTAGGTTTTAGGGTTAGGGTAGTGGCAGATAACGCATAGTAAAATAGCGGAGCGCTGCCACTACCCTAACCTTTAACCCTTAAGAACAAAGTCCACAATGTGTCTGTAGACATTGATCTGGCAGGCAGATAACAGGAAAGGTCCAAACTTCTTATTGAACAGGGTACAGCATATTCATAGTAAAAATATGATAGCCAAACACATTAACAACGATGGTGCCACTAAACAACACCACTAACCTAATTAAGATAACTAGATCAGAAGGCCAAATTAACCTAACCACTCAGAATTGTTGCAAAATATGTGACTGATTTAGTATCTGATTGCTTGCATCTCACCATGAGAGGTCTGCAATGATAAACTGTTCCATTTGAAGCATCTTTTCAGGTGCCAAAAGGACCCCCTAGTCCTTTGCAAATAATTTGACCATATCAGCTCAGCATTCTCTGTGTCCGTGACAAAAAGTTTCACAACTTATACGTAGAAAACCAATATTCTCTCTCTAGAATACTGTGTAATTTAAAAGAAATGTAATTTGAGGTGGAATTTTGCCTGTAACACATGGTGTGTGTGATTTCTATCTTGGTATACTCAAGATTCAGAGCAAGACGTATTTAAAAAAAAATATTTGTGATCATATAATTCAAAATATTAAAAACCGGTGAGCTCAGGCTTTTTATTCTATATAAGAATAACGCAACTCGCTGTCACTGGCCAATGGAAATATTTGTGTTCTAGGTGGGAGAATTATTGTGTGAGAATACAGATTATGACGAGGAGGCAGAGGAGAAGAGATATTATCGACGCAAGAGGCTACTTACTGTGAAGAACGTTGTGTTTGCAAGTCTGGCGGCTGCAATCACATACGGGGTGTATCTGGGTAAGCCATTGTCAGTAATCCTCAATAGTAAAATACAGTATGCAATATAGTGTGTGTGTATATATATATATATATATATATATATATATATATTTATATATACACACACAAACACAGCCACCAACTAAATACTACTAAAGAAAGAAACACTGATTTTTACAGCTCATTTTACATCCATTTGGTGTCTATTATCTTATCATCCTAAAAGCTCAGACTTAAAATACCTCTAACGCCTAAAAGCAGCCATATGTTTTAATTATGCATTGATTATTAATAACATTTGTATTCATTGATTTAGACAAGCAATATAGAATATTATACTTACTTCCAAAGATCAGATCCATCTGCTGCAGGCCTCTACCCACTGTAAAGTCAGTTGGATGAGGTGGCTCTGACTAGCAAGAAGTGCTTAATTGTCAGGCACTGATTTATATCAAAATAATGCTCTTCAATTCGAGGAAACTTGCTGTTTTAAAGTGGTTTCCCTTGGCAGCTGGTTTTGGCTGGAAGCCACCCTTCAAATGGTTATTTGGATTCAAGCCTTTATTTAATCAGATTGTAACTAGACTGGTGCTTATCCCTGTCACGGACCTGTTTCAGGGCCTGGATTTTGTCCCAGTGAGCTACCCCATAGGGGAATTATATTGCCAGCATGCTTCTTGTTTCTTAGGGCAGATGCCCCTGCCTCATCTTGTATACTGTATGTAATTCCTCATGTAATATTAATTACTGTGTTGTCGTGTTTCAAATAATTAATATGTGAGTATAGTTAATGTCATGTGATAGTCTGATATATTTGGTTCAGAGGTTCAATTCTTAGATGTTCCCTAACCCCAGCCATCTTAGTCCCTCACGCATGATCAAATCCCCCCCCGCTTGATGACAACCGATATGTGCCACATGAATGAGGTCAGAGGGGGGGAGGAGGGAATGTGGGTTGTGCTTTGGTTCTGTGTTTTGTCTGTAGTTAGTTGTGTTTGGAAGCAAATAAAGGCAGTTCACTTCTGAGACATATAGAAAATGTTATGTCTATTATTTTGCTTTTGGGGGCTGCGATACTGATCCTATCTCCACCCTGCAAGTAACTTGTCTTGGTCACTACCACATGAAGGTTGCTGGGAGTCCTTGAAGCTCTGATTCCTGATGTTGAGACTCTGACTGATACAGAAGTCAGATATCAGGGTGCTGGTGCCGAGTTTTCCAAGAACCCAAGCGGTTCTTGTGTGTAGTTAACCTGTAATCTATATCAGGTGGCCCTGGGCAGTAATAGCCCCTACCCTTGGATCGTCACAAAAACCCCCCACCTCTTTTGTCATTTTTTTTTACTATCTATTTTTGTTAAAGGCTACTCTATTTATCTACAGACAGATTTTTTTTTGTGATATATTTACTTTTTATCAACATATTCTACAATGTATTCCTATGGAATTAAGTATAAAGATAAGTTGTACAACAGATTCTGATGGATTAGTATTATGCAGACTATGGTATATATGGGAAACACTATATGTCAAGAAGATAAGTATATTTAGACATTATACTGGGTCCTTTCCTGTTATGAGTAGTCCAGCACACCGCCTGCACAGGCTGCAGCAGTGACGGTGAGCATCCGCTAGATGTCGCTGCCAAGATTTTGCTGCCAACGTCGTAGCTTTAGAGTTATGGTAGGGGTTCGGGTAATGGTTTAAGCTTGGAAATTGTGTACGATCTCAGCAGCACTTACATACTGTGTATAATTTTGGCAGCGCCATCTAGCAGCTCCTTGCTGCAACTGCTGATGCCATTGCTGGAGTACTTACAATAGAAAAGATCCATATACTGTTAATTTTTCTTATGGATATCATAGGGAATATACATAGCTATATAAATCCAGGACCAGAATTTTTTATTACTCCACATAAGGTCATTTCAGAGGGTGACTAACGCTGTCATTCTTTGTAAGGTCTTCTGCAGATGCAGCTGATTTTACATTACGACGAAACCTACCGTGATGTGAAATATGGAAACATGGGCCTGCAGGACATCGACAGTAAGATGCTTATGGGCATCAATGTTACACCCATTGTTGCCCTGCTGTACACACCTGTCCTCATCAGGTTAGAAGTCACATTTGTCTATTTCTGGCACTTGTCATATTTTCATTACCACCTTTCCTTATAGTGATGTTCAGTCGTGGAGTTGATGTCTACTATCCAACAGTACCTACATATCTTCTAGTTATGATGTCCCTGCTTCTTTAGGGGAGCTGTCTTCCTCATTAGTGTTATATCTCATTCCTGCAGGTTCTTTGGCACAAAGTGGATGATGTTTCTCGCAACTGGGATTTATGCTCTATTTGTCTCCACCAATTACTGGGAGAGATATTACACCCTTGTCCCTTCTGCCACAGTCATTGGAGTTATGATCGTCCCATTTTGGGCATCAATGGGTAATTACATTACAAGGTGAGTGGTAAGAAATGGGTTGTCGTTATGAGATGCTCTTGTTAAAGAACCACTGTAGTGCTCATACAAGCTGGTCACATTTGCTTATTTAGTTTCACATTAACAATAAAATCACTATTTGAAGTAGATGATATAAATATAGCTATCAAAATTTACAATTTTACTTTGGCATGTTAGACGCACGCAGACATACTGCTCTCTACCCCGTTAGGTGTCTAGAGGGTGGGATAGGATCTGCCCAGAGGAAATGTCCAGAAAGGGGTCCTTACCTTATGTCCTGACATTATCTGTCTACTTTCCAGCAATGATAAACCTACACAAGTTAGAAACAAATCTGGACATCATTCTGGGCAGTTCCTCTTTTACTTTCTGGATACTTGATAGGAGGTGCAGAGAGGCACATCTGGTGGAAGCATAAATGCTTATTGCAAATTAGTTTATAAAAGGATTTTCTTTCATCAAATACAGTTTTTTTTTGTTTGCCTATTGCTGATCAGTAACTAAATAAATAATACATTTCCTATATACAGTGGTACTTTTGGTTCTCAACCTTAATCTGTTCCGATCGGAGGATGAGTCCCAAACAAGTTCAGTTCCAAGGTAGCATTTCCCATAAGAGTTAATGTAAATTGAAATAATTATTTCCAAGCTGTAGAAATGTCACATTTTAGTTTGAACTGATGGTGTTGTGTTTTGATACAAAACCATAAAACCAAACAGACATAAATAAAAAAATAAAAATAAATAATAATTACATCAAATAAAATTAAATTTAACATCACTTTATCTGTACTGCGGGGACTTGAGAGCCAAATGGGATGATGGCGATGGAGAGGATATTGCTTGGAGGCTACACTTTGGTTCTCGTAGGCACAGGCTACACTTAGTATCAAAGTGTAGCCTGTGCTTATAATAACCTTAATAGGCACAGGCTACACTTTGGTCCTCATAGGCACAGACTGCTCTTGGGCTATTGCAGGCACTAATTACTGAAAGACAGGATGCAGGCACACGGAAGGGCGTCAAGTTCCGAGGCAATTCTTTTGGCAGTGAGATGCTTCGAGTTCCGAGGAGGTCGAGAACAGAGGGTCCACTGTATTGCCTGTCAAAAATTACGGGAGTACAATTGTAAGCCTGGCAATGCTGTTTGCCACACAATGCGAGGCTATGGACTCTCTGATCGCATTTCTCCCCTCCCCCATTTCCCCACTCATGAGCGCCCATTCATGAGCGCCAATCTCCCCCTGTCCCTTCCCTGTGTCTTTCTCCTTTGTGTGTGTGGTGAATGTTTTGCATACTATGGGACATATGGGAACATAGTGGATTAAGAATATAGGTATATTTTAGATGTTCTACTGGAAAGTATGCTGCTCATTTTTCTTATGGATACCCTAGGGAATAATATACATAGCTACGTAAATCTAGGATTAAAGTCTATAGTATGACCACTACAGTGGCCCCTGGAATAGAGGGTGAAGAGTGGCAGCGTTGCTGAAAGTACATTTTAAAATACTTATAGTTTCATTTTTTTTTTTTTTTGCTCGGATGCTAATTTATTTGCTAATCTATAGCTAAATATAAGCACTATAGCAGCTCTTTTGTGATTGGCCTTTACAATCAGTTTGCGGTAAACGCTGGTTCCAGTTTTCATTCTTTACATTGTCTTGGGGGGTTTGATTCACATTTCATGTGACGTGCAAATGCTTGTGTTGAAAAATAAAAATAAAGTACATCTCTGTTAAATTTGTCTCCCCAAGCTAGGTTCTTGTTGGCTCAAATACATCTAAGGTTACACTAATAGATTTGTGCCCAAGATACTAACAAGTCTCTGTGTATACAAATAGGATGGCTCAGAAGTATTATGAGTTTGTAAACTTTAAAGAGGAGAATGTGCGTGAGCAGCGCAGAGCACCGCGAGGAGCCAGTCACCGATATATCATCATCTTCCAGAGCATCTTTTACTCTATTTTCCATGTAGGTCACCAACTGCGGTTTATACTGTGTAAAATATTGATATGTTCCTTAACCTCATCTTCTTTGATGACTCAAATGCTACCTGCTTGTGATTTTTACCTCATTGTTTTCTATCTGAACTGGTTTCTTTTTTACTATTGTACTCTTTTCCCTTACTGCTGACCTGTCTTTAACTATGGGTTACCTCTTAGCAGTTTGTTTTTCTTTTTTTATAAATATACTAGTCCATATTTACTTGTGGTCTCTCTTACAGATGAGCTTTGTGCTGTCTCAGTTTCCAGTGTACTTCTTCCTTAACTCCTTCCTGTATCCATTGAACCATACTCTCTGTAATGTGAAAGACTGTGGTAAGTAGACTATATGACTGAATGCAAAAGGAGGATACATGTACAGTCGGGTTATATCTGACACTGGCTAATCTCTTGATTCTCCTACAAAAGGGGCCTCCATTCAGCAGGGGCTTCTGCCTAAATTCAATTTGACTGTCCTGCACACTCTGCCACCCAGTTTAAGTCTCATCTATGTGGAAAGTGCATTGATGGGGGCTGCGGTTCTGTCCATGCTGCTGGTAAGAGAATATGACATAAAATCTACACCATCACAAATCCACTGTCCGGCCTTCTCGGGGCTCCTATGATTTATTCTATTTTCAACCTGTTTCCTTAGGTCTTGATTCTTTGTGGTTCAGCTTATCGCCCCACAGAAGAGATTGACTTGCGCAGCATTGGTTGGGGTAACATCTTTCAGCTGCCTTTCAAGCATGCTCGTGACTATCGCCTGCGTTGCCTGGTGCCATATTTCCTTTACAGTGGTTTTGAGGTTCTGTTTGTTTGCACAGGTTTTGCTCTGGTGAGTTGCCATCAGCCAAGGTAAAGGGGGGTTCAAATGCAGCAAGTAAGAGATGTCTATTTGAGAACCTGGTGCCTCAAGTTCAAAACTCGTAAATATGGATTACTTTATAACGAGCTGAGCTAAAGCAGTATGGTTGTATTTAGTATATAACTATATATGACATTATCTTCAATCATATATATAGTTGTGAGCATGCGGGTAGTTGCCGAAGGCGCTCCATGCCAGCAACTGCGGACCTCGCAAAATTAACGGACTTACAACAGAAAAACATGAGACGCGTTACGACCCATTACGACCTCGCAAAAATACGACTTTACCGCCCGAACCCGCGCACATGAAAAACACAATAAATACACACAACAAACACGTAAAAAGCTTACCCACAGCAAGAAGAGGCACCAAGGACCTCTGCAAGTTACACCTCCATTTAAGTCCAAATTTCTGAGTTTAGACACTTGAAAATCACCTAAGCAAGAGAAAAAATGGCCGCCGAACAAAACAAAAACGAGGCTAAAGGAGCCTAAACACGCAAAACACCACCAAACACCTACGGATTTTCCGAAAAAGTCGGACGAGATCTGAAAACAAGGACGCAAAATTAGCCACAGCCGCATACCACACATTAGGCGCCATTTTAGAACACTAACTTACACAATCCGTAAGTACACAGCTACCCTAACAGATTTGCCTTGCGCACGCACACTATTTACACTACACACTGTACACATTTATGACACTTACACAGCAGCTCCACAGCACTGATGCTGCAGCAACATGAAAACAGATTGCCAGCTCTTCAACACAATGCTTCTTGCATATATTACTTCACAATAGGTAAAGTATATTAATTTCTTATTTTATTAATTATTCATTGCCATACCAAAAAAAAAAAAAACGCTGCTCATAGCACGCAAACAACCAAGACTCTCGCAATGAGCGCCAAAGGCGCGAGGCTCTCAATGCACGTCAAAGGATCTTGGAACACCAACAAATTTAATGTCGCACACAAACAACATTACCTGCCTTATAATCTTATTGCCGTAATTTTTTGACGGGCAAGTGGCTAGTTTTATATAATACCAAGCACTATTTATGAAAACAGTTGAAAGAACAATCCTATATTATATTTTTTTATTTCCTTAATAGACTTATGCTATTCTTTGTCTTTGTCTTCTCCTGTTTTTTTACTTCTTCATGATCTCATTTTACTTCTTTTTTTTCTTTCCACATTTACTCAGGGCTATGGCGTGTGTTCCCTTGGGTTGGAGAGCCTTCCATTACTTATAACTGCCTATGGCCTCTCTGCTTCAATCTCATCCTCGTTTGCACTTTGTATGCTCCGTTTCCCTCGTCAAGTACCCTTGCTAGCTGGGGCATTGCTACATTCCTGCATCTTGATTGGTTTGTTCTTTTGGAGCCCAACACCGAAAATGCAGTCCCAGGGGCCTTTGCTATACCTAGTGGCTGTGTTGTGGGGTATTGGAAGTGCCCTAAACAAGTGTGGACTCAGCAGTAAGTGTGGATAAAGAGAGGTTGGGCACAAGATAAGTCGGGGAGTTTAAGCATGCCTGGGATTTGCATAAGGCTATCCTAATTAAGCTACACTTTTAAGTATAAAGAATGGGCAAACTAGGCCTTTTTTTGTTCTTATCTGCCTTCAAATCTTTGTTTGTATGAAGGTGGAAAGGGGATGTATTAGAGGGTCAATGTTAGAGGCATTTGGGAGCAACAAGAACGTGAAAAGGACAGTTGGTGGTTGAAAAACAAAATGTATATAACAAAGCCACAAGAAATCAGTAGTCCAAACAATGAAAAAGTATTTGGCGAGATAAGATAATTCACAGGGTACTGTGTAGGACAATGATGCCAATAAATATTTTATCTGTTGTCATTCTATCCATTTTACCCCATCACCTGCTTCTCATTTTTTTCTTCTTGCCATTCTCCATTCATGTAACTCACTAATTATCTTCCCTTAGTTGTAATTGGCATGTTTTATGAAGATAAGGAGCGACAGGACTTCATTTTTACCATCTATCACTGGCTCCAAGCACTAGCCATATTTATTGTCTACCTGTGGTCTGGATTACCTATGACGGTGAGATATAGTTGCAGTACCATTCTCCCTCCATTAAATTGGATAGGACAATACAAAACAAGTTAACTTTGTTTTCCAGAGAATTAAACTAGACATGTTTTAAATTAGATCAGTGGTCACCTATATTTTATTTTTACCTGGATAACTTTAAACATGGTTACATTTCATTGTGGGGCAACAGAAACTAGTTAATGATACTTCAAGACTAACATCATCATGTATTTGTAAAACACCAATATGTTCTGTACTGGGGATAAAGTAAAGACATATGAAAAATGTCAAAAGTATAAATATTGATGTAGAGAGCCATAAGCTCATTAAGGTTACAGGGGACTAAAGGGGATTTCAGCCTCTTGTTTTTAAAATTCAGTACTCTGTTACCTTGGAGCAGAGAATGGACACACAAAAAAAGCTAAATCTAGTATACAGTAGATATAGTCACATTGCGTCTCTGCATGGGAATATGTACTTTATTAATGTGTCCATAAATGATCTAGTCCTACATGATAAACCAAGGTTAGATACTTCTTTAACCTCCATCCAGGCTAATTAGTTTAAAGGGATATGAACGTTTTATGGATTAATACTTTTCTGCACTCCTTGGGCAAAAAGCACCCTATATGTATGCAGCACATCTCATGAAACATTTTATTTTTTATTAATATCTGAAAAATCTCTCTAATTATTATGTTGACACCTCCAGCATCAGGGGAGCAACATTAATCTACTATTTATTTGCTGTTGCTTGCTCAGCCAATCTTCTTGCAGCTTCATTTTTGTATGTAAGCAGCAATGCATAGCACATATCAGTGATACACTACATATCCCAGGCTGCTTTGCAGCACAAACAGAAAACCCAAAGTCAATTCAAAAGTTTCCGCTAACCTGATTTGCCAAAACAAATCATTTTAAATTTGTTGCTAATTTAGCCTGGGTTTGGAGGATGTTAACCCTGATTTCCAACTGCCAGGAATTACAGGAGATTTTGCTGACTTCAATGTTTAAATGTGTATTTGGGGATTTTGTCATGCAAAAAAATGTTTGCATACACTATTAATTCTCCTATATCACATGCATTCATAATCCAGCAAACTTACATATCCCTTTAATGTTCCAAAGATTTACATAATATCAAAACAATTATCCAGGTTAGGTTATATGTCCAAACTTGTCTGATGGAATAGGTCAGTTTGAAATATTCACTAACACGATTAGCACTTCTTTAAGAAATGTCTGTCTCATCTCTCTTTTTTTTTTATTCTTCCTCTCCACAGGCTAAACTGGGGATTATGTTAGCATCTGCCTTGATCTCTGTTCTCTCCTACTTGTGGATGGAAAGAAAGCTCAGCCTCAAAGTACCATATCGCCTTCCCAAAATACCAGCTCCACGCCATAAAGTAAAAGGTTATCGCTACCTCGAGGAGGATAACTCAGATGCGTCGGGATCAGACGGGGAAGAAGGAGAATGTGACAATGAGAGAGACATGGAGGAGGAGGAGGAAGAAAGAAGAGAACAACCCGGACACAGGCAGCGGAGGAAGGAACAATGCTATGAGCAGGTTGTAGAGGAGGAGCCTGAAGATAACAGGATTCTGGAGTGACCAGAACTCCCCAATTACTTTATCCTAGATCATACTAGTCACACAGAGCAGGAACTCTTAGAGTACATCACATACAACCTGGAAGCATGTTCTCGTACACACCTTGTCATATACACATTACCTATACAGCACTAACATATTGAGAAGGTTTACATTTCATTACAATTCACAACTGAACATGAAACAAATATTTCCTGCACATTGGTCAGTGCGACGAGGAGGGAGTAAGAGGAAATATGTAAATACAGCCATTAAATTAAACCCAGTATTTATGACTTAAGAGTGAAGCACAGAGGGAAAGTAATAGTCAAATTATGACCATATTTATTTGATTTGAACCAATATTTCCTAGATTATTGTAACAAATATCATATTTGTCTGCATCTCTGTTAAATGTACTGCTTTTTTATACTTCTGGGAGAACTTTTTCATTTCAATTTTATAATCAAACAGATTATTGTATATACTTTAATAAATGTGATTCATTTTACACATTGTCCTTAGTATTATTTGTTGTTTTAAAGTTTACATAAATTATTTTTTTTGGCAAACTTCAGCTAATGTCTGTTTGCCTGCTCTGGCTCCCATTTCCAAGCCTGTAATTACCTTTGCACAGCCCGTATGTCTGGGGGATAGAAATTTGTTACATTTATAGATGTATTTAATTGGCTCAAGCCAGCAAGTACAGGCTCACAGCCCCAACACGCAAACCATGAACCCGTTCGTGGAATTTCAGAGCATGATCATAATCAATTAAGCAAGCCCGTAAGTTAGAATTTATCCAATAATAAATGAGACCAACATCATGAGTAACATGAAGTCTAGATTACAATTAAGTTGTGTTTTAAAGGATTTTGCAATCAGATTTGCAATCAGACTCGCAATCTAGAAATCAATAAAAATGAATAAATCAACTGTGGGTGGGTGGCCTGATATGTATTAACTCCTGGGATGAATACAAAACATAAATAAAACCTAAATAAATTTAATTTGTTTTGCATATTTGCGAACTTGAGACTGTTGTGCAATTAATTCTAATGTCTTTCATTGCTTTCCCAGTATTTTTAAGTATAGTAGTGTGTGTTTATTTGTTTTTGCAGTGTTACGAACAGGTATTTCACCCACTTGTGAGTCCTATCTAGTACTCATAGTATTTTTTGATACATTCGCCATTTACGAGTTTGAAGGAAATTGTGGGCTTGTTGAATTGTAATTAAATATGGATTTTGCCTCTTTAGCACTGGTAATATTTGCGGGCTTGAAACATCAAAGGAGGAGATAAGACAGGGTAGCTAAAAGTAGCCACTTAAATCTCTTAACTTTTACGGGCTTCTGAAATTGTGATCTGGATTATCGTATCGGGGCCTCTTTCTTCACTGAGTAAAACCTCTATAGAGTAGAAGACCAACTTCATATTGTTATATGCTTGAGCCCAAATCCTTGCTTCCAGATCCTATCTGATAGGTCTGTCTGATAGCAGCACTATTTAAAGGGCCACTGTAATCCAAAAATGCCTAAAGGGGTTCTAAGAAATCATGCTTTAAACATTTTATAAAGGTATTTTTGTATTAAAAATAAGTAATTTATAGCAGCGGTGGTCACGACAGGCTGCGTGGGGGCCACATGCGACCCTCAAGCTCTTCCGCTTTGGCCCCCAGCCTGTTTTCTGGAGTGGGAGAGCACACCCTATTCAACTATACACAGCGCATTATATCTCTGTAAAACTCACAAATAATATCCAATTGTACTTATTGTTATCTGTACTTCTGTTACCAAATAACTTGTTTACTAAAGATTTTACTGTTTGCTTTGGGTAACAAAGGTTTCAAGCACCATGGTGCCATTTTTAAGAACAAAGGGGCTACACACTACTAATGATTTATGGATGACCGTTTCAAACCTTATATCTATGTAAATGCTAAGAATTATGTCAGGATATGTTTACATTACACATGACAACTTCATTTTATTACATGCACTCATCACATATATAGTTGTGAGCGTACAAGTTGCTGCTAACTCTAGCGGGCTCACACAGCGAGCCGCAGCCCTCGCATAGCGAGGGCCTCGGTTGCTGGCATGGAGCGCCGAAGGCGCTCCTTGCCACCAACTGCGACCCTCGCAAACTTTACCTTATAACGCAAACAACACGACACACCAACTGCAACCCTTGTAAACTTTACCGCGCAGCGCAAATAACATACGAGACACGGACGCAACTCGCGAACATGAAAAAAATCAAAACACAATAAATACACACACCACATACATAAAAAGCTTGCAAGAGGGAGCATCCACGACCTCAAAAAAGCAACTTACACCTTCATTTAACTCAAAATAAAAGAGTTTAGACACTAAAAAATTCTCTAAGCGAGAGAAAAAATGGCCGACGAACAAAACGAAAACGAGGCTAAAGACGCTAAACACCACAAGCAACTGGCAAAACACCATACGAGACACGTTACCACACATTACGACATCGCAAAAATCTGACAGGAAAAAAGCAAAAACACAACACATCCATAAAAAGCTTACCTACAGCAAGAGGAAGCACCCAGGACCTCAAAAAAACAACTTACACCTTCATTTAACTCAAAATAAAAGAGTTTAGACACTAAAAGATTCTGTAAGCGAGAGCAAAAATGGCGGCCGAACAAAAGGAAAACGAGGCTACAGCACTCTAACCACAGAAAACACCAAAAGAAACTCGCAAAACACAAATGACCTACGGATAATTCGCTAAGACGCATACCACACATTACCCGCCATTTTACTCTAATGCGGAAGTACACAATTACGCTAACGGTTTCGGCTCGCGCACGCACACTATTACACTGCACACGTTCATCACGCTTACACAGCACCTCCACACCACTAATGCTGCAGCAACATCAAACAAGGTTCTCAGCTCTTCAACACAATGCTTCAAAATAGGTCAAGTATATTAATTTATTAATTTGTATTATATATTTCAGTAGTACACACAAAACAACATTAGCTACCTTACAATTCCATATGTATATTAATAACTAAACAAATTTCAAAACATACACATCTCATTGCTGTCATTTAAAAAAAAAAATTTTTAAATGATTTTTATTGGACAGGCAGACATCATTTGTCGAGTAAACAAAAACAACATATTAGACGTGAAAAGTATAAAGTAGCAAAGAGCAAATACATCACATCCATTTTCTTATAGAACGTCTATCTGTCCTGAACTCCTCCTCTTTTTCCGTTTTCTAATTTTATGTCTGTTGAAAGTAATTTTTTTAACTGGATTGGGGGGTAAGGGGGAAACTATGAGTAATGGAGTCTCGTATAACTGGGATGCTCTTTGTAAACTGTATTACTTGTCCTCGTTCAGGCCTGTCCCTGACCGGTTTCTACTCTCTTGGTAGATGCAGCCTCTGAACTTGGCTAACTGTGTAAGGTTCTTGGTGTTGGATAAAGTACAATTTCTCTATTCTGGTCTACCTTTCTAGATCTTTTAGGAGGAGAGGGTTACTCACCTCGTTTCTCCGCCAAAATTTGTCTCCCAGGCGGACCAGCAGGAGGCCCAGCGTTTGTAATTATGATTCACCTCAGCAGACAAAACGCTCATGGAACAAACAAACCCTATTTTGTTTAGGATTTTCTCGTATGTAGGGGTGGGTGTTTTCCAGTGGGCAGCTATTATTGTTCTGACTGCTAGGAAGATTTGGTTGGTCAGGAATTGCTCCACATTGGACAACCCCTCTATTGGTAGACCCAGGATGGCTTCCTCTGGTCTCATGGGAAACTTTTGATCCCATAGTTTCTCTAAGATTTTATAGGTCTCTACCCAAGTGTGTTTAATCAACGGGCATTCCCAAAATTTATGAATTAGAGTCCCTTTCTGGTTGCAACCTCTTTCACATATATCGCTAATCCCCGGGTTACCTAGGTGCATTCTAACTGGGGTTAGGTACCATCTCATGATCACTTTATATGAATTTTCTTTCAAAATTATATTAAGTGAAGAGTTTTTTGCTTGTTTTAAAATGCTGTTCCATTGGTCCTTATCTAACCGTATGTTAAGGTCTGCTTCCCACGCCCTCTCGAAGTGTAGTTTGAGAGGAGTGGCTAACTCGCATAAGTGGTTATATATTGTGGAAATGTTGCCCTTCCCTCCTGGGAAATTAATGCAACACCTTTCGAATATGGATTTGTTTTGCCCACCCTTGTTCCTAATGGTTTGAGTTAGTCTTTGATTTATAGCGAGTAGGTTAAGCCATTCTCCTGGAGGAAGGTGTTTCTTGTCTAGGAATGCAGTCGTGGACCATTTTTGATTGACTACAGGTAAATCTGCCGCAATTGAGCAGTTGTTTTCAGTCCACCATCTATATTGGTCATTAGTATTTATTTTGGGGCTGGCCGATTGGGGCCACAGGGAGTAAGCCCGGATTCTGGGTTTAGGAGTGTGCTCCTCCTATTTATGTCTTTCCATAAAGTTATTGAGTGCCTCACACTAGTTGGCAGTGATTGGGGTAGTTTGAAGCCCTTCTGAATGGAGAGCCAAGGTAATTGATGCATGATTAAGTCGTTGTTCCTCAGTGTGTGTTTCTCTATCTGGACCCATACTGGGGGGGAGTCTTTGACGAACCATTTTGTTAATTGCGCTAGCCTGGCTGCTTTGAAATAACGGGGGATATCTGGGAACGCGAGGCCCCCCCTCTTCTTAGTCACAATAATTGTTTCTCTGTTTATTCTAGGTTTTTTGTTGTTCCACAGAAAGCTCGTCAACATTTTTTGCATCGTTTTCAATTCTTTAGCTAAGATTTATATTGGAATGGTCCTATATAGGTAAAGTAATTTGGGGAGAATGTTCATTTTAATGGCATGTAGTTTTCCTAGCCATGAGATCTTTAGCTCTGACCACCTTTGCAGGTCTCTCATTATTCGTTTAATGAGAGTTGGGTAGTTCGCTTCATAAAGGGTCTTAGTCGATTTAGTAATTTGGATGCCCAGGTAGTTAATGGATTTAGGGGACCATGTTATCGGGAAGTTGTTGGTTAGTTGCTTTTCCATGGTGGGTGAGAGGGATAGGTTGAGGGCTATGCTTTTACTCGTATTTACTTTGAACCCTGACAGTGGGCCAAACTCCGACAAGAGTTTGAATAAATTAGGAAGACTGACTAGGGGGTTTGAGATTGTTAGAAGAATGTCGTCTGCAAAGAGACTTATTTTGTGGTCTGTCCGGCAGACCGGTATTCCCGTTATGTCTGTGTGTTGGCGAATAGCTAATGCTAGGGGCTCTATACTAAGGGCGAACAACAGTGGGGACAGCGGGCAACCCTGTCGTGTACCTCTCGTGATTTTGAGTTTTTGAGATTTGAATCCCTGGTAAGTTACCTGGGCAGTTGGTTCTGAGTATAGCGATGCAACGCTTTTGAGAAAGCCCTCTGGCAACCCGAATTTAGTCAATGTAGAGTACATAAATGTCCAGTCTAATCTATCGAAAGCCTTCTTGGCATCAAGTGCTAAAACCATTGCGTGGCTTTCTCCTCTGCTAGTTATGTCAATGAGGTCAATGATCTTTCTGGTGTTATCTGGGGCTTCCCTGCCCTTAATGAAGCCAACTTGGTCAGGATGTATTATCTCAGGAATCAGTTCCGCTAGTCTGGCCACCAAGATTTTAGTGTATATTTTTAAGTCATTGTTGATCAGGGAAATACCGTATTTTTCGCCGTATAAGACGCACTTTTTCTTCCCCAAAACTGGGGGAGGAAAGTTGGTGCGTCTTATACGGCGAATATGCCTTTTGAAACTGCCTCTGTCCTCTTGATTTCACCCCAGCGCTTCCTACCAGCATCGCGTCGGCCGGTGCGTCCTAGTGACGTCACACACGCAACGCTGCAGTACACGTGGAGTGCTGGTAGGAAGCGCTGGGGTGAGATCAAGATGGCAGAGATCAGAAGGAAGGTGAGGATCAGGGGGGTCAGGGAGGATCAGGAGGGTCAGGGAGGGTCAAGGGCTCCCAAATGCTGCAGTATATGGATGTGTGTGTGTGTATGTATGTGTGTATGTATGTGTGTATGTATGTGTGTATGTATGTATCTGTGTGTGTGTATGTATATTTATGTGTGTATGTATATGTATGTATGTGTCTCTATAAAGGTGAGGATCAGGGGGGTCAGGGAGGATCAGGAGGGTCAGGGAGGGTCAGGGAGGGTCAATGGCTCCCAAATGCTGCAGTATATGGATATGTATGTGTATGTATGTGTGTGTGTATATATGTATGTATGTGTATGTATGTTTATGTGTGTATGTATATGTATGTATGTATGTATGTGTATCTATATATATATATATATATATATATATATATATATATATATATATATATTTGTGTGTAATGTAGGTGTGTATCTGTGTGTAGAGTGTATTTGTGTTTGATTCAGATTTTTTTTTTCTTGTTTTCCTCCTCTAAAAACTAGGTGCGTCTTATCTGCCGGTGCGTCTTATAGGGCGAAAAATACGGTAGGTCTATAGCTAGCACATTGGGTTGGGTCTTTCCCGGGTTTAGGGATTACTATGATTTTGGCTTCTAAGAATTCTGGTTTCATTTCACCCCCTTTTAAGAAGCCGTTAAATAGTTTGTGTAAGGTAGGGCTGAGTAGGTCGCACATATATTTGTATTAGAGGTTCGAGTACCCGTCTGGGCCCGGGGCCCTGTGTGCTTTTGTTGTCTTGATCGCCTCCTGTATTTCTTTAATCAATATGGGCTCTAGGAGTGAACTGGCTTTAGCGGGGTCTAGGTGTGGGATATTTATGTTACTTAGTGCTTTTTCGATGTTTATTTTGTGAGTTGGGGTACCCGAGTTGTCTGATTTGGTGTAAAGCTCGGCATAGAATTGTCTAAATTCGTTTACTATCTGCTCTGGTTTATAGACTATTTGCTTATTTTTAGTGATTAGTTTGGCAATGAATGAGTTCACTCTCTTTTCTTTTAGCCTATTGGCCAACATTCTGTCAGGCTTGTTTGCGTTTCTAAAAAATTTAGCGTTGGATCGTTGTAGTATAGTGATCATTTTTCCTCTCAGTATAGAGTTGAGTTCCTGTTTATATCCTAGTACCTTCTCGTAAGAGTGTCGTGATTTATCCTTACCGTATAGTTTTTGGGCCTCTGATATTTTCTGATTTAGGAGTGAAATTTGTGCCTGGTCCTTTTTTTTCTTGAGCGAACTAATTTGTATGCAGGTTCCCCTGATTACTGCTTTGTGGGCAGCCCAAATTCCATTTATGTTTATTTCGCCTACTTTGTTAAGCTCAAAATATTCTGTAATTGCTGTTCTAATTTTTTCGCGTGTTGTTGGGTCATTAAGTAAGCCAGGGTTTAACGTCCATCTCGGGCTATTACCCATCGGTAGAAGGTCTCTCATGGAAATTTTGACCAGATCGTGGTCTGACCATGCTATGGGACATATTGCGGCCTCGGTAAGGTTCCCTGCCATGTTTTGTGGAATTAGGATGTAGTCTATTCTGGAAAGTGACCTATGTCTACCTGAAAAAAATGTGTATTCCCTTTCTGTGGGGTTCATATTTCTCCAGGTGTCGATCATATAGTTTTTTGAGTGCCTTAGTCGCCGTGGGGGTTTTGTGTGAGTCTGGGTCGTTTGACTTGTCTTTGGATGGATCTAACACCGCATTCATGTCTCCTCCTATTATCTTAAGCCCTTCATCCCAACTATCTGTGAGTTTTTGTATTTTCTGAAAGAATGGCGTTTGGTCTGTGTTTGGGGCGTAAATGTTTAATAGTGTGACCTTACGTTCATGTATTGTCCCCTGAACTGCTATGTACCTGCCTTCTGTATCCCTCTGGATTTTACTCAGTTGGAAGTTAAGTCTCTTGTGGAACAAAATGGTGAGTCCCTTTTGTTTTGTTTCCGAGGTAGCGTGGAACGCTTGTGTGAAGATTCCCCCCCAGTATTTTGGTACTGCTTGTTTTCTAAAGTGAGTTTCTTGAATCATTACAATGTCCAGGTTTAATTTTTGATAATTCCTCAGGGCAACCCCCCTCTTAACTGGTTCGTTCAGTCCATGAGCATTGTGTGACGCTATGACAATGTCCATAGTTCTTACTGGGGTATGTGACATTTTGGTGAGTGTAGGTGGTTGACTCACCTACCTGGAAGCGTACGGTTCAGTGTTCCTGTGCCCCCTGCTGGTTTCCGCCCCGAAAACCGCTTAGCAGACAAACGTGTGTAAGAGTCTCTGTTCTTAAGGAGAAAAACAGAAGTTAACGAAGTAACTGTTAATATCAACTTCTTTAGGTGCAACAAAACTTGGGCTAATAACTGTGTGGACAAGTTCTCCTCTCCCCGAGGAGGTCTCTATGGTTACTCTAGGTTCTGTGCTAGGGCTTTAGAGTCTGTAGGTGTGTCTCTCTGGTGGACAAGAGAATTCCTATTGTAATACAAATTTCTGTTGTTCTTTGTTTAAATAGAGCGTAGTAACTTATACTACTGTGAGGAGAGCGATTGCTGTCCTCTTATTATTTTACTGGTGGGCCAATCAGTGTCTACAATCTGACACTGGATCGGACCGCCTAAACTTTACTGTTTGTGGGGGTCTGTGGCTGATTGTTTTTTAGCGCCCCTAGGGACGCCATTTAAGTGCCTGGTATCTTAGCCTTTATGGCCTGGGGTGTCTATCCTATAGTGTGCTTTAGGCATTTCCCTCTCTCACTGGTGTGGTTAGTGTGTTGTAGATCCTGCTCCTTTAACTTTTAATTAGCATAGATTACTAGAGTAATAGGGTACAGAAAATATGGCAACTTATAGTGTTAAGTCTCTGCCTTCGTGTAATGGAGGACTCCTCTCCCTGGGGCCTTCTGTTGCGTGTAGATTCTCTCCGATGTTGACTCTGATGTTCCAATCTGCCAGCAAGTTGATTCCTTCCTCTGGAGTTCTGACAGTGAAGATTTTTCCCTCCCTGGAGACATTGAGGCGGAATGGCAACCCCCACGTATACTTCCATCCTTGCGCTAAGATACAGTCCATTACAGGTTTCATTTGTCTCCTTTTGGCAAGGGTTACCGGTGATAGATCAGAGAAGAGCAAAGGCTGGTGACCCTCAATGGGAGGAATGCCTTTCCTTGCGGCCTTCATAAATCTTTCTTTGGTGGAGTGGTAATGGAATCTGGCTATAATGTCTCTTGGGCGTTCTTGCGGTGACGGACGGAAGCCTAGGGCTCTGTGGACTCTGTCGAATCTCATATTTTCTGGGTGGGTGTTTGGGAGGAGAATGTCACAGAGATCGCTTAAATAAGCATGGAGGTCTTTGACTGTCTCCGGCACGTTTCTCAGTCTAATATTTTGGCGTCTGGATCGGTTTTCTAGGTCTTCTTGTTGTAGCTGCTGCCTTGATTGTTCTTCTTTCAAGGCCAGGATCTCTTCTTCTAGCCTGCTGTTATGTTGAATGATGTCTGAAATTTTTGTTTCCAGCTGTGTGGTTCTATCATCAACCTTTTGTATTTCTGTGGATAATTCCGAAGTCACTCTTTGGATGTCGGATTTGATCTCTGCTCTAAAGTTGGTTATTAATTCTTTTAAGTCTTGGATGTCGCTTTTGGTGCTTGGCGCCGACATTTCCAATTGACCAGGAGCGTGGACTGTGGCGATGGTAGTATTATTGGTTGGAGTATTGGTTGAAGACTTTGGCAGGCAGTATGATTGGATTCCCTTGTTATTTTTCCTAGTGGCGACTCCCGCCATCTCAGTGGGAGTTCTTTAGTTTTTTTAGTGAGAGGGGTCACTTAGTATGTCCCAGTGCAAATGTTAGCGTCCCTATGTTGCGACACTTTTACTTTGTTACATCCCTTTAAGTTTATTCAATGTTCTTGGAGAATGTTGAATAGGCCGTGGGTGTTTGGTCTTCTTGACCTTTATTGTTTGAGGAGTGGCTTTTTGTGGCTGTGAGGCGGTAGAGAAAGCTGTGTTTGCAGAAATTGTGGCCAGGTTGTTAACCGTGGGATCAGTCCACTCTATTGTCTCATTCAGAATAGGGTGTAGCAGTGAATGTGTTTGTGCCACTTCTGCGTTACCTTTAGGAGCGTTATTCTGTAGATGGGAGTTGAGCTAGTGTGGACTGTTTACTCAGGCGTTGTGTAACTGCACATTGTCCACTAGGTGTTAGCGGGGTTCCACTATTACAGGTTGCTATGTCGGCAGCGATGTAGCCTGGCATCTAGCATTGGAAGTCAGGTGGTATTGTATACCTTTGTCATTTATCTGTTTAACCCCTGGTATGTTGCTAGCTCCTTGTGTGGTGATTTACCCCTTTTGTGGAAGATGTTGTTGTCTTCTTTGAGGGCTCTCTATAACCCCAACAAGATTAGCTTCTCAACCTGAAATATGTTTGGGATCCTAAAGCCTCACGATTTGGGCTGCCTTGTTATATGTTATAAACTGCTGTTTGCTGTGTGGATGAGGGGTCTGATATTCTTTTCTTCGCTTTGAGGTGACCCTGGGGGCTTCTTGTATTACACCCCTGAACTTGTGTCCCTCTTTAGGGTTAGTGTTAATTTATTTTGGGCCCCTAATGAGGAGCTAAAAGTTGTCAGATAGGTTTGTCAATTTCTCTAGGTTGCTCAGCAGTGATTCTGTGGGGTGAGAGGTGTTTTGTTGCTGTTGTAATGAGGGTCTCTGTTCCCCTTCACAGTGTTTCTGTTCCTACAGGGAGCCTAGGGTAATCTGGTGGCTGTTGGTGTGAGTTATACTCCTACCCAGTCAGGGGTCTCACTGGTAATG
This sequence comes from Discoglossus pictus, assembly GCA_027410445.1. Classification (NCBI taxonomy): domain Eukaryota; kingdom Metazoa; phylum Chordata; class Amphibia; order Anura; family Alytidae; genus Discoglossus; species Discoglossus pictus. The sequence continues at coordinate 59,527,579 of CM050171.1, forward strand.
CTTGGTTTGCAGCGAGCTGGGGTTACCTTGTCAGGCCGCGGAGTCTGTTTATGCTGCGACCGCCATCTTGGATCGTTGATTCTTCCCCCTTTAGCTCCTATTCCCTCTGTAAGAAAATGCCCGCCCCTCCACTGGCGGGAAAATAACCGCCCTTCCACTGGCCGGGTAAGACTCCTTAGGGGGGCCCTCCTGGGACCTCTCTCTTATCTGGGCCTCTGGCTTCTCTTTTGGGACCTTGTTTCCCTTGCCCCACCAGGGAACTTCTCGCCTGCAGCCTCTTACGCGTATACCGCGGCCTTGTTGCGAGGGGGGGGGCCTCCGGCGGCGCCTCCGCCGCTCGCGAGAAGATGGCTGTGTGCTAAAACCAGCTCGGGCCCTCGTCACAGCCGGAGCGTCCCGTGCCTCAGGCTGGACGTCCCACTCCACCAACCCAATTCCGGTGCCAGGCCCTTAAAGTTTAGGGTCAGTTCTAGCGTGGGCTCACGCTTACCTTCACCTCCCGTCCACCCGGCGCCGCCGCAGGCACTTCCCCGCGGGTCTCCTCTTTCATATGCTGCCAATTGCTGTGTCCGCATCCTTGTCAGAGCCTTCTACCTGTGCAGGGGGACACAGGGGGTCGCAGCTACGGGAGGCAGGATGTTATAGGCCTCACACTCGTGGCGCTGTAGCCCGGCTCTATCTCCTCCAAATCAGTATCCTTCTGCTTCTTTCTTTTCCCTCTAGCTTGTGGGATTGTTTTGGGGTTAATAAAGCAAGTTTTTGGTGATTTTCACTCTATTTGATGAGTTTCTATAGAGGAGCAGTTCCTACACACGTCTGCTCACTTCTCTTGGCTGGACACGCCCCCATTGCCGTCATTTTTTGACGGGCAATTCGCTAGTTGGTATATATTTTCGATAATTCTTCCTTACAGTATGGCACATTGTAGTGAGGCCGCATTCCCAAGATTATGCCTAAAAAGTGCTACTGTAATACTAATATTATATATTTACATAATAAAATATTTTATTTAGCTATTTAAATAGTAAATCCCCTTCTGGATCGCTACCTTATTGTGCTGAAGGGTCTTGTGTACTTTAATGTAGCTGAGAGCTACAGTATATCCTGTATATCATGATGGTCTACTAGAGAAGCAACTGACAACCAACTCCAGTATATTTGCCAAGAAACCCATATGGATAAGCACAAACAGAAACACAGTCAGATGTGCCTGGCATGCTACGGACTACATGGCTACCAAGAGTCGGACACGACTGAAGGAATGAATAACCACAACAAAATAGTAAATGGTATATTTCAGATAGATTTTAAGAAATTGCACTATTCTGGAACTCACACTTTATCTTGCTCCAGTTAAAAAAAAAATGTGGTGCAGAGCCTTTAGAAACCACTAGAATTTTGCAAAACAGGAACCAACCCGCATTTAAAGAAATCTTTATCAACACTCTTTTTGGGGGGTTCCTGTTTTAACTTTTTTGTTCCAGCTCCTATGAAATAACAATAATAACAATTGAAACTTGGGAATTTTAACCTTCATTTTTATCTTAACAAAAAAGTATTGCTTATATGAGTTGTCCTACGTGTTATATAAAGAAATTTTAATGAACCCAATAAAAGTTAAATTTTAAGAATAACAAGTGCAGGAACATAATGTATTAAATAATCAGTTGATTTCTAACACATATAGGGTACACATTAATTTATGTGCAGCAGTAAATTTGTAAATTTCTATATTACACCTTGAATTGTTTCTCCGACGTCACACTGCAGAGGCCCAAATGACAAAAAAAAAGTTGAGAAAAAAACGTAAGCTAAAGGAAGAGACGTAAAGGAATGTAGCAAATCAGAATCTGCAACTAGGTAGATGTGGAAGTGGGGGTATAACTATATAGGTGTGGAAGGGATGTACTAGGTAAGTGTGGAAGGGGGAGGAGCAACTAGGTATGTGAAGGAAGTGGGTAGGTGTCAAATTGGAGAAAAGTCGAAAATGTTCGGTAGAGAAGGGAAGGTAATTTAGTCTGGGCACAGTGATTGATCTTCTACCAGCAAAACCCTATACTGTACAACTTGTGCCATTTGAAGTAGAACTTAACTCTTTAAAACAAGAACGAAAAGTTATAATAACACTATACTAATAGTAAAGATGACCATAAAGAATAAGGAACAACCATCAGCAATACACTGATATCTGGTGTAATAATATTTGCAAACACAAAGCACTTGAAATCGTAATTAACAAAGTGAGTAAATACACGCACCAGGTTAGTCCATTGTTTATTTATTTAAAAAAAACAAGTTTGGCTTTTCCCCCACGGAGGCTTCATGAGAGACACACAGAACTTTGCTGTCATTGACTCCTCCAGATGGATGCAGAGATTAAGCCCTTTAAGAAACAGACACAGGCAATGGTTAAATAATTGCAACCAAAAACACCTATATTCTAATCCCTCTTTCTCTTCCATTCACAACACTGTTTTTCTTCTAGCTTCAAAGGAGATGGACAACTAAAAACGGCTTGATTTAATATTGAAGCGTTAGTATTTGGAACCTTCCAACCCAGAATAAAACCTGGACCTTTTCTGTTTCCTCCCCGCCAGCAGTGGTGTGCAGCGGCCACTAGATGGCGCAACAAGACTTTGCTCAATTTGTTGTTAGGTTTAGGCTTAGGGTTTGTGGTTAGGGTTCAGGATTATGATCTACCACTGTTAACTATGTAAAGCTTATCATCTGCCACGACCCTAAACCCTAAGTCTATCCCTCACTCTAAGAACAAATTGAACAAAGTCTCAGTGCTTCACCTAATGGCTGCTGCATGCCATTGCTGGTGGGGACAAAACAGAAAAGATCCTTAAACCCTTAGTAGTTATGAAATCATGTTCTACCACTTCTCTGTTTCTGACTTTTCTGCTCTGTCTCCCTCATTCAGCCCTTTCACCTTCATAATGCGAGGCTATAGACCCTCTGAGCAGTTTTTACGTCCTTGGGGCTAGTTTTGCGTCCTTCGGCCTCGTTTTCGCTCGTGTTGCGTTTTTTTAGCAGCCATCTCGCTTAGGTGATTTTCGTTGGTGAAAAAAACGCCAAATAAATATATATAAAAAATTAACTTGCAACCTCGTTCACAGGCTCTCCCCCATGTGCTGTGTCTGAGTGTGGAAGTTAATTTGAGGTCTTTGCCGTCCCGTGGTTCGGTCGCATTTTTGTGAGCCATACAGTGCATGTACGAGTTTCGGTCCCAAGTCGTACTGGTCGCAAGTCCTGCGTGCCTCAACTACTGGACTCACAGTGCAATGAGCGCCTTTGGCACTCATTGCAGCCTAAGTCCAGCATGCCTCAATTGCTCGGCCTGCAGTGCAATGAGCGCCTTTGTCGCTCATAGCAGCCTAAGTCCCGCATGACTTAATTGCTCACCCTGCGAGGCTCGCAGTGCAATGTGTGCGTGCCTCAACCGCTCACCTTGTTTTCTGAGGCTCGCAATTGTGGCCCTATGGACGCACACTGACAACTATTATAGTAATTCCTAGTGAAATCTGGAAAATCCCCATGTCCCTTTAAATCCATTACAGTGGTAATTTAAATGTCCCTATACTCTCCTGTCTATCCTGACAGCCTGGGACACATTATACCTGGGGACAGAGGTCTACAGCAGTGGACAAGGATGTCTGATCACAACAAGCCAGTTTATGTGTGTCATATTGTGCCGCCTTCACCACAGCTATATATAACTCAGATTAGTGTCAGATTAGCTTTGATTGGACACTACTGATCACGTGATTATCTAAGAAAAACTCAGATTAGTGTCGATAGCGTCATCTGGTGGATACACCTTGCAAACGTTTATATGCAGAAACGAAAAAAGTTGCGTAAAGATGTTCCCGTCGCCATCTTGCAGTTTGGCAATCTCAGTGTAGAAAGGACGCGACAAGGGCATAGGAGGCGCCTCTAGCAGCTCCGGACGCCATCTTTGTTAGTGGCAGGTTAGCACATACCTCCTATTTTCATTTATCGTTAGTTTAGGATTTGGAAAAACATTTGACACTGAAACTAAGAAGTAAATCTTGACGGTCGGATGTCCCCGGAGTCATCCGGGTGGTGTTCCCTTTGTGCCATCACACAGGTGCATGTTTATTCTTTGTGGATTTTATTATTTTAGTCATATTTATGTTGTTTGTATTTTGTGAGGAATTGTCCCAATCAGAGGTCTACACCATAATGAAAGAATCAGCTACAACTAGTTACTATCAAGCATATAGAAGTTGATAGCTATTGTAGATCATATTTCCCCATTAAACTGACATTTATTTCTCATCACAAATTTTCATACCTCAAAAAATCTAAAGTGACTTAAGAGGGACAAGTAATACACAATCATTATTTATTAGTGGTACCACAGATCACTACATACTACTGGGGCTTTCTATTGAGATCTTGGGAAAAAACACTGAGATTTGGAAAAGGAAATAGATTCAAACTTTTGTCTATCTATCTATCTATCTATCTATCTATCTATCTATCTATCTATCTATCTATCTATTGGTATCTATCTATCTATCTATCTATAAATCTATTGGTATCTATCTATCTATCTATAAATCTATTGGTATCTATCTATCTATCTATCTATCTATCTATCTATCTATCTATAAATCTATTGGTATCTATCTATCTATCTATCTATCTATCTATCTATCTATCTATCTATCTATAAATCTATTGGTATCTATCTATCTATCTATCTATCTATCTATCTATCTATCTATCTATAAATCTATTGGTATCTGTCTATCTATCTATCTGTATCTATCTATACATCTATTAGTATCTATCTATCTATCTATCTATCTATGTATTGGTATATATCTATAAATCTATCGGTATCTATCTATAAATCTATTGGTATCTATCTATCTATCTATCTATCTATCTATGTATGTATTGGTATATATCTATAAATCTATTCGTATCTATCTATCTATCTATCTATCTATCTATCTATCTATCTATCTATCTATCTATCTATCTATCTATGTATTGGTATATATCTATAAATCTATATATGTATTGGTATCTATCTATCTATCTATCTATCTATCTATCTATCTATCTATCTATCTATCTATCTATCTATCTATCCCATAAAATAATCATTCAATAGAAGTATTAATATTATTATGGGACACCTTTCCAGCATCAATATGATGAAACACCCTTTATGCCTGTCAGAGTACCCCACTAGACAAAATCAATCTCCAGTAAAAAAAATAAAAAGACAGTTTCACCATAAGTACACCAGCCAAAATCTTCAAAATAAAAATTATTTTATATATAGTCAAAAAGTGGATGTAACATCCAAACATATGTACAAGCATTTCCACGAAGGTCATGTGATCAGTTAGTATATATGTGTCCACTTATTTAAGGACTTTTTAACCGTGATGCAGATATATTAACAGATTAAAATTAATTTCCACAAAATAATCACATATAAAAAAAGACACTTTTATTCTTGCTACCTCTCTTGGTGAGGGCGTATCTTCTTGGGGTACTCTCCAGTCGCTCCCTGCCCATCTCCTTGCAGGTATTTTCATTTGATTACAGTCCTGAATTGAGTAATATACTAGATTGTTCTTATATACAAAATAGTGCTTGCAGGATACTATAATATAATTTCACTGACATCCAGAGCACTACGCTTTTCATCTAAAATATACAGACACTAGAACAAAGACCTTCAGAAGAGATAAATGGTATCAACTGGGAGCTTGAAAGGCATATCTAAGTTTTTTTTGGATTATGAAGCATCTGATAGAGGCGAATCAATAGTGTATGAATTTTTATTTGCATGAAAAAATACCAGAATAAACATTTAAACACTTAACTTGAATTTATCAAAATGTCCAGTAAATTCTGACAGTTGAAAATTAGAGTTAACCCAGGCTTAATTAGCATAAAATTCATAACCTGGTTTGGTCATTCAGGAGGCGGCTCAGGCAGCCGATACATTTGTATCAAGCTCTGGGGTTCCTGGCTGTGCTGTAAAGTCTCTCTACCAAAAAAGTCAAACGTATCTGGCTGCCTTTCCTGTGTGTACTTGGTTATGTAAGCTCCCTGTGGGTGTGCAAAGCTGGATTTTATTTTCCTGCATATAACTTTGTAAGTACACTGAACTTTTCTATATAACACACATTTTTCTGATAATCCCTGCCGTTTCTTACCAAACATGTGAAACCCAGGAAACTTATATATAACTTTAAGAAAGGGTCGGGAAGCCCATATTCTTTCGTAGGTTCACCTATGAAGTAACTGGGTGCAACATCAGGTCTTCTCTCTTCTTTTGATATTATTACGGTTTGTGTGAGTCCATTAAATATGTTGATCATCTGTTCAAGTAATAAACAGTGTATGTCTCTCCATGCAGGGTCTTCATGCTTTTTCGTGTGCCTTTTCTCTCCCGGCGGCTCTGTACCCGGGAGCCCGCTCACTTGCCCAGTGATGCCATCTCTCATGACACAGAGCAACGATGCCGTCAAATCCTCAGTAGGACAACACTACCTCAAAAAGCCTCTGCAGGTGTTTTAGTGACCTTGTGCACCAAAGGGGGTGTCCCCTCCTTCCTCTACACATTGAGGTCTACTCAACTTAGGGGACGTCACAAAGGAGATGTCAGGTGGGGTTTAATAATATATGGTCACTCAACTTTAGATATAATTTTTTGAAATGTACTTATAGAAATTAGCCAAAATATAAAACCTAATCAAGGTACCTGCTAGTTTCTTTATATATATATATATATATATATATATATATATATATATATATATATATATATATATATATATATATATATATTATATATATATATAGTAATTTAGGAATTATTAATCCATATATATATATATAGATTAATAATGAGTATTGCAATATAATTTGATACCTTTTGTATTGGACAAACGTGCTATTTATAATGAAGAGCTTTTGAGAGGTTCAACCTGTCTTTATCAAGTCTGAAGCAATACGGACATGAGGTGGAGCCCCCAGTTTGAATAAAAACAGCAGATGCAGATAGAGTGGTGACAGCATCTGACATCATCAGGTAAATACATATAGGGGGAATAAACACAACATAGTAAAGGAAACCTATACAGTGGATATAAAAAGTCTACACACTCCTGTTAAAATGTCAGGTTTCTGTGCTGTAAAAAAATGAGACAAAGATAAATAATTTCAGAACTTTTCCCACCTTTAATGTGACCTATAAACTGTACAACTCAATTGAAAAACAAACTGAAATCTTTTAGGTGGAGGGAAGAAAAAAAAAGAAAAATTATGTGGTTGCATAACTGCACACCCTCGTATAACTGGGGATGTAGCTGTGTTCAGAATTAAGCAATCACATTCCAAATTGTGTTAAATAGGAGTCAGCATATATCTGCCATCATTTAAAGTGCCTCTGATTAACCTCAAATAAAGTTCAGCTGCTCTAGTCGGTCTTTCCTGAAATTTTCTTAGTCGCATCCCACAGCAAAAGCCATGGTCCACAGAAAGCTTCCAAAGCATCAGAGGGATCTCATTGTTAAAAGGTATCAGTCAGGAGAAGGGTACAAAAGAATTTCCAAGGCATTAGATATACCAAGGAACACTGTGAAGACAGTCATCATCAAGTGGAGAAAATATGGCACAACAGTAACATTACCAAGAACTGGAATTCCATCCAAAACTGATGAGAAGATGAGAAGAAAACTGGTCTGGGAGGCTACCAAGAGGCCTGCAGGAATATCTGGCAAGTACTGGCTGTGTGGTACATGTGACAACAATGTCCCGTATTCTTCATATGTCTGGGCTATGGGGTAGAGTGGCAAGACGAAAGCCTTTTCTTACGAAGAAAAACATCCAAGCCAGGCTACATTTTGCAAAAACACATCTGAAGTCTCCCAAAAGCATGTGGGAAAAGGTGTTATGGTCTGATGAAACCAAGGTTGAACTTTTTGGCCATAATTCCAAAAGATATGTTTGGCGCAAAAACAACACTGCACATCACCAAAAGAACACCATACCCACAGTGAAGCATAGTGGTGGCAGCATCATGCTTTGGGGCTGTTTTTCTTCAGCTGGAACTAGGGCCTTAGTTAAGATTGAGGGAATTATGAACAGTTCCAAATACCAGTCAATATTGGCACAAAACCTTCAGGCTTCTGCTAGAAAGCTGAACATGAAGAGGAACTTCATCTTTCAGCATGACAACGACCCAAAGCATACATCCAAATCAACAAAGGAATGGCTTCACCAGAGAAAGATTAAAGTTTTGGAATGGCCCAGCCAGAGCCCAGACCTGAATCCGATTGAAAATCTGTGGGGTGATCTGAAGAGGGCTGTGCACAGGAGATGCCCTCGCAATCTGACAGATTTGGAGTGTTTTTGCAAAGAGTAGGCAAATCTTGCCAAGTCAAAATGTGCCATGCTGATAGACTCATACCCAAAAAGACTGAGTGCTGTAATAAAATCAAAAGGTTCTTCAACAAAGAATTAGTTCAAGGGTGTGCATACTTATGCAACCATATTATTTTATTTTTTATATTTTTTCTTCCCTCTACCTAAAAGATTTCAGTTTGTTTTTCAATTGAGTTGTACAGTTTATAGTTCACATTCAAGGTGGAAAAAGTTCTGAAATGATTTATCTTTATCTCATTTTTTTACAGCACAGAAACCTGACATTTTAACAGGGGTGTGTAGACTTTTTATATCCACTGTATACACATATACATCAATATATACATGAAAAAACAGAGCACTGTAATGACACAGCCACACATAATAACAAGACCTATAACATCAAAAGATTGTATTCATGTACATTGTCCAATGTGGATTATATAATACAATGTACTTTATATGACACATTGGAGAAACCATCCAAAAAATGCAGATAAGGATGAATTTACACAGACATTCAATACGAAAACATATTGAAGACAGTTATTGTAGCCCAGTGGGACACCATTTTAGCCAGGATGATCACTCCATCCAAAACTTAAGACAAAATACTCAGAGGAAAATGTAAAAACATCCAAGAGAGAAAAGTATTTGAAATAAAGATGATCACATTCTTCAACACTAAAAATACAGGACTTAATATGGACTTTTTCTAGCACATTATCAGAATTTCATGTGATTCTTTTTCTTATTATACCATAACAGGCTTCACACTCTTAGTGAGGTGTTTGTCCAACAGAAAATATATCGCTGTGGACTACAGTGCTCTGTTTTTTTCATGTATATATTGATGTATATGTGTGTATGTATATATGTTTCCTATACTATGCTGTGTTGATTCCCTCTATATGTATTTACCTGATGATGTCAGATGCTGTTTCCACTCTCTCTCTGCATCGGCTGTTATTATTCAAACTGAGGGTTCCATCTCTTGTTAGTATTGCTTGAGACTTGATAAAGAGAGGTTGAGCCTCTCGAAAGCTCGTCATTATAAATAAGACGTTTGTCCAATACAAAAGGTATCACATTATATTGCAATACTCATTATTAATCTCTCTCTCTCCCTCTATCTATCTATGTGGATTAATAATTACTAAATTACTCGATTACTGGACATTCACGGCTGCTTCACTCTTCTATATATCTGTCTATTTGTGGGCACATTTGCATGTCCCAGCTCAACTTCCCAGAATGCAGTGTAAACTGTTTTTCTCGGAACTCTGAGCTGGAAGCAGGTTTTTTTAACTTGCTTTAGACATTCAAATGTGAACACAGATGTACTTTTTATTTAATATATATATATATATATATATATATATATATATATATATAATCAGTGTTGCCTTCAGATTTTTGGATAACATGGACACGGGAATGCTCACACGGAGCTGCAGACCCACCGATGATACTAGCACCTAGTTTCCTATATATGGAGACTTGCTCATGACTGGGCACACTGAAGCACAGACCTATTGATGCTTACACTGAGTGTCTTTAGACCTAGTGATGCATACTGACATGTACGGACACACAACATGGCAATGATAAGAAATTGACATGTAAGCGCTGAAACCTTTTTTTATACCCTCAAAACATGCGATTTCATCTATTTGGGGGTGTAACAGTGCATGAAAATGTTTTTGTATTTGTGAATTGGTCACTCTGCGCTGGTGTGTTTGCCCGTCTAATATGTGAATATTTTGCTATAGAAGATGGGACATTCACAGGAGGCATACCCCCCACATTCAGTTTCATTTACCTGTAAAATCCATGGAGCAAGGTCAGGGAGTTAGTGTGGAGGAGTCCATTTGGAAGAAAGGGGATATAGTCTATAGTAGCTGTCATTTTGAGGGAGAAAGGTCACATTTCTTCCAAAGGGTAAATCCACAGTAGTGACAGTTCATAACCATATTTTCTTTTCTTTTTGCGGACAATCAGGATAGGTTAAATCCAAGGACTCCATGAAGTATATTTTTTTTAGGTTAATGCATCTGGATTGGGATGATAACTAGATTTTGTGAAACACATAGGATTATGTTTGAGATATCTCTTACTTGCAGCTTCCCAGGTGGGAAGCGTGATGCATCAGACAGAGACATCATACATACAGCGCTGAGAGAGGCACAGGAAGAACTGGGGATGACTCTGAATCCTGATGCTGTCTGGGGCGCCATGAAACCAATCACTGATTGGGTAAGATTCTGTAAAGTCTTGGCTCTGACTTTACATTAAAGGAAAGTTCTGGATATTCCTTATTATAACACTTTGCCATAGAATCAAATATTTAAACTTCAATTAATAATCGAAATACCCAATTGTTTTTTCTATCTAAAAATGTTTAATTCTATTAATTCTCAAGATGGCCTTTTGTTGATCTCAGGCATGCTTTAATTCATGGTAATGTAATGTTTGTTATAAAAAAAATAATATTGACCTGTCAAATTCAACTTTTTTAATCTCCTCTAATAATTGTATTATGTGAAGATGCAGAGGAAGGCAAACAAGCAAAACAAATGCATCAAAATATTGTCGCTTGTCTCTTTAAGGAAAACAAGTTGGATTACTACCTTAATGTATTTGCTCTTAAGACATGCACTGGAAGGCTCTTCCACTTATGTACTTACTTTCTGTAAAGTACTATTTTTCGCACATTACCCCCAACGTCTACCACCCTTCTATTCCAATTCATTTCCTCTTGTTTTTTTGCAGCCATGCATATGTATGTCTCTCTTCTGTTTTCGCAGACAGGTATGGTAATAGTTCCTGTTCTTGCAAATCTTGGACCACTGGAGAAATTTACACCACATCCCAATCCAGATGAGGTCAGTGGGAGCTCTTTCTGAAACCTCTTCTTTCTCTATCTTTAAGCTTCTTCATCACCTTAATCTGATCACCCACACCTAAAGTACAGCTTCTCCTCTCTCCCCTTTGACAATTCATACCTGTTTCTCTTTTTTAATTATTTTATTAGAGAAGCAAAATGGCATACATATTTCACAAGTCAAGTACATCAGTGTAATTTGAAGACTGACTTGGTGTATGCAATTACATTAGAGGTATAAATAATTACACTCTAGACCAGTTGCAATTATAACCTTGCCTTGTTAAAGGTTCTTGCTTCCATATTTTTATAACCCCCAAAAAAGGGGACAAGATGGGAAGGAAAATGGGGGATGAAGGGAGTAAGGAATTAGCTAAGAACTTGAAGCAGTGATGCAGTAGATAATCTGTGAAATCAAACATATACTAAATGTACATATACATAGCTCTAAATCAATCAGAGAATGTCATTACTAGTGTTTTAATACACATTAAACAACAAGCGTTCATGTACAGGCTGCTTCAGTTTTTTTGTGCAGTAGCATTTAGGTGGGTAAAATACCATCCATCACAATATGTACCAGGGTGGTAGGGTACCAGAGACTCATGCTATACATGTAGGTAGTGCTGGGTGTAAAAAGGTAATAATGAACAGTACAGGTCAAGCATTGCAACCAAAAACAGTGAGATTTTATATATAGGATTTTGCAGTGTTGTTGTCCATGATTATGACGGACAGTTTTATATGCACAGTAGCATTTAGGTATCTGGTGTCTATTCATAGAGATGAAACTATTAAATTACTTTAGAAAATATGCCAGGACCCCCTTGCATAGGGGGCCCTACCATATTAGTAATAATTGAACCAGTTCGAAACCTGCCAAAGCTTTCAGCCCAACATACCCAAACCCACCCTCTCCACACATCGTAATGTCCATCCTCTTCACTTTCACCCATCCTTACACCATTCCCTCACCTTAATTGACCACATCTTACTTCCTAACCTCCTTCTCTACAGCTTCATGGTTATTCTTCTCCTGCCTCTCATCTCTACCCACCCTCCCTTTCTGCTATCCATCACTTTAACCCTCTCGTAAATCCATTCCCTCCTCTGCTCACCTCTTTATCTCCATCCAACCATCCTTCTCCCTGCTTCGCACTTGGTATATAAATATATATTTTCCTCTTATATGTGCATTAATAATATGCAATGTGTTTTGCATTCCCTTTTTAAGATTAGTAACTATACCTAACTGAAAGCTTTACATATTATTATGCTTTACTATTCATTTTTGGATATAGTAATACTGCTTAATCAACCAAGTCATTTGTACATTACCTTCTAAACATGCAGAAAAGCATACAGGAACATATTTATAGGTTGCATTTATGCAGTATTAAGTCTCGGACGCAAGCAATAAGGGTTTCGTTGAAAAGATTTGAACATCATGCAAAATATACTTGCCACACATTAGCAGCTGTAATACACGTAGGCCTAGATTTTATATGTAAGAAAAATAATATTACAGAAAAGAATTACAAATTTACATGGCTATAGTTTACATTAGACAAAACATAGAAAAGATTCATGACATTAACATGAACAGTGTACGGAACAGGGTGGAGTGGGAACATGATAGAAACCTTTAAATATATCAAAAGATTTAATAAAGTTAAGGGTATATTTCAGAAGTAGAGGAATGTAAGAATAAGCCCTTCATTTGAGGCTGGGAGATAAACTGTTTAGGAATAGCGTGAAAATACTAGTTTAGAGAAATGCAGTACATATGGGGAACATCCTTTGGCCATCCTGGAAGTGGCCAAAGCAGTTAAGGCATCTAAGCGTGCCCGGGCTAGCCATGAGGTTATGTGAACTAGATAGGCCTTTGGTTATTTGTTTTTTGTCGGCCGTCAGATATATGGTTTTGTGCTTTATTTTTGTATAGAATTATCTCTTACAACAATGTTTTTTACAAATACGTAAGAAACCTATTTTATTATGCATCACTAATTTGGAACACATGACATTTTGTAAAGGTAAAATGACAAAGGTTTTTTTTTTTTTTTTTTTTTACATTTGCTATAGACAAATGTAATAAGCCTAATGTAGTTACAATATGCCCTTATCTACTCACACTAATTGCACTACTTTTCCAGATGGTAACTTTGAAAGTAATGCAAATCATGTACAAAACATCATATTAGCTAATTTTTAAGGTATGCTTTTGGAATATATAAATATAGTAATATTTGTGTTTTGGAACAAGTGGCACTTGTTACTAGATAAATGCAAAATAAAGAGAAATGTTCAAGAAGAGTCAAGCTTAAAAAAAAGAAATCCATGCTTTAAGTAGAGCGAACCAAACTGTAGCAGAATTGTACCACGTATGTAAGGTTTATGTATAGCAAATTACTTTCATGATTATGTGTCAATTACAAAATCCCATAGAAGAAAAGAATGGTAACAACAATAATATGCAAGATAACAGCAACTTAATTGTTTTAGGTACAATTATCACAAATCCAAATACAGCAAAGCAATTTGCTATCTACATCTGTATATATTTTAGACATTATATTAACTACCGTATTGGTCCGAATATAAGCCGCACCCGTAAAGTTCAAGGGGAAAAAAATAGAAAAAAAATAGTACTCAAATATAAGCCGCACCCGTAAAATTGGAGAGAAAAAGACTCTCAAAGTGATCAGTCATTGCAAGAAATAGGCTAATTAGCAATGTGGCTTTTTTTGCAGGTTAAAGGCTTTACAGGATGTTAGAATCACTAAAACCGTAAATCGCTATTCAATACCGTAGTCTAGAGCACGAAAATCAGCACCCTTAACTCGCAATCGCGCAAAATCGGCAGTAATTTTGCGTTTGCAAATAGAAGCCGCACACGTAACAAGCAAAGTTTGCAAATCGGCAATGATTGTTTTTACGGTCGCGAATATAAGCCGCACCCGTAACTCGCAAGCTCAAAAATCGGAAAAAATGTGCGGCTTCTATTCGGACCAATACGGTAATTAGAAAGGAGGAAAACAACAACAACAACAACATCATCATCATGTGTATGTTCCAGTAGGTAGTTGGATTTGAGATATATATGCATACATATATATGCATACATATATATGCATACATTTGCTTCCTTTTCCTTTTAAAAAAATGATCATTCCAAAAAAAGGCATAAAAGACTGTTTTTGTAGCATACATATGTAGGATTCATAATAAAAGTACATATAAAGTACTATTGGGGTAGTTTGCACAGAGCGGTCGTGCATACTGCAGCACCTCGTGTAGCGCCGGTCCTTCCTCATCTACCTAGTACCTCTCTGGGAGAGGTGGAATCAGCGAGGAGCAAGGGACAAGAAAAAGCAAAAAACACAGTGGCAAGTTGAGAGCCGGAGGAAGCAATGAGAGATTTTACCTATGAGACCATGTTTGTTTGTTTTTTACATTACTTTAAAATGATTAATACAAAAAAACCTGCTACAACATAGTCATGTCTTTCAGTTTCTGTAGTTTTTTCTTCATTTGCCTTACTTCTGTATTCTTTCATCCCCTTAACATGCAGCTTTTCTAGATTTCTTTCCATTAGTGCAGACCTTTGCCTTGCCCAATGCTTGATCACTGTACCTTTATCTCTACAGGAATATCTTCTAACTACTCTCCTCTATACCCTTAGGTGGAATGTCTCCTTACACTCCCACTCTCCCTTGCCTGCACGGACGACTCTTACACATGTTTCCGTAAGGGTGGCCAGTACTCCTATACTCTGCCAGTCTTCCGACTCCCTGGATACAAGGTCTGGGGACTCACAGCCATGATGACAGATGCTGCGCTCTCTCTGCTGCTCCCGCACTCTTATCGCAGCATTCTTACCAGCTTTCGCACACAGTGACAATATTTATGGAGTGTATGTGAAACAGGTTGTGGTCATCCATCCAAAAACAATAAAAACATTTTTTAGGATGTAAGATTTTTTTTTGTTTCAGATTCACAGAACAGTGCTGCATAGCAAGAAAGAAAATACTTTCTAGAACATGACAAATGATACATCTAAAAAGGTGATACTTATAAAAGCTTCTCATAAGGACAGTTTCTTAAAACCAACCACACACACCTGCACTTATTTTTCAGCCCTGTCTCCTTTCTTTCATATGAAAAACAAGTGTTTACGTGAAGATTAAAGTTCAAGTTTATTAACACATGGAGGTCACACTGCAATGTACTTGCATAAATAAGATTTTATAGCGAGTCTGCCATTCCAAAAGGCCCTTTTAGCTGGATGCCTGCTGTCTCTTAGTAGCTTCAAACTGTTTCATGCGCTCCTCCATCTCTGGGCGGAAGTGGCGTATCAAACCCTGCCAAACACACAAAATACTCTGTATCAATACAATATTTTTTTTAGCCTGTGTTATAAACCCCCATCTCATCTTGCCAAGATTATACATCGAAAAACCTCAGAATGTATATAATTTTTTTCAAATGTAGCCTTTTTTCATATGTTCATAGTAAGTCAATGTTGTCCATAATAAGAGAAATATAGTGTTTTAAAAACTAAAAAAAAAAATGTAAAGTGAAAATTGTGGTTTATAGTGTAGAAAAAATGGTGTAAAGTAAGAGGATACAGAAAACATAAGGTGTATTGAGCTTTGTGAAGCTTTGGACTTCAATAATGTGATTTTATCACCATTCTTCTGAATCTAAATCCATATACGAAAAAACATTTTAGGTTTCTTTTGATCCGCTGGTAATGGTAATAAAATTCACTGACTATTTCAGTGTAGTTTTATTCCAGAGTTTTCTTAAATTGATATACTTTGTGTCTCAGGCAAAAAAGTTGTAGTTCAGATGTGGTTTGTTCCCTTTTAACACTGAACTTCATCATACATGCACTTACCTGTACTGGCCAGGCAGCACCATCTCCAAGCGCACATATTGTATGGCCCTCAATCTGTTTACTGATCTCCCATAACATGTCAATCTCAGCGACACGAGCATCTCCACGACACATCCTCCAGATGACCTTGTTCATCCAATCAACTCCTGGAAGAGGGTGATGAGAGTAACAGAAAAAAAATCAAAGAGAAGAAAGATCTAGAAAAGGAATGAGATGGCAAACAAAACAGTTTCTCACCTTCTCTGCAGGGTGTACATTGACCACAACTCTCATGTTTATAAAACTCTATTAGTCGAGCTATGGCACGGACAATGTCGGTCTGAAAAAGAAGAAAAAATAAATAAAAATCACACAATAATTTAAAGGAGATCACAGGCAAGGAGTAAATAGTGTGGCAAGTTAGCCGTGCTTTGTATGAATTTCCATTACAAGTAAATTGCTCCATGTCTTCCAATGAGGAGCTCAGACTGCATTACTTCCTTATTTCAAATGATGTCAGAGATGGCTTAGAAGCCGGGCAGCAGAGTCCAAATACATAAAAATTAACATAAGGAATAAAAAAAAAAAAACCATCTCAACAGTACAGCTGAAGTAACAAAAACATTGAAAGGAAGAACCACAGAGCAGGAGTTAATAGTACTAGTAGAAGAGATGTCGGAGCCACAAATGTACCTGAAAAAAAGCCTTAAAAAGACCACTGTCGCATGCAACAAACAACATCAGCTGTGTAAACCATTAATATAAAAGCATTATTCAGAGAAATCTTTATTTTAGCAGTCTCAGCTTGAGTCCCTAATGTTCCATGCTTGGACATGGATGGTGCGCTTTGCAACCCCACACTGATGAAATCAATTTAAGATTGAAACAGCTGTGCATGGGTAGGTCTCATAACACCGGCATAATCTATGCTATGCTTTAAAGCTATGTAATACAGCAGGCATGTGCTTAAAAGAAGCCATGTTTAAAATGGTATTGGACTTTGTGGGCTCATTTGCATCTACATATTTAGTGGAAAAAATCCAAAAGATTTGGACAAATTGTTTTGAACAAATAGCAAGGATTCTTAAATAAATTACAATAACTAGTGAGATGGCTCTGCTGCACAATTTTCCTCCAGATTTGGATCTGGATGTTGTGCCTTTCATATTGCAGATTGTCATGGTGGCCAAGTGGCTTATTGTACATAAATGGCAATGCAATACAATACCGACTTGGTCAGAGGTAGAATCGACCATTATTTACAATAGAAATTTTGAGAGCGTTTTCAGAAATTACAATGTCAAAAAAACCTAGTATTAAAATGGTGAATATGGGATAAAAATGTAGTTGTTTAATATTGGCTTTCTGCTTGACCCCCATGACTTATTGATCCCCCTCGGTCCTCATCCGCGATTCACCCTTTTTTCTCTCTTTTATGTTTTTTCTTTAGGTTAACGTACATGGAAATATATAATAGTGACTAATGTGACATGAATGTATACATCAAATTTCTCTTTTTATTTTTCTGTTGTACATTTGTTTTGTATTCTATTTTTTTGAAAGAATAAAAAAAAAAAAAAATAAGTGCCAAAAAAAGAAGGGAGACAAATTCAGTGATGAGCAAAATACTTAAGTCACAGACAAGCAAATTAAACAGGACGTATCTTACCGATTTGTTCATAACAATGACTGCTGCAGTGCCAAGACCAGTCTGAGCCTGGACAAGAGCATCAAAGTCCATGAGTACTGTCTCACATACAGAGCGTGGGATGAGGGGAGTGGAGGAACCTCCAGGGATCACAGCAAGGAGGTTGTCCCAGCCCCCTATAACTCCTCCTGAAAAAGATCAAACAAAACATAGGTTCAGCAAGAGGTTTAGGTTTTACAACTGTATTTTACTTTGTCTCCATTTAGTAAGCAGATAAATACCCATGCAGCAGATTTATTTTCTTCAAAACATTTAAAAGACCACATTTTAAACATTACAAAACCCTTTTTGTGATGTAATTTTTTTTTTTTTTTTTACATATAACCTGTTAAAAGTTTATCGAAACTAACAGAGCAAACTTTAGTCTGTAGAGCTTATTCATTGCCTGGCAGATAGGAAAACCCCCCAAGAACAGTTACATTTCTTAATAAGGTTTGGGCTCTGAGACCTTCATTTGAATAAAAACAAAAACAAAAAATACATAATGACACATAATCAAATACTGTCTTACTGATGCAACAAAGAAACATTACCACGTCCCTTTAACCAGCTGTCCGTGTACAAATTCTCTGTTCTTCATCAGTACCTGCATGCTTTTCGATCAGCTCCTTCAATGGGACGGACATCTCTTCTTCCACAGTACATGGATTATTCACATGCCCTGAGATGTTGAACAGTTTGGTTCCTGAATTTCTCTCACGTCCGAAACCAGCAAACCACGCACCCCCACGCCGACATATTGTCGGGGCCACAGCAACAGTCTCAACATTAGCAACAGTTGTTGGGCAACCAAAGACTCCTAGTAGGGGAAAAATAAAAATTTATATAGATGGCATAACTTACAACATCCATCATTCTTAATCTGCATATTACTAATATATCATTCTGTCTGCACTTCTCCTTGGAAGTAGATCGTGTGCCAATGGTGGCATCTCATTCTTCAAGGGTCATCAACAGTCTGGAATTTCAATCTCCACTTGTGTTTTCTTTTTCACTCTGCTTTAGCAGACAAGTTAACCTGTTTTATTCTAATTTATCCAACTGTGCAGAGAGATTTTGAAGTCCTGGCTGGTTGAAGGCCCTCAAATGACAGACTTCTCCACCACTGTTCTAGGCATTTTGTCACCCATTAGTCTTGTTGAAAAATGCTATGTTTAGAAGGCGGATCCCCATACCAACATCAGCAGGAAATGGAGGTTTGAGACGTGGTTTTCCTTGTTTTCCTTCAATGCTCTCAATCAATGCTGTCTCTTCTCCACAGATGTATGCCCCGGCACCTCTAACCACGAAAACATCAAAGTCGTACCCAGAACCACAAGCGTTGTGCCCAATCAGTCCTGCAGCGTATGCCTCCTGCACAGCCACCTTTTGGGGAAAACTCAGAATTAGAGATGTGTTATAGATTCACGTAGATGAAAGATTGCCTAATGGTGACATGATCAGTAGGTTAAAAAAAGGTAAAATTTCAAGAAAAGGAAAATTACCTAATAAATAGAATAAGATCACTAGTTAGATGAAAAATAGAGAAATATGCTTGACATGTTCACAAAACATTAGGCTGAGTTACGTTACTTTAGCCTGAAAGATTTCTGATCTATTTGAATGCCTTGGGAAATAGTTTGTACTATTGTATCTGGAGTTACACATGCATACATCAAACGGTCACCCACTGTTACTAGGAAATCTAATATGTACAGTCTGTATAAGAGAGGAAGATAGTAAGCTCTGTGGATGAAACAAACTACACTAAAGTATAGTTCAGAGAACATGTCAAAAGAAGAAATCATGCCAGTTATAGTGTAAGTAATCTGTGGTGTGAGTAGACACTAGAGACATTTTGGGCAATTAATGAAGAGTTTCTCAAAGACATTGTACAGGCTATAAAAGTAATTGAATTTAGACAAGTTCAGGACAGATATATGGTAAACGGAGTGCTAAAAAAGAGGTCTGAAAGGTATCAGTGTAATGAGAATAGTAGGTGAGGGTCTCCCATTCTAAGAGATCATCTGCCCCTCCTATCTCACCTGCAGGTTAGATGCTTCATTGTAGAACTCTCCCCTAATATATATGTATGCTGCTCTGGCTCCCATGCTGCTTCCGGCCACCAAACACCCTTCAATCAGTTTGTGTGGATCATGCCTCATGATCTCTCTGTCTTTGCAGGTCCCAGGCTCCCCTTCATCTGCATTCACAACCAAGTACTTGGGTCTAAAACAGAGAAATTAGATTGCTATCCTATATAAATATGTGTAATGTGATAACACAACAGTAAAACACATTTAGAGAACTGCAGAGCCTGCAGCAGATACTTCTTGGTGCCACAAATTACATAAAGTAGTGGCTTACAGAGACAGCAGCATTACCTCCCATCAGATGGTTTATTCATGAAACTCCATTTTAGCCCTGTAGGAAATCCAGCTCCACCCCGACCTCTCAATCCTGAAGATTTTATCTCCCCTAGAATCCAGTCTACTCCTTTTAATAGAATCTCCTTGGTTTTGTACCAGTCACCACGGCTCTGAGCACCTTTCAACCTGCATAAAGAAAATGGTTTTGCAAAAAACAGAAGAATCAATGAAAAAAAAACAAAACAATAAAAAGTAAAAAAGTTAAAGGCTATTTAATATTTTTGGTATTCACCTCCAGTCATGACGCCCATACAAATTTGTGAAGATTCGATCTTCATCATTTAAGGGCCCAAACTTTGTCTTCTTAGTAGCCTGAGAAAATACAAAAAAACAACTATTTCTTCAAAAGTTGAGAAACAGAGCGGTCTTACATATAAAGAGAAGCATATGGGGAATTATTTCAGTCACAATGTGGCGAGATAGCTCACCTGTGTGGTTCCAGCAGAGCTAAATCTGGTGAATGCGAGAGCCTGTGCAGATGATGGGAAAGGAGAGCGCAGGATGTGTTTGAGAGAGAACATTGTTCCAATTAGACACCGCCTAGGAAGAGCAAAAATATTCAATGTACATAAGAAAATGCAGCACTATTACAAGTATCTGAGAAAATAGGCAACACAGACAAGTGTAAAACAGAGAAGCAAATAGTACAGACTAAAATGAGATTGAGAACATTGCATGAAAATGAGAATAGAGAAAAAGTTGCTAATTTATTAAAGGGACAGGTATATATGTTTTATTTGCTTAAGAAAGAGGGCATTTGATAGCATGCCAATGTCTTTCCTTTTTTCAAATACATTTATTCACATTTTTACTACTCTTGGGATTTTGCCCTCTGCCAGCAAATGAGATCTACAGGCTAAAGTATGCTCTCTGCATGTTCGTTTTTCGATGATGTTTACATAGATTTGAATTACAAAAACAAATTTTGGTAATGTTTAAAACATAATCATTTAAATGTTTAAGAAGAAGAAAAAAAAAAAAAAGGAGTTGTTATATGTCCCTTTAACACAGAAAACAGCATATTTTGTAACTTTAAAATGGACACAGAAGGTTCCTGGGTTTTACTAAATATAAAAATAAATAAATAGATATGCAGGTATTTTATTAAGTGCTTATAAGCTCTGTTTTTACTGCCTAATATCAAAGAAATTAACTGGAAATTCCTGCGAATGGGATAGACATTCCCCAGAAGCCAAAAAGACTCTAAGGGCCTCATTCTATTAGCGGCCGTAAATCGGCCGTTAGGCTGCGATTCCTTGCGGGGGTTCTGTTAACTCGCGATTCTATTATACGGCCCCGCAAGGATCTCCTTTTACGGCCGGCCGCATATCTTGGAACCGGCCGTAAGCTCTGAAATATAAAAACTCAAAAATAAATTCAAGCCTGCACTGTACAGCTCTGTAAATGCTAGGGATCATATTGGGGGACATGAGGATTAAAAGTAACCCACTCTCAAGCTTGCACATCAGCCCAAACCAGAGTTCAAATTAACTGTTTATTTTCCGGCTGCGGCGTGGGCGGGTCTGAGGTGCTCCAAGCACTCTGGACTTTTTACATGGATATTTTACGAATATTAAAAATAAAATATTTTACGGATTTGAGTATAGGATAATTATGTGCTATTTTTTCTAACACCTAAAATCCCTTTATAGTCTTCTCAAAGTGCAGGATGGCTTTATTTGAGCTATTTTATGTGCTTAATTGGTGCTAGCGGGACCTCTTTCCTGCAAGTAAGCAGCGGCTCGCTTTTAGCCTTGCAGAGAGGTTTCCCGGAGCAATTGAATTGCAAATAGGAATTTCTTACGGCCGAAACTCTTGCGGCCGTTTTAGATCAAAGGCTTTCCTCTGGCGCGAGCGGCCGCAAGAGATAGCAAGGCACCGGCCGCAAGCCTGCCGGAGCCTCCGGCCGTAAGGGAATAGAATAGCCGAATAGCTTGCGGCCGGTCCTTGCGGCCCCGCAACGGCTGCGGCCGCTAATAGAATGAGGCCCTAAGACTTTAATGAATAGTTAAAACGCAACCTTTATTGTGAAGAGATATATAGTAGAATTGTGTAAAATAAATTACTCCATGTTATCTTATATGATACAGAGATATAAGGAATACTATTCTTTCAAAGGGTAGTTGGTTTATTAAAAATTACACTTTATCTAATAATTTTTTGAGGAATAATAAAATTAAGAGGGCTGCAAAATATTTTATCCGATTAGTATCCACACTTGAGACATTTTTTTAGCTTATTTTTCTATTATACATTTGCTTTGAATTCAATAATTTCAGATTATTGCACATAATTTATTTTGTCCACAGCAGTAAATCCTAACACTGTTTATCATAAAAAAAATAGTGTGCAAGGATAATACTTTAGCAATAGTTACCTATTCAAATATGCTGTGGAATAGAGTTTATTTTCCCTTCTGGATCTCTACCTTGTCGTGGTGAAGAGGCTTGTGTACTTTGATGAAGCTGTGAGCTATACCATGTAGGGTCAGCCAAAATGGACAGGTCATGGTAGAGATGTCAGACAAATCACAGTCCACTGGAGAAGGAAACTGCAACCCACTTCACTTACATTGCAAAGAAAACTTTATGGACAGGAACAACCAGAGACATAATGATATGGCACAGGAAGATGAGACCCTCAGGTCAGAAGGTGCCTACCATAAAGGAAGAGCAGAGGGCAAGTACAAGTAGCACCAAGTCTAATGAAGTGGTTGGGCCAAAGCCAAAAGGACACCCGGCTGCGGATGTGTCTGGAGGGGAAAGAAAGTCTGATGCTGCAAAGAAAAATTTGATATAGGAACCTGGAATGTTAGAACTATGAACCAAGGCAAACTAGATGTGGTCAAGAATGAGATGACAAAGCTATACATTGATATCCGGGAAATTAGTCAACTTCTTCAATCACCAGATCTTCTACTGTGGTCAAGAATCCCACAGCAGAAATGGACTAGACCTCATAGTCAATCAATGAGTAGCCAAAGCAGTGCTCCGTTACAACCCAATAAATTATAGCATGATTTTAATCGAATTTAAGGCAAGTCATTTAATATCACAGTGATCCAAGTCTATGCACCAACCATGGATGCTGAAGAGGCTGAAGTTATCCAGTTCTACTAAGACATTCAACACGTCATAGATATAACACCAAGAAAATATGTCTCTATCATCATCGGAGATTGAAATGCTAAAGTAGGCAACCAAAAGATACCTGGAATAACTGGAGAGTTTGGCCTTGGATAGCAAAATGAAGCAGGTCAGAGATTAGTAAAATTATTTAAAGATAATTCTCTTGCCGTAGCAAATAACCTCTTCCAACAGCCTCCGAGACGACTCTACAAATGGATATCACCAGATGGACAACATAAAAATCAGATTCTCTATAATCTTTGCAGCCAAAGATGGAGGAGCTCTATACAATTCAGCAAAAACAAGACCTGGACAAAACTGTGGCTGAGACCATGAGCTTATTGCAAAGTTCAGAATTAAACTGAAGAAAAAGGAGGGGAAGTCATCAGACCAAATAAATACAAAAAAAATAATATCCCTTGTTAATATGCAGTCGAAGTAAAGAATAGATTTAAGGGACTAGACATGCAAGATAGACTGCCTGAAGAACTTTGGACCGAAGTTTGCAACAGGAAAAAGCAACAAAGAACACCCCTAAAAGAAAGAAAATTAAGAAGTAAAACTGGCTATCTGATGAAGCTTTCAAAGTAGCCAGGGAAAGAAGGAAAGCGAGAGTAAGTGGCGATATGAAAAGATTTGTCCAACTGGATGCAGAATTCCAGCAGAAAGCAATAATAGACAATGTGGCAGGAGAGACAAGGAGATGGCAGGAATACACTGAAGATCTAGACAGGAAGGATAACAGCAGTGATGACCTCAATAGTTTGTCCAATGTGATACAGCCAGACATCTTGGCGAGCACAGTGAGATGGGCCCTAGGATGTCATTTCTGATAACAAGGTTGCAGGAGTTGATGGAATCCCAATTGAACTATTCAAAATACTACAATAAGATGCTGTGAAAATGTTGCTTGCCTTATGCCAACAAATTTGTAAAACTCAACAATGGCCAATAGACTGGAAATGGTCAGTCTACATCCCAATCCCAAAAAAGGCAGTGCCAAAGTATGCTCCAATTATCAGACAATTGCACGCATTTCACGTGCCAGCAAGGTAATGCTTAAGATCCTACAAGCTTGACACAAGCAATATATGGATTGGGAACTACTAGATGTGCAAGCCGGGTTCCAAAGAGGAAGAGAGACAAGAGATCAAATTGCCAATGTCCACTGGATAATAGAGAAAGCAAGAGAGTTCCAAAAAAACATTTACTTCTGTTTCATAGACTGTTCTAAAGCCTTTGACTGTGTGGATCATAAAAAATGTGATATGGGAGCACCAGATCATCTCATCCTCCTCCTAAATAATCTGTATATGGACCAAGAAGCCACGGTCAGAACCGAACATGGCAAAACAGAATGGTTCAAGATCGGAAAAGGAGTGCAACAAGGTTGTCTTATATTGACACCTTATTTATTCAACTTATTTGCAGAGTTCATCATGGAATGGATGAATCCAAAGCTGGAATCAGTATTGCTGGAAGAAATATCAACAACCTCAGATATGCTGAAAGTGAGGAGGAACTAAAGGACTTATTGATGAGGGTAAAAGAAGCGAGTGCAAAAGTTGGCCTGCTGCTCAGCGTTAAAAAGACGAAGATCATGGCAAACGGCATAGACGGGAAGAAGTTGAGGCAGTGAGAGATTTTATTTTCCATGGATCCAAGATCTCTGCACATGGTGACTGTAGTCATAAAATTCAAATACGTTTGCTTCTGGGGAGGGAAGCTATGACAAGCTTGGACAAGCCAGTAAAAAGTCAAGCTATTAAACTATCATTAAAGGTCTGCATAGTTCAAACTATGGTATTTCTAGTAGCAACATATTGATGTGAGAGACAAACTGTTCAGTAGAAGGTATAGTCATGAGGCTGAAGTGCAAATATTTTGGCCCGATCACGATTCCCTAGGGAAGACTCTGATGCTGGTAAAGATTGAAGGCACAAAAAGCAGGGGACGACAGCGGCAGAGACTGATAGATGAGGTCACTGAAGATATGAACATGAACTTGATGGAAATAAGATGAGCAGTGACCGACAGATGTACCTAGTGTGCTGAGGTCCATAGGATCATGGGGAATCAGACGCGTCTGTACGAGTAAATAACAAACCGTTTATTTGTGCAAGAATAACTAGCCCCCCGGGTTGTGCAACAAAGTGATGTAAAATAAAACATAACAGACAAAAAGACCAAGTGCAGTGATGGCTAATAGTCGAGTGAACACAAGCTTGGCAATAATTTTGCTAATGGTAATTTTAGTAGTTTAATTCAACAAAAATCTCACTTTCCGTGTTGTTGCTACACTGTCGCTACTAGCCGCTATATACTATTGTACATTTTTTTTGCTAAACAGAAGATTTTGACCAGTTTAAAGTTACACTTTCTATCTGGCCCACAACGTCTAAATCGCTTTAGTTTGTCTAGTTTAAATTTAGCCACTAAATTGTTACAGATTCTGGAAAAGAAATGCATGTTCTAACTTTTCCTTTTTTTTTAAACTACCTGATCCTTTATCTAACAACATTTCTTGAGTCTCAATATTTTTTAAAGACTTAAAGCAGAGTGAATATCTACCGCCCTGCTTTAATCTAAAAAAAAAAAAAATTAAGACTCAAGAAATGCAAACCCTTACAGATCATACAATCAAACAAATAGTGCCTGCATGGGTCTGCCCACTGCAACATGAGTAGCAGCACAGCAGAGTCTTCATGAGCTGCATAGAACAGACCCAAGCAGGTCTTATTTGTTTGTTTTTTGTTATTTTGCTTTGCACTCTGGGAACTTTGCGAGGATTTCAGTAAAAACAGAGCTTATAAGCAGTTCTTTATAAAATACAGTACATAAAAGCAATATATTACATACCTAATAAAATGCAGAACCTTACATATCCCTTTAATCTTGGGCTATAAAATAAACTTTAAGTCTTTTAACGTCTTTGATCTGTGACCACTTGTAATATAATGGCAGGGACAAGAGAGATCTATCTTTACTGGATGTTACAGACTAAATATAGTTAGGAGAGAAGGGAGATGGTAAGAAAATTACAAACAAAAAAGCTAATATATATTAATCTAGCAGGATCTTTCATTAGATATATATATATATATATATATATATATATATATATATATATATATATATAAGTGTCTTACATAACACAAGAAAAACAGATTGCATAACATGCTCCACAAGAGTAGATTGAGTGAAAAAGCAAATACATTTAGAAAATATTCCAGACACACTGATTATATAGATAAGTATTACGTTATATGCAATTTCCCACAGTTCATTATACTATATATTTAACACAACCATTGCTTTATACTAGTTACACAAGTGACAGACACCATGGTTTAGCCCCAGCCCGCCTCCTAGTTGCCTCCATGCCGGTTAGTCACCCCTCTCCTCCTTATCCCGTGTTTATCTATGATTAGTCTCCCTCCATCACCTCAATATACCTGTCTCCCCTTTCACGTATCTGTCCTCTCACCACAATGATATTATTAGTTAAAAATAATGTCACCTTCAGGAACGGAAACGTCAAAGCGGCCCTAAACACTTCCGGAGTCATCACACGTGACCCTTAGACGTGATGTGAGAAGCTTCAGTACTCCCTGTGCAACTGGCCGACATGTTTGTTGTGGGTAAAATGCCATTATCTGTTACATAAAACATATACACACTATAAATATGTATCTATATCTGTATATAATTATATTGACTGGTAACAACAATATGGTAGCACCTTTTTTATTAGTATTGTTATGCAATACATTAAACCCTTGTTTGTGTATGTCTGATTGCACTTGGCTTTCCTTGATACCTTCAATATATTCAAATGTTACAACAATCACTAATATTTGTTTTTTTTACCACTTGTTTTTTAATACATTCATCAAAAAATTATAGTAGCTTAATTACATAAATATTGATATGATCTTACAGGAGGGGTCCTCACCTCAACAATTTACAGTACCTCTATTAGAGTTACAAAAATAAATAAACATGCATAATATAAACAAACAAGTTTAAATGTATTGTTATAGAAATGAGCATCTACTCCCAAGGAGGCGCCCCTAGGCAGCTGTGTGATGCGCCTAGCTATAAATCCCGTCATGCATACAAACAAACTAACAAACACATTTAAATGTATTGTTATATAAATGAGGATCCACTCCAAGGGAAGTACCTCTAGGCAGCTGTCTGATGCTCCTAGCTATAAATCCTGTCTTGCATATAAACACACTAACAAACAAGTTTAAATGTATTGTTATACAAATGAGGCTCCACTCCCAGGGAGGCGCCCCTAGGCAGCTTTCTGATGCGCCTGGCTATAAATCCCATCACGCATACGTGTAGTTTGTGTCCTCAGCGCAAACAAAAGGTTAATGGGTCGTTTACATCACTGTAAGTGCTTTTCATCGTGTGAAACAGCATAAGATGTTAAAGTTATATATTTTTTAATTACAGATAAACAAATCTCAAGGTTTCTCCCTGGAGTGAGGACTGCACTGACCAGTTAACCCATAACTGGCCTGTTTAGGTCAGTTCAGCATTCCATGCCTGCACATATAGATTTGTTAGTTCTTGTTTTTTTTTATCTTTACACGGACCGGCACCAGAGCAAGGAAGGCACCGGTCTGCATTGTTCAGATTCCAGAGAGATATACTAATGATGAACACGCAACATCACACACTATAAATAGCCCTTACCTGCACTTCCTTACACTGACTTCGGAGGAGGCGTGGTGACGCAAAACGCGAGCGTCAAGTCAGGTGACTGCATGCCGGTCGCTCTCAGATGACATCAGACGCCAGAGTGAATAGCACAGGGAAAGGACAGTGGTTTGTACTTATAGAACGAATCGACATAAGATAATTATTAAATATTCGCTTATATTACTGAAGATACCATTAGCCTTATATTAATACTTAGGGCAAGTTACTAATGTTATTAAAGAGTGAATGTATTTGTTTTTGCTTGTCCAATGTTGATGGCATATAGATAGCGATACATATCGCTATCATTGGTACTTATCTACAGTATTTGTATATTTATATTATAATATTTTTTAAACTTATTTAGTACTTTTGCACATTAAATATATTTTTAAATAGATGTAGAGGATGTTTTTCCTTTTTTTTGTTCACTTTTTGTTAGGAGGTTAGTGTACTCACGTCCTTCATTTCTTTCTGTTTATAATCCCGTGGGGGGTAAGTGGCAGATCCCCATTCGCCACAATTAGTTAGCGTTGCACAATAAGGCCCTCATTCAATTGCTATTTTGGACAATTGAATAGGGCTCTAAATAAACACATAACATATTTTTTTTAAGTAAGTTTTTACTTAGTAAGCATCTATCTAAAAGCAAGGTTTGCACGAACTAAAAACTTCTTTAAAAAATATATGTTATGTGCTTATTTAGAGCCATATTCAATTGGCAAAATCGCAATTGAATGACGGTCTAAGTATGGAAGTGTAGTTCGATCCCCAGGAGCTAGTGGTGGGCTCCAGTACTGCTACATTTAGTATTGTTATAGGGATCTTAGATTCTTTGGTTTATTAATATTTTTTGTGTTATTGACTATCAGCACTTTAATTCATCAACATTTACTCAGCACTTTATATTTACATAATCTTTTTTAGAGAATATTTACACATATGTTGGATAGTATTTATACTATATTGTGATAAGTATGGTATGTTTAATGTTTATTTATATACTGCATAATAAGTATCACAGATATTCTAACAGTATATATTTACATTGTGTATTGGATAAGTTAAAAAACATTTTTTGTATCTTTTCCATTTGAGAGTGACGTCATATTTCACTTTTATGTACTTGAGTTTTATTATATTTTATATTAATTAAATGAAAGTTACATTTTAATTCAGTAGTCTGGCTCTACATTAGACTTCTTTAAAACAAAATTGAGATACAGTTAGATAGCTTTAATGGGTGTCTGTTTCTGTCTCTCCCTTTTATATAATAAGTTGATGGATAACAGCGCCGTCGGTGATGACAGTAGTGTCAGAGGTGTCGGCATTGTCGCCGTAGGTGACCGCATTGCGGCCGGAGGTGACCGTATTGCGGCTGAAGGTGATGGCATAGGTGGCAGCGAGGACGGCATACGCGGCCGAGGTGACGGCATTGTGGCCGCAGTGACGGCATCAGTGACCGCGGTGACTGCATCGGCCACGGTGACGGCATCGGTGGCTGCGGTGACGGCAGCAGGCCCTGAGCTGTCTGCAGGAGGGCCTGAGGTGTCAGCAGGAGGGCTTGAGGTGTCGGCAAGAGGGCAGGGGTGTTGGCCCATGTTTGGGGACCCCATTTTGGGGGGAGGCCATGTTTGGGGACCCCATTGTGTGGGAGTGGTTGTGAGCTGCCATGGCTGCAATGTTGCTGTAGCAGGTGGCAGCTGTGATGATGGCTGGGGCAGGACATGGCCGGTGGAAGGATCTGGAACAGCTATGCCTGGCTGGATAATGCTGTTAAGGGCCCAGGCAGTGATTCCCACTCCTGATATGCCTCTGAATGGCCAGCCTGTGTGGATGGTCCTGGGCCCTCTGGAATGTCCTGGACCTTTTCTTCAACCACTCCCACTTCCATTGGAGCTCCCCTGCTCCTCTGTGGCTGGACTTGTCCTCCTGGGTACTGAAATGGAATAAACATATATTTAATTTGGTTCCCCTACACAATTGACAGCTATGTATTTCCATATCCTTGACATCATGGTCACCTGTGATTGACTGTGGTGCTTGTGTTACACAGATGAACCACAGCCTGCATAAGGAGCATTGTGAGTTATGGCTCATATGAATATGTGTACTGCAGGTGTGGTGTGCCATCTGTATGTGCATCAGACACGTACGTGCTGGATCTACTGTGCAGTGTGTGAGACTGACCAATCTGTGACATATTCCCAGCAATGGTTGTTAATATACAAGTCATGGCCCAGGTTAGGACAGTATATGACATGCACATGCAGTTCTACATATCTATCCACATATGCCACAGTGCGCACACCCAAAAATGTACTCTTTTTTTAATGTCAATCATAGCAAATTGTACTCAGGATCAGTTTTAACTGCAGGTATTGGCCAGACATTTCATTGATACAAATTATGAAAATTATATGTTTGCTACCAGGATTAACATGGTTATTGATGCCCCATATATCTTCAGTCATAACCACAGGGCTTACAGTCCTATTGTATGTCAGTTATCTATGCATGTGGGCTGGGGTGTAGGAGCCAGAATAATTCTAGGGGGATACAGCTCATTGTATACACCAGCCAGAGTACAAGCTTATTTATACATACATACAAACATCATGATATGTGCAGGGTATTTGTCCCCCACCACCCCACAATTGCATACACCAATTTATGTGGTGTGATATGATACTCACTTTGCATAGTTCTTGGCACAACTGTGTCCACCTGTTCTGCTAGACCCACCACCGCCACCTGCTAAATCTACTCCCTCAGGGTCTGCTCCCATCCACAGTATGTGATGTTTGCTGGAGGCCCACCACCAGTTGCACGTGCATCTCTTGCCTCCTCTGCCATCTTCCTCTTCACCTTCAGCCGGCTGTCGTCATATCTGTGTTTTACAGACCTTACGTCCCTATTTGCCACCTCTAATGCCGCAAAAGCTGTAGCAATCTGATTCCAGGCCTTTTCCTTCCGGCTAGCCCTCACATCTCTCCCAGCATGTATGATCCGATAGCGGGCACAGATTTACCTGAGGAGGATGTCTATCTCCTCTGGGCTATAATTGGGGGCCCTGTACTTTGCCACAGCCTCTTGCCCTACCAACTGTGCCTGGGGTTCCTGGCCACCCTGTCCTCTCCCTGGGACCAGTCCCTACCTCCCCTCTTGCTGCTTTCCTCGACCTAATCTCCCTGACATGGTCCTCCCTCTCTCCATACCTCTAGCTCTCCTTACTCTCCTCCTCTCCTCACTGTGGTAACTTGTCTTCCTTGCATGGTAATTCAGGACCTCCTTAAACAGGTCTAGGTGGGAGGGCTGGAAGTCTTTGCTTCCCTCCCACAATTGCTGGAGGAAGTGATGCAACTAAGGGTATTTCCAGGCAGGAAACTGCTGTTGCTTCCTGTTTTCTTCCTGGATGGTGTTGGTGATGGTTGATGGTGATGGCGATGGTCTAACCGTGGGTAAGATCAAGCGTTTGGGGAAGGGGATTATATAGGTAGATAGATTTAAAAAGGGGTGTTGCTCCATGGGTCTGGGCTGTGTGTTTGTGATACATTTATAGTATTGTGTTGTTGCCTTTTAATAAATACCTTTTAATGTAGACGAACCTTGTGTAATATTTATATATATATTAATTTGGTGATACACCACATTTGGCGACCACGAATTTTAGACTTCTACAAAGGTTATTTATGAGGTAATATCACATTAATAGATAGTCAGATTTATTTATTTTTTTGGGGGGAAGAAAAAAAAGTACTTTGTCTAATTATCCTCTGCATGGGAAATCAAGTGCTGATTGTGTGTGGAGTCTAGGTTAAGCCTCCATTTTTAATATACAAGCTTGGGCATCAGGCTTCAATTATTATTTTTAATCCTTTATATCGTACTAGCTTCTGAGTTCGTACTAGCTTATTTTGATACATAAAACAAATAGATATCATACAGGTTGTTTTTGTGGGTTTCAAATATCTGAGTTGAGTTTTGTTGTGCTTTTAACTATTAAAGTACAGGCCTAGCCCTGCATTTGAATAAGGCTCCATGTGGCTTCTTTGTGTATTTGAATGCTAATTCAAGCCTCCATTTTTAATATACAAGCTTGGGCATCAGGCCACAATTAGTTTTGTTGTGTGTTTCAAATACCTGAGTTTGTTAATACTAATCCTTTATCATAGTACAAGCCTGGAGAAAAATAAATAAATAAACCATTTTAAATCTTATATATATATATATATATATATATATATATATATATATTATTTCAGGCGTGCATTTTAATACACTATAGGCTTCCATACCTTATACTTTTTGGGTGTCTTGCATATCCTAGTTCAGGTATATCTCCTACCCTGCAGGCCTTGCTATTATATTTTAAGTTAATTAGCAAGTATTACCTTCACCATACTAAGGTAAGTATAATTTGCATTGTGGGTACTAGTCTATTTTTCTACATATTACACCTGGCCTACTGAATAGTCATCAACTATTGTTGGCTACTCAGAAGCATGCTACTTTAGTCGCAAATTGATTTGGATTCTTACTTGGCTGAGTAAAAGAGTAGGAATGTCTTTTCAAGGGGCCAAATACTTTCCCACAGAAGTGCGTGAGTACTTTAGGAAACATATTCAAAAACATGATGGTCCATATGAGCTTCCAGAGCCAGCAAATCCAGACAGTGAAAAAGAGAAGAGATTAATGGATGTTCTAACACAAATTGTAAATAACAAAAAGTATAGAACAAAGAAGAAAAAAAGTTTGGTCACACAAGCTGTTGTAGCCACAATAGGAGGCCTAATAGACTTAGTTGTAGAATTACGGCAGCATAATTTGGAAACAACAAATAAAATGGAGGAAGCAATGGACAAAAGGGATTGTTTAAAAATTGCAGCTTTGAGAACAACTACAATTGTGGGGGAACTAGAAAGGGAGTTAAGGGAAATAGCAGAGCAGAGGGATGCTTATGGAGTAAAAATAACAGAACTTCAAAACATAATAATGGACTATAAAAATAAAACAAAGTTAGAAGGGATAAAAGGAGTCAGAGACATTGCCAAAATATATCCAGATCTGGATATGTTCGTGGCACAAAATAAAGAACCAGTGCCGAAAATGAACCAAGATAGAAAAGATTTCTTATGTTATTCTGTTCCACAAGTAGATACCATACAACAAGCACCAGTTATTGTTTCAGAATTATTTAATGCAAGGCAAACACCTACAGGATTTTCTATGCAGACTCGACCGATGTCTATGGCAGATAAAGACAATTTCCAGAAATGGTGGGGAAGTATGCCAACTAACAACTTTAATACGTTTACATATTGGTTTAAGAGGGGAGCAGATAGAGCTAAAAAAGGAGGTCTTAACTTAGAGGAATGGACAGAACTGTTAGAATACGCTATGGGTCCTTTGGCTAGTAGACTATTGGGATTTAATAACAGTGTGTCTGATCAGGCAGGAAGAATTGCTGCAACTAATTTCTATCTACTTAGCATAGAGAAAGAAATAGCAAATATTACCATGAGGCCAACAGATGGTCCTAGAGAGGTAGCTCAAAGGATATTTTTTTGGTATACTCTACGACAACCTCAACAGCCTCTAGTGCTGGGCTCACCAGAACATATAGCAAAAGTAATGGAAGCCCTTCCCCGGGAGTGTCAAGAATTTGTCAGGCTTTTTGATCCAACACCAACAGACTTGGAAATGGTACTAACTAGAGCTGATAAGTGGTGGATCAAGCATCCTTTCACAGAACAGGCCTGCTCTGTTTCAGCTGTAAGAACATTTAAGGTCGAGTCTGGTAGAGATATAGATGGTAAATGGAGAAACCAGACGTGGGATGTACCCCAGAACAAGAAGGATGATCAAAACTGGAGACCAAAACAGAACTTTGACAAAAGATGGAGAGATCCACCTAGGGACTATAGGAATAGGGATGGCAGCAACTGGAGGGCTAATCAGGAGGGAGAGAGAAACGGTAACATGGGCTATTGGGAACTCAGGAGACAGACGGATAGGATAGAAGAGGAAAATCACATACTTAAAAACAAGGTAGCTGAGTCAGAGAGGAAATTGAAGGAAAGTGAGGCAAAGATGCAATATAGTGGTATAAAAGAGGGACAGAGTAGAAGTGAGTCACAATGACAAATTCCAACCCCTGCGCCTCAGCGTCTTATTCACTTAGCTAATTTAACCATGGATGAGGCAGGTCGGCCTACCATTTATACAGTCATCGCAGGGGTAGGGAAAAATATGTTGGTAGATACAGGAGCAGCAGTTACAATGACCAACAGGGTCAAAAATGGGGATTCTTCAGTAAGTATTATGGGAGTTACTGGGAATCCACAGGAGGTTAGAGCAGGTCCAATTGATGTAGCAGTTGGAGAAAAAACAATACAAGTAGAAGCAATAGTGGGTTGGCCAGAGGAAATATTGGGAATAGAAGCTTTAAAAAAAGGAAATTTCATTGTAGATCTTGCCAATTTTTGTTTGTGGAAGACAGAAAAGGTGAATCAGGTAAGTACAGAGTTGACGAAAGGGGTTGTGCTCCCAATGGCATATATTGTCTCTCGGATAAAAAGTCTGGAAAAAGACAAACTGAAACTAGACGGACAACCAGAATGGCTGCAGAAGCTAATCCAAGACATACCTGTTTGGGCATTACCGAGATGATAGAAATGCTGGAGAGACGTGGAATATTTAAATCTGGAAATGGGTATGCATGTAACTCACCATGTTGGCCTGTGAGAAAAGCTGTGTTAAAAGGGAATGGAGATGAAAAAGCAGCCTCATCATGGAGACTTACCATTGATTACAGGGCCGTGAACAAACTTGCAAAAAGAATGGCCCCTGTTGTTTTTGTTATGTATATGTTTCTAATGATGGAATCTAGTGTTCCCACAGAGCAAGGCCGTATAAGAATGAAGATGCGTGTCAACAGAAGATTGTGGTGGATCCTTGTTACAGGATGGATAAGTATAAGCTGTATCACAGTAGGAATGGGGAGACAGGCAATAAGGCCAGAAGATACCGCAAATAAGAGAGAGAGTTTGAAAAGATTGGAGTTACATTATGTTCAAGCAGATAGATTTATTTGGCCCAGGGAATTGGAAGTAAAAGAGGGTGGAGGGTTACAAGTAAACATTATTTTGCCACATAATAGTACCAGGGGATTAGCTCTTAGAGCTCCAATACAAGGGAGGTTTACAAATACTACAGTAGTAGTGAGTAACTTAACATTAGAAGAAGGTGGAGAATGGGACGCTGCAGTTATAGCTGCCCAGCCTGATCTAGAGGAATTCTGCAATTTTGATACTGGAAAGGGGTGTGTTCTAACAATAGATGAAGTATTTGTCTCTGTAAAGGAGCTGCAACGTTGTAAAGATCAGAAGAAGGTACCATGGCCAATAGGCGGATTGATAGTGGTACCAACACATGAAACAGTTGTGCAAGGGGTTGGGTGGACTTACTACCCAATAATTCTAAATTTTAATGATTTTTCTATTCCTCCAAAGTGCCTGAAATCACAGCGGCAGTGGTTTAAGCAAAGTATACAAGAGACCATCATTGAGTGGACCGGAGCAGGGAGTCGAGAAAAACGGGACACACTTGCAGCCCTTTTAGGAGGAGTCGGAACTGGATTGGGAGTAGGGAATTCAGCAAACATCATTGGACTGAACAGCAGGATAAACTCCCTTACTGATGGCATGGGACATGCTATGAAAATAGGTGGAGTAGCTGACTCCCTTATAGTAAGTAGACTGACAGACAATGTTGATGACATACACACCATTGCCAACAACCTGCATCTAGTTGAGGAAAATATTGCTTCCATTGCTAACAGCATTAAGAATGAAATAGTGGGAACTGCCATTTTCTGTTCTATGATTGGAGGAAAGCTGTTGGCAGATTTAAAGGAAACTATTAAAGACATCCAGGAAAACAAGTGGGCAAGACAAATCAATGCAACAAGGATTATCACGTCATTGAAAAGAAAAGGAGTGGACATCACTGAGGACAATCTTAAATACAGCTATATTGAAGGCCCAGATCAATGGATGCCACATGGACTACAATCTGGGACAATAGGACTAATCCTGGCAATTCCCCGTTGGGAGGGGCAGGCAGAGCAACTGAACTTTATACATAGCATTGGCACGTTAAGTGTTGGAATCTACAAGCAACACTTCCCATCAAAAAGACTGGCCACTATTACAGGATTGGAGATGGATGAAAGCTGTTGCAGGAAATCTCAACACCGATGGCTGTGCAGTTGTGTTTGGGAGAAAGGAGCTGAGGAGGATGGCTGGGTGCAGTTGATAAAAGAAAACCTGGTGCAAGAGGTGATCCGCATAGGGGACATTGCATGCTTTATCGGCCACTCTGAATATAGGACAGTTGATGAAATATGTTTGGTGGAAGAAGGGTCTTGTATCATGGTCCCATCAAGAAACCTTACCACCGAAATGATCAATTTTACTGCAAATGCAGATTGGACAAATTTGACAATGAAGCTTTTTCCCCCAATTCCAAAGCTTACCTTGGAACTTCATGAGTTAGTAAAACGTACCAAACAACAACTACACCCCATCAGCTTACTGCTGGAACAACAGAAAAAGGAAATAGAAATTACTACAAAAAACGTTGAGCATCCCTGGTGGGGAATTCTTACCAATGCAGAGACACATCCAGTCCTACGAACACTGTCGCTGGTACTCATGTTCATTCAAGTATTAACGACAATTATAATCATATACTTTTGTGTGGCAATGAAACAAATGAGGAAGAAACTTGCAAGGAGGATATCTTTTTCCTCTTCTTTCTCTCTCTCATACATTCTTCAATAAAGTTTTACATTGCACATACATAAACATTTATCACACACTCTCACCTAAATTCTATAAGTTCTGTTTTTATGTAATATATGGATTGACAGCCATAGGAAAGTACAGGAGAACTTATGTCGCTGAGGGAACTATTCCGGAGGGACGGTGGGTTGAATTTCTCCTGTATATCAGGTTTTTGCTCCCACTAGGTTCTCCTGTACTAGAGGGATAACTAGAAAACTGAGCAACATAGAAGAAGAAAAAGTGAGGGAATGTGGTAACTTGTCTTCCTTGCATGGTAATTCAGGACCTCCTTAAACAGGTCTAGGTGGGAGGGCTGGAAGTCTTTGCTTCCCTCCCACAATTGCTGGAGGAAGTGATGCAACTAAGGGTATTTCCAGGCAGGAAACTGCTGTTGCTTCCTGTTTTCTTCCTGGATGGTGTTGGTGATGGTTGATGGTGATGGCGATGGTCTAACCGTGGGTAAGATCAAGCGTTTGGGGAAGGGGATTATATAGGTAGATAGATTTAAAAAGGGGTGTTGCTCCATGGGTCTGGGCTGTGTGTTTGTGATACATTTATAGTATTGTGTTGTTGCCTTTTAATAAATACCTTTTAATGTAGACGAACCTTGTGTAATATTTATATATATATTAATTTGGTGATACACCACACTCACTCTCCCCCTCCAGTGTTTCCCTCTCTCTCCTCCTCTTCTCTCTCTCCTCACTTTCCTCTTCCCCTCCTCTACCCTCCTATAAATTATGAAATTAAAATAAGGATAAATATAATATATAAGTGTATGTGTATGTGGAAAAACAAGAATGTGAGTATTATGTGTAGTATAGTAATTGTATGGGGGGGGGTATGAGGGGAGTGTAGATGTGCTGTGGCCTACTGCCATGTATAGCTATGTGTATCTATAAATCTATGTGTGTGAATTATGTGATATCAGTAATTATGTGTGTTGTAAATTAAGGGTTAATATATATTAGAGGTCAAAATATTAAAACACGTACAAAGCTCCATCTCTCTCTCCATAGCTTGTAGCATGGTTTGATTTAATAGCTTTGTAATGCAGCTGACTTGCAAGCCCGCAGCCTTTGTGGGCTTGCCAATGCCGCTACGGGCTTGGAATTTATTGGGGCTGTTAGTCAATTAAAAATAAGAGACATTATTGCAGACTTGATTGGCTCATCACATTTAGCATTTATTACAGAGACTTGACTACATGACAACTCAGCACTTATCTTAGATGCTGCTGTACTACTACAGTACTCAGTTCTTTACTATCCAATGGTTAAAATTGTAACTTACAGCATCCAGAAGCCTTTGATCTTTCACGGCTGCAATCCTAAAATCGCAAATCGCTATTCAATTGCTCAATTTCCCCAAGCCCGCAAATGTTTTCACCCCTGTAAATGGCAAATGAATGAGAAAATCCTACAAGTGCTAGAGAGGACCAGCAAGGGGGTTAAACACCTAATCGTAGCACTGTAAATGGAAATAAAAAATCACTACTGCTCGGTAAATAACGGGGAAAGAGATGACAGACATTAGAATTAATTGCACAACAGTCTCAAGGCCGCAAATCGGCAGGAAATTAAATTGATTTTTATGTTTCATTTCGGGGTTAAATCGATCTTGGGTATCAATGAGTTAATACACAACAGACCACCCATATGGACTAGAACAGTATTGGCATTCATTTTCATAATTCGTTATTATGAGGGTTTGCAAGTCTGATCGCATATCGGACCTCTGAACCTAATTGATCGACATGTAACCTCCATGTTTTACTGCCGTAATAATGACAGTCTCATTATCTATTGACTGATTCAAAATGGGTGGTTACAGGCTTGCTGAATTGATCATGTTCCCGCCCTGAACTGCTATGAACCACTGCATGGTTTGCAGTTTCTGCTTTGGGACAGTAAATTGGGGGCTTGAGAAATTGAATAGCATCATAATCGGAGATGAACAGTAGCCCACAACACGCCCGCAGACATTCGGCCATCTGCGAATGTCTGCGGGCTTGGAATCGAATGTGGCTCAATCTCTGTAGATACACCTCAGTGCATTGCAGCCTGGAGTACTACAGTTCTTGGGATAAGAGTCATTTTAGTTTATCATCCTCCTGCTGATGGAAAGAAGCTTGTGCAAGAAATGGCATTCTTGTTGCAAACTTAGTTCTGGAACACCCAAAGTAGTTTATCCTGGGAGACTTCAATGCTTGGGTTGATATCTGTCACTATTGATGACAAGCAAGTAATTCAAGATTCCACTCATAAAAGTTATCATATACTTGACCTTGTTTTTCAAGAGTGGCTTGGAAACCTCATTCATAAAACAGATCTTATCATCAGGTCTTACCGTCATTTAATCAGATTTGCAATTGCAGCACCCAACTTCATGTAGATGTCCTTGTGTGCAGATGACTGTCATCCCATGGTCTTAGAGAGAATCTTGTTCTCTCTGATGTAATTAGTGATCATTGTGTTCTTGTCCAACATTGTAATAATGCTGTGACTGTTGCAATGATCAGCATTGTTCCTGTCAGCCTAATTGCCCTCACATTGTGCAAATACTATCCCTGGTATAATGATGCTGTGAATTAATTAAAAAGAAAGGTTGTCCTGATCTGATTGACCCAGCATTCACAAATATAGTGAACTGTCCATTGCACAATGGTATCTTTTCTGATCAACTATAAGAAGCCATTGTCAGACTGCTTTTCAAAAAACATCTTTATATTCAGACTGTATGGCAAACTACAGACCTGTTTCAAGTCTCTTCAGGTGCATACACCTCCAAAATCATGCCTCTGTAATTTTATACAAGGCTCTATTTTATCTCCAATGTTGTTTGCTGTATACATGCTACCACTGGAAGAGATTATCTTAAGACATGGCCTCAACTACTACTGCTATGCATATGACACACAGCTGCAGAACATCAAATCTTTGCTCCAAATAGATGTCTAGACTAAAGTAGGAACTGGATGAGTAGGTACTGGCTGAGTCTGAACCCAAAAAGAGGTACTTCTGGTGGGTCCCCATTAGTTGACAGCAGCTTCCTTGAGCCAATCAGGAATGGACCTTCATCTTGAGGCTTAGCAGCTGTTAAAATCTGAACTGTGTGCAACCTTGGGTTTATTCTAGATTGTGGTATGGCACTAAAATATAAAGTGTCTTTGTTTTAATACTCGTTTTTGGTCTGAAAAACATAGCTAGGATACAATACTTGATACCCCAGAAGACCTTTGGTTCATATCTTTATATCATCATGACTGGACTACTCCAGCTGCCTTTATCAAGGACCGCAAGATAAAGAGCTGCATCACTTACAGTTGGTACAGAATGATGCCTCAAGGTTATTAACAAACCAATCTCGTTCCTGCTAACACCCGTCCTCCATGCCCTACACTTGCTCCATGATGTGGAGAAACTGAGAAGAGTTTCGGAAAGAGGCAGGACGTTATAAGAAAGAAGAAAGTGTGAGGAAATATAGTGACACAATGTGTAAGCAAAAAAAACCAATAACATATATAAAAATAAAGATAAAATGTTGCTTGCCTTGATTGTTCTTGTAAAAGATGATGTATAATTTAAGTGTGTTCAATACCGGTTTAATCCTGTTTAATTCCTGAACAATTTTATTTGCTATTCTTTAGAATGTTCACTTAAGAGATGTGAACCTTTGCAATAGATATTACATCTTGCAATACCTACCTTTGCAATGCCTTGGACCTGGGACCTAGGAGCTGGGACCTGATCTGTCAGCTGTGAAAAGTTTGATCTAATTTGAAGTTCACAGACTGGCCAAATAACTAAATTATGGTAGGAAGGTGTTTGTACTTTATCAGGAAAAACATGTGTTAAATGTTGCAAGTGCCAAGTAGTAAATTATATCTACATCAAAATGTGCAGTGAAAAATGACTGATAAGATATAAGAACAAAGCAAAATAAAATATATACCAGAATACTGATATAAATAAGCAAACTTAAGAAAGAAATCAGTGTTTAAATAGGCCTCAGCCTAAATAACCCTCTAAAAATATGTTTTTAACCCAATAGAGCTCCTCCTCTGAGGAACTCCTGTGCTGTCTAAAGTTTGTTTGACCTTGTTGTTTTTGGGAATTCTGTTTGGCTGACATAGGTGTCAATCACATTTCAGCCAATCAGGATTGCGTATCTGAATATTCTACCACCCCTTTTTTGATTGGTTAACACGTTAACCAATAAGAATCCAATGTGAACATATGCATCTGATTTACATCTTGCAATGTCCCCTTGCAGTATTCCCTAGAAATATGGGGCCTGATTAAACCGCTCTTAGAAGTTTGGACTAATTTGAAGATCAAAGACTGGTCAATTCACTAATTGTAAAAGAAATGTGCCTGTGCCTTATTGGCAAAGCAAAAAATTGAATGCACCTAATTGCTACAAGTGTGTGTGGCAGGCAGTAAATTATCATGCACATCAAAATAGATTGTGCAGATTCAATAAACTGATTAGATGTAAGATTAAATGCCAGAATATGGACAATTTCAGGTATAGTCAGTGATGAAGTTCAGGGGAAGATAGCATACCAGAATATGGGCTTAAAAAAGGCAGAACAAAGCCCAGTTTCAGGTATAATCAGAGATGATGTTTATGCTTTAATTTAGCGTGTTTAGGGAAGCTAGCATATTTTTTGAAATGTTTAGGTTGGTTACTTGATTTTGGTTATTATTATTATTATTATTTTCCTTTATTTGTAAAGCTACAATGTCACAGTTCCTGAATCGTAGCCCATTGAGCCACAGTACAGGACAGACTGCTTGGCTCCAGCCACAATGTGCATAAACACCTCCTTTGTATTGTAATCTGGTTTGTCCCATTAGAGGTCTGGACCACTAGACATGGAGACAGCATTATGTGTAATTGGAGGT
The DNA here is from genome assembly GCA_027410445.1 of Discoglossus pictus. NCBI lineage: Eukaryota > Metazoa > Chordata > Amphibia > Anura > Alytidae > Discoglossus > Discoglossus pictus. The sequence goes on from CM050171.1 coordinate 59,569,488, forward strand.
TGGCCTATTGTTCATAGGTGCCAGACAGGGTGCCAGACTATTAGACCCCACATGGAGTCAATCTCCTGTGTTTGTCTGCCACTCACTGTCATTGTTGTGTTGTATACACACCCCTCTGTATGTAACTGCTATAAATATTGTTGACTTTCCAAAAATAAATCAGTTTACTGCGGAGACATATATATAAATCATATGTTCTCTTATTAGCTCCTGGGGGCTGTAATACTGATCCTATCTCCACTCTGCAAGTAACCACAGGAAGGTTACTTGGACTCCTAGAAGTGCTGATTCCTGATGGAAATACTCTGACTGATACAGAAGCCAGATATCAGGATGCTGGTGCAGAGATTTCCAAAAACCCAACGGTCCTTGTGGGTAGTTAACTTGTAGTCTATAACAGGTGGTCCAGGGCACTAATAGCCCCTACCACCGGATCGTCACAGCTGGTTAGCAGCGGTGGCATCTCGATGCAGTAACCAGCAGCTGAAGGATGGCATATGGTGACCTGTGCAAGATTGAAGTTGGGGCGGGGATTAAGAACCTATCAGAGATTTATCCAGACCTACAAGCCCAAGGGAGGCCATTACTGGTTTGATGACATGTTTGGCCAAATGGATACCTGCAGGTAGAAGGTGGTCCAGAAGAAAAGTAGCCTGATCCCCAGTATGAGGAAGCGGCGATGGCAACGGCTTGTCACAGAATGCAATTTGGGAACAGTTCTTCTGAATCAGGGGATGGCTTCCCTGTGACTTCAGCAGGGTGAGGAGCTAGCAGAGCGGCGTGAAGACCTGCTGTGGCTGGAGCTTGACTTGGAAGCTCAGTATGAGGGTCTGATGCTTTTGGGAACTGTATCACAATGGCCCTCCTACTACAGGCTTGGACTACTGGAAGGGCTCCCGGATGTGCTGCAGGGAGATCCAAAGTGTGGCCTTGGAACCACAGAATGCTCGGAAATCCTACTGGTACAAGGCCAAAAGGATGTGGAAATAGACCCAGGGACAGAATAAGATAGGTTGCTCAAAACATTGGTCCATAAAGAAATGGATTTGGAAAATAGTATGAGGAACTGCTTGAGAAGGTGGGCCCAGGTGGGACCTGTCTCTAGTACATGGAGCTACCCCATACTTCCCCAGCTGAGCTAGCAGAGGATACACTCAGAGGGAATGGACTGTTGGCTACACCCCTATAAGGTGGAGGAAGGAAACCAGAAGGTACCTGGAAATCTGACTGCTACAGAACAGCCGAGATCAGAGGGACTGCTGGGAACTCACCAGGATAGGGAGGCCAGTAGAGCAGTCCAGACCCTGGTAGATGCAAGACTGGGGAGCAGTGTTAAGCAGCACCAGACACTTGGAGATCTCCAACAACCAGAGAAGTTCACCAAAGGTGAGGAGCTTTAGACTGAAGAGTTGGCAGAGGAGGGTGCAAGCCCGGAGAGTCTGCCCAACTACTCATGGACTGTGACCTGTCCTGAACCACAGACCGCTTATGTCCAGGCAGTTAGGAAACAGGTCGAGATGCCAAGACATCATGGAGAGTGTGATGCCAGATCGGGGTATGAGGCTATCAGGAGAGGGGGTGTCCTCTGAGACCCTGAAGCTCTTCCCCAGCATGGATCAGGTGGATCCAGATAAGTGGGGGAGTTCAGGTTAGGCCACTGGCCCTGAGAACTTTAGGAAGTAGCAAGCAGAGGCTCCACCCCCAAGCCCTGCAGAGTTGCCAGCAGGGCTGATGGGGATTGTTTTAGTCCAGGAAGCCCCAGAGTTAAAGGATATGGGCAAGCGGCCCACAGTACCAGAGGACCTGACACAGTGTACCCCAGCTGCAGAGGTGATCCCAACCTTACCAGCCCTTGAGGATACTCACCCTAAGGAGCTACCGACCCCAGTGATGTCTGCTTCCTAGGGTGAGCCTCGGCGAGGAAAGGGTCTCCATCCAGAGACCCTAATCCTGAGACCTGCTCTGTTTTACCCTAACCCTGCCTTGACAACTGACCCTAAGTAATTTGTCCTGGTCACTACCACATGAAGGTTACTAAGACTTGTGGAAGTGCTGATTTCTGATGGAGAGACCCTGACTGATGCAGAAGCCAGATATCAGGGTGCTGGTGCCGAGATTTCCAACTACCACTTGTGAGTAGTTAACCTATAGTCTATAGCAGGTGGTCCTGGTCAGTAATAGCCATACCCCTGGATCGTCACAGACCGCATACTCCATATCTGTGGTGATCTACTATACTTAGAATTGGTGTGTCAGGTTAACTCAGAAGGGCAATGACTGAGATGTTCCTGGTGTGCTGCGGTCCATAGAGTTGGACGCCTAAAGAACAACAAAATGCAGTTTTATCATGGCATTGAAAGTCCATTCCTTTTAATTCTTGAGCTATATTGTCAGCACAATTTATAACATGGAAGAATGTCTTATAATGTCTTAGATTATATCAGAGTTTCCCCTATACTTTGTCTATTTACATATTGCTGGGACTGTTATGCATTAATAAAATTGCATATCATAAAGCATATCAAATGCATTAATCTTAATCTTATTTGATACTTCTCAGTATATTTTGTTTATCTGTGTGTTATTCATGTAAGGAATGTTACTTTCAGTGTGCAGTGAGTTAACAGATTATGTGCATGTGATGGGCTGTAGTACTCTCATACAGCCACTAGATGGCGCTCCAAGACTAGAGATCATAATTTACAGGTTTGCAAAGTGAAATTTGGTTAAACATGCAGTACAAATAACAAGGGAGAAGAAGTACTGTACTGTATTGCTCTTTGAGCTAGGGGTATTGCTTTTTGAACTAGGAGTAGGCTTTTTGACCCTCACAGTGAAATATTATTAAAATACACAAATACACACAAATATAAAACTATTGATGAGTGTATACTACCTATATTTTACACACTGCCGATGCATACACATATGATAGATTTATCAATAGATACTCAAAATCATAATTGAATACAAGCAAAATAGCAACAATTGAAATCTGCAAGAAAATTAATCACTGTAAATGTGCATGGTAAATATATATTGTAAAGGCGCAAAAGTCACTCTCTTGATGTGAGATGATGCATATTCTAGTAAGGGAGTGGTCGTCAACCTGGTCCCTACCGTCCACTGTTGGGCGAATCAAGCTTTCATGGTGGGCGGCGGGGTAATCGCTAGGGGGCTTGTCAGTTGCCGGAGACCCGCAGCCCCACGCTTGGCTGGTTGGAGAGCTGGTGAGAGAGCCTGGGGACAGCAGTCAGGACTGGATCACTATCTAGTAAGTACAGAATGATACATGACATAGGGTAAATTGTATTTAGTACAGAATACTGTGCTCTGTTTATTATTTATGATCTGATATATTTATTATACTGGTATTGGTACACAGATGGAATATTTTTGAGTGCTTATGTATCTTAGTAATTGCCCTCTCACTGGGCTTGTACAGCTGAATCTCTGGCATCTAGACTTTTTCTTTCATTTTAATTTTATTTTTATTTGTGGTATGTTTTAAATTAAACAATAAAAGTAAAGTTTTATAAGTTTCTCTTTTCTTCCATGTTTTGCTCAACCCAGGAGTAATGTCACTGGTGTTACACATGATACCCCTATACGTAAAGTATAAATACAAAGATATTTATACTTTTACAAACCCTCCACTCTAAACAATTCTTGCACTTTCGCTAAATTGAGTTTCTGCGGCACCGGTGAGCAGTAAGAAAATCATACCACCAACAAAGATACAAAAGTGGGCAGTAGGTATTAAAAGGTTGCCGACCTCTGTAGTAAGGGAAGGGATAATGCAGACTTCCTCAGAATGTAATGTATACATCATTTTATCAAACATAATGTATGTAGCAATTTACTCCTTAAGGCTTTTTGGAAGGATGCCAGTTAATTCTCCGTAGCCTAGAGAGAATTTGCATCATTGTTACTTTTGACAGAGAGATAGATGTTTACCTGCAATCAGATGAACTAACACATTGAGAGCTAAATCACATTAAGCTCAGTATAAGACATATTATATTTTCAATTGTATGTGTTAAAAAACAGAAGTTATACACATTTTCACATTTAAAAAAACGGTAAAAGTTGAGACTAGCAATGTCATAGTAATGGCTAACTTACTAGCTAACACACATTTTGGCTCCGTTATCCATGTTCAGACTAAATTTTACTATAGGCGACCCTCTGCAGTCGTTCCCGGGTACCCTGCAAATGCACAAAATACACGAATAAGTACAACAGGGTTGGAGGACATCTAGAAAATGTTAAAACATTGGGATGATCTTTGAAGAGATTTTATTGGCCAGGCATATATATATATATATATGCATTCTCTTTCCTAACCTCCATACACCTCCTGATTCCTCCAAATCAAGCAACGATTCCCTGTAAGAAAATGTATCTTGCGTTACTCAACCATGGATATTGTGTTATATTTTGTAACTCATATCAGGTGTGTATATACCATGGACCCCATTCAATTCCAAGCCTGTAACTCGATCGCAGACAGCCGCATGTCTGGGATGGAGTTGCGGGCTCCCATTGGTCTCCGTTTGAGAAGCTATTCAATTGCTCCAGGTTGCGATTTGAGAACCTGAAGCCAGCTCCGTAAACCATGCACTGGTTCGGAGCAGTTGTGAGTGGATCCGTATAAATTCTGCAAGCCCGTAACCGCCCATTTCAAATCGGCCAATAGAAAATGAGACTGTCATAATTACGGCAGTAAAACATGGCGGTTACGAGTCAATCAATCAGGTTCGGAGGTCCGATATGCGATCAGACTCGCAAGACTTTGAAAATGAAGAATTATGAAAATGAATGCCGATACTGTTCTAGTCCATATGGGCCTCATATGTATTAACTCATTGATATCCAAGATCATTTAACCCCAAAATGACACAGAAAAATAAAACTTATTTCCTGCAGTTATACAGGCTTGAGACTGTGCAGGATTACTGTTTTATTTGCATTTATAGTGCTCCGAATTGGTGTTTAACCCCTTTGCGGGTCCTCTCGAGTACATGTAGGATTTTCTCCTCCATTTGCGGTTTACGAGTGTGGGTACGTTTGCGAGCTTAGGGAACTGGAGTAATTGAATAGCTATTTAGGATTTTAGCCCTGCGAAAGTGACACATCAAAGGCTTCTGGATGGTGTAAGTTACGAGTTGGGTGGCTGACATTTTTTCAAGCTCGTAAGCCGATCCGAGCCCGCAAAAAGACGACAATTGAATAGCAAATTTGACTGCAATCTCACTTACAGGCCTCCAGATCTCAAATTCGGCCAATTGAATGAGGCTCCATATGTATGTTTTTATTACCTCTTTTATTTCCAAATCTAACCTTTCTCCATCACTATAAGGCCAAACTCCACCCTGAAACTTCCCCTTTCTCCACACTCTTATGTACTGAGCCAGCTAAACTCCTTTTCTTTTATTCTCTTTCCTCAGCTTCATACATCTCCTTATTCAGGCAATCAATTCCCTCCCATACTCCCGCACATACACTCACCACAATTGTTGTTGCTTTATTACAATCACCTGATATCCACATTTGCAGGTTATATTATCTGACCACTATGCAGAGATAACAAAATATATACTAGAGCCATTCTCCTATCAAAGACTTTCTATGAGATTTTTTTTATCAGATCCTTTCTTCTCCTACTAAATGAAAACTTTTCTAACTTTGCACACCTTCCTACATAAGTACATTTTCACTTCCTTCCTGTCATTCTTGCCCAGATTTCTGCATCTCCCATTCACTTTAGATCAGGGGTGTCAAACTCAGTCTTGGAGGGCCACACCCAGGCCTGGATTTGAGGATTTCCTTTCTGTGTACAGGTGAGTCAGTCAGGATAGTCTCACCTGCTTGTAGCAAGGATATCCACAAATCCAGGCCTGGGTGTGGCCCTCCAGGACCGAGTTTGACACCCCTGCTTTAGATTAAAGTTTGTGAGTTTTCAATTTTGTAGGTGCTTTGGAAAAAACACTTTTCTATATAAGATTTTAACCTCAAAGACAGGGCTCTCCACTCCATATATTTAATATTATATTTTGCTATGTTACCCCCTGTGTTGCTCTATGGAATATGTGGGTGCTTTACAAATAAAGGATAATAATAAGTAGCTCAGTATTGTGCATCCTGTCCAGAATGCCAGGTGACACCACTTCAACCTGAACTGCAGGCCCAGTTGATACCATTAGCCATAATTGAGGAGTCATTTGGGAGGATAGCTATGGATCTTGAGGAACCACTAGAAAAATCAGCCAGAGGACAACAGTTTGTACTAGTGATACTGAACTATGCCACAAGATGTCCAGAAGCATTACCACTATGCACAGCAACATCAAAGCACATTGCAGATGAACTCATACAACTTTATTCAAGGGCAGGAACACTAAAGGTAATCCTGACAGACAAAGGACCACCCTCTGTCTCAAAGCTCCTGAATGCAAGCTTCTACATGTCTGTCACCCAGAGAGGGATGGATTGGTAGAACAATGTAATAAGACCTTGAAGAACATTTTAAGAAAAGGGGTAGTATGAAACAAGAAATTCTGGAACCTGCTTTTACCTCACTTGCTCTTTGCTATGAGGGAAGTACCGTAAGCCTGTACTGGATTCTCCCATTTTCAACTTCCCTATAATGGTCCTCCAAGAGGGATTTTGGACATACTCAAGAAGAATGGGAAGAGCGAGAAGTGCAAGGTGAAAATATTGTGGACTTTGCAAAAAATATTAAATAATTTTGCCTCTGGTACAAGACCATATGCAGATTTCTCAGAGACACTGGCAAACCTATTATAATTGCAGTGCACAAAAAAATAAATTGCAGCCTGGAGACAGAGTGCTAGTGCTAGTACCTACAGCTGAAAGCAAACGTCCCCATAGATGGCAAGGCCCCTGCAAGATTATTGAGGCAGTGGGAGAAATGGATTATAAAGTGAAGCAACCTGAGCAGAGAAAACCGGAACATATATAACACATAAACATGCTAAAACCATGAAGACAGCAAAATGTAGATTTGGGTTTGGCTGAATGATCAGTAGATAAGAGTAAAACCGTTTGCTGTGTAGAGTCAGCATAAGTAAAAGTGCATATATCTGAGGAACTGACCCCAGAACAAACATAATAAAGCTGTAAGATGTTGGATCAAAATAAGGACGTTTACTCTACACGGCCAGGTTATACTACTACCATTTCCCATGATAGTATTACTGAAGGGTAAGAGTTAAGCCCAATAGCGTATGTGAGGCTAACCTTCTAGAGATAAAGGCAGAAGTTAAAAAAAGTTTAAAAAAAAAGGGTTGGAACTTGGAATCATTAAACTGAACGATGCAGTCCTATTGAGATGGTTCCAATACATAATGGAATTGTTAGATTTTGCAGTGACCTCCACAAACTAAATTCAGTGTCACAGTTTTGCAAGATTCTTAACAACACTGGAATTAACAAAGGGATATTGGAAGATAACCTTAAAAATTAATGGAAAAAATGGAAACAGCATTTTCCATTCCAGATGGTCTATCTCAGATGAAGTCAGTACAAAGTCCTGACTTCCGGCAATATTCCAGAGACTAATGAATACACTTTTTTTGGCCTCTTTGTCAGGGGTGGAACTACTGCCGACAAGGCACCGGGACCTTGCTTTGGGATGTGGGGGGCGGGGGAGTTATAGTGTATATATATATATATATATATATATATTTCATTTTTTTCACCACCCTGCTCAGCCAACCAGCTGTTCTAATCCCCCAGAATGGAGTGGAAAGGTTCTGTGTGTATATATATTGTGCCGCTTGCAGGTCAAGTGCCCTGTATTAACCAACTCTCTTAAAGGAGGAAAGCGCCAAAGGCTTTTAAAGAGTTAATTACTTTATTAATGATTACAGCCAGCAAAAACAATAATCAAATGATCAGTCCAACATACTGGCTTCTTCCAGTTACTCACTGTGAAACTGTAGTCCCAGGCCTCTCTGGGACTCTGCCCTTCCTGGGTGAACACCGTCAGGGTCTTGGCAACCAAAAAAACACTTCCAGCCTGCAGCTTTTTAAAATCTCCAACTGCAGAATTCACTGCTCTCAAGCAGACTTTAGTCCAACAAACAGTCCCATAACATGGTGTAGGCCAGGCCACAGTGAACATGCTCTTGTCAGTGTCTCTCACTTTGGCTATATGCTTCAGGCCTCTCTTACTGCCTCTCTCTCTGTGCACACGCAGAGCTGTCCTAGGCTCTGGCTCTCTCTCTCCCAGCTCAGACTGACTTCTTGGGGAGACCACACTGATGCATCTGCGCGATCTATTTAAGGTTCTTCCTGGTCTGCACTCCACTGCAACTCCACACTGATCTCTAGGCACCCTGTCACAATATATATATATATATATATATATATATATATATTTATACTGTTTCAAATTTTACTAAAAATGTAGCCGGTAATACAACAATAATAAACAAAAATGCATCATAGTAAATAATAGGCCTAGCTTCCACTGAAGCATTCCCCCTTAACTGATAAACAGTTTCCTCTCTAACAAGCTCTCATCCAGATAAACCAGCTTCCTGGATGGAACTACAGGAGAGGTCTTAGTTTCACCATCACATATATAGTTGTGAGCGTACAAGTTGTTGCTAACGCTTGCGGGCTTGCGTAGCGAGGGCTGCAGGCTAGGGCCTCAGTTGCTGTCATGGAGCGCTCCTTGCCAGCAACTGCGACCCTCGCAAACTTTACGTTAAAATGCAAACAACACCACACAGCAACCGCGACCCTCGGAAAATTAACGTTGAAACGCAAACAACATACGAGACACGTTACCACTCATTACGACCTCGCAAAAATCGTCCGCAACTCGCGAACATGAAAAAATTGAAAACACAATAAATACACACAGCACATACATAAAAAGCTTACCTACAGCAAAAGGGAGCATCCAGGACCTCAAAAAAGCAACTTACACCTTCATTTAACTCAAAATAAAAGAGTTTAGACACTAAAAAATTCTCTAAGCAAGAGAAAAAATGGACGCCGAACAAACCGAAAACGAGGCTACAGCACTCTAAATACGCAAAACACCACAAGAAACTCGCAAAACACCACAAAACAGCTACGGATATTCTGCTAAGACGCATACCACACATTACCCGCCATTTTACGACAATGCAGAAGTACACAACTACGCTAACGGTTTGCTCTCGCGCACGCACACTATTACACTGCACACATTCATCACGCTTACACAGCAGCTCCACACCACTAATGCTGCAGCAACATCAAAACAGATTCGCAGCTCTTCAACACAATGCTTCAAAATACGTAAAGTATATTCGTTTATTAATGTATTATATATTTCATTATTATACACCAAACAGCATTAGAATTTCATTGCCGTCATTTTTTGACGGGCAATTCTCTAGTTATTTATAATGGTGACAGACTCTGTAAACTAAGCACTAATTACAAGGCCAGTCTGTAACTGTATGTCGAAGAAGACAGGTGATGAGGCCTTGTTTACCCATGTGATAAAACAAGGCCATTCAAAAGTAAACGTATGTGATGTGTCCTTTAATAATTGTTTAGCTGAGACCATATTGTAACGTATTAACTTTTTGCATTAATTTTGTTATAGAGGGGTATTTGGAAGTCGCTTATGAGTGTTGGCCCCACTGTGTGTTAGAAGCTGCAGCTTCACAATTATATGAGTAGTACCCGAGTTAGAGATTTGATGTAATGCACAGTTGAGAATCTCCATTGTTGTTGTTTATTTGGACACACTGCATTATTTGTAGATTCCATTTGTTCCTCTGTGATCCAATGTGAGTGAGAGTATAAATTATTTGCTATGTATTAATATTTTGGTTTTCATTGTATTTTCACCCCTGTATAGCACTACATATGTTAATGATAAAAAATAAAGTATAATAATAATAATAAGAATTATTTGTTGAGTTTATTCTATGTGGAATGTATCAGACTTGTGGACTAGCACTTGAGAAGAGATTCTGTGCAGTACCATTATCATTATATATGTAACATAATAAGTAGCACTTACCAGAATAGCCATCCTCCACCATTTGGCCATTTTTAAAAAACAAAACAATTACTTCAACAGTATATGTGAATCATAGGCACCTCCAGGGTGACCTGTGAACATGCTGCCACCTTCTGCCACTCTTGTTGGCCTTGCTCTGCCTACTACCCTTGCTCTTCCAACTGCCACTCCTGGTCAGCCTGCCCAGTCTCATGTAGTTGCCAATGTACAGACAGATACATCTGTCCATTTCTGCCAGCAGCAGGCCATATTATTTATTATTATTATTATTTCCTTTATTTGTAATGTACCAATATATTCCGTAGCCCTATGTCTCTCAGTCTCTGTGTCACCTGCAGTCTCTCTGTATCCTGTAGTCAATCTATCACTTTGGGTAAATTCCACATGTTGTTTTCAGCTATGTGCTGTTTAGCTTCAGGAACTGCATGGATCCCTCTCTCCCTTTCATTTTCATTCAGGACCATTCCATCCTTTGTGTCACACCACATCCTCCTGTGTCTTTCACACAACATTCTCTTCTTACACATTTGCACATACTCATAAACAGCCTTAAAGGTACTTTAATGTTTCTGAGAGCTACTAGTGTAGTGTAGTTATAAGCAGTCCCATGTGCGTGATCTGGTGGTTTCAATTGTGTGTGTGTTCAGGTGTTGCTATGTTGATACTCTAGATGCTGGTTTTGATATTGCTTCATGATTCCTGGGGGTTAATGGTTTAATTTTGGTGTTTAATTTGCAGGGTATATCAATTGATAAGCAGTCAAAATGTATGCTGATATTATGCTTTGCAGTAGACTAGAGCTCAGATTGGCATGACCTTTATTTTTTGGAGACATATTTGCAGTCCCCATTGGAGTATGTTTTAGCATTAGTAACTGTGCCAACTGCCTCTCTATAGAACCGATTTTCTTTCTCATTGTTACTAGCATTTTGAAGCTCAAACCATCTTCTAACTTCAGTCATAGTGATAGTGAACTCCATAGAGAGCCTGTGCACTCCCCGGAACAACTCCATCTAATATAATTTATTCACAAAGGACATAAAGTAATGGATTAAGAATGTGTAACCTGTTTTTTTTTTTTTTATTATTATTATTTTATTTATTTATTTAATGTTAAAAAAAAATTTTTTTTAAAAAGGAATGTGGTACCTGTTAAGTACACAGCTGCAGCAAGTTTTAACCTCTTCACATATTATTTTTGAAACCTCACCCTAACACAAGACACGATGGGAGTAGGCCTACAAGTCCCCCTTCTCCCCTCCCATTTTAACTGATTTGAAACCCCACAGGTTAAGGCACAGCAAAGAAATATGGTCTCCGTGTCCTCTCCCCGAGTCACACTTTCCCCATGTGCCTATACCCAGAATTTTATTTAGGGTGTGAGTTTGACCAAGCATAGCTGGCTTAACAGCAGATTCAACAGCGATCAAATCATTCCCCAATAAAGCATTTATAGAAATTTCTTTGGCACTCATGCCTCCCTCAGACCCATCCCAGGAAGCCATTCAAGATACACTAGTGCCACAGGCACCCAGTGGCATCATTGTACAACAGCCACAACTAACAAAATATTTTCAGGAATAATAAACCCAGAGTTTCTCATCTCTGAATACATTAGAGAGAAACTTGATCCAGAGTTCCTTTAAACCTTGAGTAACGTTACCCCTCCACAGTAACAGACTGCATTGGACACTGCGAGTGCTCTTGTTTACTACATAGGAACATACCCACACACTCTATTGCTGAAGATTTTTTCTTCCGTGAACTTGCAGATCAGACACGTCCAGTCTTGTTGCACCTAAAACAACAGTGAGTATCTACCTGACCCTTTATGGCAATAGACCACCCCAATACCATGACCATTCCTTTTTAGGCCAATTCAAAACAGCACATAAAAATGTCAAGGTCTATATTGTTTCTCTAAGGTATAGAGATTTTCCACACCTGGAGCCTCATTCAATTAGAAGCCCGCATCTCGCGGTATATAGGCTGTATGCCTGCGGGCTGCTGCGGGTTCGAACTCTGCTACAATTTCGGTGCTATTCAATTGAACAAGCCCGCAAGTTACAGACCAAAAGCTGAAACCATAAACCATTCACTCGTATGTAGTGGTTCAGGGCGGGAACTTGATCACTTAAGCAAGGCCTTAACTATAGGTCAGTTGTGTGGGGAAAAAAACTCTTTAAAGTATAGAGCCAATACTTATATACTCCAAGATGGAAACTATTAGCTGGAAGAGAGAATCCAACCAAAAACAGAACCCCAAAGCTCTCTATTTTAAATTTTGTCGCAACATAAAATGTAATACTTTCTTACTGTAATTTAAAATTGAGGAATTTTACAGTATATTAAAATATATACATAAGGACCATTACCACTTTATAGGTTTTAACCAGAAATGCTGATATATTTTTTTGCAGTGAAACAGTATATAGATAAACTGGTCTAATGTTTTCATGGCTGGAAAGTATTAGACATTTACTGTACATCTATTAGTGTTGCCAGGTAATAATATGCCCTTAAAGTTATTAGAAATCACTCTCAGACTGTCATATTTATTGAGGTTCCCATTTACTTAACTATCCATTTCGAAACAGCCAATAGAAAATGAGACCGCCATCATTGCGGCAGTATAAGATGGAGGTTACATGTCAGTCAATTAGCGTTTAAAGGACCAATATGTGATCAGACCCGCAAACCCACAAAATAATAGAAATGAATGCAATACTGTTCTAGTCCTTGTGAGTGGCCTGATATGTATTAACTCATTGATTCCCAAGATCGATATAACCCCGAATTGAAACATAAAAAAAAGATTTTTGATTGCCGATTTGCCGGCTTAAGACTGTGGTGCCATTAATTCTAATGTCTTTCATCGCTTTCCCAGTCATTTACAGTGCAGTATAGAGTTTTTATTTTCTTTTACAGCGTTACGGACATGTCTTTAACCCCTTTGCGGGTCCTCTCTAGCACTCAAAGGTCTTTCTTCTACATTTGCTGTTTAAGGGCTTGCAAAATTGTAGCAATTGAATAGCAATTTGCGATTTTAGCCAACGTAACTCTTGCGGACGGGAAAGATCAAAGGCTTAGATAGGGCGTAAGCTATGGTTGTAACAACCACAAGAATTTCAAGCCGTAAACCTTAGACCATTTGCGGCGCGGAAACAGACACTAATTGAATAGTAAATTAGCTTACGGGCTCCATTACGGGCTACAGTAACTTACAATTGCTCAGTTGAATGAGGATCATGGTCTGGGCATATTGGAATCACTGTTATTACTACAAACGGGTGAGATACTTTGTAGTTGTATCCCTGCCAGCTTTTGCTGAAATTGGAGATCTGACTCCCACTGTGCCTATCATTCCTCAGCTTCTTCTTCTCTCTGGTGCTGGTGTTCACCTGCTTCTTCCTCTTGCTATACAAGCTCCTCAGTTCTAAGATCAACTACATTCTCAGCTTAGAATCTTTTGGGTCCCAGGTATCAAACGACTCTGGAGTTCCTCATGAACTGTTTAACTCCTTATTTTTTCTCTGATGAAAGATTAACAGCCCAGTTTCCATTGCCAGTGATTCAGCCGCGTCTAGTTGTGATTTTTCTGGAGATGATTTTCCTTAAGCAGTAAAGCACACTTGTATCTTTTACTGATTCCCGAAGTAAAACAGAAGACTGAACTTTTGTGTAAGATTTTAAAATATATTGGGTGCAGGCTCGCACCTCGCTCTTCTTAACAAATTGGACATCACAATGTAACAAGCACTCCCTGGCACCACCTAAAATTCTTTATTCATAAAGAACAGAAAATGGATAGGAATGCCCCGTAAATGCACAGCTCCAGCAAACTTTGAACCTCTTCACATATTATTTGTGGCAATAATGCAGTCCCATTTTGATGCAGCGTCTCTAATAATAGTACTGTATCACTTTTGTGTATATAAAAAAAATAATTTATTTAACACATCTGCCTTTTCTTTTCCATTTTTTTCCATTTATATGTTTAAAAAAACGTATTACTTTGTTTTGTAAATAATATTTAATTTTCTTTTTTAGCCAATAACTAGTCATGTTGCTGGGTGAGGTGCCATGAAAAGGGAGGAGTACTCTTTGCTGCTCATTCGCAGTGCATTTACTCTGTGCATAAAACCATCTGAGTACATCCTTTAGTGATTCTAATTTCTGTTGGCTAATCTATCTAAGGGCTTTAACCCAAATCTCTATTCTACAACATAGCAACATAGTCAATGTATCTGGAACAATGTACTTCCAAATTGACCAATATCTGTTGTATTAGCATCAACGAGACCAGGGTTCTTCTTGACGGATAAATACATATTTTGCTTTTCTCTGTTTCAAGTTATTTTAATAACAGCAGAAGAAAGGAGGTAGGCCAGGTGCTTTGGCACAGGTGTGCTTTCTCCATTACCACAATCTATTACTTGCTCAGTGACCCATCATGTGACTGATTCCGCTACAAAGGAATAATAGAGGGATGGTGTCCCTTAGCATTACTCTTGACTTGAAAGTCTGATTGTGAGGATTTAGATGGTTGGATTTGCTCAAGTGAACCATTGATACTCAGTGTACACAGACTAAAAATCTCTGTCAAACACACTGATAATAAGCATGCGTACCGTATGGAAGGATGAGTATATATATAATTTGTTGGTGCTACATACATTGGCCCTGAGTACTCAAAGGGCCTCACATAACTTTTTTATTTGCTGACTTCCTCCATAGAACAATTAAATAAATGTAACTCTATCCAAAATCTGCTGTCAGATGGAGTTAACTTCAGAAAGACCTGGGCTGCCCTACAGTCCCTGAGCCGGATGCAGTGCAACCACCCTGCTAGGCTCATGTCGGTGTATCTGTATTTTCAGGGATTAGAAAAGCTCTCAAATTGTTTGTCTTTTTCAGTTTGCAGTCTACAGTATTTGCTCATTTTGTGATGGTTATGCATATCACATCTATTTTATTACTTTATTATTTTCCACCTTTTTTGTACATTTAAATATTTATATATTTTCCCCGGTTCTCAGCGGAATGTGCCTCTTTGGGCTCTATTCAGTTTATTTAGGTCACTCTGTACTTGTTCTTGTGCCTGTGTTCACATTTATACACTTTTAAAATAAATGTACTGGGGTGACACTTATTTGCTTATTTTAGCTCCAAGTACTTTATTTCAAATTTGAGATTTGACAGTCAGATGGAGCCACGTACATTGCTCTAAATTGTTAGGGGTCAGAATATTAATGTAATATAAACCTTTCTCAGTTAAACTGATACACTGTAAACATCCAACTGTTTAGGCGTTTATACAATTCCTTTAAAGCATTGCTATGTTTATTCAAGGAGATGGAGCTAGTGAATGGAGGACACTAGTGCCCTTACAACTTCTTTGTACAAGGTAGGTGCCCCTAGTAGGCAATACAAAAGCCCTGACAATATTCATAGGTAGTTAGATCAGTGCTAGGGAGATCAGATCACCTTTCTTTTAAAATGATTATCTGCCCTCTCTCTTAATAAATGTAAGGTTCCCCCTTTATCCGAGACAGTAGCAGCAGCTCCGACCCTGTTGTAGGCCTCAGTGCTTTGCGTCCGCTGCTCCAGCTGAAGTTCCACTACTGCTTATTTACACAGTTTGGGGAGTCTGGCGCTGGGCACTTTTGGCTAACTTCCTGCCAGAAATAATAACTTTGAAAGGCAGGAGTTGCACATTTAAGATGTGGGGTATATTTGTGAGATGTGCACTTGCTTTATTTGCTCCTCATATTGCACAGTTTAAGAGCTGCCATTTTGCTGCTCATATTTTCCCCTCACTGTAATATTCCTCAGTCTTGATTTACAGCCGAATATGTACAGGTGATGTCGCTGGTGGGGATGGAGTCATCCACACAGCTGAGTAGCTCCACTTACAAAATCACAGGACTTATGCTCCTTATAAGACTCAAATAATATATATTTCATTTATACAAGCCACCACAAATCTGTCTTTGAATACTTAAAGGGCCTCTGTTAAGGTCCAGTTTACAGCCTTATTAAATTGCGAATAGGGCTCTATATAAGCACACAGCATATATTTTTACAGAAGTTTTTAGTTAGTGAGCTTCTATCTAAAAGCAAGGTCTTCACTAACTAAAAACTTCTGTAAAAAATATATGCTGTGTGTTTATAGAGCCCTATTCAATTGGCCAAATAGTAATTTAATAAGGCTGTTAATTAGTAAAGATCATCAGTATAAATAAAGTTGATAAAAACCTGACATTTTCAGCGTAGCTCCACCCATCTTTTTCAGACTGTAGAAAAGTCTACTGCTGACTCCCTGCAGCTGCCTATTTACTACACAGATTTACTGTAACAAATGCTGTGCATTTCTTGATCTATAAAAGATTGGAGAACAAAAAATGAAATGTTAACAAAAAAATTGAAGCAATATACATTAATATAGCGGACACAAAACAATACTTCCAGTAATAAAATGTTAGTTCTAATCAGATTTTTTAAAGGGTGTATAAGCTTCATCCAATATAACAAACTCTAAGGATAAGGTTTCATTAGGCCACTAAACACATTGTACAAATAAAAAATAATCTTCAAAGCCCATTAAACATAGGTTTATTTATCTTGATAGCATGAAACACAAACAATGCTGAACATAAATACAAGGTAAGTGGGGCAAACAGGAGCCTTCCTGACGGAATAATGTGCTGAACCCATGATTGACCTCAAATAACTGTACGATTTGGAAGAACTTAAATGATGAAGGTCTACTTCAAGGTGCATCTGTAATAACAGGATAGATAGCATGTGTTTAAACTGGATTTCAAACGACTCTATAGGAATTACCCAAACGACCAGATCAAAGAGAAGCAGGTTTCCATTTCACCTCACTACATCATTGTCTTATTACAATAATAATTCTTCCCTCCATTTAAAGATCCTAAATTATGTGTTTCCCGAAATAAATAAATGCAATTGTACTTAAACATGGATGAGGTTTGCAAAAGTATCATCTCTTTTTACTCATGCATGGAAATTTCCAATTAACTGAACACAGGTTTCTATAACCAATACTTGTAAATCTGCATACGCCATGTCTCTTGTAACCATAACATATAATATCATAGCTGGACCTATACTTAGAGGAGTTTCACACTGAAGAACATTTTGAGCTAATGTTTAGACATATCTGGATAATCAAGGAGTTGTGGCATAAAAATTGCAAAAAAAATATATGTGTTCAGATAATATGTCCCCTCTAACTACCGTAATAGCTGCAGACAGTTTCCTCCACACTTCAGTTATATCAAGATATGCTTTGATCTGTGGGTCTGAACTCAAAATGAAACAGCCTTGAACATCTGATCATGTTGCATGAAGTGAGAGATTCCATGACTTTGGTGTTAAATAGACCACAACCAGATATACTAAGAGGAAGTCCCTTAGCTTAAAGGGCCACTGTAGTGGTCATTCAATATGATTAAATCTATTTATTAAGTATCAGTATAAATCAGGAAAAAAACATTGCAGCTTTTACAACTTCCATTTGATTCTCAGTAGTTTGAGAACTAGCAAATCTGTTTCTCCACACACCCTATTAGGTGTCCAGAGTGAAAGCGTAAATCTGCCCAGGATGCTGTAATAATGTTTCTACAGGACAGGTAATATACAAGTAGTGGCCACAATGACGTAGAGAGATAAAGGAGTAGAATAATCAAACAGGGTTCAATGTGGGGATAAGCAAAGATTAGTTGTTGAGATGTTGAGACGTCCTTTGATGCAATGTCCTGCTTCTGGGCCATTGAGGGGGAAAGGATGTGGTATCATTGTCAATCTATCCAGTTATCAAACAAAGGCTCTTGGCTTCTGCCTGTTTATTCTTTCTCCAACTCTAACTCCACAGTGAACTACAAAGTACATACCCCAATCACCCAGCTCTCATGATATGATGTAACAAACAAAATGGATTCCTGTACTCAAACAAAGTCCAAACAATGCTTTGTGTCCATGGCTTACACAGCTGCTTATTTTGTCAGTTTTTTTTAATATAAATTACATAACTAGTGTCCTTTTTTCGGGAATTGAGTGGTCCTTTAAGAGAGGGAAAAAAAGAGACATTGAAGCCGCCATATGCGCTTTGCACCATTGGACAGAGGGAAGGAAGCATGTGCAAAGGTTGTTTAATTTTTTAGACAGATCATAAATTGACTGATATATTGTCATTTTTAGATATTGCTTATATAGCCTAAAAAAATCCACCCAAAATAAATTATCTGTAGAGATAATTATGTTCAAACTCTGTCTTACTAATTATATTTCAGCTTTGGTAATTTATAAACTAATCCTGCAGGAATATGGTACAGTGGGTAAAACCATTGGTTATGAGTCTGAGTCCTCTTTTATCCATATTATTTTTTTTTTTTAGCTAATGTATTTATATTATTCAATTAACAATTTTAAAAGCATCACAACACAGATATGTGTCTCATGTCACCCCTTTATGGTTTAAAAATCTATTTTCATTTTTTCAGGTCTCCAACTCACAGTCCAGGGAGTTAACCACTGTATCTACATGCTGTAGAATGAAAGAAACAGAACTATATATAAATATATATATTCTGTGCTATTCCCTCTGTTCTGTGCTATTTCACTATTTCACTCTTCAGGAATTTATTCAATGGACTATCAGCACTATAAAATTTGAAGCCCGTAAGTGCAACATGAGGCCAACAACGGCTGCAGGCTTGAAATTTGGCCGAGTTACAGAGCTATTAAATTCGAGCAGGGCACAAGTAACTGGCTTGAGACGCAGACCCGTAAACCATTTGTCGAACGTTGGATATGCGGCTGTGAACGTGATCAATTAGTCAAACCGGTCGATCGGACCCACATTCCAAATATAATGCAATATTGATAAAGCCGTAAATATGATATTCTAGTCCATGCGAGTTCCATTATCTGTATTAACACATTGATTGACGGGATCGATATAACACGGAAATTACACATGAAATAAAGTATTTTATATTGTCAATTTGTGAGCTTGAGAAATGTTGTGCTATTAATTCCAAGACATAACATCACTTTCCCTTTTATTATATTTACAGTAGTGTGTGTATATTTACATTTACAGTGCTACAGTTAGGACTTTACCCCCCTTGCGGGTCCTCTCTAGTACCTGTTGGATTCTTTGCTCCATTTGTGGGTTACGGGCTTGATCACCAGTGAATTTGTTGAAATTTGAACGTAGCAGTTACGGGCTTGACGCAGGCTTTTTTCGCTCTTCACCCGCAGACCGGCAGCGGCTTGCTTTACGGCCAATTTAATAGCCGCAAGTTTTGCGGGCTACACTACGGACTACAGTTTTATACGTTAGGGGAATTTAATTGGGCTGAATGTGTTCATATGCTTTGTAATGTGTGTGAGAACTATATAATTAACAGTATTTCAACAGTATTTAAAAGGCAGTTTAAGCACCAGGTAAAGGGCTGTGAATATCTACTTTGCGGCGTGTTAGTTCAAGAAATATGTTTAAAAATAAATGTTAAACTCTCCGAGCTGTATGGTCTGTCTTGACCTCCCTCTTGTCACATGACTAAAGTTACCTTGTGGATGTTTAATTATTTAGGAGTTCTGACTTAAAGGACCATTGTACTCTAAAAATAAACACTGTTAAAATGAAAGTACATGCATATCAGTACTTGATTTATAATGTTTAAACATTATAATACTAATAGTTATAATTCCAAGCTCTTACCTTTATAGGTTTTTGATGGTCTTGCTGTGATGCTTAGCTCTACTCCTTTTGCATAATTAGGTAGACTTCCTGCTGTGTGATCTGGTGTCTGACTGGAGTAGATCTGATGTCTAATTTACAATTATGCAAAAGGGCCACTGCAGCTCAAGAAAAAAGTTTGTCAAGTATGGACCAAACTAACAATATTAGCAGCTTTGTAAGCCATGGGTATAAAAAACGTTTTGAATTTTTTAAGACATGTCTGCAAATAACTTTAAGGCCACAGTGATATAATAGGATATAACATTATACATACTGCAGATGCATTATGGAGGATGTGCAACTGTGTGGAATTTACTAAAGCATTAGTCCACCATCCGGTTACCATGACTATACTGTTAAGGCGTTAATGCCTATAGTGGCAGACAGCCCAGAAAGTTAGTTTTAGGAAAACTAAATGGATAAAGTTTAAATGGGGAAATTAGGAAGATTAAATAAAATCCAGGAAAAAAACGCCAGTAATATATTAAAAAGAGGGTGTGTATCATTCCTAGAGTTTTAAATAAATGTCAAAGGGTGTCACTGTCTCACAATATTCTGGGATATAATTAGTGACAACCTAATTTGACAAGTAAATATAATAAATTGATGTTGTTATAATGGTTGGTCCTATTATTAATATAGCAATAGTATCAGAAGTATCTATGATACATTTATGCAGGCCTAATATGCAAAATATTTGCTAATCATCGGTACGCAACAAAATAAATGTATTATTGTATGTAGGAATGAGACACACTTTTTTTTTTAAATATTGCACTAAATACAAAAAATTATTAAAAACAAAAAGACAAAAAAAGGAAAAGGAATGGTGCATATAAATACGCTGTACTGGAGTATGCAAAGGAGAAAAATATGTATATCTCTAAGGATGCATACATATCACCTTTAATATCATTAAAAAAAACACAATGTTTAGTTTTACTGTTTAAGTGCAGAAAAAAGAGAAAAGAAGCATCACTTATATCCCTTGCTGGCATTAAATATGCCTTAGTACTTGCGTACTTGCGTACTTTGTATGGAGAGAAAATCTCTACTAGTACACCTCACATAGACTTAGGTTAAATGCACCATCCTTCCCTTCCTCCTGATGGTCCGTTTCAGCCCTGTATTGGGCTTCCTCATGGACTAGGGAATAGTAAAGATTGTGGCCTATTTAATGCCTGAGCACTTCCGGGTCTCTCTTCCTGGTATGCGCGTCATGTTAATCACGTCTATTGAATCGGACCAGCTTAATTTATAAAGTGGAACAAACAATAGGTTCTACATTAGAAACGACATACCCTAAGCTTTACTGCCTATATACATGATAATATTATATACACTATCAATCTTTGAGACTATATACCATACTTTGTTGTTCCCTGTGAGAAAAATATACAGTATATATAGAATTCTTATTTCTTTCTCAGCATATATATGATAATGAAATAGATGTTAATATAGCTGTTTATATATCGCAGAACATAAAATAGAAAACTCTATAGACTATATTAAATAAATGAGTAAAACAAAAAAAGAAAATAAGAATTTTATATATCTTAATAATTAATCTGATGTGAATATTATTTATTAAATAATTAATTTAATTAATCATGATAGTGATAACAAATCTTAAATATGTAATATTGAGTGAACATTAATTTTGTTTTTAAATTTTCACTTTTTATTTTATTTATTTTTTACTATATAATGAAGTGATAGAGGGTTATTATTTGATACTTTATAAGTGTATTATCTAAGTTATTAATTTGTGGTTAAATATGAATCATTTTTTAATTAAAGAAATATATATATATAATGAAATACAATTTAAATATGAAATAAAAGGGACTTATAAGATTAAGTGAGGGTGAAAATATTCAGTGAGGGAGTGTCTCAAAATAACTCAAACTGCTATATTACAACCTATAGAAGGCAAATAGACCATGAATATAGCATACATGATACAATATATGCCTGATATATTTCCAATTGTCTTTAAATCATAATCATAGTTATTGATCTAATAAACAGCAGAAGAATGTAAGCATATATGTTGTAAAGTTATTAAGATCTTCTGTAATATAATATAATATAAGGACAGACTCAAAGAAATGCTATTTTGAGAAACCCTCATTGATGCCATTTGGATATTGTGAATTTAAAGTGAATATCCATTTGCTTTCTAGCTGTAAATGTTGTTTGTTTGAATCTCCTCCTCTAGGTTTTCTACAAAGGTGGTCAATGACATAGAATTTCATTGTTGAATGTTTATTAGCATGTACTCTTTGAAAGTGTCTTGAGACAGGGGTGTCCATTTGATTTTTAACTGTATAGGTGTGTTCAAGTATACGTCAACGTAATTGCCTTATCGTTTTGCCTACATATAGCTTTGGGCACGGGCAGACGAGAACATAAATCACATGTGTACTTTTACACGTGATGAAGTTTCTTAGAGGATATTTATTAAATGGGATTGGATGTGTGAAGTGCTGACCCAGCTGTACATATGGACAAGCCTTACATACTCCACATCTAAAAAGGCCTTTTTGTGGGTTCAAGCCAAGTGATCTTTTTCTTGTCCTCTTTTGATTTGAAGAAACTTCTGATGATGTGATCACCTATACTCTTACTTTTCCTGTATGTGATTTGTGACTCTTGAGTAAGATATCTTTGAAAATCATCCAATAAAATATGCCAATGTTCTCTTAGAATGTTTTTTTATCTGCTTCCAATCATTGCCATATGTCATTATGCATCTTATGGATTTATCTTCCTGTTCATCCAAAGCTTTCTTTGGGGATTCTGTACTGCCATATAAGAGTGTATTCCTTTTGTCTTTTTGTTTTCCCTTTCCCTTTTTTTGTTTTTTTGTTTTTAATTATTTTTTATATTTAGTGCACCATTTAAAAAAAATAAAAATTGTGTCTCATTCACTACATACAATAATACATGTATTTTGTTGCATACCGATGATTAGTAAATATTCTGATACTATTGCTATATTAATAATAGGCCCAACCATTATAACAACATCAATTTATTATATTTACTTGTCAAATTAGGTTGTCACTAATTATATCCCAGAATATTGTGGGACAGTGACACCCTTTGACATTTATTTAAAACTTTAGGAATGATGCACCCCCTCTTTCTAATATATTACCAGCGTTTTTTCCTGGAATTTATTTAATCTTCCTAATTTCCCCATTAAAACTGTATCCATTTATATTATTTAGTGTTAACCACTAGGAAATTATATAGGTCATTATATTATATAAAAATTACCTGTTGGTTCAATCCAATTCTAAAAGACCTTTTACAGTCACAGCGTCTAGTACTCACAACTATAGATCTTATAGAGTCAGTAACTCTATTGTATTAGATTATTTTGTGTCTTTTCACTTTGCAAGTAGCACTCTGAATACAATTTATTATGTCTATGTCTAATATGGAAAGTTGGAATATCACGGACCTTATTAAAGAGGCAGAAGCAACACCTATTGACAGTGGCCCTCATTCAATTGCAATTTGGCCAATTTAATAGTGCTCTAAATAGGCACATAACATATTTTTTGAAAGAAGTTTTTAATCAGTAAGCATCTATCCAAAAGCAAGGTTTTCACTAACTAAAAACGTTTTTTTTTTTAAATATGCCTTGTCCTTAATTGGACCCCTTTTCAATTGGCCAAATCGCAATTGAATGAGGGCCAGTGAATGTAGTCCACCTAAATCAACCATAGATGTAAACATCACAAATATTACAAAAGAAATTTTAACATCTCTTAAAAAACAAGTGAGAACTGTGTGGGAAAACATCAGCTTACAAAAATATATTAAATCTAAAATCGTCTCCTGCGTCACATCTTTGTGACGATGATTTTATTACTAAATGGACTGCCATAACAAATAAATCTTCCATAGATTTGATGGACTTGATATACAAAACGGAACAGCACAACTTGGACATAATCAATCAGATGGTTACTCAATCTCAACAAGATTTTGAAAAATGTAAGGATTCAGAAGAATACAATGATATGAAATTATGGAACAATATTGACAAATTCAAAAAAGAAATAACATTACGGAAACAAAAGTAATTTGTTTATAAATTTATCACCACTGTGAGAAAACAAAATGAAACAGATATAAGCTCTTCAGATCCGGATCTATCAGATAGGGATGAAAACTCACAACGAGTATTAACCCAAAGTTCACGTAATTCTTCACGGGGGACTACAGGTCAAAGACCGATTACAAGATCGGGCCCTAATCAATCTACCATGGAACATTTTTTAGAGAAGGGGCGTGACCAAAGAACAAAACAAAATTACAAACAACAGACAAATTAAGACTTTTGAACCTTTCGAGTCGTGCCCCCATAAACAAGATGACATTGCCCAATTTACCAATAATTCCAAAGGTGGTAAATAAGGGAAACTCTAGATGATCCAAACAAAAGACTGACTTATCTAGTTGGGAAAACATTCCAATTTAAAAAAACTCATTAGTAATTCCACAGATTGGAAATAAGATCTATTTTAAATCGAACTAAAATTAGATGGATTCATTAACTACAGAAATAACTTCTGGCTCAAAAAATACAAACATACAGCAGACTGACACTGATGTCAAAATAATCAACCTTTCCAAATTTAAGCTTGATTCAGCTCATAGATCCCTCCTAATGAAAGATCTTTCATATGTACCCACAAGTCGCTCAAATTTGTTTACTAACATCAAAGATATTAACTTATTTGTGCGAAAATTGGCTCTAAGAAAACACTTCTCCGCAAAATCGGAGAGAAGACTAATAAGTCTAGGTCTACAGAAAGAAGATGAAGAAACCTTTGAAGACCTAATGTCATTGTTCAATGAACAACTCTCGGAAGGATCAGTTGGCCTAACATCCATGAAAAAGAAAAATCTGAGTAAGTTTACACCTGAACTAAGCCAATATGCTAACTTGAAAGTTTTTGTAGACCAAGTTGAGAGGGACCTAAGAAGATGTTTTGACTCCACTCAGCTTCACACCAAGCAAATTAAGCAAAATTTGAACAAACTGGAGAAAAGAGCACTAAAGGAGCTTCAGGAAGCTTCAGTCATAATAAAACCGGCAGACAACCGGTAAAATTTTACTACAAGACGAACATGACTATATATCTATGTGTGAGAAGCTGCTCTCTAATAAACATACTTATATTACATTAAGAAATAATCCATTGCTGACTTTTAGCAAAGAGCTGGAAGAAATCCTTAAAAAAGCGAGAAATACATTAATTGATCAGGACACATATGAGTATCTTCGTCCTAAATTTCCTACGATTGCTACATTCTATGCCTTGTCCAAGGTACATAAAAAAGTAAAACCAGTACCAGGACGTCCAATCGTGCCAGGAAATAATAACCTAACAGAAAACATAAGTAGATGATTACATCAAAGACACTTTACCTGCCTATCTAAAAGATACTTTGGACATTCTGAGACAACTAGATGGAATACATATCTACTAGCAACTATTGATGTAGAGAATCTATATTCTAGTATCCCACATGACTTGGGCCTAGAGGCAGTTGCTCTATTCCTTGCAGAAAAGGATAACACTCATACTAAATTCAATGAATTCATCCTTGAGCTTTTGAGATGTAATTCTCACAAAGAATTTCTTTCTTTTTAATAAGACATGGAACCAACAGGTAAAAGGTACGGCCATGGGCACAGTTTGTGCCCCAAGTTACACCAATTATATAAATGGACTATGGGAAAGGACCAGAGTTTTTTCGGAAGCAATTAATTCTTCCTATGATTACATCATTCTGTGGAAACGATATATTGATGACGTAATAGTCATCTGGGGAGGTACCCTACAAGAATTCCAATGTTTCATTGAAGAATTAAATCTGAACAACATGAATCTTAAATGTACATACAGTATTTTTAGAGATCAAGTTGACTTTCTAGATCTTAGACTAAAGAGAGATGAATCTGATGCGATACACACATCTGTGTATAGAAAGCCAATAGCTTTAAATGCATTATTAAAATGGTCCAGTTAACACCCTTTTGCACAGAAATCTGGAATCTCATATGTTTAATATCTTCGCCTCAAGAGAAACTGTGATACCATTCAACAATTCAATGAACAGGCAAAAGATCTAAATTGTAATTTAAATATCAAGGTTATCCAAACAGGATCCTCAAAAAGCCTATAAACGTCCCCCTCAAGCGTATAGGAATACACTCTTATATGGCCGTACAGAAACCTCAACGGAAGCTTTGGATGAACAAGAAGATAAATCCATACGATGCATAATGACATATGGCAATGATTGGAAGCAGATAAAAAACATTCTAAGAGAACATTGGCATATTTTATTGGATGATCCTGATTTTCAAAGATATCTTACTCAAGAGCCACAAATCACATACAGGTAAAGTAAGAGTATAGGTGAACACATCGTCAGAAGTTTCTTCAAATCAAAAGAAGAGGACAAGAAAAAGATCACTTGGCTTGAACCCACAAGAGGCCTTTTTAGATGTGGAGCATGTAAGGCTTGTCCATATGTACAGCCGGGTCAGCACTTCACACATCCAATCACATTTAATAAATATCCTCTAAGAAACGTCATCACGTGTAAAAGTACACATGTGATTTATGTTCTCGTCTGCCCGTGCCCAAAGCTATATGTAGGCAAAACGATAAAGCAATTACGCCGACGTATACTTGAACACACCTATACAGTTAAAAATCAAATGGACACCCCTGTCTCAAGACACTTTCAAAGAGTATATGCTAATAAACTTTCAGCAATGAAATTCTATGTCATTGACCACCTTTGTAGAAAACCTAGAGGAGGAGATTTAAACAAACAACATTTACAGCTAGAAAGCAAATGGATATTCACTTTAAATTCACAATATCCAAATGGCATCAATGAGGGTTTCTCATACTCAGCATTTCTTTGAGTCTGCCCTTATATTATATTATATTACAGAAGATCTGAATAACTTTACAACATATATGCTTAAATTCTTCTGCTATTTATTAGGTCAATACCTATGACGATTATGACTTAAAGACAATTGGAAATATATCAGGCATATATTGTATCATGTATGCTATATTCATGGTCTGTTTGCCTTCTATAGGTTGTAATATAGCGGTTTGAGTTATTTTAAGACACTTCCTCACTGAATATTTTCACCCTCACTTAATCTTATAAGTTCCTTTTATCTCATATTTAAATTTTATTTCATTATATATATATATATATTTCTTTAATAAAAAATTGATTAATATTTATCCACAAATTAATAAATTAGATAATACACTTATAAAGTAGCAAAAAATAACCCTCTTGTATAGTAAAAAATAAATAAAATAAAAAGTAAAAATTAAAAACAAAATTAATATTCACTCAATATTAAATATTTACGATTTTTTTTATCACTATCATGATTAATTAAATTAATTCTTTAATAAATAATATTCACATCACATCATTTATTAAGATATAACATTCTTATTTTCTTTCTTTTTTTGTTTTACTCATTTATTTAATTAATATAGTTTATAAAGTTTTCTATTTGATGTTCTGCGATATATCAAACAGCTATATTAACATCTGTTTCATTATCATATATATGCTGAGAAAAAAATACTAATTATATATATATATTTTTATCACAGGGAACAACAATGTATGTTCCCTGTTTGGTATATAGTCTCAAAGATTGATAGTATATATAATATTATTATGTATGTACGCAGTAAAGCTTAGGGTATGTCATTTCTAATGTAGAACCTGTTGTTTGTTCCACTTTATAAATACAGCTGGTCCGATTCAATAGACGCGATGACGTCATACGCTAACGTGCGTCACGTGATTAACGTGACGTGCATACCAGGAAGAGAGACCCGGAAGTACTCAGGCATTAAATAGGCCACAATCTTTACTATTCCCTAGCCCATGAAAAAGCCCAATACAGGTGCGAAATGGACCGTCGGGAGGAAGGGAAGGACGGTGCATTCAGTAAAACCAAACATTGTGTAATGGTTTAATGATGTTAAAGGTGATATGTATGCATCCTTAGAGATATATATATTTTTCTCCTTTGCATACTCCAGTACAGCGTATTCATATGCACTATTCCTGGCTGTGACTTATTGACACTGGTCCCCCCAAGTCCTAGAGGACTTTGTTCCGTAATATGAGTACAGGAATCCATTTTGTGTTTGTTACATTGCTTCCTCAAAGCTGAATTGTGAGGGTGTGTGTTTAGTGAAGAGAGAAGTTGGGGGGGGGAGGTAACAGCACCATTGTAAAGATACTTGGATAAGACTGAAATAGAGACAATGCCCATTGCTTCTCATTGGCCCAGAAGCAGACCCCTTGCATTATTCACTGCAACACTAGCTCTTCACACACACACACACACAACTTCTACCTATCTCTCATTGTGCAGTGGTCCTTTAAGCATCCCTTTCAACTATTTGTAAATTAGCCTTTGTTTGGAAAAGTAGACAAGAAAAAAACCCAACATGTTTCTTGAACTTTTAGGTGGTGAACTAGATACAGTCATTCATCTGGCAGGTACACTACCCCTTTAACATTATGTGGAGTGTTCATGTTTCGTTCACTTTTAAATATCGGTTGGTTTAATAGATCTGTTTCTAATGTTGGATTATAAGTGGAATTTGTAGTCTAATTAAAATAATTGTTATTTACATTTTGTTGAATTTATGGCTAAATTCTTTGTATTTTTATTTAGGAAACTTCTGCTGACTTGTAAAAAAAATATTGGTTGAGTAGATCTGTATGAAGCTTAGGTAAAGAGTGATTGTCATGGTGTCCAAACTTTTGATAGAATCTTCCCATATTTAATATTGGATGTTGAAAGGGTCTGTATGCTATGTAGAGATAGTATACTTATATGTGTGTGTGTGTATGTACAGTATATCCTTAGAGGATGTTGCTGGAAAGTTGAGTGAGCTGTACTGCAGAGAGAGGAGCTTAGCACAGGCAGGAGGTAAGCTTAGGGGAGCAGCTATGGAAAGGGGTCTTGAGAAGGTTTACTGTTATGGGAAGGGGTCTTCAGGAGGGGAGGGAGGGGCACTTGACCCATGCATGATCCATTTAGGCTACGTAATGGAATAACTGACACGACAACTTGAGTTGGGAGAAACAACGGGCCACAGCTTTATTTTGAAACAATGTAAACAACAACCATAACTTATTTAAATGACTAATTTAGTCCTTTCCTTCCGGGGGAGGAGCCCGGCCACGAGCCCTGCCCAAAGCCCCAATGCTTATCTTAAAGCACGCCCTGTGAGGTGGGGCCATCGCCCCCTTAGGCCAGTGGGCCGGGCAACTCACCTCCCGCCGCCCAGTCATAAATTAACATTACACAACATACAATAGCCACTTCTCCAAATTCTTTAACCAAAATATATATTAATTTCCATATTTCTTATTTATATTATATATATATATATATATATATCTTTTTTTTTTAAAGAATACTCCATATACATCTGTTAAATACAAAATACAGGGTGGGTGGGTGGGATTCCAGTCGGGAGACCGCGCTGCTGTGCTCAATGGCGCGAAACGGGCTTCCGACATGCCCCCGACGCACCTGATTGGCTGATAGCCTCACAGGCTCCGCTGGGTCACGCGACGGTACGGGCTGACCCAGGGAGCCTGTGCAGCCTCCGCGTCATTCATGACCCATGCATGATCCATTTAGGCTAGGTAATGGAATAACTGACACGACAACTTAAATGACTAATTTAGTCCTTTCCTTCCGGGGGAGGAGCCCGGCCACGAGCCCTGCCCAAAGCCCCAATGCTTATCTTAAAGCACGCCCTGTGAGGTGGGGCCATCGCCCCCTTAGGCCAGTGGGCCGGGCAACTCACCTCCCGCCGCCCAGTCATAAATTAACATTACACAACATACAATAGCCACTTCTCCAAATTCTTTAACCAAAATATATATTAATTTCCATATTTCTTATTTATATTATATATATATATATATATATATCTTTTTTTTTTAAAGAATACTCCATATACATCTGTTAAATACAAAATACAGGGTGGGTGGGTGGGATTCCAGTCGGGAGACCGCGCTGCTGTGCTCAATGGCGCGAAACGGGCTTCCGACATGCCCCCGACGCACCTGATTGGCTGATAGCCTCACAGGCTCCGCTGGGTCACGCGACGGTACGGGCTGACCCAGGGAGCCTGTGCAGCCTCCGCGTCATTCATGACCCATGCATGATCCATTTAGGCTAGGTAATGGAATAACTGACACGACAACTTGAGTTGGGAGAAACAACGGGCCACAGCTTTATTTTGAAACAATGTAAACAACAACCATAACTTATTTAAATGACTAATTTAGTCCTTTCCTTCCGGGGGAGGAGCCCGGGGAAGAACAGTGAGCTCACGCTTTGAGCCCTGCCCAAAGCCCCAATGCTTATCTTTAAGCACGCCCTGTGAGGTGGGGCCATCGCCCCCTAAGGCCAGTGGACCGGGCAACTCACCTCCCGCCACGGAGCATGCGAGGGACGCCTCCCGAGGCTGCGATCCCCCCCTGCTGGACATTAAAGCCAAGGCCCGCAAAACACTCTCCCTAAACTCCAACATCATCAACTCGTACCCTATTTCCGTAAGATGAACCTTATCTTTCGCGAAAAAATCATCAGCACCGACCGGTTCGAACTCTTTGTACCGGATGGCAACGAAACCATGCTTCCTCACAAAGCTCGCAATCTGCTGGTTGATCTTCTGTCTAGCCTTGTCCAAACATACTGGGTCGCGTGCGTTACGCCACAATCTTCTCTTAATCATCTCGGACCAGATAAGGAACGTGCCAGGGAACTTCTTCACCCACTTCTCAATGTCTCGTCTCATCACTTTCAACATCCGTCTCATGGGCACTGTCCCCAAATCATTTCCGCCGGCATGAATTATTATCACGCTGGGCTGACCGTAAAGCTGCGCGTAAGTTTCCAGGATACCGTCGAGCTGCGCCCATCGCAGACCCCGAATGCCACACCACCGTACGCGCAAGTCCGTAACAGGAAAGCCCAGTTGTGCCTTTTCTTCGGTAACTGCGGCTAACCTGTGGGCCCAGTACACGTATGAATGGCCCACAATCCATAGTTGCTTCTGTTCCCCTGAAAGTAGAAAGCAACACCATTATACCACTGCATTTGGCCTTACATAGGACCGAAAACGTTCTGAGTCCCACCTCCCGATGCGCTTCACTGTCGCGTCGGGCAACCCCAACCTAGCCGCTTCTGTGGCGGCTCCAATCCGAAAAGAGTGTGTTCCGAAGTCGGACTGCTTAAAACCGAGCCGATGCAGTGCGCTTTTTAAAACTTTTTTAAATTGATACTTTGACAGTGCCGTTCCATCGGCATGTACCAGCAGCGAACACCGTCCCGCCGGTCGCCGCTTAAGGTACTCCATTACACATGCATATGGGCAACACTCCGTGCCAACCTGATGCAGAACAACTTCTCTTCCTTTACCCACTTGGTCGGTCTTTGACCTCCGTAACCACAATACCACCATGCCTTCCCTGAGGCAGGTATCCACCAATTGCAGTCCCCCCGAACCGTGTCTACTGTTCGCGACTAACTCCCCTATCCTAAACGCTCCGAAGAACGCCAGGGAAAAAGCCGTTCGGAAAAGTAGGGATTCAAAGGGGTTCCTGCAAACCACCACCAACTCCTGAGCCAATCTCAGCAACAGCGCAAATGTTATTGGCCGCCTACTATCCGGCCTTTGCGACCCGCTGAACATTCCGCGCACCACCTTGCGCACTAGAAACTCCTTTGTAAGGTCCCTCTGCCCAGCAAGCTTAAACATAAAAGCAAGCGCCGTGACCTGTCTCCCTACTACGGTTCTTGATTCGCCTTGCTCGGCGCACCGCAGCAGGTACCAAAGCAGGATCCCTATGCTCTTCTCTTCCGTCGTGGCACCACCTGCCAGTGCCACTAGACTATCCCATTTTGCCCACACACGTCTATAAGCGGTCCAAGTCGCTGGGGCAACAGACTGTCTCACGAGTCTCGTTACCTGACAGCTCCAATCTCCCAAAGCTCCTCGGGGATGTGCTCCCCCAGGGCGTTCACATAAGGAGCCAGCGCCCTGAAGCGGTCCTCCTGAAACCGAGAGAGGGCGTAAGCAATTCCGTTTTCCACTACTGTCACATGTCTTGCCTGAAACCATATGTTCAAGCGAAGACAACATAGCACAAGATGCCGGAGCAATCTTATTACCGGTACGGATGCTGCCGTGATGTTGTTCACGGCCTCCACCAACCCTTTATTAGCAGAATGGAAAATGACTCGCCTGTCCCTGAAACAGGCACCCCATAAGTGAACTGCTACCACCATAGGGAACAGCTCAAGGAATGTAGGGTTCTGCATTAAACCCGCCTCTTCCCATTCCTCCGGCCACGCCGCAGCGCACCATCTCCCTTGGAGATAAGCCCCACAGCCAATCGGTCCTGACCCGTCGGTGTGGAGATCTAGCTCTGCGCAGGTGGCGCCCTCCTTTTGAAGGAGCACCCGCCCATTAAAATCGGCGAGGAACACCGCCCACACCCTCGTATCATCGCGCATAACCCTAGAGACTGTTAGGAAATGATGCGTCTACAGAATATACGCCCCATGGGGATAATTCTGCATGCGAAATTCAACTTCCCCAATATTGATTGCAACCGCCGCAGGGTTACCCTCCGCGCGCCCAGTAGCGCCTTAATCTCCGCTTGCATGTCCACCACCTTCTCTAAGGGAAGACTGCACTCCATTTTGCAGGAGTCAATCCGAATCCCTAGAAAAGTCAATTGTTCCGTAGGGCCCTCCGTCTTGTCATGGGCCAGCGGTACCCCGAATTCTGTACAGATTTCGGTGAACACATCCAGCATGAAACGGCAAGCGTCGTTTCCTGCTGGGCCAACAAAAAGGAAATCATCCAGGTAATGGGTAATACTCTTGTACCCTGCCTCGATGCTCACGACCCATTGTAAAAATTTGCTGAAGGCCTCGAAGTAAGCACAGGATATCGAGCATCCCATGGGTAAACATAAATCAACGAAGTAACTTCCGTCTACGAAGCACCCCAGCAACCTATGGCTTGACGGGTGTACGGGGAGCAATCTGAATGCTGCCTCGATGTCCACTTTTGCCATAAGGGCCCCCTGGCCCTCCCTCCTCACCGCACGGTCAAATGACTCATAAGACACAGTAGCCTGGTCTTTTGAGATGCCATCGTTTACCGAATGACCTCTGGGGTAGGAGAGATGCTGAATCAACCTAAATTTACCCTTCTCCTTCTTGGGGACCACCCCAAGTGGAGACACGACTAAACCCAGGATGGGCGGGGCCGCAAATGGCCCTGCCATCCTCCCCAATTTTACCTCAATAAGCACCTTAGCTTGAGCTACCCCTGGGAAATCCCTGGCCGACTTCAGGTTTGGAACAAGAAAACCTTGAATGTCGACCCCGCATGGGATCCGGAATCCTTCTCGGAAACCGTCCTCCAACAGGCGCGCCGCTTCGGCGGTGCCTGCCAATTTATCGTAGCGTTTTAGCCACGGCAGCATGGCGGGGAGGCGTATGGGCGTCCTGCCCCTTTGCAGGAGGTTCGCCCCTACCTCCCTCTTTTGGTCTACCGCATCTAGACAGGGGGTGTTCACTTCCGCAGTTCGAGCATGCATGCTTAAACCTGCAGTTAGGGGCCCATCTACAGACCCCCTCGTTATACGCAAAACAGGTCTTAAGGCCTGCTCCTGAGGCGTGGGTGGGGCCCTTAGCTCCCCCGGCCCCGCTCCAAAAGGGCGTCGTGACTCTCATGGGTGT
This sequence comes from Discoglossus pictus, assembly GCA_027410445.1. NCBI lineage: Eukaryota > Metazoa > Chordata > Amphibia > Anura > Alytidae > Discoglossus > Discoglossus pictus. The sequence continues at coordinate 59,603,202 of CM050171.1, forward strand.
CATGATGTTTAGCCAATACGCCACCGCTTTGTCACTCCACGCCATGCTTGGCCTTGAGGCCAAGTATTGCCGGAATTCCTCATTGTACCGCCACCAGGCTGTACCCCCATAGACCTTGTGAGCATTCCGAATTTCGTCTATGTAAACGAATAATCCCGAACTCTGTTCGGGGTGCCGCTCACACAGTACACAAGCCCAGATTGAAAATGCTTGCAGCCATGTATCAATCATCCTAGGTAGCCTAGCAAAAGATTTCCGCCGCTCGTCCCCCTCCCTGGGGCCCCTCTCGGCCAAATCTGTTTGCCTAGACATAGGGAGAAGGGAAAACAACTCTATAAATTCCCTCCTCCAGATCTTTTCCTTAACCTCCTGGGTAAGGTGTGCATCTAAGTTATCCAACGAGCATAAGACTATAGGTCTCATGGCTGCGTCGGTAACTCCTGCATTGGTACTACCTATCGCTGCAACCGCATTGCCTACCGGATCGGGCGCGCGCATGCTAGCTAACGCCTCGCTTGTGCTCGCCGGCGCCACTGCCGCTGCTGGCTTGGACCATCCCCCCCTCGCTAGCCCCCCTATCCAAGCTCCCATCTCGTGCTCGCTAACCGCGATGTTGTGCGCAGCTAGAAGAGTCTTTAATGACCCAATAAACCCTCCCTTGTCTGCTGCGCAGCTCAAATCTGAGCGCTCACCTGCTTCTGGAAGCTTTGGAGTAGATACAGCCAACGGAGTATCCCTGCGTCTCTCCTGACACTCCGGGGACTCTGACCGTCTGGCCCTCCGCGGGCTCCTCCTCTCAGATCCAGTGCAGGCACAGCTGCACCGACAAGATCTCCTGCTTCTCGACCTGGATCTCCTTCTGGATCTGTGGGTACAAGAAGAACAGTCACTAGCTCTCCGCGACCTGCATGCCCGTGCCCATACCGCCCTTTCCTCATCTGAGGAACGGTCCTGGTCACTTAAGCCTGCGCGGCTGGAGTAGGCTAGCACTGCCTCCGCCGCCCCCTGTAGGGGTTCCCCTGAGACTTCCTCGGGCATTGGAATATCCAGATGTTGGTCGGTCTTAGACCCTTTGCGCTGTGGCCTAACCGTCTCGCCCTCAGTCTCTACTCTTCTACGTCTTAGCGGTGTGCGTGAATAGTAGCGGACTGTACCTGCTCGTAGCCTTCTTAGCTCGAGTGGGGCGTCCTAGCCTCGCCACTGCCGCTGTCACTGGCATGTCATCAATCATGACCATGCTGTCTTGGCTATTCATCTCTCTGATCACTCCATCTCTTCTTTCTCTCGTCGTCGCCATGCTCCTCTCACCGCCAATTGGGCGCCCCTGTAAAGTACCAGAAACACTGTTATTGGGGGAAACCCCAGGGACCGTCTGCTTGGCACCGTGAGGGCCTGTAGGAGCCTTTTTAGGACTCCCGGCTTTCTCTTACCCCCTGCACCCCCCCTGCGGGGTGTTAGAGGGGTGTTTCTCGACCTTTGTCGCGGCCTAGGACCTTTAGGCAAGTTGGCTGGTGGTGGCCGGAGTGCTAGGCCCATCACCCCCACCGCCCGTGGTCCTGGCGCTCGCCTGCCTGGGGGGTATGGGGTCCCGGCCGCCCTGACCTGTAACCCCCCCATCTCTTGTGTCTCTGCTGCCCGATGGACGGGGGTCTGGTAGCCCTACAGTGGTGGGATGGGAAAACATTTCCCTGGAGGCATCAGAATTGGCTAGGACACCAGCCACCGCAGGCTGTACCTGTTCAATGTGCTGAGCTCCAAGCGCAGAAGGCATGGGAGATCCCAGCCTGTCCTGCACCCACCTGACCCCTTGGCTTAGGGCACGGGTCCTAACTTGAGCCAGCAACGCCTCTAAGCCTTCTGGATCCATACTAAGACTACCAGGGGGACAAACAGGGGGGACAACAATCAGCAGCACCAGGCACACACAGTCACAGGGACACACACAGACAAAACACACACACACAGCACAGACAAGACACACAAAGACACAAAAACGGAGGAAGAAAAACACAACAAGGAAAAATAGCCTCAACAAGTATGTCCCCTTATGTGCTGGTAAGCTGGGGTGGAATCTCAGTAATTAAACCTTCCTACTTTTAGTTTTGGCTGCAGGACCTCAGACCTCCGTCGATTCCAGACCGCGCTGCTGTGCTCAACGGTGCGAAACGGGCTTCCGACACGCCCCCGACGCACCTGATTGGCTGATAGCCTCACAGGCTCCGCTGGGTCACGCGACGCTACGGGCTGACCCAGGGAGCCTGTGCAGCCTCCGCGTCATTCAGAATGATTTGTTCCCAGCTCAATCATTTTTTACAATTCCTCCAGAGGGGGGCTCAAAATGTTGTTTTGCACCAGGGCCCTCCAGTCTCTAGCTCTGCCACTGGCCAGGAGGGTTTTCACATAAAGGAAATACATGCTATGTAAGCAGCTGCGAGTACGAAGTTGAGTCTGAGACAATCAACCCCATAGCTACCCTGTAAAGTTAAAGAAAACCAGTAAAGATTGCAACATGGGTACATGTTTCTAGCTCAAACTTTTACACAATTAAGCTTCCTATTACTGCATAAGAACATTGTAGCTTGCACACATCAAAATACAAACTTATTAAATGGTATTAAGCCCTAGAGGGCCAAGCACGTTAAATTAAGACTGGGCTTTCAGGGGCCAAGAACGCTATTTTAATTTGCAGGTCATATTTTAATCATCACCCTCCATGTAGCACTGAGGGAATGATCATGTGTTGGGATAGTGGCGGGATGGGGGGATACCATCACATTAAAATATTTGTACATATCTTTTATAAAGGGGCAGGCTAATTAATGACCCCAGCACAATGCCCTCATAACCAGGAAGGGGGGGGGGGGGGGATTTTTGTTTTCGATATGGAAGGGTAGGCATTGTCTTGATAGTATGGAGAAACAAATAATCATAATATAGTCAATATTTATTTTTAACTTGAATCATTAATAATTTAAGGTAAAGTTTTAACATGGCAAGTGTTAACTATTGATTACATAGTCTCAATATAGTATGGAAGTTTGCACATCTAACCAGTTTATACTAGTTAGGTGAATATTACAGGAATACATATGTAATCATTGGGAAAAAATGAGTGAATTTAGTTTACCATTCCCACATATGCAGCTATAATTCTTAATTACCTTATAGTTTCCTTATAAGAGGTAAACATGCCAACACTGGAGGAATTTATAATAATTTAATATATATAACACAATACAAAATAGTCATACAAAGAAAAATAAGTACTCCTTATATAGTTATTGTCAAGTACCAACATGCAGCAAAAACATTCATTAAATACATTCTCCCTGGATATCACTAGTTAGTGGTGCTGATGTATCATACAGGGGTTATAGCCTCATGCCATACATTTAGCCTTTAATACAGGGGTCTGTTCTGCCTAGGCACATGAGGCTCAGACCTAGGGCAGCACAATTTTAGGAGGCAGGCTTCAAGTGACCTTAATGGTATAGAGCAGCATAAAACCTAAACACGCCCATGCTGCAGAGGAGGGAAGAGCAAATAGGTAGATAAGTATTTATACTTAAAATTAAAGGGCAACAGTAGTCAAACAACCTTTAAATATTTTGTATGCAATTATACTATACTGTGGTGTTCCATTTTCTTTACTGACATGTTTCTATCGGCTGCTTTTCTAGAGGGTCCAATTAGTCCCGTTGAAAGCACTTGTAGTTTTATCTGTCACGTTCCAGGAGCTTCTTCTATTCATCATATCCTCTCATCTGTAAAAGCAGATTAGTAGAAGCCAAAATTATATTTTTTTCACTGAAGCAACACTGAACGTTAAAGCTAAGAAATTAAAGAGTGTTATTATAAAGTGAAATTATAAAGAAATTATAAAGTGTGGATCAGCTAACAACTGAATGAGATAACAAAATACATACTCAAAAGCACAGAACAAGCAAACAAGCACCATGTCATTAACATTATATTAGCTGCGCATCTGTAATGAATGTCTCATACATTTAAAAACTGTGTAAAGTTATTTTTTCAGACCCCTAATTCAGACATCATCCACATCCACGCCTGCATAGAGCTTCAAGCAATAGCTGTGTCTGATTTTTCTTAGCACAGTTATAAAGATCCAGAAATACAGTAATTTAATGTTACAGATAGACTTAATTGTTTGCTAACAAAATGTAAATTATGTAAATGTTCTGGAAAGTGTATGAAAGATTTACATTACTGAAGAATCCCTTTAATACCATACATTGTCAATTTTTCAAAATGGCTTCATAAATGATTAATAGTATATAACAATAATATTTTACCATTGTAAAGTACCATCAATGGTCCATATGTATATTATCAAGAACCTGTCTTGAGAATAGGCATTTTTTACAGCCTGTAATATTTTACCTATTATATGCAATTATGTTTTGTATGGACAGCCATTGATTTCTTTCTTGTCTTTGAGTTGTCATGTGGTAGGAAATTGTACGATATCCATTTAGATCTGTTGAAAGAGTTTCCACAATGGAGTGGACAGGATGATACCTCCAAGTAACAAAACAAGCAATCAAACAAAACAAAGACCACCAACAGGAACATAACACATACATATAACCATACATTATTTAAGGGCTGTATTTTTTATGTTCTCAAAAAAGTTTGTCCATTATGAAGAATAAGCTCTCAATGAAGCATTGATTAAATAAGATAATTCAGTATTCATTAAATTAAGTATTTTATTCCAATAACTACCTTATACAATAGAAACACTAAATATGTACCCAAGAATAGGTCATGCTTACCTGCGTAGTCCAGAATCCAGCCATTTCTCAGTAAATGCTACAGACCAATAACCTTGCACAGTCGCAGCTGATAATAATATCATCTAATCTGATAATTCTCAGTTGAAAGTCTGGATGACTAAAACTAAGACATGTCACCTCGAGTCTATTCCTCAGCAAACTGCGGTAATGTACGTAGCAGGGATTCACCCTCTCAAGCTTGGCGAAATCCCAGTAAAATATGAGTATATGGGGGAGGAGTAATTGCGGGCAGGCGTGATTGCAGTGCCCTTACCATGACTTGACCATTGGGTTACAAAATCAACGACCTCAAACCACTGCTACCAACATCACCATAACAACAACGAAATATAAGGGAGAAGTCAGCCATCTTTAAAATTCTTAATTGGACGCCATTATAATTAATGTTTGTAATAAAAATAACATTGTTTATTCTCAGTGAAGATTTAGCATAATAATTTCACAATTTCTTTATTTATTGCAATTTGCTCGTAGTTAGAAATACTTGTTTTTGTTTCGTGTACTGTGGTCTAGGCTTGAATATAAAAGAAAACCAGCTATGACATCTCTTGAGACTAACTTGGGAAATTATAACACCATTATAGAGAGCCCTGAAATAATTTTTCCCAGTAGTGGTAACTCAGTATTTGGATAGACGTATGTCTGGCTCCAGTGAAGGCTGTTGTGGTTTCTGTGGTAACTGCTTGTGCGGCTCCAAGAAGCATCTTTCTATTTTTTAGGCAGTCCTGCTATTTTTAATTTTATATTTTCTGTTGAGTATATGGCATGGCATTTTCACGTTTATTTCCTCAAAACAACATCAACAAATTGAGATATCCACTGGAGGTTCATTTTGTACACATTGCGACTACGGATATTATTTTCTTTTATATATTCAGTATATGTTTGCACATATATCATGTATAATTATATTTTATGGTCAGTTGTGTTGTTATAGTTGATCTATCAAGTTTCAAATTCTATGTTGTGTTAGTTTAACGGGCAAGTTACACCTAAACTTAAGATTCTTTTATATTAAACAGGACCTTTAGAGATTAGTAAAAGTTTGCCAGTTACTAAAGTAGAAGCTGCTATTACAAGTTTAATTTCTGTCACTTATACTAAGAATGCTGAGCTGACTGGGTCAAAGTTCAGGAGCCAATTAAGCCACATTTACAGTTCTGTTACATTCAGATTTCCGTGTTCTTCAGCTATTCACATCACATAATATACATAGGTCTCCAGCAATTAAAAGCTTATCTATAGATGAATATGAATATAATCACATATAATAGTTGTCAAATTGTGAGATGTCGTCACACTTTGCGTGGTGCGTACGAGTTAGACGATGATCGCCGCAGGCGCTCATCGCTTGCGAGCCTCGCAAAGCGAGGCGAGCCGTTAACACGTAGCACTTAGCCGATAAGCGGCAAAGGCGCTCATTGCTGCAAGGCGAGCCGTTAACACGTAGCACTTGGGTGATGAGCGCCAAAGGTGCTCATCGCCTGCGAGCCTCGCATAGCGAGGCAAGCTGTTAAGGCACTACAATGCACTACAACTATCAGCACAAACACAAAGAGTAAATGAAACACGCGGAACTTAGCCACAAAACACTTCCTAAACGCAGGACTTAGAAAACAAAAAATTACGAGACACGGGACATGACAAAAAAAAAAAAAGAGACGAAGAATTTAGAAAAAAAAAGACAAAACGGTTTACATTCTCTGTCAAACAGCATTCTGATTGCTTAAAATTTTATTGCCCCGTCATTTTTGACAGGCAAGTCCCTATATTTATGTGTACTCTGCTGTGTTCTTATCTACAACCTAATCTATAGACTTACTGACCTATCAGGACATTATTCACAATGCTGGTCTGTTTCTCACTTAACTCTGGCCAATTAATTTTGTCTTTCTTGTTTTTCCAATTTTTTTTTCCCCATCTCTTTCTGTCTGCTGTTTTTAGTTCATACTTGTAACAGTATCGCTTTTTGACTTGATAAAGAGAGGCATTATCTCTCGAAAGCTCGTTGCTTTATTATGAATACGTTTGTACAATAAAAAAGGTATCACTATTCACTGCAATACTCTTATTATTCATATATATATATATATATATGTTACTGTGAAAGTCAGAAATTGGAGAATGTCGACATTCACCGGTGAATGTCGACACACACCAAATACGTCGGTGAAAGATGGAATATTTAATTCCACACTTGTACATTCTGACCCTCACCGGTGTATGTCGACAATCACAGCTATGCTCTGGTGGAAGTCCAAAAGAGAGGAGCTGGCAAAGAGGCGACCGGCTCTCTCTTCCACCAAATCCTTTGTTTTTTGCTGAGAGAGAGCGACGTAATTTATACTAAATGGATACCGCAATAAATCGTGATCTTTTTCTTGAAAAAGTTAAATGCATTAATTGCGGGTAAACGAGAAGACAATTGTTTTTATTTTTCTCAAGAAAAGTGCTCTAAAATAGTTTCCGAAGTGGTTTCTGCTAAAAACTAAGTATTACTTTCTTCTCGCTGTACGTTCCACCTCATACCCCCTGTCCCATCCCTCCAATTTTCGTCTTTTGAAGCTCATACTATCCGCCTCTTCTCTCCTATCTCTTTACGTGTTGCTGTAATCTATCGCCCCCCAGGTACTTCCTCTCAATTTCTCGATCACTTTTCCGCCTGGCTCCCACACTTTCTTTCCTCCAACATTCCCACACTGATACTTGGTGACTTCAACATTGCCATTGACACCCCCACCTCCTCAGCAGCCGCCAAACTACTTGCACTCACCTCTTCCCTCGGCCTCTCACAACTTACAGATTCTTCAACTCACCATGCTGGTCACTCTCTTGACCTTATTTTTACCAATATTACCCACACCTCCAACCTAGTCATCCACCCTCTCCCTCTATCTGACCATCACCTCCTTACCTTCAACCTCAACACATCTTCCTCCTATCACTCTTCTTCAACCCCAGCCACAATAACCCACAGAAACCTGCTAGAACTCGACCCTACCCAACTCTCCACCGTGCTCCAACCTCTTCTCAGCACTATCACCAACCTCAACTGCCCTGACACTGCCACCACACACTACAACTCTACTCTCACTTCCACTCTTGACACTCTGGCCCCCATAACTACACGCAGACGCCCTCAATCTCATCCACAACCATGGCACACTACACACACACGTTACATTCAGAAGTGCTCCCGCACTGCTGAACGACTATGGAGGAAATCACGCTCTGCAGCAGATTTCCTTCACTACAAGTTTATGCTACGTTCCTACTCCTCTGCCCTCAACCTGGCCAAACAGCAGTACTTTACATCACTAATATCAACTCTGTCCTCTAACCCAAAACGTCTTTTTGCCACTTTCAATACTCTCCTTCGCCCACCACCTCCCCCCATCCCTTCCTGTCTCACGGCTGAAGACTTTGCCAACCATTTTACACATAAAATTCAATCTATCCACAATGAACTCTCCTCCCACCATGGCTCACACACTTCACTCTCTCAACTAACTCTACTAACCAACAACACCCAATCTACCCCCCCTTCCATTCCCACAGCCACTCTGGACTACTTTACCCCTGCAACAGAAGATGAAGTCTCCATCCTAATATCATCCTCTCACCTCACTACCTGTCCTTCAGATCCTATTCCATCTCAGCTCATCCCTCCCCTCTCTACTACACTTATCCCAGCTCTCACACATATCTTCAACCTTTCCCTAAACACCGGCACATTTCCATCATCTCTAAAACATGCCATAATTACACCCACTCTCAAGAAACCCTCATCCGATTCTGACATTGCATCTAACTATCGCCCTATCTCTCTACTTCCCCTGGCTTCCAAACTGCTGGAGCGGCTCGTCTATAACCGCCTCACCAGTTTCATCTCCTCTAACTCTCTTCTGGACACTTTCCAATCCGGCTTTCGGCCCCAACACTCCACTGAGACAGCCCTCATAAAAGTCACCAATGACCTGCTCACCGCCAAGTCGAAAGGCCACTTTTCTATTTTGCTTCTCCTGGATCTCTCTGCCGCCTTTGACACCGTTGACCATTCAATTCTACTCCACATTCTCTCCTTCCCTAGGCATTCGAGACACTGCTCTCTTGTGGTTCTCATCATACCTCCAAGAACGATCATTTAGCGTCTCCTTCTCCGGCACATCTTCTTCTCCTCACCCCCTGTCTATTGGCGTACCCCAAGGATCAGTCCTAGGCCCCCTCCTCTTCTCCATCTACACATCCTCACTCGGCACCCTAATAAACTCTTTTGGGTTCCAGTACCATCTCTATGCAGACGACACCCAAATCTATCTCTCAGCACCAGATCTATCCCCCTCTCTTCTAGCACAGGTCTCCGACTGCCTCTCTAGTATATCCTCTTGGATGTCCACCCACCATCTGAAACTCAACATGTCTAAGACTGAACTCTTAATCTTCCCACCCTCTACTACAGCTTCAATTCCTCACATCTCTCTCTCTGTCAACAACGCCATCATCACTCCCACCTCCCAAGCCCGTTGTCTCGGGGTTCTACTGGACCCTGCCCTCTCTTTCATCCCACACATACAGTCTCTAACCAAATCCTGTCTTTTCCATCTAAAAAACATATCCAGAATACGCCATTACCTTACACAAGACACTACTAAGATTCTAATACACTCTCTTATCATTTCTCGTCTTGACTATTGCAACTCGCTCCTTGTTGGCCTGCCCATCACTCGCCTCTCCCCACTTCAATCCATAATAAATGCCTCCGCCAGACTCATCTTCAGTACACATCGTTCAGTGTCGGCAGCTCCTCTTTGTCAATCACTCCACTGGCTTCCCTTAGCCTCCAGAATAAAGTTTAAAATCTTGACCCTAACTTATAAAGCCCTCAACAACAGCGCACCCCCATACATCTCTGCTCTCATCTCCAAATACTCCCCCACACGCCCTCTTCGTTCTGCTAACGACCTTCTTCTTTCTACCACTCTTGTCACCTCCTCTCACTCCCGCCTCCAGGACTTTTCTCGCGCTGCCCCTATTCTCTGGAACTCCTTGCCTCGCTTCACCAGACTATCCTCCTGCCTTAAATCTTTCAAAACATCAATAAAAACGCACCTCTTTAAAGAAGCCTATAACCTTCCTCCCTAACATGCTCAGCACTGCTCAGCACTACTCTCTCCCTACTGTACCAGATACAAACTTTAACCTTTAGATTGTAAGTCTGCGAGTTTCAATCCTGCGCAGTGCTTTAGGGAAAGCGCTATGGACACTGGATTCCAAGCTCAAAGACAGGGCCATACACTCTTTGCAATGTATGAATCTTTAACTTGTCATTGCCTGTAACTTAACTTATGTATAGCGCTACGGAATATGTTGGCGCGTTACAAATAAACGATAATAATAATAAACACACCTTTGGATTACAGACGATTAAAACCTTTTTTGACGTTTTAAAAATGAACGATGGAAAGAAGTTAATTGTACCATTAAAAGCAGGGCAAACGATTTTACGGTATTATGTTACCAATGAAGAATTGTTCGGTATACTTTATGAAACTCACAGCAGAATAGGCCACGGAGGAAGAACACGTATGCTTAAAGAGTTGCTAGTGAAATACAAAAAATATTACATATGAAGTTGTAACGTTGTATTTAAATTTATGCAAAGAGTGTCAAATGAAACACTGCGCACCTAAGAGGCTATACGCTCTGTCATTGCAAAAAGGAAGCGTTCCACAAATAAATGCAGTTGGAAAAGTAAGGGACTCTTGTGCAATTCAAAGTGTCATAATAGTTGAAGTTGTTGCAATAAATAAGATTGGAATCGCATATAAATCTCCGACATGATCAACATTCACCATTAGTGCATGGTGAATGTCGACATTCACCGGTGTAAGTCAGAAATAAGGGTATTTAGCAAATATTTCGGACATACACCAAGCGGCTAGGGGAATGTCGACATTCACCGGGGAATTTCGACATTCTCCAATTTCGGACTTTCACAGTAACATATATATATATATATATATATATATATATATATATATATAAAATCAAAGTATTTCAGTATATAGTGATACCTCATTATTCATTGAAATGACAAGCTTTCGAGAGCAACATCTCTCTTTTTCAAGCCAGAATCAAAACTGAATAAATGTAAGCATGGAAATCTAAAAAAGTTTTTTTTTAAAGTGAATATATAGAACAGTATTAATATATTTATATATCTCTTGTAGTGAATAGTTAGAATAGAATGTATATTAAGTCACATCTGCATGTTAATAAAGTCCTGTTCCTGCTGATCTCTCTTGTTCACTGCAATTATTACTGTAGTAAATTACAAAAATAGGGCTCCATTCCTTGGCTCAGAGTTTCTGATTTATGAGTTAATTTTACTCGTAAATCACTACCAAGCTATTCCAAAACACAGAAAAAATAGCTCTATGAGAAGTGTCTGCTGAATGGTGTAAAATGTCCAAAAATAGAAATTCCAAGTAATACACGTTCACCTATGATTGCTCGTAAATCCTCAGGTTGTCCAAAAATCCTATGTGTAATCACACTCCTCTGTGGAGGCACAAAACATTTCTATGAGAAGCATACAAGCTTCAAATATGACACAATTATCCACCTAGCATCTTAATGGTGTCGATTATGAGGCTTGATCACTCATATCTGACACAATTAATGCCACCCCATCAGCCCCACAATCTAAAATTAGCCATAACATCCCCGGAATCCCCTCCAATACCCCTAGCTATAGTGATCATGGGGATGCCCCCAATACTAGCAATAAGCTATAAACAATGTGAACCCCAGGCATTCCCCCTTCCACATACTATGAGAGGCGAACCCTGATGATTCCCTCTTCCCACATTCTATCCCCGGGCATCCCTGATCTAACTAGATCTATGGGGGTCCCTATGGATCCCCATGGCACCTACATTTTCACTCTGTAGATTCTGGTTGGTTAAACATTATACCTTGGAAATGTTGAGCAGGGTGTCATCAAAGGCTCGATTCCAGCTGGCTGAAATATGATTGACAAATATTTCAGCCAATTGGAAGCCACAAAAATTCTATTAAAACCAGGAAAGTGTGCCAAAAGCCATTTGTTGGAAAGGAGCTCCAGCAGATTTTTTATGTGGAGGCCCATTTCATTTGGCCAGAGGAAGAGCATCCTGGGCTTCAATAAAGATAGAAGAGGACCTGATTCAAGAAGCAACTTGGATAGCCCACTTATCCAGGGCAGAAGATTAAGCACCAGGGCATCGTAGATCATTGCTGGAAGGTATCACTGGGTTGGTAAGTATATTTTTTAACCTCTTACAGGTTTATTATTTTTTATTTTATGTAATTCAATATTTTATTTAAATTATTTTATTATTTTATGTGATTGTTTTTTTATTATATGTAATTTATTTTTTTAGTTATGTTGTGTTTTCTTTAAAGGTAAACAGACATAGGGGTTATTGGGTTCAAGATGAACCCTTGTGGTGGTAGTAGGGTATCATGGGTGTCCTTGAGGACTGCCATGACACATAGGGATTAATAGTAGCTGCCATCGGGGTTCCATATGGCATAAAGGGATAATATTAGGTGCCATGGTTATGGTTAATGTTTAAATAAGGGACTATTGAGGACCCCAATGGTATGGCTTCCGTGGCAATGGTTAATTTTAGATGCTGTGGAGATCTTTAAAGGACTCCCATGGTAAGGGGTTAATATTCTGTGCCATTGAGGTCCCTAAGGAAGATCATTAATAACATTTAGCTGGGGAATAACTGAGCTCATAAGGGATCATTGGAATTAAGAAAGAGAGATACCCACAGAGATACCCGGGAGATACCCAGATCATATGGATTAGCCAGTATTAATCCCTTATTTGTGTCAGATCTGAAAAATCGAGCCTCAAATCCAAAACAATTAACGGGTTAGTTTCTTCATAGCAATGGATCTGAGGCATCCAGGCTTCTCAAAGTCACTCTTCTGCCTTTATGCAGGGTTAAAAGTATCCATATGCTTTTTAAAAATGTTGGGCACTAGCAGAACCTTCTGAGTAAACTTCAGCAACATCAAATATTGTTATGGGAGGCATGTGATAGTGATTTTTAAAAATGGTCATCGGACAGGTATTCATGGCTTAGAAATTAAGGACATTTAAAGCACTCAGATGGCATTTCTCAGAGGTTACATTTGCATGGGTGATGTGATAGCTCCATAGTGATTTACGAGCGCACTTCACTCAGTTCTTTTCTTTTAGCCATGGAATGGAGACCTTGGTAAGTGGAACCTCATTTTAACACATTAATGTTAGTGAACAACCTGAAAGGGGCTTCTGTGAAGACTTTTTATAGAATGTGTTGTATTGGAGCTTCTAGCAATCATTTATTAGTAACTCGCCCTTATGTCTGCTTTTCAGCAGTGTATCTCATCCTGTTAACTCAGCAGTTCTGAATTAAGAGAAAAAAAAATCTTTCCCAGAAAGCAAGTAATTCCAGTATCAGCTTATATCTGATATTTCTTATACCAGAAATTTGGGATGGGAAAACAAAGTCTACCCAGCAGCTGACAATGCAGACCACAGAGTCTGACATTTAACACAAGTATGTTCTAGTTCCAAAATTCTATATTGAATTGTGTTATGGAATATTTGTTTTCCCAAAATATACATGCTCATAAGTATAAAAAAACATAATTATATCCAAAAATATGTTGTAACTATTCTCATCTTAATAATATAAAAGAGTAAAAAGAAAAATAATTATGGTGAGATGCTAGATTTCATTTATTTATAATTGAACGCTTATGCTGTAGAACACAATCTCTGTGCTGAGTTATGTATAATGTTGCTAGTTACCGAAAGTAGAATAAAGACGGTTAAAGCAGAGCTGAGATCAAGACCAAATAAGGAGTAAAGCTAGCCTGAACTTGAGGAAGAAATGGGGAAAAGGCAAAAGCCACAAACAGAAAAGTCATAAACAGGTACAAGAAAAGACTAGTGATGTCGCGAACATCAAATTTTCGGTTCGCGAACCGCGGACGCGAATTTCATCAAATGTTCGCGAACGGGCGAACATCGGCGAACCGCCATAGACTTCAATGGGCAGGCGAATTTCAAAACCCACAGAGACTCTTTCTGGCCACAATAGTGATGGGAAAGTTGTTTCAAGGGGACTAACATCTGGACTGTGGCATGCTGGAGGGGGACCCATGGCAAAACTCCGACGGAAAATTACATAGTTGATGCAGAGTCTGGTTTTAAGCCATAAAGGGCATAAATCACCTAACATTCCTAAATTGTTTGGAATAACATGCTTTAAAACATCAGGTATGATGTTGTATCGATCAGGTAGTGTAAGGGTTACACACGCTTCACAGTAACAGACCAATCTACCCGTTTAATACACCGCAAACAACCGCAAACAGTCCCTTTGCAAAACCGCAAACTCCCCATTTGCACAAGGTTGGATACCAAGCTAGCCATGTCCCGTCCTCACTGAAGTCATTAAAGGTCTCTTCCTCCACCCAGCCACCAAGGGTCCCCGAAAGGTGACAACAAGCCCCCTGGGACGCCTGCTGTGTTTGGTCTTCCACCTCCTCAAAGCCACCTTCCTCCTCTGACTCCTCTTCTTCAGACTCCTCTCTCTGCGTTGCCTCTGCGTTATTATAAGGTGTGTACTGTTAAGTAGTACTATTCCCATCGGTTTAATCCCTGTTACGTCCACTATTAGGGGACGTGTATATGGCATTGATTTTTGGAACAGGGAGATGGAAAAAGATGCTTGGTCGGACCTCCTACTTCGAATTTGGGGCACTGCACGTGCAATGTAATGTGCCACCAGATAGGAGTGGTGTATTAAGTTGTACTATTTATTCCTATCAGTTTGATACCTGTTACGTCACCTATCAGGGGACGTGTATATGGCATGGATTTTTGGAAGCGGGAGATGGAAAAAGATGCTTGGTCGGTCCTCCCACTTCAAATTTGGGGCACTGCGCGTGCAATCTAAGGTGCCATCAGATATGAGTGTCACTGTGCACAGTCAAAAAAGTGTTGTTTTATGTCACGGTACACTACGGTTGCACCAGATATGACGTATCACTGTGCACTGGCAAAAGTTGGCAGAGTAGATGCAGTAGGCTTCACACACACGCCTGTAGGCAGGCAACTGATATTCAATCGATTACAGTAAAAAAAAGTGTTGTTTTATGTCACTGTACACTACGGTTGCACCAGATATGACGTATCACTGTGCACTGGCAAAAGTTGGCAGAGTAGATGCAATAGGCTTCACACACACGCCTGTAGGCAGGCAACTGATATTCAATCGATGACAGTCAAAAAAGGGTTCTTAAAAGTCACTGTACACTAGGTTGCACCAGATATGAGTGTCACTGTGCACTGGCAAAAGTTGGCAGAGTAGATGCAATAGGCTTCACACACACGCCTGTAAGCAGGCAATTGCTATTCAATCTATTACAGTCAAAAAAGTGTTGTTTTATTTCACTGAGCACAATAGAAGCTGTTAGGTGTTAGCCTGTCACACACACACGCTGGCAGGCAGGCATATGCAATTAGAATATACAGAAAAAAATAATAAAATAAAATAAATGATGTTCTAGCGCTAAAAAGGGCTTTTTGGGTTGCTGTCCTTGCAGCAGATATCAGATGAGTCCTTCAGGTGTGTAGTGTAAGCTAAATATACAGCCTGGCTATCTATTTCCCTATTAAATCAGCAGCAGCTACAATATATGTCCTCTCTCAACGAATGTAGCTTCAGAATGATTCTAAAATGGAGGCTGTCCTTCAGATGGAAGGCTCTGGAAGGGAGTGTATGCTGCTGATTGGCTGGAATGTGTCTGCTGACTGTGAGGTGCAGGGTAAAAGTTTCCTCAATGATAAAGAATAGGGGGCGGACCGAAAAGCGCATGTGTTCGCTGTTCGCTGCGAATGCGAACATGCCAAAATCGCCACGAATAGTCCGCTGGCGAACTGTTCGGGACATCACTAGAAAAGACAGGTAGCAATTCAAAAGGCAGAGTGTTCTTCTTGGTCAGCTTGAACTTCTACTCATAGTTAAGGTGGTATTTTGGAGATAGTTTGTTCTAGATAATTGCACCATTAATTCACATAATAATATAATGCAAGTGGATTTTCCTTTGCAAGTAAAGGCTGATAAATTGCAGAGTGCACTAATTGTGCCCAGGTGAGAGGGGTGTGGCTTGACTGTGTTAAACTAGTATAAAAGGTTTGTGACCTGTTTGGGGCTGTTTGCAAGTGGATTTTCCTTTGCAAGTAAAGGCTGATAAATTGCAGAGTGCACTTATTGTGCCCAGTTAAGAAGGCAGAAGTTAATATAAACAGGAGAAGGGGCGAACTTGTGAGCTTGCGAACATTTCTAGTATCAAGTGCAATTCTAGTAAAAGTGTAAGAGTTTAAATAAAAGGGGGGACTTCAAAGAAAAGGGAGGTCAGATTTATAGTGCAAAGGAGGAATAATAAAAAATAAAAAAAAGTATATATATATATATATATATTGGGAGGGGCTGGAAATGAACCGGAGGTCTTGGTACATATTGGTACCAATGACAAAGTTCGTGGAAGATGGAGTGTCCTAAAGAATGATTTTTAGAGAACTAGGTAATAAGTTAAAGGCAAGGACCTCCAAGGTAGTATATTCTGAGATACTACCAGTGCCATGTGCTAGCCCAGGGAGGCAGAAGGGGCTTAGGGAGGTTAATGCGTGGCTAAAGATGTGGTGCAATAAGGAGGCGTTTGGGTTTTTAGAGCACTGGGCTGATTTCTCACTTCGGTACAATCTCTACAGCAGGGATGGAATGCACCTTAATGATGAGGGAGCTTTTGTGCTAGGGGATAGGATGGTAGAAAGGCTGGAGGAGTTTTTAAATTAGTAGGTGGGGCGGGGACTAGATATAAGTAATGGGGTAGAAAGTGTAGAGGGTATAAGGGATGAATTAACAACTCATAGGGGAGGAGATGGGGGAGGGGTAGTATAGTCAATAGGGAGGTAGTACTAAGTAATTCAAGTACAGTGGCAGGCACTTCAGAACTACAGAGTCATAACATAAGGTGTATGCATGCTAATGCCTGAAGCTTGCCAGGAAAAATGGGAGAGTTAGAATTATTAGCAATTAATGAGAATTGGGATTTAATAGGCATTACTGAAACGTGGTGGGATGAAACTGTTAATCTGGATGGTTATAACCTATTTAGGAAAGATAGAGGCAATGGTAAAAGAGGAGGAGGGATTTGTCTGTATGTTAAGCCTGAATTTAAGCCTATAGTCAGAGAAGATATTTATGGCGGAACTAGTGATAAAGTTAAATGTTTGTGGGTAGAGTTAAATAGCGGAGCAGCAAATTCCAAAAGAATATTAGTAGGAGTATGCCATAAACCCCCAAATATAGCTGAAAGTGAGGAAATACAATTTTTGGTACAGATTGGAAATGCAGGTAAGCATGGGCAAGTTCTAATAATAGGAAATTTTAATTTCCCTGAAATAAACTGGATAAATGAGACCAACAGTTCAGCTAAGGGGAGAAGGTTCTTGAGTACACTCAGGGATCATTATCTGGCCCAGGTTATACAAGAGCCTACTAGAAATGAAGCTATCTTAGTTTTAGTCATCACAAATAATATTGATATTGTATCAAATGCTGGAATAGGGCAACCGTTGGGAAACAGTGATCAGAACACAGTCTCATTTGAGATTTAATTAAAAAAACAAAATTTTAGGGACAAACAAAAACTCTTAATTTTAAAAGGGCAGATTTTAACAGTCTAAGGGCAGCAATACAAAGTATGAACTGGGACAAAGAACTGATAGGTAACAACACTGAACATAAATGGACAACATTTAAATCCTTACTAAATATACATACATATCACCATATACCAAGTGGGAATTAATGTAAAAGGAGTAAATCACATCCAATGTGGCTTAGCAATGGAGTAAAAAACAGACATTTAAATTATACAAACAAGAGGGGACAAAGACTGATTTACGGGAATACAAGGAAATCGACAAGGCTTGAAAAAGGGCTATTAGACTGGCTAAAATAGAAAATGAAAAATGTATTGCAAAAGAGAGTAAGACTAACCCTAAAAAAAATGTTTAAGTATATTAATGGGAAGAAGGCGAGGAAGGAAGCTGTAGGAACATTACAATGGGACACAGGCCGTCTGAAAATTAGTGACCAGGAAAAGGCAGATGAGCTAAATAGGTTATTTGGCAACATAATGGGCTAAACTACCTTTGCCAAATAATTGGTTAACGCAGGAAGTAATCCAAAAAAGGTTTAAAAAAATAAATGTTAATAAAGCCCCGGGTCCTGATGGAATACATCCACGAGTACTGGGTTCTATAATAGCCAAACTATTATATTACATTTTTTAAGATTCCCTCAACACAGCGTCTCTACCAGATGACTGGAGAAAAGCAGTCGTGATACCTATATTTAAAAAGGGAGCAAGAGCAAATCTGGGGAATTATAGATCAGTTAGCCTCACTTCTGTAGTGGGGAAGCTTTTAGAAGGGTTAATATGGGATATTATACAAGAATATGTCTATTTGAACAGGATTATAAGTAGGAGTGAACATGGATTTTTGAGGTATAGGTCATGTCAAACAAATCTATTTAGTTTATATGAGGAGGTTAGTAGGAACCTGGACCAAGGCAACTCAGTGGATGTTGTCTTTTTGGATTTTGCAAAGGCTTTTGATACAGTGCCACATGGGAGACTATTGTGCAAACTAAGAGATACAGGAATTGCAAGAAATATCTGCTCATGGATTAAGAGCTGGCTAAAAGACAGGAAGCAAAGGGTTATTGTAAATGGAACATACTCCGACTGGACTAATGTGGTAAGTGGGGTTCCTCATGGTTCAGTATTAGATCTACTCCTTTTTAACATATTTATTAATGATATAGAAGTAGGACGCGAAAGTAGTGTCTCCATTTTCGCTGATGACACGAAGTTGTGCAAGGTAATTAAATCAGATAATGATGTGTTTTCCCTCCAAAGGGATTGACATATAATTGAGGAATGGGCATCTAAATGGCAGATGAGATTTAATATGAATAAACGTAAAGTTATGCATCTGGGAAGGAAAAATAGCTATGCAATTTATAATCTTAATGGAGCAAATCTAGGAGAATCAGATATCGAAAGGGATTTGGGAGTGCTTGTGGACAACCACCTAGGTTACAGTGCCCAAAGCGAAGCAGCAGCTGCAAAGGCAAATACAATATTAGCATGTATTAAGAAGGGTATAGAAGCAACGGAAGCAAATATTATTCTGCCACTATACAAATCCCTAGTATGCCCTCATTTGGAATATGGAGTACAATTTTGGGCATTACTTCATAAAAATGACATTTGAGAGCTTGAAAATGTACAGAGGAGGGCAACAAAACTAATAAGGGGAATGGAGGGGCTAAGTTATGAAGAAAGACTAACCAAATTAAACCTATTTTCTCTAGAAAAAAGACATCTAAGAGGTCAATATAAGGCTTTGTCAAGGGAGCTTTTTGTGCCAAGAGGTTTTCAACTGACAAGAGGACATCCCTTGAGGTTAGAAGTAAAAATATTCCACCTTAAAGAAAGAAAAGGGCTCTTCACAGTAAGGGTGGTTAATCTGTGGAATTCTCTACCAGAGGAGGTGTGACAGCGGAGTCGATAGATAACTTTAAAAGGGGACTGGATTTATTTCTATTTAAAAAGGGAATTCAGGGTTATCCTGGATAATTAGAGAGTATTGATCGAGGGAGAAATCCGATCGCCAGTATCTGGGGTCAGGAAGGTATTACATGTTTTTTTTCCTTTGAGACGATTGGCTAAGTTTCACTTTTTTTACGTTTTTTTTTTTCTGTTTGCCTTCCTTTGCATTAGTTAATAATTAAAAAAACTAAAAATAAATAATTTAATAATTGATTAATAATGATTTGACAACTAATTAATTAATAACTAATCCACATAGATCAGAGGAGATCTTAAAAGGTTGAACTTGATGGACTGAAAGTCTTTTTTCAACCTCAATTACTATGTAACTATGTAACATAATACACTTTTTTAATGGCAACATATCACAAAAAATATCTTCAAAATACGTCACTATCTTACACAAGGCACTACTAAAATTCTAATTCATTCTCTCATCATATCTCGTCTCGACTACTGCAACTCACTTCTTACAGGCCTCCCCATCACCCGCTTGTCACCACTCCAATCTATAATGAAGGCATCCACAATACCCATCACTCAATGTCAGCATCACCACTCATTCAGTCCCTCCACTGGCTCCCCTTAACCTCCAGATTAACATTTTAAATTATGACCTTAAGTTATAAACCCCTCAACAATAATGCACCTCCTTATATCTCTGCTCTTATCTCAAAATACTTAACCACTTTCCCCACTGTTCTGTTAATGACCTTCTTCTTTCCTCCTCTCTTATTACCTCCTCTCATTCCCACCTTCAGGACTTTTCTTGTGTTGCCCCTATTCTTTGGAACTCTTTACTTCACTCCACTAGATTTTCCTTCTGTCCCAAGTCCTTCAACACCTCATTACAAACACATTAATTTAATGAGGCTTATCACCTTCATACTTAATATGCCCAATTTATCTATCACCTTCCAAATTCCTTAGGCCCTCATTCAATTGCATTTTGGCCAATTTAATAGGGCTCTAAATAAGGACATAACATATATTTTTTAAATATGTTTTTAGCTAATAAGCATCTATCCAAAAGCAAGGTTTTCACTAACTAAACAATTCTTTAAAATAAATATGCTATGTGCTTATTTATAGCCCTATTCAATTAGCCAAATCACAATTGAATGAGGGCCTATCTAAATTTGCAAATTTTCTATTGTATAGGATGCTTGAAAAAGTACTCTATATGCCAGATTATAAACTCAAAAATAGGGCTATATTTTAGTTTAATCTGTATTGATATTGTTCTATCTATTCTATCAGGGCTATCTTTTAGTTTAATCTGTACTGATATATTTCATCCTATGTATGGCGCTGCGGAATATGTTGGCACATTATAAATATTAGATAATAATAAAAAGACAGAGATTACAGGAATCCACAACCATTATCCTTGCAAACTAAAAGTTATTTAGTTGATAATAATAGCTTCCACAGCTGTCTCTTGCCCAACATTTGCCCATGGGAGGGGATGAATAAATGGGGATAAGCAACATTTTTATTATTTAGTACACTTCCAGCTAGACTGACATCAGACAAATAAAAAGCAGAGAAAATAATTATCAGGGACATTCTGAAACCACTAACCCATCTGGACCGCAGTATAGCCATGATAACCTATAATAATAAACATCAAAATCTTTTAACTCCTGCTTTCTAGAATCCATATTTGTTCTAAAGCATTCTAGTTAAATTGATCGCTTTCAAGTTGTTCTTTGTGCTATTTAATGTTGGTATATATAGTCAAAATGTCACAATTACTCTCCATTAAGGACCACATTAGTGTTATATTAATAGTACGCTATTGTGAAGAACTTCAGGTAACAGAAATCTAGAGCTGATGGTAGATAACAATCAAAATGGCACATCTAATTTATGCCTTCTATCCAACCCAAACGCTTGGAATTAATTAAAGGGATATGTAAGTTTCATGGGTTTCAAATGTTTCCTAATAAACAGCTACTGATTAGTAGAAAAATATGTATTATATTGAAAAGTTGAGTGTACTTATATATTTATATTGAGATACTGTTATGTGGATGTGTACACCCCTAGGAAGCTTACATAAAGTGTACCCTGCAGAGTACAGTGTGTGACCTCTAAAGTCAGCACCTGTAACTGCCTAGTGACAGGAGCATTTTGACCGGGCTGGGTGCTGGGTAGCCATTGGATAGGTTAAATTTGGGGGAGGGGTTTGTCAGTTATATAGGGGGGGTAATTTCCCGCCTGGGAGCACTTAACTGTTAATCAGAGCAGAGCTTGCATCTGATTAACTATGGCAACACCAAGTGTGGACTCTTTCATAGCCCAACTTAGGAGCCAAGCAGAAGAAAATGGCCAGGGATGGTTGGAGGAGCTGATGGCCAGGCTAGATGAGAGTGGCCCCGCCAGTGGCCCAGAAATCAGTGCAGCATTGGACACCAGGAGTCCAGGTGGCAGGGGAGGGCGCCCAGCAAGATCAGCAAGGCCTCCCATGAGGCTCAGCCCTGACATGGCGACCCCCAGGAAGAGGGGGAGAAATGGAGCAAAGAAGAAGATGGTCGCAAGGACAAGAGGGGCGCAGCCTGCAGTGAAGACCCCAAGACAGAAGCAGAAGGGAAGAGGTACTTACAAGAGTCCTGCCGGCGCGTCAACAGGTTCCTGTACGCAGTTGCAGCACCGGGAGGCATCCAGAAGAGCTGCGTCGGCGGAAGAACACGCTGCAGGGAGAGAAGAAGCAGCGGAGATCACTGCGCCGACGAGGAGCCGCCGTGACGTCATCGGGAGGAGGCGGCCAGCGGGTAAGGAGCTGGCGCAGGCGTCTGATGGGAGGTCTGAACAAGGAGCAGCTGCAGGGACAAGGTCGGCGTCGCTGAGGTCTGCAGGGCGTTTTATAAGCCCAGGCAGGAGAAAGCCAGGTGAGGAGGACATAAGCCCAGACAGGGGACAGCCAGGGGGAGATGAGTGGCACACAGGGGATAGTTCAGAGGAGGCAGTGGTTGGGAAGAGGAGAGCTGGCTGTAGAAGCACAAAAAGAAAGATTCAGACAGGCAGTAGGCAGACAGCACAGCAGGGGAAGGAGCAGTCTAGTGCTCAGGACAGTGTGAGTAGAGAGGGGCTCCCTGCTAATAAAGACTTGCCAGCTAGGGAATTTATGGAGGTTGCAGGTGGCGCAGAGTTGTGGGATTCCAGCAAAACAGGGGTTGATGGATGTAGTTTTTCTGGCAGCTTAGAATTAGCCTATAGTATGGAGGAAGTGTCAAGTGAGAGCGAAGAGGAAGAGGATTTTCAGCGGGAAGTTAGGTTTGTGTCTACGGCTGCTGTTCCTGCTTTGTTGTGTCCTGTTTCCACATATGCTGATCCGGAGGAAGGGACATCCGCCAGGAGCAAGTCGCAAACGGGCGTGCAGAGCAGATGGCATCAGGATTTTGTAAGGTCTTCACAGGCACCTGACCGGTCCCTGTCGTCAGTCCCGAGGAGGCGGGTAGAAGCAGCAAGAGGCAGAGTGGACAAAGAAAGGAGTGCAAGTAGACCATCTGACAGCAGAGATAGGAGGTCGCCGGCGGATACATATTGGCAGAGGAGAGGATATATTTCACCAACTCGCAGGAACAGAGGAACGCCCTCCCCCAGGCGGAGGTCAAGGTCAAGACAGCGGTCGCCACCGCACGCTCGAGGTGGAGGTGAGCATGAAAGGGATGAAAGAGGGAGGAGATCTGTTTATCCTCGTTCCAGGTGCAATAAGGATACAAGAGAACGAAAGGACCAGAGACTGCCTTCCGGGGAGGACCGGAGGGTAAAAAAGAGCACAAGAAAGGAGGCGACGCCAAACAGGAGCAAGCAACTTCCCTTCTCCAGACAAACAGGAGAAAGGAATGAGACGAACACTTCAGCGGTCCCGGCAACCTCTGCGTCAGCAATTGACAACACACGTACCACAGGTGAATTGCTAGATACGCTATACACACATTCTGACAACACACAAGTTAGCTTAGTAAAGGTGGTAGATCAATTACAAAACTTATTGTCGCAGTTGGGAAAGGAGAAAAACTGGGGACCCGAGTTAGCATGGGTAGGTCCTGAGTTGGCTATCAATACAGGGATAAGGGCGGCTCCATCAATAGGTATTACTGAAACGGGTACAGGTGTGGGGCCTGAGGTTACTGGAGGTGAAGGAGTGCAGGAGAAAGGTATTTCTACAGCAGGCATTAGGGTAGCTGACACAGTAATGAACAAATCAGCACTGTGTTCAATTGGTCCTATTGGTGAGCATGTAGCTAAAGAATTGAAGGAAAAGATTTGGAAGCGGGAGTTTATAGAGATATTCTCGCTTCTCCCGCTGGATAATTTCATAGAAGTCAAGGCAGATGATAAGAAGGATGAGGGAAAGAAAGAGGAGGATGAGCGTAAGCGCAGATACAGGAAGATTCCCAAGACTTTTAGTAATTGGTTGCAGGCCTATGTTATATTTGCCAGTATAGTGGGGGAGCGTAACCCGGAATGTTGTTCAGCATTGTTTTGTTACCTGGATGAAATTGAAGGCATCCATAGGACTTATGGCGGCTTAGCTTGGTGGGCGTATGATGAAAAATTCCGTCAGAAGTTGGCTGTTAGGCCATCCATGCAGTGGGATGATAGGGATATGGGTAGTTGGTTAAAAATAGTAACACCTTTGCGGCCGGCGGTGGGGGCGGCCCCAAAACCGGCGGTAGCTGCTAGTGGTAAAAAAGGGTATTGTTTCGCTTATAATGAAGGATCTTGCAGTTGGGGTGGTTCTTGTAAGTTTAGACATGAGTGTTCTGAATGTGGCACGGGTCATCCTCTTTTTCGCTGCTTCAAGAGATCAAAAGGTCAAAAGGCGGGTGAGTTTGGACAAAAAGGGGGAGAGCCCGGTCCGGTTAGAAAGGATGGAGTGGTGGTTAAGGCGTTACGCCAGTAGGGTTTCTTCATCAGAGGACGCTAGGTTGTTGCTTAGGGGTTTTTCGGTAGGTTTTTCTATCCCATCGTTGTTTTCAGCCCCGTTGGGGTGGCCTAGGAATTTAAGATCTGCTAGGGAGAATCCTTCGTTGGTTTGGAGCAAGTTAATCAGTGAAGTTGAAAAAGGTAGAATGGCAGGTCCTTTTGATGAGGTTCCGATAAAAGATTTGAGGATATCACCGTTGGGCCTGGTCCCTAAAAAGGAGCCGGGTTCCTTCCGGCTTATTCATCATTTATCATACCCCAGGGGCCTATCAGTTAACGATGGGATTGACAGGGAGTTAGCCTCGGTTTCGTACGCTTCAGTTAAACAGGCGGTTCAGTTAATTAGGAGGGCTGGCAGAGGGGCTTGGTTAGCAAAGGTTGACATAAAGTCGGCCTTTCGGTTACTCCCGGTCAACCCGGATTCCTTTCATTTGTTGGGATGCCAGATTGGGGGTAAGATTTTTGTGGACCAGTGCCTTCCGATGGGCTGTTGTATATCCTGCTCATATTTTGAGAAATTTAGTTCGTTCTTACATTGGGTCATCTGCGTTAAGACGGGTTTGTCTTCGGTCGTGCATTATTTGGACGATTTTCTTTTTATCGGTTCTGCTGAGTCCCGGGATTGCATCCGGTTAATGCAAGGTTTTCAAGAGTTGGCAGGGGACTTTGGCATTCCATTGGCAGAGGATAAGTCAGTAGGCCCGTCTCACATTTTGTGTTTCCTTGGTATCCAGCTGGACACTGTCAAACTAGAGTGTAGTCTTCCGGGAGATAAAATCGCAGATTTAAAGTTAAGTGTTTCAGTGGTGTTGGGAGCTAAGAAAGTTACGTTGAAGTCTTTGCAGTCCCTGCTCGGAAAACTTAATTTTGCCTGTAGGATTATTCCAATAGGGAGGATATTTTCCAGGAGATTATCATTGGCTACGGCGGGTGTAAATCAGTCACATCATCACATTAGGATTTCAGCAGATCATAAAGCAGACCTACGCATTTGGCTCGAGTTTTTGGAGCATTTTAATGGGCGTAATATGATTATGAAGGAACCAGTTGCCAATGAAGTGTTGAAGTTGTTTACTGACGCGTCAGGATCTCTGGGTTTTGGGGCTTACTTTAGGGGTTGTTGGTGTGCGCAGGCGTGGCCCGCTAGCTGGAGGGAGAGTGGTTTGACAAGGAATTTGACGTTACTGGAGTTGTTTCCTATTCTGGTATCAATATTGTTGTGGGGTGATGAGTTAAAAAATCATCATGTTATCTTTAATTGCGATAACATGAGCGTGGTACAGGCAATTAATTCTATTACTGCCTCTTCGCCTCCAGTAGTGAGGCTACTGAGGCAATTGGTATTGAAGTGTCTTCAGTTAAATATATTAGTTAGAGCATCGCACATACCAGGGGTTAAAAATGTGATTGCAGATTCCTTATCAAGGTTTGAATGGCAGCGGTTTAGGAAAGAAGCACCGTTAGCTAAGGTGGAGCAAACACCATTTCAAATGGAGTGGTGGAATTTGATCCTATGAGCAGGACCTGGCAGAAAAAGGGGTACGGGTCAGCTGCCCGAGCAGGAAAGTTACAGTGCTGGGGCACTGGGTAATAGGACTGCCCAGATGTCAACGGAAAGCTGTAGTGGGTATAGAGGACTGCCCCTACGGCGGTGAGTGGTATGAGTATTGTGGATGAGTTGAAGAGATCTGCCGGTAAACAAAGTTAGAAATTATATTTAAAGTAGGGGCACGGAGTAGGAACTGCTTCAGTGTCCCTAACATGTTGGTTATTGTGAAAATCAAAGTTTGTGATATGTATATTATGTGTTTTATTACAGGAAACCCCATACAGTTGTGGATCGTAGGCCATTCATTCATTTATTGGGCCAGAAGGGCAGCAGGAATAACTGATCAGGGCCGTCAGCTGGGTTTCCCAGAGGAAGCAGTAGTAATTAAGTGGTTTGGGGTTAGGGGGTTGAGATGGGAGCAGGTGTTATTAACGGTATCTAGTCTAGCTAGGTCATCTCCTCCGCCGGAGATACTGCTGATCCATGCAGGGGGTAATGATTTAGGTTCCATGCCCATGCGGGAGCTTATTCGGATAATGAAGAGGGATGTCCTCAGGCTTCGGGAATTGTTCCCAGATTTATTGGTTATTTGGTCCCACATAACTCCAAGGTTACGCTGGCGGGGGGCATTTGATCATGCCAGGTTGGACAAGGCCAGGAAAAGAATAAATAAGATCATGGCATCTTTTGTCAGGCGTTTGGGGTTTTTTTCCATTAGACACAAGGACCTAGAGACCCCGGAGGCTCACACGTTTTTTGGGAAAGATGGGGTTCACCTAAATGAAATTGGCCTTCAGTTATTTAATTACACTTTGAAGGAGGGTATTATACAGGCCATGGTTTCGTTTGGCGGTGCTTAGCCCGTAGGGCTTGCGGGTGGCGGGGGTGCTGCGTCACCTTAGGGCGGAGCTCATTAGCTGGGAAGGTATCCGGTATGGGCCAATGCCAGAGGTCTCTTGGGCACGGGGTTCCATAGAGCCTCTGGCTGGGTATGAGCTCTGTCCTGGGGAAGGTATGCAGCCCCAGGTTTTGGGCAGGTTATGGTACCTGCAGGTTATGTTAATAAAAGCTGTGGCCTGTATTTTACCCATACATCTGGTGTTGTGTGTTTATTGGGTTCTGGGATTTTAGTTTAGGCGGATCAAGTCACACATGCAGAGGTCAAGTCAGCACCTGTAACTGCCTAGTGACAGGAGCATTTTGACCGGGCTGGGTGCTGGGTAGCCATTGGATAGGTTAAATTTGGGGGAGGGGTTTGTCAGTTATATAGGGGGGGTAATTTCCCGCCTGGGAGCACTTAACTGTTAATCAGAGCAGAGCTTCCCTCCCTCCCTCCCTATATTTATATGGTTTATGTATATGTTTACATATGTGTAATGTTATATTGTCACAGCTTGGCGGGGGTGCTGCGTCACCTTAGGGCGGAGCTCATTAGCTGGGAAGGTATCCGGTATGGGCCAATGCCAGAGGTCTCTTGGGCACGGGGTTCCATAGAGCCTCTGGCTGGGTATGAGCTCTGTCCTGGGGAAGGTATGCAGCCCCAGGTTTTGGGCAGGTTATGGTACCTGCAGGTTATGTTAATAAAAGCTGTGGCCTGTATTTTACCCATACATCTGGTGTTGTGTGTTTATTGGGTTCTGGGATTTTAGTTTAGGCGGATCAAGTCACACATGCAGAGGTCAAGGAAATGATGGTTACTGGGGTCACAGCTGAAATTGCCCATAAGGAGACCGGCAGAGAGAAAAAAAAAAAACAGACAGCAACTGCCAGATTGTGATAAAAATGTTTCAGTCTTTACTTCCTCCTGATTGGCCAAAACTATTTTTTAAATTGCATACCAATTTAGCCTGGATGTGGCTGGTGTTAACCCTAAGTTTCAACTGGTAGAAATTAAAATATATTTTGCTAACTTAGAGATCCTCTTTTAAATGCTTGTTTTGGTATTTTTCCATGCCAAAAATGTTTTCATACACTACTAATTCTCCTCTATCAGATGCACTCATAATCCAGCTCACTTACATATCCCTTTAAGGATTATGCTTACCCAAGGCATTCATAACCTTCTAGTGGCCCTATCTATTATTTCACCTAGCTGTTACACTTTATGTAAAGTAGTACTTCCACACATGACCCATGCATGATCTATTTAGGCTAGGTAATGGAATAACTGACACGACAACTTGAGTTGGGAGAAACAACGGGCCACAGCTTTATTTTGAAACAATGTAAACAACAACCATAACTTATTTAAATGACTAATTTAGTCCTTTCCTTCCGGGGGAGGAGCCCGGCCACGAACAGTGACCTCACGCTTTGAGCCCTGCCCAAAGCCCCAATGCTTATCTTTAAGCACGCCCTGTGAGGTGGGGCCATCGCCCCCTTAGGCCAGTGGGCCGGGCAACTCACCTCCCGCCGCCAAGTCATAAATTAACAATACACAACATACAATAGCCACTTCTCCGAATTCTTTAACCAAAATATATATTAATTTCAATATTTCTTATTTATATTATATATATATATATATATATATATATATATATATATATATATATATATTTTTTTTTTTTTTTTTTTAAAGAATACTCCATAACATCTGTTAACAACAAAATACAGGGTGGGTGGGTGGGATTCCAGTCGGGAGACCGGGCTGCTGTGCTCAACGGCGCGAAACGGGCTTCCGACACGCCCCCCGACGCTCCTGATTGGCTGATAGCCTCACAGGCTCCGCTGGGTCACGTGACGCTACGGGCTGACCCAGGGAGCCTGTGCAGCCTCCGCGTCGTTCATGACCCATGCATGATCCATTTAGGCTAGGTAATGGAATAACTGACACGACAACTTGAGTTGGGAGAAACAACGGGCCACAGCTTTATTTTGAAACAATGTAAACAACAACCATAACTTATTTAAATGACTAATTTAGTCCTTTCCTTCCGGGGGAGGAGCCCGGCCACGAACAGTGACCTTACGCTTTGAGCCCTGCCCAAAGCCCCAATGCTTATCTTTATGCACGCCCTGTGAGGTGGGGCCATCGCCCCCTTAGGCCAGTGGGCCGGGCAACTCACCTCCCGCCACGGAGCATGCGAGGGACGCCTCCCGAGGCTGCGATCCCCCCCTGCTGGACATTAAAGCCAAGGCCCGCAAAACACTCTCCCTAAACTCCAACATCATCAACTCGTACCCTATTTCCGTAAGATGAACCTTATCTTTTGCGAAAAAATCATCAGCGCTGACCGGTTCGAACTCTTTATACCGGATGGCAACGAAACCATGTTTTCTCACAAAACTCGCAATCTGCTGGTTAATCTTCTGTCTAGCCTTATCCAAACATACTGGGTCGCGCGCATTACGCCATGATCTTCTCTTAATCATCTCAGACCAGATAAGGAACGTCCCAGGGAACTTCTTCACCCATCTCTCGATGTCTCGTCTCATCACTTTTAGCATCCGTCTCATGGGAACTGTCCCTAAATCGTTCCCGCCGGCATGAATTATTATCACGCTGGGCTGACCGTAGCGCTGCGCGTAAGTTTCCAGGAGACCGTCGAGCTGCGCCCATCGCAGACCCCGAATGCCACACCACCGTACGCGTAAGTCCGTAACAGGAAAGCCCAGTTGTGCCTTTTCTTCGGTAACTGCGGCTAACCTATGGGCCCAGTACACGTATGAATGGCCCACAATCCATAGTTGCTTCTGTTCCCCTGAAAGTAGAAAGCAACACCATTAAACCACTGCATTTGGCCTTACATAGTCCCACCTCCCGATGCGCTTCACTGTCGCATCGGGCAACCCTAACCTAGCCGCTTCTGTGGCAGCTCCAATCCGAAAGGAGCGTGTTCCGAAGTCAGACTGCTTGAAACCGAGCCGATGCAGTGCGCTTTTTAAAACTTTTTAAAATTGATACTTAGACAGTGCTGTTCCATCGGTGTGTACCAGCAGCGAACACCGTCCCGCCGGTCGCTGCTTAAGGTACTCCATTACACATGCATATGGGCAACACTCCATGCCAACCTGATGCAGAACAACTTCTCTTCCTTTACCCACTTGGTCGGTCTTTGACCTCCGCAACCACAATACCACCATACCTTCCCTGAGGCAGGTATCCACCAATTGCAGTCCCCCCGAACCGTGTCTACTGTTCGCGACTAACTCCCCTATCCTAAACGCTCCAAAGAACGCCAGGGAAAAAGCCGTTCGGAAAAGTAGGGATTCAAAGGGGTTCCTGCAAACCACCACCAACTCCTGAGCCAATCTCAGCAACAGCGCAAATGTTATTGGCCGCCTGCTATCTGGCCTTTGCGACCCGCTGAACATTCCGCGCACCACCTTGCGCACTAGAAACTCCTTTGTAAGGTCCCTCTGCCCAGCAAGCTTAAACATAAAAGCAAGCGCCGTGACCTGTCTCCCTACTACGGTTCTTGATTCGCCTTGCTCGGCGCACCGCAGCAGGTACCAAAGCAGGATCCCTAGGCTCTTGTCTTCCGTCGTGACACCACCCGCCAGTGCCACTAGACTATCCCATTTAGCCCACACACGTCTATAAGCGTTCCACGTCGCTAGAGCAACAGACTGTCTCACGAGTCTCGTTACCTGACAGCTCCAATCTCCCAAAGCTCCTCGGGGATGTGCTCCCCCAGGGCGTTCGCATAAGGAGCCAGCGCCCTGAAGCGATCCTCCTGAAACCGAGAGAGGGCGTAAGCAATTCCGTTTTCCACTACTGTCACATGTCTTGCCTGAAACCATATGTTCAAGCGAAGGCAACATAGCACAAGATGCCGGAGCAATCTAATCACCGGTACGGATCCTGCCGTGATGTTGTTCACGGCTTCAACCAGACCCTTATTAGCCGAATGGAAAATGACTCGCCTGTCCCTGAAACAGGCACCCCATAAGTGCACTGCTACCACCATAGGAAACAGCTCAAGGAATGTAGGGTTCTGCATTAAACCCGCCTCTTCCCATTCCTCCGGCCACGCCGCAGCGCACCATCTCCCTTGGAGATAAGCCCCACAACCAATCGGTCCGGACCCATCGGTGTGGAGATCCAGCTCTGCGCTGGTGGCGCCCTCCTTTTGAAGGAGCACCCGCCCATTAAAATCTGCGAGGAACATCGCCCATACCCTCGCATCATCACGCATAACCCTAGAGACTGTTAGGAAATGATGCGGCTTCGCAATCCCTACAGTAGCCAGCGACATCCGTCTACAGAATATCCGCCCCATGGGGATAATTCTGCATGCGAAATTCAACTTCCCCAATATTGATTGCAGCCGCCGCAGGGTTACCCTCCGTGCGCCCAGTAGCGCCTTAATCTCCGCTTGCATGTCCACCACCTTCTCTAAGGGAAGACTGCACTCCATTTTGCAGGAGTCGATCCGAATCCCTAGAAAAGTCAATTGTTCCGTAGGGCCCTCCATCTTGTCATGGGCCAGCGGTACCCCGAATTCTGTACAGATTTCGGTGAACACGTCCAGCATGAAACGGCAAGCGTCGTTTCCCGCTGGGCCAACAAAAAGGAAGTCACCCAGGTAATGGGTAATACTCTTGTACCCCGCCTCGATGCTCACAACCCATTGTAAAAATTTGCTGAAGGCCTCGAAGTAAGCACAGGATATCGAGCATCTTATGGGTAAACATAAGTCGACGAAGTAACTTCCGTCTACGAAGCACCCCAGCAACCGATGACTTGACGGGTGTATGGGGAGCAATCTGAATGCTGCCTCGATGTCCACTTTCGCCAAAAGGGCCCCCTGGCCCTCCCTCCTCACCAGGTCGACCGCCCAGTCAAATGACTCATAAGACACGGTAGCCTGGTCTTTTGAGATGCCATCGTTTACCGAACGACCTCTGGGGTAGGAGAGATGCTGGATCAACCTAAATTTACCCTTCTCCTTCTTGGGGACCACCCCGAGTGGAGACACGACTAAACCCTGGATGGGCGGGGCCGCAAATGGCCCTGCCATCCTCCCCAATTTTACCTCATTAAGCACCTTAGCTTTAGCTACCCCTGGGAAATCCCTGGCCGACTTCAGGTTTGGGACAAGAAAACCTTGAATGTCGACCCGCATGGAATCCGGAATCCTTCTCGGAACCCGTCCTCCAACAGGCGCGCCGCTTCAGCGGTGACTGCCAATTTACCGTAGCGTTTTAGCCACGGCAGCATGGCGGGGAGGCGTCCTGCCCCTTTGCAGGAGGTTCGCCCCTGCCTCCCTCTTTTGGTCTACCGCATCTAGACAGGGGGTGTTCAACTCCACAATTTGAGCATGCATGCTTAAACCTGCAGTTAGGTGCCCATCTACAGACCCCCTCGTTATACGCAAAACAGGTCTTAAGGCCTGCTCCTGAGGCTTGGGTGGGGCCCTTAGCTCCACCGGCCCCGCTCCGAAAGGGTGTCGTGACTCTCATGGGTGTCATGATGTTTAGCCAATACGCCACCGCTTTGTCACTCCAGGCCATGCTTTGCCTTGAGGCCAAGTATTGCCGGAATTCCTCATTGTACCGCCACCAGGCTGTACCCCCATAGACCTTGTGAGCATTCCGAATTTCGTCTATGTAAACGAATAATCCCGAACTCTGTTCGGGGTGCCGCTCACACAGTACACAAGCCCAGATTGAAAATGCTTGCAGCCATGTATCAAACGTCCTAGGTAGCCTAGCAAAAGATTTCCGCCGCTCGTCCCCCTCCCTGGGGCCCCTCTCGGCCAAATCTGTTTGCCTAGACATAGGGAGAAGGGAAAACAACTCTATAAATTCCCTCCTCCAGATCTTTTCCTTAACCTCCTGGGTAAGGTGTGCATCTAAGTTATCCAACGAGCATAAGACTATAGGTCTCATGGCTGCGTCGGTAACTCCTGCATTGGTACTACCTATCGCTGCAACCGCATTGCCTACCGGATCGGGCGCGCGCATGCTAGCTAACGCCTCGCTTGTGCTCGCCGGCGCCACTGCCGCTGCTGGCTTGGACCATCCCCCCCTCGCTAGCCCCCCTATCCAAGCTCCCATCTCGTGCTCGCTAACCGCGATGTTGTGCGCAGCTAGAAGAGTCTTTAATGACCCAATAAACCCTCCCTTGTCTGCTGCACAGCTCAAATCTGAGCGCTCACCTGCTTCTGGAAGCTTTGGAGTAGATACAGCCAACGGAGTATCCCTGCGTCTCTCCTGACGCTCCGGGGACTCTGACCGTCTGGCCCTCCGCGGGCTCCTCCTCTCTGATCCAGTGCAAGCACAGCTGCA
Source organism: Discoglossus pictus (assembly GCA_027410445.1). Lineage (NCBI taxonomy): Eukaryota > Metazoa > Chordata > Amphibia > Anura > Alytidae > Discoglossus > Discoglossus pictus. Next base: position 59,636,481 of record CM050171.1, read on the forward strand.
CCGACAAGATCTCCTGCTTCTCGACCTGGATCTCCTTCTGGATCTGTGGGTACAAGAAGAACAGTCACTAGCTCTCCGCGACCTGCATGCCCGTGCCCATACCGCCCTTTCCTCATCTAAGGAACGGTCCTGGTCACCTAAGCTTGCGCGGCTGGAGTAGGCTAGCACTGCCTCCGCCGCCCCCTGTAGGGGTTCCCCTGAGACTTCCTCGGGCGTTGGAATATCCAGATGTTGGTCAGTCTTAGACTCTTTGCGCTGTGGCCTAACCGTCTCGCCCTCAGTCTCTACTCTGCTACGTCTTAGCGGTGTGTGCGTGAATAGTAGCGGACTGTACCTGCTCGTAGCCTTCTTAGCTCGAGTGGGGCGTCCTAGCCTCGCCACTGCCGCTGTCACTGGCATGTCATCAATCATGACCATGCTGTCTTGGCTATTCATCTCTCTGATCACTCCATCTCTTCTTTCTCTCGTCGTCGCCATGCTCCTCTCACCGCCAATTGGACGTCCCTGTAAAGTACCAGAAGCACTGTTATTGAGGGAAACCCCAGGGACCGTCTGCTTGGCACCGTGAGGGCCTGTAGGAGCCTTTTTAGGACTCCCGGCTTTTCTCTTACCCCCTGCACCCCCCTTACGGGGAGTTAGAGGGGTGTTTCTCGACCTTTGTCGCGGCCTAGGACCTTTAGACAAGTTGGCTGGTGGTGGCCGGAGTGCTAGGCCCTCAACCCCACCGCCCGTGATCCTGGCGCTCGCCTGCCTGGGGGGTATGGGGTCCCGGCCGCCCTGACCTGTAACCCCCCCATCTCTCGTGTCTCTGCTACCCGATGGACGGGGGTCTGGCAGCCCTACAGTGGTGGGATGGGAAAACATTTCCCTGGAGGCATCAGAATTGGCTAGGACACCAGCCACCGCAGGCTGTTCCTGTTCAATGTGCTGAGCTCCAAGCGCAGAAGGCATGGGAGGTCCCAGCCTGTCCTGCACCCACCTGACCCCTTGGCTTAAGGCAAAGGTCCTAACCTCAGCCAGCAAAGCCTCTAAGCCTTCTGGATCCATATTAAGACTACCAGGGGGACAAACAGGGGGAACAACAAGCAGCAGCTCAGGCACACACAGACACAGGAACACACACAGGCAAAACACATTCACACACAGACAAGACACACAAAGACACAAAACGGAGGAAGAAAAACAAGCAAGAGAAGCCTCAATAAGTATATCCCCTTATGTGCTGGTAAGCTGGGGTGAAATCTCAGTAATTAAACCTTCCTACTTTAGTTTTGGCTGCAGGACCTCTGACCTCCGTCCATTCCAGTCGGGAGGCCGCGCTGCTGTGCTCAACAGCGCGAAACGGGCTTCCGACACGCCCCCCGACGCTCCTGATTGGTTGATAGCCTCACAGGCTCCGCTGGGTCACGTGACGCTACGGGCTGACCCAGGGAGCCTGTGCAGCCTCCGCGTCGTACATTACAGCTAAATCTTCTGACTGTCCACTTCAAACCATGACCTCTTGTTCTTACATTGCTCTAAACTGGAATACATAAAAATAATGTCAAATGTGTATTTACTGGAGCTGAGATTCCCTTTGTTTCCTAATGGGGGGAAGTCCTTCATACCTCATCTCAGTTACTTTTGATGCTCTGTAAATTCATTCCTGAATTAGTGATTTAAGAGGTACCTGAATAAGTCAATTTCTATTGAAACACAGCCATATTATTGGGAAACCAGTGAGATATTTTTCTATATCCTATTTTGAATACCCATACCTTATAACGTCCAAAATGTTGTTAGAAATGTAAAAAAATGATCACAGTCTTTATATTTTTCTCTATTTACAATTATTATTTATTGTAGTCTTCCATTTTCTTTTCTGAGCCTGCTTCTTGCAGCTTCTGCTCAACAGGGTGTATCCTTGTAAACTAGTGGGCTTCCGTGAGAGCGGATGATAGCACTAGTAGTTGTAGATGCCACCTTCCCTTTATATTGACACAAATGTCCTCATACCAGCTCAGAACAATGATCATTGAAAACTGCTCATAATTTACATAGCTGCTAGTGTTGTTAGCATGATGCATACTTTGGAAATTTGAAGTTTTTCCCAAACTATAGTGGCCCTTTAATTACCAGTGAAAGCGTTTTTCATGTTAAATCTGTTTTTAGCTCACTATTAATTAACATTAAAAATATATGTTCAAACAGTAAAAAGGAAAGCTTTTTATCCATAGAGATTTCCCCCCCATGACTCTACTCCACTACCAAAATGTCTTCACTCGTCTGTCTAAAGGACATCTGATGTGCCACCACCTGTGGATTATCCTATTTTACTTTATCAGACTTTCTTTCTTAAATGTGCTCTTAAAATGACCTATCCAGAGAACCCTATGACATAACCATCGAGATATGCCATCCGAGCGCTCAAAAATTCCTAATATCTTAAGCCATGAGTGACTGTCCCATACCTATTTTTTAAATCACATGCCACATGTCTCAAGGAATTATATACAAACTCTCTGTAATTTACACTGAAGTCTCGCGGAGTGTCCCAAATTTTATAAAAGCCTTTAGGCACCTTCAACCCCCCATAGAGGCAGATAAATGCCTCTGAGAAGCCTGGATGTCTAAACTCCGACATTATAAAAGAACTAACATCTTAATTGTGTAGGATTTGAGCCTTCATTATTCAATTCTGACTATTAAGGACATACAACTGTCTACCGCTAGCCCCTATGAGCCCAGTTATCTACTTTGAGCCTCAGGAAACCGTTGGAAATTCCAGGACATCTCTTGTGCTCTAGGGTGGGGATCCCTATGGACCCCATGGTACCTAACATTATACCATATACCATGGTTGTCCCCATGGACCACCATAGTTATAGTATGTTTACAGCTTCACTGTCATGATTGCAAAGGTAAAAGAGGGATTTGGTGGGTGGGGGTTTGATGGATCCTGGAATACCCATTTATTTGCTTTTATTTTTATTAACTTTTCCCTGCCACTACCACAGCAGGTAAATAATATAATAGTGCCTTAAAACACAGGCATTTATTTTGAATAAATGTTGGATTTTATTGATATTTTTTTTTTATTTTTTTATAATCTTTTATTTTTTTCTCAAAATTTTACAAAACAGAGATATCGTCCCCTTTTCATTTAATACAAACTTTTTATTGCATCCTGAATATTCATCATAATAATTCTAAAATGTCTATCCTCCAAGAGGTTATAGGTTCATTAAATGGTAATATATCCAAAGAAACTAAAACAACAACAATAATAAAATAAGGGGAAAAAAAAGAGTGGAAAAGAAAAAAAAAAAAGAACACTTTCAGAAGAGAAATCGCCTTGTAGGAATTCGACTCAAGGGTTGTGCATGGAGGTAACAAAAGCAAACTTTCCCTAAACACTGGCACGTTTCCATCACCTATGAAACATACCATAAATACACCCATTCTCAAAAAACACTCATCTGATCCAGCTGCTGCATCTAACTACCGCCCTGTCTCTCTACTTCCCTTGGTTTCCAAACTGCTTGAGCGGGTCGTCTACCATCGCCTTACCGATTTATTTCCTCCAACTCTCTCCTTGATCCCTTCCAATCTGGCTTCGGGTCCCAACACTCCACTGAGACAGCTCTAACAAAAGTTACTAATGACCTGCTAATCGCCAAGTCAAAGGGTCATTTATCTATCCTAATTCTCCTGGATCTCTCTGCTGCCTTTGACACACTCTCTTTTTATCCAAACTCCCCGCTCCCTAGGCATCCATGACACTGCTCTCTCTTGGTTCATATCCTATCTAGAAAATAGAACATTTAGCACCTCCTTTTCTCACTGGTGACAAAGCCATCATCTTTCCCACCTCCCAGGCCCGCTGTCTCGGGGTTCTATTGGACCCTGCCCACTTTTTCATTCCTCACATTCAATCACTCTCAAAATCTTGTCACTTTCACCTAAAAAATATCTCCAAAATACGTCACTACCTTACACAAGACACAACAAAAATTCGAATTCACTCTCTCATCATATCTCGCCTTGACTACTGCAACTCTCTCTTTGATGACCTTCCTATCTCCCTTCTCTCTCCACTCCAATCCATATTAAATGCATCCACTAGACTCATTTACCAAAATCAACGCACAGTGTCCGCAGCACCACTCTGTCAGGCACTCCACTGGCTTCCCATATCCTCCAGAAATAAATTAAAAATGATGACCCTAACATATAGAGCCCTCCACAATAATGCACCCTCATACATCTCTGCTCTCATCTCAAAATACACTCCCACCCGCCCACTTTGCTCTGCTAATGACTTTCTTCTCTTCTCCTCTCTCGTCACCTCCTCTCACACCCACCTACAGGACTTTTCTCATGCTGCCCCTATAATGTGGAACTCCTTGCCTCGCACCACTAGATTATCATCATGCCTCAAATCCTTCAAAATATCTTTAAAAACGCATCTATTCAAAGTAGCCTATCATCTTTAGCCTTTACATGCTCTATTAATCTATCACTCTCCTCTACACCACCCACACCCTTTAGAATGTAAGTTTGCTAATTTTAAACCTTGATAGGTGCTTCAGGGAAAGCACTGGGTATGTCTGATTGAAAGCTCCATAACAGGGCCCTCCATCCTTTGCACTGTTTGAAATTGTTCTTGACTTGTACTCATCCCCTGTATAAAGCTACAGAATATGTTTGTGCATTATAAATAAAGCATAATAATAAGGATCTTATACTTTCTGTTATGTATTTATACGGTCCACAAAGACCATCCTAATTTATTTGTAAATTGTTTATCTCTATTGTAACTAATGAAATCCAGTTCTATTGGTGCATTTCTATCAACTCCTCGTTTTATTTCTTCCCAAGCTGGTAAACTTTCTTTCTTCCAATTATGAACGATCAATCGTTTCGCTACCATCAAGATATTAACTATCATGTGAATCTTAGTCTTTGAGATATTTTCCTGAAAAAAGTGAAATAGAATAATTTTGTGGGACAATTCTAACTTCAATTTCATGACTTTAGAAATTTGAGTAATACAGTTAACATAAAAAGCTTGAATAATCGGACATGACCACCACATATGTTTGTGTGATCCTATCTCCTTTAGACATCTCCAACAATTACCTTTGGTGTAATGTACCATCTTTGTATTATTTTAAACTGGATTTCTCTAAGCAAACTACACTTAATATATTATTTGGTGATATTAAACACTCTTTGCCAGATCTTCTCGTCCCATTCCATTTGAAAGTCTTGTTCCCATTTTATTATTCTTACATATTTTATATTTTCAGTTAGTAGTTTTATATTTTTAAGACAGTTAGTTATAGTTTGCTTCCTTTTAATATCACATAATGATACCTCGAAATCTGTTAAGTTTCTATTTCCCACTAATTTATAACTAGAGTTCAGAATAGCAATATATAACATATTCAAAATTAACCAGTTCCCCTTTTATATCTTCTTTTCCTTACAGATAAATTCAAATGTTTTCAAATTATCACATATATAATTGTCATAACTGCGGGTTGTCCAAAGTTGTTGCTAACGCTGCGGACCTCGTAACATTTACAAACTTACGACATAGAAATACGAGACGCAGGACTTACAAAAAAAAACATTACAACCCCGCAAAATTACGACTTTAACGGCCGATCCGTGCGAAACCTCAAAACATTCAAAACACAATAAATACACACACAAAACACATAAAAAGCTTACCCACAGCAAGAGGGAGCACCCAGGAAGTGAAGTTACACCTCCATTTAAGTCCAAATTGAAGAGTTTAGACACCCGAAAACCACCTAAGCGAAAAAATGGCCGCCGAAAAAAACGAAAACAAGGCTACAGGACCCTAAACACGCAAAACACCACCAAACACATACGCATTTTCCGAAAAAGCCAGACGAGATTGAAGAACAAGGACGCAAAATCACCAACAGCTGCGTACCACACATTAGGCGCCATTTTACAACAGTAACTTACAGAATGAGGAAGTACACAGCTACCCTAACGGATTTTCCTCGCGCACGCACACTATTTACACTACACACTGCACACATTGCTGACACTTACACAGCAGCTCCACAGCAAAACACACATTGTATACTGCAGCAACATGAAAACAGATTGTCAGCTCTTCAGCATAATGCTTCCTGCATATATTACTTCCAAATAGGTAAAGTATATTCCTTTATTAATGTATTATTTAGCTCATTACCATACACCAAATAGCATTAGCTCACTTACAATTTCATTCCCGTCATTTTTTGACGGGCAATATTCTAGTCTTATAATAATAATAATAATAATAAAAATAATAATAATAATAATGTAATAAATGCTTTATATAGTGCTTTCAATTTAATGTATATGGTGCATCACATGCTCAGTAGGGCTTATAGTAGGGGACTGAGGTCTATCACATGTAGTCTTATAAATAACCCCCTGTATATTTTTCTTGGTGTCAGGTTCTCATCAGAGCAAATCTCCAAAGCACAGGGAGAAATTCAGTAGCTGTCCAAAGCACGAGGGGGAGGGGGATTCCATGTTGATAACACATTTCCAGAAGTTTGAGGAACTTTTTCTAGAGGAGCATACGGTGCTATATTAAAATATTCAGGCTATTATGCAAATAAGCATTATATGCTCTAGCACAGAAAACACCCCTAAAGTTATAAGCATATGCAGAAATATGCACTTAATACTTTTGCTGTATGTCCTAACTCTGGATGAAACATAAAACTGCAAGTTTTCATTAACATAAGCAAGTTCAATAAAATCATATATATAGTTGTCGTAATTGCAAGTTTGTTGGTAACGCTATGTTAAAAGTTACAGGCTAGCGCATGCGCAATGAGCGCGGAAGGCGCTCATTGAGGGGCTTGCGATGAGCACCATAGGCACCATAGTCCGAAAGTTGCAGGTTTGCTGAGGTCTGCAGTGAGCACCGAAGGCGCACATTGCGGGGCTCGCGGTGAGCGCCAAATGTGCTCATCACGAAGCCCATAACGTAGAGGGGGGAGGCTCGTAATGAGCGCAAAAGGCGCTCATTGTAAGGTCCACGATGAGCACTGAAGTCTATAAGTGAGGTTGAAAGCTAATTTGCTATTCAATTTGTGTGTTTTGGCGGCCTCTCAATGGATTCCGAATTAAAGGATTGAAAAAAAAATGGCGGCCGTTAAAAACTGAATTTTTTTGGAAGGCCGTAACTCGGAACCACTTTGCGGGCTTGGGGAAATTGATTAATTTCCCCAAGCCCGCAAATGTTTTCATACCAGTAAATGGCAAAAGAAGCACAGGGAAGGGAGAGGGGGGGATAAAGACACAGGGGAGGGAGAGGGGGATAGAGACACCGGGGAGGGAGAGGGGGGATAGAGACATGGATTAAGGAAAGGGAGGCAAAGAGTTACAGGGGAGGGAGAGTAGGGCAAAGAAACTCAGGGGAGGGAGAGGGGGAAAGAGACACAGGAGTGAGAGAGGGGGGAAAGAGACACGGGATCGAGATAAGGGAAAAAAAGGGCAGGGAGAGGGTGGCAAAGAGACACAGGAGGAGGGGGGGGGGAAAGACACACTGGAGGGGTAGTGAAGGGGAAAGTGACACGGGAGGGAGAGGGGGGCAACAAGACACAGGGGAGGGAGAGAGGTGGGAAAGATACACAGGGGAGGGAAAGTGGGGAAAGAGACACAGGGGTGAGAGCGTTTGTCTGTAATGTTTGCAAAGTTACGATCTTGGGCATGCGTACATCGCATGCCGTGGCCTGCAATGAGCGACTCATCGCAAGGACAGTAAAGTAGAGGGGGAGAGGCTCATCGCGAGGCCCGTAAATTAGAGGGGGGGAAAGGCTCATCGCGAGGCCCGTAAATTAGAGGGGGGGAAAGGCTCGCATTTTTGACAGGCAAGTTGCTAGTATATAAAAGATCACACTAAATAATCTCTTTTGAAATTACAAAGACAGACAAATGATAGACAGACATCACCAGACCACACCTCTGAGTTTTTTTACATTATGATTTACTGTTAACTCCATTGACTTGAACAAAAATGAGGCGACCAGTTTTTTAATTAAAGGACAACTGTAGCTTGGGGAAAATGTCACGTTTGTGATGTATGTATGAAAATAACAATATTAGTAGCTACGCAAGCCATGAGGATAAAACCATTTTATATAAAGTCTTACATTTAGCTGATTCTGTCTCAGGAGCGCTTCTACCTTGGGCTGCTAATGTACCTGTAACCTGAGGGGGAAGGTTATTTGATTGGAGTTTGCTCTTCTATTTAGTTTCATTGTTAAGTAGCTGTTCACAGTGGACCTGAGATCTTATCTGAATTCTAAGGTTCCTCACTTCTCTCAGGGTTCGCTGGTGGTCCTTGGTTAGGATTCGGTGCCTTCACTCTTGCGATCTGGGTTTGTTTCCAAGCCAGAGAGCCAAGAGATCACACCACCCTGAAGCCAAGCAGGGTTTAGCCTGGTCAGTACTTGGCTGGGAGACCACCTATAAATGCCAGAAGGTGTATGCTGTGACCCACTGGAGAAGGAACTGGCAACCCACTCCAGTATTGCTGCCATGAATACCAAGTGGATCAGCATGACTATGAACATGAATACGTCCTGGTGTGTTACAGTCCATGAAGCCACGGAGAGTCGGAAAAGACTGAACAATGCCCCCCCCCCCTCCCCCCCAACCCCCAACCCCCAACCCCCAAAAAATCCACTGCTCTCAGATAACTAATCCTATAAAGGCAAAAAGCAAATATCCACTACCATTAAAACAAGATTGCATATAATAAATAAAGTTTGCATTTTTTTATTAAAACAATTTACCTATTTTCCAGAAAAGTTTTTCACAATAGCATACAGTAAATATAACATTTTGGTGGTCTTTTCAATTAGTACAGATCGTAAAAAAAAACCCATAAGAGTAGGATAGATGGATTTTTCACTTTTTTCCCCTTTCCATCCTTTTGCTAAATTTACAAAAACAACAAAAACGGACATATACGTTGATTTGTTCAAAAGAGGTTTCCTAATTGACAGACTGATGACAAACCCTCCTTATACATACAGTACTTTGTCCGAATGCTTTTACATGCTCACAGAGATCGGTTAGATGTATTTAGCATTTCTAATACTGAAGTGAAACCACAAAACATTTGAAATCCTAATTACGTTTGGCATAGACTGTTTTTGTACTCAGCCTTTAGTAATGAAAAATTAAGTTTACCACCCAATTTAGGGGAGAGGCAATCACATTAAAGAACTAAACTTTAATAAATGATAGAAAAAGTTCATGTGTCTGTCTAGACATAATCGCTGTGCTTTGATGTTACGAGCAGAGATGATATCATTATGCCTGACAGCTAAAAGCAGATAATTCACAATCTTATCCTCAATGCCACTTCAAGGACTTTTAACCTCTCTAGGGGCTAACTACACAAACCACTAATTATGATCATTGAATGTTGACAGTTAATTATGATCAATGCTTAATATTCAATTTAAAATTTGCATTTTCAGTAAACCATTCAATTAAATAGAACATTATGGATTTTTTTTTCTTTCTGACAACCTGTTTTTAGCTGTCAAGCACATTTTATGTTTACATTTAATTGACTAAGTATTACAAAGAGATATGCATAATATGAATAATAGCAAATATGATCAACAGATTTGAAAAAAAACACATGCCAAATATGAACACTCCTAAGAATACATTAGGTCAGGGGTGTCCAAACTTGGTCCTGCTGGGCCACACACAGGCCTGGATTTGTGGATATTCTTGCTGCAAGCAGGTGAGACTATTGCTTCTTCAGTCATCCCGCTTGACTTATCTGTGCACAGAAAGGAAATCCTCAAATCCAGGCAGGTGTGTGGCCCTCCAGGACCGAGTTTGGACACCCCTGCATTAGGTAAATGACAACACAGTGAAGATTAGCACTATATGATTAGCACTGATTCAATGCTTTATTGCAGGGGTGGGCAAGTTCGGTCCTTGAGGTCCACAAACAGGCCAGAATTTGAGGATATCCCTGCTGAGTGCAGGTAAGCCAATCACTTCTTCAGTCATTCTGATTAACTCACCTGTGCACAGAATGGATATCCTCAAATACAGGCCTGTGTGAAGCACTCCATTACCGGAATTGCCCACCCTGCTTTATGGGAACTAATAATTTCCTTGTTAAACATACCAACATCATTAAAATTCAGTTTCCCCACACCTTTCTCTTGAAGTCTTTTCATATCTCTCTATTAGTCTCCAAACAAAGGCTGTCTCTTACCCCTATCATAAATATTTTATCTGTCTCTTAGGTCTGTTTGTGTGTCGCTCCCCTGTCTTTTTCTTTATATCTTTGTTCCTCATGTGTCTCTTGCTCTGCCACCTGTCTCTCTTCTAAAGTCTTCCAATCTCTCTCACTCAGTGTCTTTTTCTTTCACTTTTTATTTCTCTCCTCCTCGTCTCGTTCCCGTTTCTTCTCCATTCTGTTGTTTTCTCCCATTTCTCTCTCTTTTTCCCTGTTTGAATTTCGGGATCTATCCCGTTGTGTATGCGCAAGAAATCCCCAGCACTGACAGCTGCAGTGCCAGCAAGTAGCCGCTAGATGGCACCGCCAGGTTTCAGGGAAGGCCTATAAATATTCCCCACTCCGATGTGGCGCAACTCGACGGCGCTGAATCGACAGCAAGGCCATCGCTATTTTCGGCGCAGGCACTCAGCCCTCAAGGGCCTCAGGGAACGCCTCTCGTAGATCAAGGCCTCTTCTGTCGGCGCGCCTTATATGCAATGTGCAGCAGTATTCTGAAAATCGGCAGCGCCATCTAGCGGTTGGCGGCGGCACTGCTGCTGCCAATCTTTTGCATAGGGAAAGGACCAAATTTTCTACTCTACCCTTCTCTTTCAACATGCAGAGGGAGAAACCTGTGAGGAACTATTTGTAACAGTTTAGGCAGAAAAAACAGAGCTTTTAAGTACTGTGAAGATCCCAAAAAGGGGGGTCTATTTAGCTTTGTTTAGCTAAAGACAATCCCTGCCTTTGGCCACAGAAATTCCCCTCTAAATAGGCGATCTTTGTTGAAGGAATGGGCTGCTCAGTATCCTGATTAGGAACATGTACATGTGCTTTAGTTCAGGAAAATAATAAAAGCCTTTCCGTTAACTGAAACACACCATCCTCAATGCGTTCCACGTAACAACAACCTTTTTTTTCTTACAGCAGGCTCTCTATAACATTTTTCATGTGGGTGGGAGGACCTATTCAAAACCCCCTCCCCAATCAGGATCATCCAGTAAGCGAACGGCAGCTGGGGGCATATGGGCAGACTTGGGTGATTAGAGCCAGTCAGGGGTGGATGGATAAGGGGGCTTGGCTTGTTCTCCCCAAGGTGGGTCTAGGGTAGGTACTTCCCAGTGGAGAGAACCAATTTGCTACCCCCACAAAGGAAAATCAGTACCCTGCCATGGCCACAATATGTCACTACTGGACACACATGTAACTGTCCCCAGCTCAGCAGTGATTAGACAAATGGCCATGCAATTAGAGAGTCTCCTGGCCAGAGAACAGACCGTCCCAAGTGATCATCACAAGTACGTCTATAAAATAAAGTACCCAAAAGAAATAGATACATAGGTATATTATATTCCTAGTGTAATCGTCCCATGTCCCTTTAAGGATTTATAGGAGCTGCAAAATGTTGTGAAGGGAACATTTTCCAACAGAAAAAAAGCCATTACAGCCTCCAGTAAACCTCTGACAGTGAAATTAATTAAAAATCAAGTATACTATTCCAAGAATATGATTTTAATCCCTGTGCAAATTGCTTTTGCAACAATATCAGGATTTCCTGAAATCTCTGATTTGAAAGCGACAGGTGCAGTCAGTCAGGGATTTATAATAAGGGTCAGTCAGTTTAAAAAATGGCATTTCTAGAGATTTAAAAGTTCTTTTTGCATGCAAAATATAACTTTTATAAAGTTTCTTGATCTTTGAAGTGCATAATAGAAACATCGTTACCTCAGTGTAACAGTAACCATTCTACAGTATAATCTTCTAAAGCCTAACTTTGACTTCAGGTTGTCACTACTGACTACTGTTCAGTTGTCACATCAATCCAAAGGGACCTTTCCTATTAGGAGTACTCAAGCAGTGGCGGCAGCAGTTGCAGCAAGGAGCTGCTAGATGGCGCTGCCAAAATTGTACACAGTTTGTAAGCGCTGCTGAGATTGTACATGATTTCCAAGCCTAAACCATTACCCTTACCCCAATGCTTACCCTAACTCTTACCCTAATGCCTTTACCCTAACCCTAAAGCTATGACATCGGCAGCAAAATCCTGGCAGTGACATCTAGCAGATGCTCACCGCCACTGCTGCCGCCTGCGCTGGCAGTGTTCCGGCGTACTCAAATAGGAAAGGACCATCCAAAGCAAGCATTACAACATGAAGTGAAAAGAAACAGAATTTAAGTGTTTACACTTCCTAATAATTTATTCCAAAAAGGGAAAAAAAGTTAAGGTTTTTATATGTACAATTATCATTTAATATTATTTTGGAACATCCCAGTTGTTTTTTATCTCTTTGACCAGTTGAAGCACGCAGTTCGTTCAAACGCGTAATTAGAAAACACCAAAAAAACACCAAAATAATTATTTTAAGAAAATAACACACTCACACACAGCACAGAGGGAGAGGCAGGAAATCTAGGAGTGAAGCTGCAAACGAATTGGAGCCATATATGCTGTTTTCCGCCGCTCGAAAATCAGCTAAGCGAGGGAAGAAATTGCGGACTAAAAATATAAAAATTCTGAAACACAAGGAAAACGAGGCTCAGCAATGCCAGGCGTGGAGTAACACTTACACTAACAACGCCAGGCACGTGGGACATGAAAATAAAACCAACGAGGACCAAAAGCCTGTCATTGTGTGGCAAACAGCATTGCCAGCCTTACAATGTTATTCCCGTAATTTTTGACGCGCTATTTCCTACTAATATAATAATCATTTGATATGGAAAACAGAGATGATAATGTTATAAGCGACAAAAGTAGAGAGGGTCAAATTATTCACCAAAAAATTCAGTCACACATTTTCAGGAATATATATGTTAAGATTTCATGGTAAATAAAAATGTTTAAGTCCTGCGTGCCTGAACAGCTCGCCTCACTTTGCGAGGCTCACAGCACATTGATCGCCTAAGTCCCGCGTGCCTCAAGCGCCTTCGGTGCTCACTGCAGCCTAAGTCCAGCGTGCCTCAACTACTCGACTCGCTTTGCAAGGCTCGCAGTGCAATGATCGTCTTTGGCTCTCATTGCAGCCTAAGTCCAGCGTGCCTCAACTGCTTGCCTCGTTTTACGAGGCTCGCAGTGCAATGAGCGCCATTGGCACTTATTGCAGACGAATTCCTGCGTTTCCAACTGCTCTCCTCGCTTTGTGAGGCTCGCAGTGCAATGAATGCCTTTGGCTCTCATTGCAGCCTATGTCGTGCGTGCGTCAACTGCTCAACACAAAAGCGTGACCAACATCGCAAACGTCCCAGACACTGTATATAAAATATATATATGATGTGGGCTATACAACTTTCCATCTCTGTCCCTTCATACTTTGTATGTCCTCATAGGAGCACTGATATATGATACATTTATATTTAGGATAAAAATGTATCACATATATAGTTGTGAGCAAGCGGGTTGTTGCTAACGCTGCGGGCTCGCGCTCCTTGCTTCGGCGCTCCTTGCCAGCAACTGCTGACTTTCACGAGGGGCCGCATTTGCGGAGGTAGATTTACGGACTTAGCATCCACAAATACGAGCCGTGGGACTTAGAAAAAAAAACATTACGACCTCGCAAAAATACGACCTTAGCGCCCGAAATCCGCGCACATGAAAACATTACAAACACAATAAACACATAAAAAGCTTACACAGGACCTCTGAAAGTGAAGTTACACCTCAATTTAAGTAGAAATTCAAGAGTTTAGACACCCGAAAATCCCCTAAGTGAGAGAAAAAATGGCGCCGAAAAAAACGAAAACGAGGCTGCAGGACCCTGAAAACACCACGAAACACATACGGATTTTCCGAAAAAGCTGTACGAGGTCCAACAACAAGGACGCAAAATCAGCCACAGCCGCGTACCACACACATTAGGAGCCATTTTACAACACTAACTTACACAATGCAGAAGTACACAGCTACCCTAACAGATTTTCCTCGCGCACACAGCCTATTTACACTCCACACTGCACACATTGCTGACACTTACACAGCAGCTCCACAACAGTTAAAACACACATTGTATGGTGCAGCAACATGAACACAGATTGTCAGCTCTTCAACACAATGCTTCCTGCATATATTACTTCCATATAGGTAAAGTATATTCATCTCCTAATTATTTCATTAGCATACAAAAATCCACAGCCAACGCTGATCATAGCACACAAACAACCAACAGCCTCGCAATGAGCGTTGAAGGCGCACATTGCGAGCCACGCGATGAGCGCCGAAGGCGCTCAACGCAAAGCTCGCAATGAGCGCCCAAGGATCTCTGAACACCAACTAAATGAATGTCGCAACGAAACACCATTACCTGCCTTACAATCTTATTGCGGTCATTTTTTTATGGCAAGTCGCTAGTAACATTATATATTCAAGTCCTGAATAATACATTTTGATAATTAGTGATGATGAGAAGGGAGAGAGGACGCAGGAGAAATAAGGAGTAAGGAATGAAGAATAGATGGACAGATGTCCCAGATATGGTGAATAGATGTTCCAAATATGATGTAACTTCTAACTTTACAGCCTTATTATTTTGTGATTTGGCCAATTGAATAGGGCTCTATATAGGCACACAGCATATCTTTTTTACAGAGGTTTTTAGTTACTGATGACCTTGCTTTTGGATAGAAGTTCACAAACTAAAAACTTCTGTAAAAAAAAATATGCTGTGTGCTTATAAAGAGCCCTATTCAATTGGCAGAATCACAATTTAATAAGGCTGTTAGTTTGTAAGTAATGACAAGTATTGTATCAGTTTAGTGTTATTAAAGAATATTGCATTTCCCTACAATAAACTGATATTGAAGTTTGCTGTTTTGGGCTATCATCCTTTCTGATCCACCCACAAACAGAGATTCAAATCTCTTGTTAATAAGTGGAGTGGTCATGACCCTTATTTATGGATTAGCCCTTGAAACATTGGATTCATTGTATTGACTGCAAGTGTCAGACAGAAAAATGCTAGGCCTTTATTCTGTCTGTTTAGTATATGTGTATATAGAAACAAGACAACAGTGGCCCCTGTGTGTATTACTATAATTACTTGAATTGTGGCAGCATAATTATGTTAATTAAATTAATAATTAATTAGTTACATTGTAAGACTGTATAAAAAACAAAGTATGATTGTTTTTCAAATCTAAAGCGGTTTTTGTTCCTATTAAATGGACTATCCAATCACAAGGCATCAAGGAGAAAAAAAAACAAATATATGACATGTTGGGTCAGGGGCTTAGGAACCGGGGAGAGGGGAATGAGGGGGACAAATCCCCCCCCCCCCAGATTATGCATTTCCCCATCACCTTTCCCTCACTTCCTGTCCCTTTGGCTACTACTTTCTCATACCTGGATCTCCTGAGATCGTGCAAGATAATCTTGCAAGATCTTGAGAGACCCAGGTAAGAGAACTATCTGGCCAAAAGGAGAGGAGGTGAAGAGGAGCTACTGGGGAACTGCTGGGTAGAGAATGAACGATTAGGAGAGATAGTGATAAGGAGAGATAAGGTAGATATATAAAAATGACGGCAATAAAATTGTAATCCTGGCAATGCTGTTTGCCACACAATGCAAGTCTCTGCCCCCTCTGAGCACCTTCGGCGCTCATTAAGAGCTCCTCCGCCTGTCTACTTTATGGGCCGAAGGCGCTTATCAATGAGCGGCTTCTCCGCTCATTGCAGTCCTTGGCAACCCACAACTTTCGTGCTTTTCAATGAACATCTTCGGCGGTCATCGCGAGCCCCGCGTTGAGCGCCTTTGGCGCTCATTGCAAGCCTCTCCTCTCATGTAGCAGACGTTGTACAACCCGTCACTTTTGTGCCTCACGCTGGTGCTCATTGCAAACCTCTCCTCACTCTCTGACCCCTGTGTCTGTTTCCCCCCTCTCCCTTCCATGTGTCAGTTTCCCCCTCTCTCCCTCCCCCTGCTCTCCTTGCCGTGTGTTTTGTTGTTACTTATTTTCCTCCCCTGTGTCTCTTTTCCTTCGTCTCTCAGCCCTGTGTTTCTTTACACCATCTCCCCCTCCCGTGTCTTTCTCCTCTGTGTCTCTGCTTATGTTTAGCATGGCTCGTGCCGAGTGCCGTTGCTTTTATTTTCAAAGTCCCGCGGGCCCCTGTCCTGCTCGTTGTTCGGCTGGGTTACCGGCTTCGGCATTGTGTATTTTGTTAATTCCCACGTCCATGGCATCCTTTTTCAAAGACTTGCGGGCCTCGCTCTCAATGCAGTCCCTGTCAAACCCGTAGCTTTCGGGCCTCGCGATGGCGCTCAATACGCATGCGCAAGTCCGTAACTTTTAACATTGTGTGACAACAATTCACAATTATGACAACTATTATATGTGATACTAGCGAATTGCCCGTCAAAAAATGACGGCAATGAAATTGTAAGGTAGCTAATGCTGTTTAGTGTGTAATAATGAAATATATAATACATTAATAAATGAATATACTTTACCTATTTTAAAGCATTGTGTGGAAGAGCTGTGAATGTGTTTTGATGTTGCTGCAGCATTAGTGGTGTGGATCTGCTGTGTAAGCGTGCTGAATGTGTGCAGTGTAACACTGTGCGTGCGCGAGACCAAACCGTTAGCGTAGTCGTGTACTTCCGCATTGGCGAGAAATGGCGAGTAATGTGTGTTATACGTTTGTATCGGAATATCCGTAGGTGTTTTGTGGTGTTTTGCGAGTTTCTTGTGGTGTTTTGCGAGTTTAGAGTGCTGTAGCCTCGTTTTCGTTTTGTTCGGCGGCCATTTTTTCTCTCGCTTCGTTTTTTTTTTAGTGTCTAAACTGTTTTATTTGAAGTAAAATCGAGGTGTAAGTTGTATTTTTGAGGTGCTGGGTGCTCCCTCTTGGTGTAGGTAAGTTTTTTATGTATGTGGTGTGTGTATGTATTGTGTTTGACATTTTCTAATGTTCGCGAGTTGCGTCCGAGTGTTGCGAGTCCGTAATGTGTGTGAACGTGTGTCGTATGTTGTTTGCGAGTGTCGTAATGTGTGTGTCGTACTGTTTGGGTTGCGAGGTGAAGTTTGCGAGGGTCGCAGTTGCTGGCAAGGAGCGCCTTCGGCGCTCCATGCCAGCAACTGCGGCCCTCGCTTTGCGAGGTCCTCAGGTGCTGGCATGGAGCGCCTACGGCGCTCCATGCCAGCAACTGAGGCCCTCGCTTCGCGAGGGTCCTCAGTTGCTGGCATGGAGCGCCTTCGGCGCTCCATGCCAGCAACTGAGACCCTCGGGCAGTGCCCTCGCGAAGCGAGGGCCTCGGCTCGCTGCGCGAGCCGCGGCCCTCGCGAAGCGAGGGCCGCGGCTCGCTACGCGAGCCCGCAGCGTTAGCAACAACTCGTACGCTCACAACTATATATGTGATATATATATATATATATTTGTAGTTTAGTCATTTGTGTATGACTCTTTGTGACCTTATGGACTGCAGCACACCAGGCACAACTATTGCTTTGTCTCTGGTTGTGCTCATCCTTATGGTTTTCTTGGCAAAGATACTGGAGTGAGTTGCCAGTTCCTTCTCCAGTGGACTGCGATTTATCTGACTTCTCTGCAATGACTCACAACTTCATTGAGGTACACAAACCCCTTCACCACGAAAAGATAGCAATCCAGAAGGTGATATATATATATATATATATATATATATTCTAAAAATGAGGAAAAGAAAAAATGGCTACTAATTATAAGATTCAATATAGATATACTGTAGATAAGAGATTGAATAACTGTCAATCTAAACAATAGAAATAGCAAGAAGAGATATCAGCGAAATAATTGATTAGATGGGAACTAACATGAGAAAGCCAAAAATCAGCACATAGAACGGCCTTAGGATGTACAAAAAATCACTAAAGTGGCCAAACGATTTAAATCACAGCCGATTTAATAAATATACCAATTGCAACTAGCATTACTGCCAGACAAAAAATGTAGCTTTTAATCATAAAATATCTATTAACCAAAAAAACGAAGAAAGAAAACATATATTTAAAATAAAGGAGGTTGATGTGCAACACGGTGGAGAGCCTCTCGCGGTGGTGTCAAAATGGTATCAAAATAGAGCTCAGAGAGAGTACCTGTCAGTGGCAGCGATCATTAACCATACAAAAGCCACTATCATATCACACAGAAAGCAGTCAATATTCTATAGTAATACTACTTGGAAAAATAATGCACATTTTAATATGCTACCTAGTCAATATTTGAGCAATTCATTAATGCAATACAGCAAGCCAATTGTTTAAAACAAATAGTTACGAACTTCAATATAAATACTGCTCATTTATCAAAGGATCTATGTACATATACACATTTCCCATAAATGTCCGTAAATGTCCACTGTCTACCTACCTCCACATGAGCCCCATCCCCACCATACATTCAACACACACACTCTCTCCTTGGCGTCTGATGTCACTCGTCAGTGACGCTCAGCCTGTCCGTTTGCACATCAAAACCTTGTGCATGCGCAGTTCACACTTTGTGCATGCGCAGTACCGCCAACGACCATTTCGCAAATAAATCGATTTCTAAAGGGGCTGCAGGTCTCAATCGCCTGCCCTCCTTAAGTACTAGGTCAATACAAGTACCTGATCAACCCTTAGTATGTGCATCACTAATGAAGTCACAGACTATAAATTAAATGTAATATATTATTGTCATCTGAGCAGAGGTATATATAAACAAAACTTTAGTGTCTTATCATAACTCAGCAACTGTAAACAAGTTGCAATTGTTATTGTGTATCTTCCAAATACAACTAATTGGCCAAACATCACAAAAGAGGATAAGTAGCATACATTGATTATTCTTACAAAGCTGTAATGGTGAGGCACAACTAATAGTATTCCCAAAGTAAGTTGGAACCACGTAGATGATAAATTAACATCCTCAAATAATTTAAGGGCAGAAAGCATGAAAGATGGGAACAATGATATTGAAGTAATAAATGTTATCCATAGTTGTCACACATTGTATGTTTTATAAAAAAGAAATGTTAAATTAATGTTTTCATGTCTGGAGTCCCCTATTACCCTTAGGGAGACTAAACCCAAGGGTAATTTGCATAAACCTAACAAAAAAAATAAAAAATAAAAAATAAATATTTTTACTTAGTTTATTTTTATTTTTGTATATTAAATAAACATATAAATGTGCTTATGACAGATAATGATTTGAGAAAATGGCTACCAAAAGGAATACAAGCCAGTTGGCAACGAGATCTGTCCTTAAAAGACACGTTGGTAACCAGTCACTTCATCAAGAATACAGTTAAATTATCCAAAACCCGGACAGTGGGAAGTCATAAGTGCGGACATTGTAAATATTGTTCTCACATTAAAAATACAACACAATTCTCTGACCACATGGGCAATTGTCATATGGTGAGGAACTTTTTCAGCTGCAGTTCAAAATCCGTCATTTATGTTCTTGAATGTATGTGTACAGATAAAAAATATGTTGGCATGACAAGCCGTGAAGTGCAAAAACGTATAGGTGAACATGTAAGGAGTATTAAGAATAGCAAAAAAGATTTGGACAATGGTCGTAAGCTTACATCAGTAGCTCGTCACTTTTTTAAATTCCATAATTCAAATCCTGATGAACTCAAATGTTGGATGGTACAAGTAACATTGGGAATTTGTGGAGGAAAATTAGAAAATGCTCTTATACGAGCAGAGAGTAGGTGGATTTTCCTCCTAAATACCATGGCTCCCAATGGATTGAATGAAAACATACATTTTACAGTTTTTTTTTTATAAAACATACAATGTGTGACCACTATGGATAACATTTATTACTTCAATATCATTGTTCCCATATTTCATGCTTTCTGCCCTTAAATTATTTGAGGATGTTAATTTATCATCTACTTGGTTCCAACTTACTGTAGGAATACTATTAGTTTTGCCTCACCATTACAGCTTTATAAGTATAATCAATGCTTACTACTTATCCTCTTTTGTCATGTTTGGCCAATTAGTTGTATTTTGAAGATACAAAATTACAATTGCAACGTGTTTACAGTTGCTGAGCTATGATAAGACACTAAAGTTGGCGGTAATGGGCATGCGCAAAGTGTGAACTGCGCATGTTTTTCATGTGCAAACGGACAGGCTGAGCGTCACTGAAGAGTGACATCAGACACCAAGGAGAGAGCATGTGTGATGGGAATGGGGCTCATGTGGAGGTACGTTCCCTGGCTGTGGACAGCGGACATTTACGGACATTTATGGGAAATGTGTATATGTACATAGATCCTTTGATAAATGAGCAGTATTTATATTGAAGTTCGTTCTATCCATACCAAATCTTTTGGTCAGTAATTGGATATACTGCCATTTAAGGGTACATGTAGCAGTTTACACTTCTATGGCAATTTTGGCAATAGTTCTTATTAATCATTATATATATCAAGAGAATTATCTCCCGGAAAATGATGTTATATGTTGTAAGTGTTATGAACAAAAGAGAACTTTTTCCTTGTATTGTTGATAATTTATGCATCTAGCTATAACTTATGTTAATATCACAATTCACTGCACACTTGCTGCATAAGTTGTCTGTAACTATTTTTTTAAACAATTGGCTTGCTGTATTGCATTAATGAATTGCTCAAATATTGACTAGGCAGCATATCAAAATGTGCATTATTTTTCCAAGTAGTATTACTATAGAATATTGACTGCTTTCTGTGTGATATGATAGTGTCTTTTTTATGGTTAATGATCGCTGCCACTGACAGGTACTCTATCTGAGATCTATTTTGATACCATTTTGACACCACCACGAGAGGCTCTCCACTGTGTTGCACATCAACCTCCTTTATTTTAAATATATGTTTTCTTTCTTCGTTTTTTTGGTTAATAGATATTTTATGATTAAAAGCTACATTTTTTGTCTGGCAGTAATGCTAGTTGCAATTGGTATATTTATTAAGTCGGCTGTGATTTAAATGGTTTGGCCACTTTAGTGATTTGTTGTACATCCTAAGGCCATTCTATGAGCTGATTTTTGGCTTTCTCATGTTAGTTCCCATCTAATCAATTATATCACTGATATCTCTTCTTGCTATTTCTATTGTTTAGATTGACAGTTATTCAATCTTTTATCTATATTGAATCTTATAATAAGTTGCCCTTTTTTCTTTTCCTCTTTTTGATATATCATAGCAACTATAAGGTTCAATTTTGAAAGTATAATATTATAGGTGCTCCCACACAATTTCTTGTGTACATTTTATCAAATATGAATTCCTGTTAAAATATTCCATTAAACAAAATGTTAGATGTCAAAATTTGCTTCTGCTAAATAAAAAAAATGCCAATATTACATTTAAGCTTTGTAAGAATTATGATGACGGTGTCCCTTTACAGACAAAGATAAGAAGTGGTTAAATATATCATAAAGTTGTATATTTTATTTGAATGTGGATAAATTAAGAGACAGTGTGTGAGTGTCTGTGTGTGTGTGTGTAAGGGGGGGGGGGGTTACTAAGCTTCTCGAGTGACTGAAATGAGTTGAGAAGGTCTGTAATTTCCATTTTTCCGTATAGGGTAAATAGTATAGTGTAAGTAAATACTGGGATTAACAAATCAGCCACTTCAGCTGCTTAGTAAATTGGATGCCACGGGCGTTCGTTAGGGTGTATATAGATAGCGAAATTGGATGATGTTAAGGTTAGTGTAGTGTGTTCACATAGTGTGTATCATTCAGCCGCAATGCTACTCGACTGCTGACCTTTGGACCCAGAGTCTCCTGTGAGCATGTTGCAAGAACACATTAGGGCTAGAGAGCAATGAAAAACCCTCCTTTGTGTGTATCACCTAGTTTGAGAATTTTCTTTTTTGAGAGGAGTCATATGATGGCTGCCTAGATAACAAAAAAAACACTCCCACAGTTACAAGGGAGCCTTTTCTTGCTGCTACATGCCAGATTTTAATGGAGCCCTCTGTTACTAAGTAAATCCCACTCCACCACTAACAATATTATAAACTGTATATTGGAGGAAAAAGGGTCATGTTTTTTTTATTTAAGATAGATCCTTCTCTAACTATTAAATGACCTTTGGCATCTGCATGTCTAATTACCGGACCCTTTCTGGAGCAGTTTCACTAAAGTAATCTGGTTACTGGATTCATTTTCATATCAAATGGATAGGCAGATGTCTTGATATTCAGTAAACTATGTGCTCATTGGTCTTACCATAGGAGGAGCTAATGCTGGTGCAGACGGTGCAAGGCACCAAGGCCACCCCTGTGGCCCCCGGGCCCTCCTGTGGACCCTGACACCCACCCATGGCCCTTCCGTGGCCTCCGTTCTTCTTTTGTGGCCCCCACTGAGCCTCTGTTCCGTGGGTCTGCTGCAAACCCTTATGGCCCACTTTGGCCTCCCACATGGTCCAGGGTCCCCACAGCCCCTAAACCCCCCCCCCCCCCCGGGACCTCCCTGACGTCCCCTGCAGTCCCTTAAAGCTCACTGTAGCCCCTCCCCATAGGCTCCAGGGGCACCCAACAGGCTCTTTGGCCCCCACGGCACCTAATGGCCCCCGTAAACTTCCTGTGGGTCCCCTGCAGCTCCTTATGGTTCACTGTGGCCCCCCACAGGCCCCAGGGGCTTACTGTTTCCCCTGCAGACCCTGTGCCTCCCACGGCCCCTTATGGCCCCTGCAGACCTCCTGTGGGTCACCTGCAGGCCCCCCACTGTGCCACTGGCAGGCCCTGTGGCCCCCACAGACCCTTATGGCCCCCGCAGACTACTTGTTGCCCCTTACGGACCACTGCAGCCTCCCTGAGCCCCCTGTGACCCCTTGCGAACTTCTGCGGCCTTCCTCAGCCCACTGTGGTATCTGCAGCCCCCTGTGGCCTCCCTCTGCCCCCTGTGGCCCCCTCTGTCCTTGCTGGCCCCTCCAGCCACCTCGGACCTCTGTGACCCCCCTCGCCCGTTGGCCTGCAGTGGACCCTTCTCACCCCAAGAAATGGAGTGCAGCACTGGGCAGGTAAGAAAGTATTTCTAGTACTATACTATAGATAGATGTATATGTAGATGTGTCTGGTGAACTCCATGCCCATGAGGGTTAAGGCAGTGCTGGAAAATAATGGTGGCCACACCAAATATTGACATATTGACACTTTGGGCCCGATTTGGACATTTCCACTTAGGGATGTACTCGCTTTTGTTGCCAACGGTTTAGACATTAATGGCTGTGTGTTTACTTATTTTGAGAGGACAGCAAATTGACACTGTTATACAGGCTGTGCACTTACTACTATACATGGTAGCAGAGTGTCATTTCTTCAGTGTTGTCACATGAAAAGATATAATAAAAAAATTTACAAAAATGTGAGGGGTGTACTCACTTTTGTGAGATACTGTATATATATGTGTTATATGTATATGTACATATATATATATATCACATATAATAGTTGTCAAACTACGAGACGTCGTCACGCTTTGCGAGCTCGCAAATCGAGCTCACAAGAACTGCATCCCTCGCAAAGCGAGGGATGCAGTTCTGTCCGCAAATGCGGACCCTCGCGTAGCAAGGGGCCATATTTGCGAAAGGTGAAGCCTCCCATGTCGTATGTGTTTGTCCGCAAATGCGGTCCCTCGCGAAGCGAGGGTCCGCATTTGCGGAAGGTGATGTCTCCAATGTCGTATGTACGCACGACTTAGAAAAAATCTCCACCTCGGAACCAACCTTAACGTAACAAGGACCCACACGCACTAAAAATACGACCATAACGGCCGAACCGTGCGCACCAAAACACACCAAATATGTACAAATCTACATAAAAAGCTTACCCATAGCAAGGGGGGGGGGGGCACCCAGGACTGCTGAAAGTGAAGTTACACCTTACATTTAAGTCCAAATTCCAGAGTTCAGACACACGAAAATCCCCTAAGCGAGAGAAAAAATGGCCGCCGAAAAAAACGAAAACGAGGCTCACCTCGGAAACCTGCATTAACCTCAGAACCAACCTTTAACATAACAAACACCCACACGCATGAAAATGGCGGAACAGGGCGCACCTAAAAACAGTCAAAACACACCAAATATTCACAAAAACTACATAAAAAGCTTACCCATAGCAAGGGTGGGGGGGCACCCAGGACCTCTGAAAGTGAAGTTACACCTCCATTTAAGTCCAAATTCCCGAGTTCAGACACACGAAAATCACAGAAGCGAGAGAAAAAATGGCAGCCGAAAAAAACTAAAACGAGGCTCACAGCCCAGCTACATATAACTTACCCAAGAAGGGATCCGAGATAAGCTCGGAAACCTGCATTAACCCCACAGGATCCGAGATAAGCTCGGAGCCCTGCATTAACCCCACATTAACCATCGCAGTGGGGGTCCCGATTGCACGCGATCGGGGACCCCCGCTGCAATGAAAATTCAAAATTCCCACGTTACAGGTCCTCAAAGGACCATAAAGGTCCTTAAAGGACCCGTTGTAAAAGAAAACAAATATACACTATCACCCTGTCAATCATGGGGGTCAATACAGACCCCCATAAACCCCTCATTAACCCTGTCACTCATGGGAGTCAATATAGACCCCCATAAGCACCTCATTAACCCTGTCACTCATGGGGGTCAACATAGACCCCCATAAGCCTTTAATTAACCCTGTCACTTATGGGGGTCAATACAGACCCCCATAAACCCTTCATTAACCCTGTCACTCATGGGGGTCAATATAGACCCCCATAAGCCCTTCATTAAGCCTGTCACTCATGGGGGTCAATAGAGACCCCCATAAGCCCTTCATTAACCCTGTCACTCATGGGGGTCAATACAGACCCCCATAAGCCCTTCATTAACCCTGTCACTCATGGGGGTCAATACAGACCCCCATAAGCCCTTCATTAAGCCTGTCACTCATGGGGGTCAATACAGACCCCCATAAGCCCTTCGGGTCAATACAGACCCCCATAAGCCCTTCATTAACCCTGTGACTCATGGGGGTCAATACAGACCCCCATAAGCCCTTCATTAAGCCTGTCACTCATGGGGGTCAACACAGACCCCCATAAGCACTTCATTAACCCCCTCACTCACGGGGTTCCATATAGACCCTCATAAGCCTCTATTTAACCCCATCAGTCCCATAAGGGTATATTAAGACCATTATGGGCCTGTTACAACACTACATTAACCACATAAGTGCCATGATGGTCCTCAAGGACCATCATGACACTAAGTATAAACACTACACTGCACTATACCCCCCCAATAAAACATTAAATATCAACTAAACACCCTCTACACTAACCTATTAACACCTACACTACCTACCTACCCCCTAATAACCCCCACCACTCTAATTACATAAAATAAAAAAAACTAAAGTCACAAAAAATAAACAAATCTACATTACATAAAATTAAAAACCTAAGTCAGACAAAAAATATCTACATTACAGAAAATAAAAAAAACCTAAGTCACAAAAAATAAAAAAAGGAACATTACAGAAAATAAAAAAAAACATTACAACCCCCGCCCCCCTCACTACAGAAAAAAAAAATACACACCTGAAGTGGAAATACCTATAATACATACAATACAAATACAAATACATACAATATAATACATACAATACAATACAAATACAATACAATACAAATACATACAATTAAATACAATACGATACAATACACCCCTATCTCATATACATCACACAATCTATCTAAATAAATACCATAATCTAATATACATCCTATCTATATAATAATACATCCCCAATCTATCTAAATAAATACCATAATCTAATATACATCCTATCTATATAATAATACATCCCCAATCTATCTAAATAAATACCATAATCTAATATACATCCTATCTATATAATAATACATCCCCAATCTATCTAAATAAATACGACAATCTAATATACAATACATTCTATGCTATCTATATAAAACACATACCCCTAGCTAACATACAGTAAATGCTATCTATATATAAAATAATCTAATTCTAAGCTAAAATTAAATAATTAAAACCACTTACCTTTGCAGATGTCAATTCAGATCAGCCACCTACGGAAAAAATAAATAAATAATGCAACACGGTTACACTACATAAATAAACATTCTATACATTCTAAATATTCTACTCACCTTTCCGACATGTCCCATCCTTATTCTTTTAACCTTTTTCGGAGCGGCACCTGTTAAAAAAAAACACAACATTAATACACATATATAAACACAAAATAAACATAGTCTACATTGTACTTACCTCCCCGCGATGTCTCCGGCCTTCTCCGGATCCTCTTCTGCCACGCCCTGTATAAAAAAAAAAATATATATATACTTACATCCGCACTCACGGACATCCCCGACGCTAATGAGGCTCCCGGAGACTTTTCCGGAAGAAAATAGGCAATGGCGCCTTCTGATTGGTTGAAAACGCTGTCTATCAAATTCACCCAATCAGGAGGCGCCATTGTGTGAACCAATCAGAAAGGGATACACCCTAAAATCCCTCTCGGATTGGATAATGCACCTGTCAATCTTTATTTAAATCAATCACAAGGGGCAGATGCCTTCAGCCATTTTTATTTTTACCCGCGCGGATGCTTCCGGAGCAGAACACCAGGAGGCCGGAGACATCGCGGGGAGGTAAGTATAATGTAGATTGTGTTTATTTCACTTTGTTTTAGGTTTATGTATGTTTACTAATGTAATGTTTTTTTTTTAACAGGAGCAGCAGCGGAGAAGACGCAAAGATGAAGGACGGAACATGGAGGGCGTGACATGCTGGGACGTGACATGCTGGAACGGGACTGTCACTCATGGGGGTCAATACAGACCCCCATAAGCCCTTCATTAAGCCTGTCACTCATGGGGGTCAATACAGACCCCCATAAGCCCTTTGGGTCAATACAGACCCCCATAAGCCCTTCATTAACCCTGTCACTCATGGGGGTCAATACAGACCCCCATAAGCCCTTCATTAAGCCTGTCACTCATGGGTGTCAACACAGACCCCCATAAGCACTTCATTAACCCCCTCACTCATGGGGGTCCATACAGACCCTCATAAGCCTCTATTTAACCCCATCAGTCCCATAAGGGTCTATTAAGACCATTATGGGCCTGTTACATCACTACATTAACCACATAAGTGCCATGATGGTCCTCAAGGACCATCATGACACTAAGTATAAACACTGCACTGCACTATACCCCCCCAATAAAACATTAAATATCAACTAAACACCCTCTACACTAACCTATTAACACCTACACTACCTACCTACCCCCTAATAACCCCCACCACTCTAATTACATAAAATAAAAAAAACTAAAGTCACAAAAAATAAACAAATCTACATTACATAAAATAAAAAACCTAAGTCACAAAAAAATATCTACATTACAGAAAATAAAAAAAAACTAAGTCACAAAAAATAAAAAAAGGAACATTACAAAAAATAAAAAAAAACATTACAACCCCCGCCCCCCTCACTACAGAAAAAAAAAAATACACACCTGAAGAGGAAATACCTATAATACATACAATACAAATACAAATACATACAATATAATACATACAATACAATACAAATACAATACAATACAAATACATACAATTAAATACAATACGATACAATACACCCCTATCTCATATACATCACACAACCTATCTAAATAAATACCATAATCTAATATACATCCTATCTATATAATAATACATCCCCAATCTATCTAAATAAATACGACTATCTAATATACAATACATTCTATGCTATCTATATAAAACACATACCCCTAGCTAACATACAGTAAATGCTATCTATATATAAAATAATCTAATTCTAAGCTAAAATTAAATAATTAAAACCACTTACCTTTGCAGATGTCAATTCAGATCAGCCACCTACGGAAAAAATAAATAAATAGTGCAACACGTTTACACTACATAAACATTCTATACATTCTAAATATTCTACTAACCTTTCCGACATGTCCCATCCTTATTCTTTTAACCTTCTTCGGAGCGGCACCATACACATACATAAACACAAAATAAACATAGTCTACATTGTACTTACCTCCCCGCGATGTCTCCGGCCTTCTCTGGATCCTCTTCTGCCACGCCCTGTATAAAAAAAAAAAAATATATATATATATACTTACATCCGCACTCACGGACATCCCCGACGCTAATGAGGCTCCCGGAGACTTTTCCGGAAGAAAATAGGCAATGGCGCCTTCTGATTGGTTGTAAAACGCTGTCTATCAAATTCACCCAATCAGGAGGCGCCATTGTGTGAACCAAGATGCCTTCAGCCATTTTTTTTTACCCGCGCGGATGCTTCCGGAGCAGAACACCAGGAGGCCAGAGACATCGCGGGGAGGTAAGTATAATGTAGATTGTGTTTATTTCACTTTGTTTTAGGTTTATGTATGTTTACTAATGTAATGTTTTTTTTTTAACAGGAGCAGCAGCGGAGAAGACGCAAAGATGAAGGACGGAACATGGAGGGCGTGACATGCTGGGACGTGACATGCTGGAACGGGACATGCTGGAAAGGTGAGTATAATATTTAGAATATTTAGAAAGTTTACAATGTTTAGTTATTTCCTGTAAACGTGTTGTATTATTGTTTTAAATCTTTTTTACCGTAGGTTGGTGATCTAAAGAAACATCTCAAAGGTAAGTGGTCTTAAATATTTTATTGTAGCTTAGAATTAGGGTAGATATATATAGATAGCATGTATTGTAGATCAGATAGATAGGGGGGGTGTATTATTAGATAGTATTGTATATTAGATAGTGGGATGTATATTACATTACATAGTGGGATGTATGTTACATAGTGGGATGTATATTACATAGTGGGATGTATATTACATAGTGGTGTATTGTATTGTATTTCATTGTATTGTATTGTATTTAATTGTATTGTATTGTATTTAATGGTATTGTATTTTATTTAATTGTATTGTATTGTATTATATGTTTTTCCTTTTCAGGTGTGTAGTTTTTTTTTCAAATGTAGTGGGGGGGGGGGGGGGGGTTGTAATGTATTTTTTTATTTTCTCTAATGTTCCTTTTTTTATTTTTTGTGACTTAGGTTTTTTTTTTGTTCTGTAATGTACATTTTTTATTTTTGGTGATTCTAGTTTTTTTTATTTTATGTAATGTAGATTTCTGCTTTTTTATGAATGTAGTTAGTTGAGGCACACAGTACACTCACATTGTGTGACAAACAGCATTTCAACACTTTCTTTTATTGACCGTCATTTTTTGACCGGGCAAGTCGCTAGTATATATATATATATATACAATGCCGTGCAAAAGTACTCACCTCCTTGACTTTTTACCCTTTTTGTTACATTACAGCCTTAAGGTCATTGTTTTGTTAATCTGAATTTTATGTGATGGATCAGAACACAATAGTCTAAGTTGGTGAAGTGAAATTAGAAAAATATATACATAAAACTATTTTTTAGAAATAGAAAACAGAAAATTGGCATGTGCGTATGTATTCACCCCCTTTGTTACAAAGCCCATAAAAAGCTCTGGTGCAACCAATTACCTTCAGAAGTCACATAATTAGTGAAATGATGTCCACCTGTGTGCAATCTAAGTGTCACATGATCTGTCATTACATATAAACACCTTTTTTGAAAGGCCCCAGAGGCTGCAACACCTAAGCAAGAGGCGCCACCAACCAAACACTGCCATGAAGACCAAGGAACTCTCCAAACAAGTAAGGGACAATGTTGTAGAGAAGTACAAGTCAGGGTTAGGTTATAAAAAATATCCAAATATTTGATGATCTCCAGGAGCACCATCAAATTTATCATAACCAAATAGAAAGAACATGGCACGACAGCAAACCTGCCAAGAGATGGCCGCCCACCAAAACTCATGGACCGGGCAAGGAGGGCATTAATCAGAAAGGCAGCACAGAGACCTTTTCCAGCAGCCAGGACTGGGAAACTGGTCAGAGTTAAGGGAAAGATGGATGGTGCTAAATACAGGGATATTCCTGAGCACAACCTGTAGCACTCTGTGCGTGATTTGAGGCTAGGACGGAGGTTCTCCTTCCAGCAGGACAATGACCCCAAACACACTGCTAAAGCAACACTTGAGTGGTTTAAGTGGAAACATGTAAATGTGTTGGAATGGCCTAGTCAAAGCCCAGACCTCAACCCAATAACAAATCTGTGGTCAGACTTAAAGATTGCTGTTCACAAGTGCAAACCATCCAACTTGGAGGAGCTGGCGCAGTTTTGCAAGGAGGAATGGGCAAAAATCCCAGTGGTAAGATGTGGCAAGCTCATAGAGACTTATCGAAAGCGACTTGGAGCTGTGATTGCCACAAAAGGTGGCTCTACAAAGTATTGACTTTAGGGGGGTGAATAGTTATGCACATTGACTTTGTCTATTATTTTGTCCTATTTGTTGTTTGCTTCACAATAAAAAAATGAAACATCATCAAAGTTGTGGGCATGTTCTGTAAATTAAATGATGCAAATCCTCAAACAATCCATGTTAATTCCAGGTTGTGAGGCAACAAAACACGAAAAATGCCAAGGGGTTGAATACTTTTGCAAGGCACTATATATATATATATACAGTATATATATATATATATATATATATATATATATATATATATATATATATACATATACATAGACGCAGACCCACATATTTATATATTTTATATATGTACTGAGTTGTGGTTGGAGGGGGTTCGGAAAGTGGGAGGGGGGGACAGAATTTTTTTTCGGCACCGGCCCCCTAGGCACTAGCTCTGCCACTGGGTCTTGCCACTGGGTCTTGCCATCATTTTAATACCCTCTTATTTCACTACTAATTTGGATTTTGTGCAATTTGTAGGAATATTTAAAAAAAAAAAATATTTACTAATCTGCAAAGACTATAATCAGTTGGTATAAATAAAAATCATGAAATAAATTTTAACACAAGCATCAGTGATTATACTTATTGTCACCTTCCTAGGAGACCAGTGTAAGCTCTTTTCATGTTAAACCGATTTTTAGTTCACCATTAATTAACATTACATACATGTGCAAACAGTAGCAAACCAAATCTTAGGTCAGAACATATATAAAAAAAATATTATTATATATTATTATTATTTATGGCCACTGCTGTACCATTCTCCACTTTTATAACTGCCCTAAGCACTACTGAAAGGAAGTGGAAGATTTCAACTGATATAACATTATTCATGACTTATCAAGACAGCTGACAGCTGAAATTTTTCACTTTCTTTCACTAGTGCTTAGTACAATTTGAGAGCTGGGGAGGGGTACAGCAATAATCATTAATGAAGTAAACTGTGTTTTTAAATTATATTTTCTGGCTAAAGATTTGCTTTGCTGCTGTTTGCACATGTATTTTTAATGTTAATTAATGGTGAACTTAAAAAAAAAGGGTTTATCATGAAAGCTGTGTATACTGGCCCTTTTAAAGGACCACTGCACAATAAAAAAGTATATGTTTGAAAACTTTAAGTTTGACTCACAGCATTAGTAAGCTTTAAAAAAATTAAGTGCTTAATAAGAAAAAAAACATCTCTTTGATGCCTCTGCAGGATCCTAGAGGGATCCTTAATGCAATGGTGGAATATGTGTGTGTTAGAAGGGCATTTACATTTCTGGAGATTTACTGTTGCAGTGAATGATGTCATCATTTTTTACCTTCCATACTTTAGCTTTTATTCTCTTTTATATTACTTTATGATTCAATAAACGGATGATATATATAAATAAATAAATAAATATAAATATATATATATATATATATATATATATATATATATATATATATAAAATATATTTAGTCATGTTTGAGATGGTATTTCAATAAGAGATGCTTATCAGGATTAAACATATAGAATTCATCAAACTAATACCTACAGTATACAATACAATACATTGATAGTGGTATGGTATTGTGGCCCACATACTGGAGACCCACACATATACTTCACAAAAACCTACAACCCACTTCCCAGAGCACCAGACAAGACGTTTGCGGACTTAAGGCGAACCAACCTAGAAGTGAATACGTGTTGGGAAGCTTACAATATACCACAACATTTTTTGCATTTAATTTTTTTCTGGAATGTAGCCCCCCACCCTGGCTCAACCCACCAGGGCCTAACAAACAACCCCCTAACCTGAAATGTGTGTGTGCCTATTTAAAAAATAGCATTTCTACTGAAGCTCCAACAGGTGGAGCAATTCAGCACGGTGGAGCAGTTCAGCACGCTGGGGATGTGTTTTAGTGAAGAAGGTAAGAAAGCAAGGGCTGCAAAGTGGCAGCAAAGTACAGGGGGTGTGCTCTGTAATGGAGGAACAAAGGGTGCTATGTAAGGTGCGTGCTCTGAGGGGATGGCTGCCGACAAGAACTGGGTGCTATGTAGGGATGGATGCCAAGGGCGGTGGCTGCTTTGTGGGGGTGATGTTTGTATATATGTGTATATATGTGTACATGTATATCTATAGAGGATGTCGCAGAGGGGTGGAGCATGCGCCCTGGAGCTGTGCCTCAGGCAGAGGAACTTTGCACTGTCTAGCGGGACAAAACATTTTTTTTTTTTGCATTAGGGCCCTATATTTTCTAGCTTCACCACTGCTTGTATCTATATAAATCTTATCCAATTATCTTTACAATGGCTCTCTGTTCCATCCTTTTACAGAAAGGCAGAAAAAGAGAGACTTGATTGACTCCAACCCTCAAACCTGAAGAACACACCTTAGTGAATCTAGGTGAGGCCATTGTGTTTATGCTTGTGTACGTGTAAATAAATACAAATATATACTCACACATCACCTGTTAGTAAAATACCCCAGGCTTAATAATATTTCAAGTCCCTTGTGTATGACATGCTAAGAGCATATTTAGTAATGTATATTATAATATGCAGCATTAGATATATAATTAACAGTGACATCAAAGCATCCATGTTAATGGTCCCTATACCCGTACATAATTGACAATAAGCATCTATACATGACTCTAGGTCTACTTATTTGTTTAGCCGGAATATTTTTCCTCTTAGCAACAGTTATATCCTGTCATTATCACTATAGCTAACATGATTTTGCAACTTGTAGCCACAGCTTTTTAATCTTTTGCTTCAAAGGAAGTTTCCAACTACACAACAAATAGATAAATAGTGACATTTTACACACAGAAATACACTGTAAAATTGTCTTTGTATCTTCAAAAATATCTTAAAATTAGTATTTCCCCCCAAATTATATGTCCTTAAATTCTTTCTGGATGAGCTAGTGAACAATAGGTAAAATAATGAATAATGTATGTAGAAAAGCAAAGTTCAATATATTTTAAAAGCATATGACATAGATGTTACATTGATAAATGACAGAATGTGTTGCCTTGTTAATTAAATGGATGCTTCTTCATGGACTGTTTTAGTTTAGGAAAAACTTCACATAATTTACAGCAGAAATTGTGTTATGGAAACTTCCATTTTGGACTTTTAATTTAAAGCCTTAGAGGAAGGGCTTTTCTACTGTAAATTAATACTCTATTTAATTCTAGTTTCTATACATATTGGCAGTGTTTCAATACATATGAATAGAGATGGTATCTGAGTCCAAAGTTTATTTCATGTCTCCAACATTTCTAATCCTGTTTAAAATAGCAAAAGTATGCCACCATTAAAAGACCACTGTAGTCATGCTCTGAATGAGCAGTCAAAACAACATACATATGCATTGAACTAATTTTTAAATGCTCTATCTATATATAATAAAAAAAGTTTCTTTGCTGTTTGTTTTGATCCCCAATATCACTCCTATTTATTGTTTATATCTGTATCTTGTGAGTGTAGGGTTGAATCATTCCCCCTAGACTCGCACATTCACTTTAGCAACGTAATGTTATGAGGCTGTGCGACTTATTTCAACATTGCACACAGCCTCCTGTCAGTCACCCATAGGAACCAATGAGCAGTGGGGAGCAAATAGCTCCTCTCCACATTCATCTACTATGACAGGGATGGAGGGTGATCAAGATAATTTCAGAGGAGAATATGTCATGGAGTTAATATCCTGCCATCCCCCTTCCACACAACAAGCAATTTGTGTACATGGTGCAATCCTTACCAGAGATGACGGAAAAGTTATATATGTGTACAGAAATTAAGTGAAATATAAAATTATACTTCTCCCTACCTGCCGAAATACCTCAGTTTCAAACATGAAACACACAATACCTGAACAAATGAGTTTAAGCTATGTATATAGACCCCTAAGAACCCCATGGTAATATAAATGTAACCGTAGGGAGTCTCTATGGATTCCGGTGGTACCTAATTTTATCTCCTATATCATGGGGGTCTCAACAGACCCCCATGGTATACTAAGCTATAACCATGAGGGTCACCCCATGGCACAGTAATTTAAACCCGTATTACCCCCATATTACCCCTTATTTCCAGGACTCTCATATCCCCTTAATACCTGCCACCCTATGAGCCAGGGAATCCTCAGTATCCTCTATCCTCTAATACCCTGAAATTCCTCAGGATTCTTCCTTAATACCTGCTATCACATGAGCCCGGATATCCCCCAACTAAAGTATGTCCATGGTGGTCCTTATGGACCCCAATGGCACCTTTCCAATATGGAAGTGCCCTCTTATCCAGGGCTGAAGAGTGAGGACAAGGGCTTTGATGATAAACGCTGGGTCGCGTCAAAAGGATCGGTAGTATATTTTCCCACTAATAGGTTTAATTATTTTTGATTTTATGTAGTTTTTTTCTTTTTGATATTTTTAGCGCTAGGCACTGTGGGTGTCCCCATGAGAGGGTTAGGGTCCACGTGGGTCCAAAATACACCCCTTTGTTGGTATAAAGAGTGCCATGAGGAGACCCATGATTATAGCTTAGTATCCAATGGGGATCCTTTGCGATGCCCATGATAATGGGGTAATTTTAGGAACCATGGGGTCCATAAGGAAAGGGGTAGTATTTGGTACCATGGGGGGTTATGAGGGCAGTGAGTATTGAAGGGGGATCCCCTGGCTCATAGGAGGTAGCAGTATTAACCACATACTTGGATCGGATTTGAGTAATCAAGCCTCAAATCTGACATAATTAAGGTTAACTTCTTCAAAGAGATGGATTTAAAGCAACCATGCTTCTCAGAGGCCTTTTTTGTGCCTTAATGAGGGGGCAGTTGAATGTTCCCCTAGGCGTTTTTAAATTTGGGGCTCTTGGAAAGACTTCCAAATAAACTTTAGCGAGGTCGGATATTGTTACGGGGGGAGGCATGGGATAATCTAAGAGTGAATTCACTTGGTTCTTATCGGAGCTTTAGAATGGTGGCTTAAAACAGCAGATTTTTGTAACTCTGCAATGGAATGAGCAAATTTAAATAGTCAAGCAATTCACACTGCCTCATTGACCTATTTATAGCAGCACATCCAGTTTTACATACCCTTTTTTTCTGAAAAAATAATAAAAAATAGGTACATAGAGAAACTGGAAAACATAGTTGCACATAAAGAAACTGGAAAACACCACACAAATGTTCTATACTTGTTCTGAGTATGCTAGTTTAGATTTAATATGCAATGTTTTTATTACTAGGTGACAGTAGAACATTCTAACAAGCCCTAGAGCAAAGTGGAATTCTGTATGTAATTAAGAAAAGACAGTGGTCTGTCAATCAAAGGTAACCCCATATATGTGAGAGTTAAAAAGTGCCTCTGGTATAATGTGAAACTATAGAGTCCAGTGTCTATTCTATTCTGTGGAGTCCCTCTTTCAATTTTGAGAGATAATATACATTTTGTTGAATAACACAGGCACTCGGGCACTGGAGAGATTCGATGTGGCAGAATTAGGTGATTAAAAGGATAATGGACTTTCACATTTTGTATTATGCATTTAAAAAAAGAGAATGCTGTAATCATAATAATAAAAGTGATCATGATTCAAAAGATAGTGTGAATGTTTATATGGATGTGGGCGCTTGCCATTAAAAATGCTTTTATCCTATGCCTTATCCTGTTGTTTGGAACACACAAGTGCTGAGGCCATTGATCAAACCTGAGTGGCTAGTAACCTATGTGTTTAAACTGTGCTGTCTTCCTTTATTAAAGAGCCAAGTTGATTTCCACAAACTCACTGGTAACCCTAATAGTGCCCTCTATAATGAAATAGGGGGATATAGGATCCTATGTCTCAAAACAGAGACTTCCTGACTCAGAGGCTATGGTGTGCCCCTCCAACTCAAACGCACACACACCACTAGATAGCTCATAAAACCTTTTGCATATTAGTGACCATACAATCAGACCAGCTTACAATAGATCAAGTGTTTTTTTCACATATTTAATGGAGCTTTCTAGTAGTGTGTGTTGGTTGGACACTATATATACAGGGGCATAGGAACCCGGGGGGTGGGGGGATGAGGGGGACAAATCCACCACCAGGTTATCCATTTGACCTTCAGCTTCCCCTCATCTTCTGTCCCTTTGGCTTCTTTCTCATTCTCGGGTCTCACGAGATCTTGTGAGATTAGGTCATGAAATCTCGCAAGATCTTGTGAGACCTGAGTATGAATACAATCTGGTCAAAAGGAGAGGAGGTGAGGGAAGCTACTGGGGAACTGCTGGGGAGGGACAGAGAGGAAAGGAAGGACAGAGAGGAAAGGAAGGACAGATACATTACTACAAGAAGAGATAAGTTACGTATACCCAGGGCCGGATCTACCTTTTTGGAGCCCCTAGGCAGTGAAGTGGAGGAGCCCCTGCAAGTGCGGACAGAAGATATGCATAGATGCATTTTTGCTTTTTAAGTGTGTGTAAATTCCTTTTTCCTGTTGTAACTATCTTGTTCTAGGTGGTTACCCTAGTATCCAGTCTATGAACTGCAGCATGTTTATTTTTTTAAGCCAGGAACCACTGCTAGGAGGCTGCCTAGTTGGCTTAATGGGTAACCCGGCCATGTGTGTGTGTGTGTGTACAAGGTGTACATGTGGGTTTAGAAGAACTAGAAGAACGTGGAAAAAGATGTGCAAAATATTGAGTACATGTAAATTGATATACTTGATATACCTTTATATACGTAAGCCAAATGTGGAATAAGAAAGGCATGAAAAGATGAGCGGCAGACAGCATGCTTTAATTTGCAGAGTAACCAGTTAGTACTGAGACAGAGAAGATCTGTGCACCTCAGAGGTGGTGACATACAGACAGCTGATGTTTGCTGTCAGTGAGCACAAGGTACTGTAATGACACGGTCCCCACTTCATTTCTACATTAATACAAGAGTGCAGCAATTTTTTATATCACCCACTCCCCCATAATACAG
Source organism: Discoglossus pictus (assembly GCA_027410445.1). Lineage (NCBI taxonomy): Eukaryota > Metazoa > Chordata > Amphibia > Anura > Alytidae > Discoglossus > Discoglossus pictus. The sequence continues at coordinate 59,674,104 of CM050171.1, forward strand.
GACCATAGAATGCAATTTTAATAATAAAACACTTTGTCCCGGGTAGAAACATTTGATCACATTATTGCTTGTCCATACATCACTGAGGGCAGAAGAAAACATTATAAGGAATAACACAAGATAGAAACTGACAGAAATGTACACAGCATCCCCAAAAGGGTGTGTCGAGACCTTACCAACTCGAAAAATGATTGACAGACATATACTAATTCCCTCACATTATCACATATAATAGTTGTCAAACTGCGAGACCTCGTCACGCTTTGCGAGGTGCGTACAAGTGGCGCTCATCGCTTGCGAGCCTCGCAAAGCAAGGCGAGCCGTTAACGAGTAGGACTTAGCTGCAAGCCTCGCAAAGTGAGGCGAACCGTTAAAATACGAGACGCGCAACTTCGAAAAAAAAAATACGAGATGCGGGACTTAGAAAAAGAAAGATACGAGACGCAAGAAATTACGAGATTAGCGTCCGAACGACGAAAACCAAAAATTTGAAAAACACACAAAATACACCAACAAAATTTTTCAAAAACATCATAGACAGCACGGGGCAACAGCCAGGACGTCTGTGAGTGAGGTGGAACGCGAATTTCGCCACTCGAAAATTGCCTCAGCAAGGAAAAAAATGGCAGCTGAAATGAAAACGAGGCTACACTACCCCGGACCACGCAAAAGACTGCAAAACACGTAGCACTTTACACATCACACTACGAACGAAAAAATACACTATTACAAAAGCCGGAAAATGCTCACGAGACGCGTACCACATTAATAACATTACGACTATACAATGCCGCTTTACACAATAAACCTAACGGTTTTACCTCGCGCACGCAGCCTATTTAGAATGCACACTTCAAACATTCATTACACTTTATAAGCAGGGCACTAACACTCACAATGTATATTCTATGCAGACGCAAAATACAAACAGATTGTTAGCTCTTCAGCCTATTGCTTGCTGCATATATCAATTATAAATAATTAAAGTATATTAATTGATTTAAGAAATCATATACATAGAAATATATATCTTGCTCAGAGGTCCAAAAGTACATGTCAGGAAAGGCTCGCAATGAGCGCCAAAGACGCTTATTGCGAGGCATACGATTAGCGCCAAAGGCGATCAGCGCAAGCCTCGCAATGAGTGCTGAAGGTCCTCACGGTACAAAACAGTTTCAATTATGTGTCAAACAGCATTCCCATGGCTTCAAATTTTATTGCCCCGTAATTTTTGACGGGCAAGTTGCTAGTAAATATATAATCACTGATTCCCCCACTCTATAATATAAAATGTACAGCTCCAGACCTACACACACTATAGATATATCCACATAGTTCTTCCCAACACTACAGATATATACAGTCGCTCCTCATGACTTGCTGGTTTAGTGACTGCTTGGACTTACAACCAGCGCTATGACCTGTTGCAATATTGTATGCTGTACTAGAACTGTACATTGTACAGTATTTTGTACAGTATATGTATGTTCTGTACTACTATAGGTATAAGAACAGTATGCTTGAAATATTGGTAATGGGTGTCTCCTTGCTTATTAACCAATTTGTTAAGCCACCAGGTCATAGGAACAGAACTTGGTCATTAAGTGAGGAGTGACTGTATTTAAAATTACACTTGAAAATATCCAAAATGGTTTTAGAAGCGAATATAAAATAATACAACCTCTAATATATTACCTTTTATGTACAAATATGCTGCTGTGGGATCTACCAGTCTGATTCCTGGTGATCTTCCTTGGATGACAGGTGATTGCAAGGGAAGTTGAGATCTAAACAACAGGAATTTGGCATTTATGAACATTAGAATTTCAGTAGCAGTAATGGAAAGCTCATTAGTTTAGAATGATTTGGTATAAAACCCACAAATGTATATTTATATCTAATAACATTTTGCCCATTATCAAGTTTAATTATTGAAAATACCATATTGAAAATGTCTGACCACAGTGGCGGCTTCGATTTTGAACAAGACGTCTAGTAAAATACCAGACACCTGGTGACCTTTCCGGCCTATACTGCCCTCTTTTACATCTTTCCTTGCAAACTTCTCCTCTATTTTCCTCTTCACCTCTCCGTCTTATTGTGGAGTTATTAGAGGCAACCCATATAGTGGAGGGTAAATGCCAGGAAGCAGTGAATAGGAAGATAATAGAATGAAATTAAGTAGAACAGAAAAGAAAGTTGGAGGAGAACAAGTGTAGATGCCCAAGGATTATTTCTAGATTCTGTAAATTACTGCATATTATGTGAATCCTATCCTTTTATCTGATTCGTACATTTATCTGTATATGATGTTTTTTTCCACCCTTACGTGTATGTGTCAATGTGTACAAAGGAAACTGTTGGACATTATATTTTGGAAAAGACATGGATATCTCTCTAAAGCACCATATGATGAGTTGCCTAATGGCTGAAAACATAAGGCTGAGCTGGGCCTCCAGGTAACAAACACTTCTTACATCAGAGACGTGTCATAATAGATGATGTCACAGAGCCCAGAGCCCCTATATAAGGAGCTGTTTTGGGAGGCAGAGCCATTCAAATCAGGATTGTCAACAGATGAGCAACTGGCCTTTGAAAGATGAATATAGGAAGCCTTATAGGAGCCAATTCTACCTTGCACATATGACGACTGATAGATCGTATATATAAAGGTAAGGCTTGATAATTGGTAATTAGGTGAATTGTATAGACAAAAAAGTAAAGTATATCAATTGGGTTAACACACATTTTTAAAGATTTTTTTTAAGATTGTATAGTCACAAGTCTTGTATATTTACTGTATCCCTTGTATCTTTCTGCAGAAAATGGTAGCACATTATAAATATAAGATAGTTACATATGTGAGGAGAGATACGTCTGAGAGGTGAGTAACATTTCAGTTTATTTATTCTAGACTATATAGACTGCAAGCTGGCTAGACCTCACTATGTTATAAAAGCAGCTTTGCAATGCATATTTCTTCTAGTTAAAGTGAAAGTTTTATCACCTTAATATAAAAGATATGTGTGAGTTTTGCCATTTTGTATCTGTATGTAATCCCTTGTGAGTAATTGCACGAGGAGAGCTGCCTTAGTGAGTACCACAGAGCATTATGTTGTCATCTTCTCCAAGAAAAAATACACCAACCCCCAAACATTTACCTACAGTATATTAAGTACCTTGGTATATGTATATGAAAGCATCATATACTACAACGGATAACATCACAAGGCCTAATTAATATATAGATATATGGACTGAAGATCTGTAAGTTTATCTCTGATGTACAAAAAATGTATGTCTGATGTACAAAAACATTAAAGAATACTATATTTCCATTATACTTTTTTGAAGAAATAGACATAGGTAATGGGTAACATACTGCCTTCATAATTCATTACCTATGATATACAACTGTGCTTTACTGGGGCGGCCATTGTCTTCTTTGTGCATCTTCTTTCTCTGCATTCTCCACCTGTCCTGTTGTAGTAGCAGGGCATGCAAAAGTGGTGATTTTATAAGCATGTAGCACAGAGACTGTCTCAAATGTCTGATAAACCAATGCATGATATTGAACTGGGAGAGTATGTGCTTGCAAAGTCTTTTATAAAGTTTCTTTATCTCCTAGGTGGACTTGGAACTCACCTTGTGCTCCTCACCAATGGAACTGCTGTCAAGATTGAAGCTGAGGAAACCTAAGCATCATGAGCAGGTAGCAATGACTGCCACACGTTTGAAAAACCAATGCATGAATAATATTGAACTGGAAGATTATGTCCTTGTGGTGAAGTCTCATTATAAAGTTTCTATATCTCCTAGGAGTACTTGGAACTCATCTTGTGCTTCTTACCAATGGAACTGCTGTCAAGGTTCAAGCTGTGGAGATAGACATAAGCATCATGAGCAGGTAGCAGAGACTGCCACACATGTCTGATAAATCAATGCATGATATTGAACTGGGAGATTATGTCCTTGTGGTGAAGTCTCTTTTTAAAGTTTCTTTATCTTCTAGGTGGACTTGGAACTCCCCTTGTGCTCCTCACCAATGGAACTGCTGTCAATGTTTAAGCTGAGGAAACCTAAGCATCATAAGCAGGTAACAGACCGACTGTCTCAAATGCTTTTTAAACCAATGCATCATATTGAACTGGGAGATTATTCCCTTGCAAAGTCACTCAATAAAGTTTCTTTATCTCATAGGTGCACTGGATCTCACCTTGTGCTCCTCACCAATGGAACTGCTGTCAAGGTCGAAGCTGAGGAGACCTAATCATCCTGAGCAGGTAGCAGAAACTACCTCACATATCTAATAAATCAATGAATTATTTTGAACAGAAAGATTATGTCCTTGTGACGTCTCTTTATAAAGTTTCTTGATCTCCTAGGTGGACTTGAAACTCACCTTGCGCTCCTCACCAATGGAACTGCTGTCAATGTTTAAGCTGAGGAGACCTAAGCATCATAAGCAGGTAACAGACAGACTGTCTCAAATGCTTTTTAAACCAATGCATCATATTGAACTGGGAGATTATTCCCTTGCAAAGTCACTCAATAAAGTTTCTTTATCTCATAGGTGCACTGGATCTCACCTTGTGCTCCTCACCAATGGAACTGCTGTCAAGGTCGAAGCTGAGGAGACCTAATCATCATGAGCAGGTAGCAGAAACTACCTCACATGTCTAATAAATCAATGCATTATTTTGAACGGAAAGATTATGTCCTTGTGACGTCTCTCTTTATAAAGTTTCTTGATCTCCTAGGTGGACTTGAAACTCACCTTGCGCTCCTCACCAATGGAACTGCTTTCAATGTTGAAGCTGAATAGATAGACCTAAGCAACACAAGCAGGTAGCAGAGTGACTGCCTCAAATGTCTGATAAACCAATGCATGATATTGAACTGGGAGAGTATGACCTTGCACAGTCTTTTGATAAACTTTCTTTATCTCCTAGGTGGAATGAAACTTACCCTGTGCTCCTCACCTATGAAACTTCTGTAAAGGTTGAAACTGAGGAGGTAGACCTAAGTATCATACGCAGGTAGCAGAGAAACTGCCCAAATGTCTGATAAACCAATGCAAGACTTTAAACTGGGAGAGTATGTCCTTGCAAAGTCTATTAATAAAGTGTTTTTTATCTCCTAGGTGGACTGGACCTTACTTACCTTGTGCTCCTCACCAATTGAACTGCTGTGAAGGTTGAAGGGAAGTCAGAATGGTTTCATGGAAGGTCATGTGTCAAGGTTTCAAGACCCTCACCATGAAAAAAGGACTCTTTACAGCCCTCTCATGAGACTCTCTGTGCATACTCACTCTGTCTGTCATTGTGGTTATCCCCCTGGTCATCACATTTGAAATTTGGGAATAGTGGGAATTCACCCGTGTAGCTGACACCAACTTAACCAGCCTCCCCATCTCCTTAACCATCATTTAAGCAGGTAACAGAGAGACTGCATCACATGTCTGATAAACCAATGCATGAATATGTCCTTGTGAAGTCTCTTAATAAGGTTTATTTATCTCCTAGGTGGTCTGAACTTCACCTTGTGCTCCTTACCAATTAAACTCTGTCGAGACTGAAGGAAAGTCAGAATGTTTTCATGGTAGCCAGAGTGTCACATTTCCAAGCCCCTCACCATGAATAAGTACCTCTTCCACAGCTCTCTCATGAGACTATCTGTGCATACTTGCTCTGTCTGCCATTGTGGTTATCCCCTTGATCATCAGATTTGAAGTCTGGGAACAGTGGCAATTAACCTGTGTAGCCTACACCAACTTAACTGGCCTCCCATCTCCTTAAGCATCATTTTAGCATCATAAGCAGGTAGCAGCAGAGAGACTGTCTCAAATGTCTTATAAACCAATGCATGATATTCAACTAGGAGGTTATGTCCTTGTGAAGGCACTTAATAAGGTTTCTTTATCTCCTAGGTGGACTGGACCTCTCACCTTGTGCTTCTCACCAATTAAACTTCTGTCAAAGCTGAAGGGAAAGTCAGAATGGTTTCATGGAAGCTCATGTCGCATGGTTTCACCATGAAAAAGGACTCTTCACAGCCCTCTTGTGAGACTCTGCAAACTCCCTTGTACAAGAAAATAAAGATACCTCTGTCTTGATTTGATCAGATCTGTGTCATTCTTTACTGAGTCAAATTCACCTGTAACATGTGGCAAATGCAAAACAATATTGAATATCGGAAGACAGTGTTGGACACACAGCCACCGCTTTCCGTCTTTATTGCCTGGTGACTGGGCCATTCTTTGTCCACCACACTCTCACCTTCTTGTGTCATTTCCCCATCTCCTTTACACTGTAAATTCTCAGAAGCAGAGTTGTCAATTCGTCATGTCTCAGAAAGTTTCTCTTATGGTCTTATAGTATATATTTTTTAGTAACCTTGAAATCTTTAACCTTTGTATATAGCTATCAATCTCATGTGTTGTACCCCTATTATTTTGCAATAATTACACAAAATGAACTTATCAGGAATATACATTGTAACACAATCTCTATAGATTGTGTTATCTCCAGAGCAGGTACTTCAACTATTCTGTATCAAAGGGTTTGTGTTGTTGTAAGTCGTATATCTTTTAAGAATATATTTTTGTCTATGGAAGAACTGCCCAAGGTACAATTCTGTCCTGGAGGAGGAACACAACCCCAACCCTGAACTTTTGCAATGTGGTGAGAAAGATAATTAGAATGTCAAAGTCCTACTATAAGTTCCAGTGTTTAACACTTAAATCATAATTGGGATTAAAAAAGAGAATTTTTTTTAAAATAATTTTACTAAAAAGGTGAATATGTCGCAATGAGCCTCACTTTAAACCAGATATTATTAGAATATTAATGATGACTTGGTAGCAATTGTTACCATATCCATTAGTACATTTTCTGTGGATATAGAAGGTTGTTTGCCAATATTCTTGTACTATTTGGAAAAATCCGACTTAGTATTCTTTCTAGGTAAAATGACCATAAGCCTGTGTATCTTCAACAGGGAATTAATCAATTTAGCAAACCTAAGCAATGTCTGGCAAATAAATAACAACTTTGCAATCATCTTGAATTAGCAGTTACTAAATGGATAGAAAAAATCAATCCTAACTGGAATAAGTTGGATATATATTGTTAAAAACAAACACATGCATTCATCCTTGTTAAAAACAACATTATTTTTGCCTTTTTAAGAGCACCATAAAGGTCTTTTGTAAACTAAGTTTGGCTGGGTAATGGGAATATGCACCCCCCTTGCTTAAATTAAACTTCCTGTGTCAGAGAGAAATTCCTTCCTAATTTCTGCCTAATGGGTGTATGTCCTCCCGTTTCACCCTATAATGGGCTTTCGCAAAGGCTAACTTTAAGTTGAAAACATTTGGTATGCACACAGCACCTTTAAATACCAGCCATTAGCCCAGTGTGAGTGCGCGCCTGATGATGTCAGACACCAACGTTTGCGTCATGACGTCACTTGCGCTCATGCACAGTAGTCCATTTTTCGGACTTAAAAAGTTTAAAAAGCCTAATCTTCACACTCCATTTTAATCACATTTAAAAATGTCTTTCATTTTTTCATCTTTAGTCAATTATCTTTTATCTCTTTATTATTCACAGAAGTATTAAAGTTGGTATATAAGATCACTTTGCAAGTATTCAAATAGTTTTCAATAACACATTTGAGAAAACATTAATTATAACATTTTCAGTGACAATATATATATCACAATTTCAAATCAACAAAATTCACCCCGATTTAATATCATTAACACCTATGTAGCACAACACATAGCACAATGATAATATAATTTGTATAAACAACTGAGATGATTTCAGGGGATTATAATTTAAATCTATTATGGAAACTCCCAGCATCTACTTTACGGACCTCGCGATAAGCACCTTGGGCGCTCATCGCGAGCCGACCTTGGCCAACCAGTAACTAGTCTTGGCCAACCCGCCCTGTGTCTTTTAGCCCACCTCTCACTCCCCTGTGTCTCCTTCCCCCCTGTGTCTCCTTTCCCTCCCCTGTCTCCTTTCCCCCTCTCCCTCCCCTGTCTTCTTTCCCCCTCTCCCTCCCATGTGTCTCCTTTCCCCCCTCCCCTGTGTCTCCATTTTCCCTCTCCCTCCCCTGTGTCTCCTTTCCCCCCACTCTCCCTATCCTATTCCTCCTTTCCTCCTCTCCCTTTCCCCTTGTGTCTCCTTTCCCCCTCTCCCTTCTCCCACCTTGTGTCTCCTTCCCCCCTCTCCCTTTCCCCCTCGTGTCTCCTTCACCTCTCTCCTTTTACCCTTCGTGTCTCCTTTCCCCCTCTCCCTTTCCCCCTTCGTGTCTCCTTTCCCCCTCTCCCTTTCCCCCTCGTGTCTCCTTTCCCCTTCTCCCTTTCCCACCTTGTGTCTCCTTTCCCCTTCTCCCTTTCCTCCCTCGTGTCTCCTTTCCCCCTCTCCCTTTCCCCCCTCGTGTCTCCTTTCCCACTCATGTCTCCTTTCCTCCTCTCCCTTTCCCTTCCTGGTGTCTCCTTTCCACCTCTCGCTTTCCCTTCCTCGTATCTCCTTTCCCCCTCTCCCTCCTTGTGTCTCTTTTTCCCCTCTCCCTTTCCCCCATTGTGACTCCTTTCCCCCTCTCCCTTTCCCCCCTCATGTCTCCTTTCCCCCTCTCTCTTTCCCCCCTCGTATCTCCTTTCCCCCTCTCCCTCCCCCCTCTCTCTCCCTTGTGTTTCTTTTTCCCCCTCACCCTCCCCTGTGTCTCCGATATATCGCACACACGCACAATGCATACATACACACATACATCATCGCACGCTTATCTCATGCCTTTCCTCCAGCCTACTGTACAGGGCCGCTCATTGCAAGGTTGGTTAACCTGCAAGTTTTGTGCTTGGGAATGCCATGTGACCCTTTCCACCATCTCGCCCCTGTCCCTTCCCTGTGTCTTTCTCTCTCTGAAAACTGTTTGTTTTATTTTTAAAGTCCCGCGTGCCTGGCATGTTGGTGTAAGTGTTACTGTCTTTGCCAGTGTGTATTTTCTAAGTCCAGCGTGCCTGGCTTCGCTCAGCCTCGATTGACGAAAAACTGTAAATATGTCTCAAATTCGCTTCACTCCCAGGCTTTCTGGCTCTCCCTCTGTGTTGCGTGTGTGTGTGTTTTTTTTTTATTATTTTGCTTGTTTTTCGAGTTTTTAGAGTTCCGAGCTTGAACTAATTTTGCCAGTTAAATTAGAAAACTGCGTTCCTCGCGGTCAATGGCAAAGGTCTTTTTTCGGCGGCGGCCTGTGTGCCGGAACTGCTCGCCTCGCTTTGTGAGGCTCACAGTGCAACGAGCGCCTCCGGCGCTCTTTGCAGCCTAAGTCGTGCTTGCGTCGACGGCTCGCATCGCGAGGCTCGCAGGCATCTCTCACTGTGCGGGGGACGCAAAAGCGTGACCAACATCGCAAACGTTACATACACTGACAACTATATATGTCATACAGCATTTTGGGGATTTTTTATAAATTGTAAATAAAATTCCTTATTTTTATCTAGTTGTATAAACAAATTCTAGCAGTTTCCACCATCTATAAGCTGTAGCTCCTGCTATATTTTCCAAACTGTTGTAAAGTGTGGAGCACAATTATCTGCTGCTGTATATTTGCTGCACAGCTTTGCTGGTAAACATATGGAAATGTCTTTAATACTGTCACTATCTGAGAAATATGAAAAATAATAGTCCCAGTCTGAGTTGTGGAAAACCATGTTTACAATGTAAGTTTTATTTTTAAAAAAAAAAATGTTTTTACTGACCTTTTCTACCTAAAAGTTATGAAAGCTGAACCATTATAGTGGCCTTTTAAACTGTAATAGTTAGACTTTTATGGAACCGGGTCTGTAGCTTGCGATAAAAGGACTAAATTATTTCTGGGAAATTAACTTGAATCAGTTATTTCCATTATAACATTATTGATACATTTAGATTTTTTAAATACTTAACTTGCCTTATCAGAAGATTGTTTTATACCAAGTTGAAGGCCTGCAAAACTCAACTCACCTAAGTCTAACTAAGAGCATCATTAAGCAGGAAAAAAGTCACACATCTACAGTAAGTTTTAATTAGAAAAACATAATTTTGAATCTTCTCATGAGCCGTAGTGAAGTCCATGATATATAGGTGGGTGCTGTGTGTGAGAGGCCATTTTTTGCAGGTGCTTGTTATTGGTGAGAAATGGTTGCATTTCCTTAAAGATATATATATACTAGCGACTTGCCCGTCAAAAAATGACGGCAATGTGATGTATATGTTTGTCAAGTTGTTTAGTTATTAACATATATTTTTGACACTTGTAAGTATTTTAATATGAACGTGTATTTTTGTAAAATGTTGATGTAATGGTTTTTTAAAATGTAATTTGTATCTGAAGAATTGTTAACTTTAATATACATTGAATGAATAGGAAAGCAAAAAGTAAAAAGCATTCTTGAAACGTTGCGAATTTTAACATGAAGTTTAAAATATATGTAAGCAATAACCTTCAAAGTATATATTTTGAAACTTGAACTTTATTTTTTATGTAAGTTTAGAAGTTGAGAAAACATTGATATAATTTTGAACATTATAAACAGGAACATAGTGAATACATTTTGTAACCTATTTTTTTATTACAAGTATTAACATTTTAATGTAAAAACAATTGACCTTTAAATTAATCAGTATTAACATGAAATTTCTATCACAATAATTGTTAACTTGAATATACATTGAATGTAGAGGAAGGCATACAGTAAAACTCTCCTTAAAACGTACGTAATTAAAGTAATTCATTACTGAGCACATAAACTGGCGATAAACATTAATGTAGTTAGTAATCTTAAGATAACAGACAATATTTAAATTGTGACTTAAAAGGTGCTTGACCTCTTAACATCCACTTTGTAATCTGTTGAATGAAATAACTTTAAAAGATCTATTTTAAACTTGTAACATTAGAAACATTAACATAGCGACTTAACATTTTAACATAATTTTTACTAAAAATGCAAGGCAAGTATTTTGTGAGGCGAATCATTCATAAACAGTACTTTCATTAATTATGACTGAATTAAACAACCAATTGTTATGTATTTTGGAATGCTTTTAAAAAATGTTGGCATCTTTAATTTGTATCCTGCAAAGTTATAGTACTTCATAGTAGACAATGTTTTTAGTAAAAATACGTCCATCTTCTAATAAATCACCTTGACTTTCATTGTTTTCAATGTAAACTTTAATAGCCTGTGGATTTTTGCACCGTGACAACGCAACGTACAATTGACCATGTGCAAAAACTGGTTCTTCCAAGTAAATACCCACAGATTTGAAAGTTTGACCTTGTGATTTATTAATGGTCATGGCAAATGCCATAATAATGGGAAATTGTCTTCTTTGAAGTATAAAAGGGAGACTACTTTCACTTGGTGCTAAATCTATTCTTGGTATGAAAACTCTCTCTCCTTTATGGGTCCCAGTTAAAATTTCAGCATCTATAAAATGGTCCTTTAATTGTTGAACAATTAATCTTGTGCCATTGCATAGGCCTTTTTTTGGGTTCATATTTCGCAGTAACATGATAATTGCACCTTTCTTTAGCTGCAAAATATGTGGTGGCATTCCAGAAGGAGTTAAAGAGTTAATGAATTCAGTTGAAAAGTTTGCCTGACTTTCATTGTCATCAGCAAGTACAGAATCAGCACTGTGATAATTTCTTTGTGGTGCATTAATTTTTTTTAAGATTTCATTATTGAGTATTAATGCATCTTTATTTTTACACGTCAGTATAACTTGGTTGGCAAGCTCAGAATATTCTTCGTTATTTATGCTCCCTTCAAATATAGCCGATATAATATCTTGTTGACAAATCATATGAGGTGGGATCTCTACAGTGTCGTCAGGTAAATGTAGTATTTTTTCTGTTCTTCCTTCTCCAATTTTAATAAGCCAATCATTGAAATCAGTTTGGCCTTCTGATCTCATATTTTGTTGCAGTTGAAGATGGGTAAAATGTTTCCATACTGTACTTGACTTTATACATGTTTCAATAATGTCTGTTCGATTTCCATGTACAACGACAGGTAATGTTTGTCTAAAATCGCCACCCAACAAAATTACCTTTCCACCAAATGGCAAAATATTATCCATGACTTCACGAAGCAAACGGTCAATACATTGGAGGGCATAGCATGACATCATTGTGGCCTCATCTATTATAATTAATTTACATTTCTTCAATTTCTTTGCTTGTAAGGATGTCATGCGAATATCTGACACTGAATTTTCCAAAATAGGCACTGGCAGTTTGAATCCACTATGAACAGTTCTTCCACCTTCTAATAAAAGTGCAGCAATTCCAGTAGTGGCAAACGCCATTGCTATTTGTCCTTGTGCTCGTAGTGAACTCATTAATAAATTGTACAAATATGTTTTCCCTGATCCGCCAGGTCCATCAAGATAGAAATAACGCTCTGTCACCATGTCATCATCTATAGCATTTTTAATGGCATGAAATGCTTGCAATTGTAGTGTATTTAAAGTTGCAAGTCTTTCTTCTGTTCTTTCTGCTTGTAGTTGAATGTCATAGTCTTCAAAGTTAATGTCATCTATTAGACCTGGATCAGGCAAATTAAAACTTGCACAACTTAATCCATGAGTTAAAAAGACTTCTTGAATTTCCATTAAGGCTTTTAAGTGTGCAATGGGTTCATTGTATCGTCGCATAAAGTCTTCAGCCATATTACTTTTAAAAGTCTCCCACAAAGCTAATGCATTTGGAGCATTTGAGAAGATACAAATAAAAGCAAATTGTTCTCTCATCTGTCGTGGCATTTGACATTGTGCTGCTTCTTCTAAACATCTTTCCCACTCTGTATCATCAGCGAGTAAGTTTCTATTTCTTGCAGCTAAATGGAAGGATTCATATACAATGTCATTAACAGTTCTTAATTGTTCAAAACTTTGTGCTCCTGGAACATTTAAAAGTAATATCCGTAAGCAAAATCGTTCAACATCTCTTGGACTGACTGTGTAAATTTGTGGAATTATTTTATTGCCTCTTGTTTTTCTTGCTCTCCATAATCCATTCACAAAAACATAGTGATATGGAATTTCAATATATAAGTATTGTGTTGCTTGAGCATCAGTGGAATTTAATGCAAACCATGCAGTTAGTGTAGTGTGACGATCTTCACTTTGGGCCAATGCATTCATTTCATTTCCAGAATGGAAATAGACTAAATGTCGTTGTGGCAAATGTACTGCTAACCTATATACTGCATGTGATCTATCATGCATTTCAAATTTTAAAAGCCGCCACATAGCTTCTGGCGCACTGACATAGCGAGCATCTACATGAGATGCAAGTTCATCATGTACTAACTCACTACTTTCAGGGTTGTCTGCACTTTTGACGACTACAGTAGCTGCATCGTAACCTTTGTAAATATATTTGTAGACATATTTAATGGATTTGATGGAAGTGCAGGCTTCTACGTTGATGTGGGCGTTGTACTTCATGAGTAAATGTGGATTGTAGGGTACTACATATCTATTGTCCACTTTTTTTCCACGAATAATGGCACTATCTCCTTCTCTTCTTTTATAAAGTGGATATCCATCACAATTTGCATATGTTTTGTCTCTATAATCTTTTGGAAAATCTTTTGAACATTGATTATTTTCCATACATGGTGATTGTGGATTAAGGTCTCCACAGGGTCCATGAATCATGCGATGAGTAACAATCTCATATAGTCTACCATATAGTTCTGGATCCGGTAGTTCAGCAACTATGACTGCATCCACTTTGTCCGAAGTATCTAATTTATCTTTCTCTTGAAGTATTATGAGAAGATGTGCATGTGGAAGGCCTCTTTTTTGAAATTCAATGGTATATACATAAGCAAGACATTTGCCAAATAACTGATTTATAGTAAAGTCACGTATTAATTCATTTAATTTTATCTTAAAAACTCTGGCTACTAAATCTGGTCTATCTGAAGCACTTTGTCCAAGAAGTAGATTTTGATTAATTTCTGGCCATTGTGGATTACATGTAAATGTCACAAATAAATCTGGTTTTCCAAATTTTGTCACAATAGCCATAGCATCATTGTATCTTTCTCTCATATTTCGAGGAGATCCTTGAAAGGAAGATGGTAAAATGATGGCTTTGCCAGCTGTCATGTCTCTGCTTGTAGCCACGTCAGCAACATAGTCCATGAGTCCACAATATTGTTCTACACGTAGTTTATCTTGTTGATATTTTATAAAGTTTAAATTATTTGCCTCAACTTGCAAATATGAATCAATAATCCATTGTTGTGTTAGTTTCCCACCACATAAAATTGGATTAAATTCATCTCTAATGGCAATTTGAGCAACTTTAAATTCAAGCATAGAAACATTATTTCGGATTCTGGCTTTAGCATTTGGGTAACTGGGAAGGGTTAATTTTGGTTGCCAACCTGCTTCTCCGTGTGGGAAAAAGATGGGATATGTCATTGGATCTAAATTTGGACTTAAGATATTAATATTAATAAATGGTTGGTCCTCATTTCTGGGATATACTCTAATGTCTCTTTGAAATGGTGGTTCTCCTTCATCATTGTGAAAGACCATTGCAACCTCATTTGATGTTGGCAAGTTATAACGACGTTTATCAGTATGTCTGTCTCTTTTAAGCACCATATTAACCTTTGGCATGGGTAATTGATGTCTTTGTGCATGAAGTAGTTGTTCATTTTCTACTTCTGCCAATTTTTTGTAAGCTTTACTGTAGGGATTGTTGTCCATAATGTTATTTAGCTCTATAAAAACACTGGGTAAGCATTTTTTATTTTCTTCCATCTGCATACGTTGGTCAACAGCTTCCATTGTATCTAGGACATATAGTTGAGCGAATTTTCTTTGCTCTCCTTCCTCTGGATGTAAATGTGAAGTCCGATGATAAATTTGTCCTTGGACTTTAAAACAGTAAGGACCATGTCCTGGTACATTAGCAGCCAATGTTGCCCCCATAGATGCAAATGATATGGCACTATTGTAGGATCTTATGTTTGTCTTAAAATTGTTGTAATTTGGAAAAGTAGGTTCAGTCATAATATTTAGTAAATAGGTTGGAAATTGTTTCCTTTGTGGAAGTTTGAACTTTCCTTTTTGACAACAACTAATAAATTGTCCATCTCGGGGTCTCTCCTGTTTAAAATAATAAGCCTCACAAAATTGACATTGAGTAGTCATGTCCCCACAACTATGAACCTCTACTGCTAAAGACTTCAGTAAAGGACAATTTGCAAAGCATATTGGATGTTGACTTTGATATTCATCAGATGAAAAGTCATGAAATGTTTCAACAACAGGTTCTAAATGTTTAGTTTTTTTCGTAGATTTTCTTGGTATATGTTGGACTTGTTCGGTTGAAATGTCCTGTAAGTTTTTAGTAAGAGTTTGTAAATGCTTTGTTTTTGTAGTTTTTTTTTTTGGTCTGTCTTGACTGGTATGTTGTAAAATGTCATCTGATGTTTTAGGAACAGTTTGTAAATGCTTTATAATTTTTTTATTTTTTTTGGTTGTATCTTTCATTTTTGCAGCTGATATTCTTTTATTTGCAAGTCTTTTGCGTTCTTTTTCTCTTCGAATTTCTTTCTCCTCCGGTGTCTGCTGGGCGGCCCATCTCTCTTGTCTTTCTCTAGTTTGACGTCTTTTCTTCTCTTCTTTGGTCTCGTTATCAGCCATATTAATCTGTAAACGGAAACAAATAAATGTAATTGTGTATATTGAAATTTGTAATTCCTGTTAAAGATTATTGTGCACAATTGGTGAAAGAAAAGGCAAATCATGAATGTATCATTTATATTTAGTTAAATTTATAATTCCTGTCTTCAGTGGCTCAGAATTTGGCCAATGGAATACTGCTGTAAATAAGCATGTAACATATTTATTTAAAATAATTGTTTTATTTATTAAAAACTTTGTTTGTGGATAGATATTTACCACTGCAAAACTTCTTTGCTGAAAAAAAAAGTGATGTGGTTATTGAGCTATGTATTGCATAGTAGCAATTTAAATAAAATAAGGGGGATAGTAAATTAATTATTTTATTTTTCTGTTGACACGGATACAACTGAAAGCAGTTTCTTTAGTTTTATACTTTAGTACTTATTATAGTTTACCTTGGTTGAAGTGTGATTTAAATCCGAATGTTTGTTGGTCCTGGTTTCAAAATCGTTGTCCAATGGTGTGGTCCTCTGTTGGAAGTCCTCGTCCGATGGTGTGGTCCTGTGGCGATAGCCCCCGTCCGATATTGTGGTCCTGTGGCGATATCCCTCGTCCGATGTTGTGGTCCGTTGGTGAAAGTCCTCGTCCGATGGTCTGGTCCTGTGTTGAAATTCCTCGTCTGCTGGTCTGGTCCTGTGTTGAAATTCCTCGTCTGCTGGTCTGGTCCGAGTCCTCGTCCGATGGTCCGGTCCTGTGAAAAAAGTCCTCGTCCGATTGTCTTCACGCAGTATCTGTTGTAATGTAAAATAGAAAATGTTGTTTGAGTGAAATGTCTGTTAACTAAATTTAAAATGTATTAATTTGACTGTATTGTATGAGTTATGGTTATTTTTTTCTATCTTTGTTTTTTTTTACTTTCTGTCCAATCCAACAACTTTTGTTATTCTTATTGAAGGTTCTTAGTAAGGCTTGTAGGTTGTGATATATTAAATAAGATGTGTTTATGTTATTTTTTGTACAATCCTGTTTTGTGCACACCACTTGTGGTATAGTTATTTAACCTTTATTGTGATGGTTATAGTTAGTGAAACATGAAATAATATAATTAAGGTAGTTTGCTATGTGTTTGTGTTAGTTTTTGACAATCCTGTTTGGTGCGCATCACTTGTGCAAAACTTATTTCTTCTTGATTGTACAGGTTATAGGTTGTTAAACATTAAAGAAGAATGTTAATATAGTTTGCTATGAGTTTGTGTGCTTTTTTATACAATGCTATTTGGTGCACAACACTTTTGTTATTCTTATTTTTGCTTCTTTGTAAGGCTTATAGGTTGTTAAACATTGAATAAGAAATTCTGTTTTGTGTGTAGCAGTTTGTGTGTCATTGAATTGCGATTTGGCTAATTGAATTGTGCCCTAAATAAGCACATAGCATATTATTTTAAATAATTTTTTAGTCATTTAAAAACTGTATTTTTGATATTTTTTTATTAACTAAAACCTTAGTTTAAAGAAATTGTTATGTTGTTATTTAGAGCCCTATTCAATTGTGCAAATTGCAATTGAATGAGGTCCTTTGTGTGTACCATATGTTGCATAGTTTGGGCCTCATTCAATTGCATTTTTTACAATGTAATAGTACTCTAAGGCCGTAATTGAATTGCAATGTAGAAATTTGAATAGGGTTGTAAATAAGCACATCACATATATTTGTTAAAATAGACTAAGGGTCTAAAAGTTCTTATTTATAGCCATATTTAATTGTCCAAAATAGCAATTGAATGAGGGCCTTTGGTTACTGCATTTGTTATATTGTGAGCTCCTCATTCAATTGTGTTTTGGCCAATGGAATAGAGCTCAATATCAGCACAGAGCATATTTTTTGACGTAATTTTGTATTTAGTGAACTTGTATCCAAAAGCAACGTGTTCACAAAAGAAAAATTTCCTTTAAAAAATATGCTCTGTGCTTATATAGAGCCCTATTGAAATGGGCAAATCACATTTGAGTGAGGCCCTTGGCCATTAAAGACATATAGGTCCTCATTGAATTGCAATTTTGCCAATTGAAGAGGGCTCTATATAATCACATAACATATTTATTGAGCAAAGTTTTTAGTTATTGAAAACCTTGATTGTGGTTAGAAATTCAGTAACTAAAAAGTTCTGTATAAAAAATATGTTATGTGCTTATATAGAGGCCGAATCAATTGAGGAAGTCGCAATTGAATAAGGCTCATGGTTATTTCTTGTTTATACTTAATACTTTACCTTGATAGAAGTTTTGAATGACAGACGGTCCCCTCCTGCCAATCTTAATCCGCCGGTCTTCTTGTAGTGTCTGTTTGAAAAAGAAAGTGAAATAGTTATTTGTATATTTATAATTTGTCATCTAGCAAAGCATGGCGTTTTGAGCATGTAATGTCTTGTTGTATGTTACCTCTTCTTCTTTGTTGGTGTTCTTTAAAAGGGATTGTGCTTCACAGTGCACGGTGCAAATTGTTGAGAGACGCTGTTGATGCAGAGTCTGTTTGAATATTAAAAGAAATAGAAAGATTCAGCTTTATATGATCTATTGAATTGTAGTAAATTAATTCAATTAACCTTATTTTTTGTTGGGGGCTACACACATATGTCACATACATGAAGCACATTACATAGTTTAATGTAATTATTTTGTGTACGTGTGACATATCAGTATACATGAGTCAAATTTAAATGGTTAAATTAACCTTATATTTTGTTTTTCCAACACACATAAATGTGTGTGTGTGAGATGTAACTATAGATGATACACATATATGTGCGTGTGACATATCAGTATACATGACATATAATGTCATTTAAATGTAGTTGTTTACTGATTTTGTTGTAAGCTAATTTTGTTGCATTGGCAATACACATAAATGTGCGTGTCACATGTCACTATACATTATACACATATATGTCCGTGTCACATGTCACTATACATTATAGACATATATGTCCGTGTCAGATGTCACTATGAAGGGGCAATACACAGAAATGTGCGTGTCAGATGTCACTATACATTATAAACATATACGTGCGTGTCACATGTCACTATGAAGGGGCAATACACAGAAATGTGCGTGTCAGATGTCACTATACATTATAGACATATATGTGCGTGTCACATGTCACTATACATAAAGCTCTGTTTAATATTAAATTATGTTTTTTTGTTGTTTTGTTAAATGAACCGTATTTTTTTTGTGAGCCTATACACATAAATGTGCCATACATGATGACTACATAAATCCTATTTTTTTGTTTTTATTTGTTTGACCTGTCCTGATAATAAAATGTAATATATTATAGCTTACCTCTCAGTTGTAATTTGCACAATGCAAAGTAGTAAATTAGTAAAGAATTGTCTTCTCAAGTAAAAGCAGCAGTTATCTCAGAAGTCACTCCGTTGATCACCTGAGGAGAAATGTATTTTTTAGTTTGAAATAGGCAGTATTTATAAACTTGTAGAAAGTTCTGGAAAGTGAGACCGTTAGAACGCAATACGCATGCGCTATTTGCGTTCCAGCTTACAATTTGCGTTCCATCCGCCATTTTAGGCGTCTTACTGTTCAAAATGGTGTTTAATCTGATTGTGATACGTTCCGCATAGTATGTGTTTCATTATTGCGAGTAAGTGTAGTGTAGTTACGTCTGAAGCCTCGTTTTCGTTTTGTTCGTCGGCCATTTTTTCTCTCGCTTAGCGATGGTATTAGTGTCTAAAGTGTTTATTTTGATTTAAATGTAGGTGTAACTTGTTTTTTTGAGGTGCTGGCTGGTTCCTCTTGCTGTAGGTAAGCTTTTTATGTGTTTGTTGTGTGTCTTTGTTAAGTTTTAAATGTTTGTATGTCGGCGTGTTGCGTCCGATGTTTGCGAAGTCGTAATGTGTGTTAACGTGTCTCGTATGGTGTTTGCGTGTGTAGCCTCGTTTTCGTTTTATTCGTCGGCCATTTTTTCTGTCGCTTAACAAACTATTTAGTGTCTAAACTCTTTTATTTTGAGTGCAATTAAGTTGTAAGTTGCATTTTTGAGGTCCTGGGTGCTTCCTGTTTGTGTAGGTAAGGTTTTTATGTATGTGCTGTGTGTATGTATTGTGTTTGTAATTTTGTAATGTTCGCGAGTTGCGTCCGAGTGTTGCGAGGCCGTAATGTGTGTGAACGTGTGTCGTATGTTGTTTGCGAGTGTCGTAACGTGTGTGAACGTGTGTCGTATGTTGTTTGCGAGTGTCGTAATGTGTTGCGACGTAAACTTTTTTTTGCAAGGGTCGCAGTTGCTGCAACTGAAGACCTCGCTTTGCGAGGTCCTCAGGTGCTGGCATGGAGCGCCTGCGGCGCTCCAAGCCAGCAACTGAGGCCCTCGCTTCGCGAGGGTCCTCAGTTGCTGGCAAGGAGCGCCTGCGGCGCTCCATGCCAGCAACTGAGAACCTGGCACAGTGCCCTCGCTTCGCGAGGCCCGCGACTCGCTGCGCGAGCCCGCAGCGTTAGCAACAACTCGTACGCTCACAACTATATATGTGATATGTTTCCTGGGTTTCAAATATTTGGTAAGAAACAGGCAGTAAATATCAGAAAACTATGTGTTACATAGAAAAGTTCAATGTACTTACAAAGTTATAGGCAGGAGAGTAAAATCCAGCTTTGCACACCCACAGAGAGCTTATATAACCAAGTACACAGAGGAGAGGCAGCCAGGTACAGAGTTGGACCTTTCTGATAAAGACCAAAGGAAGTACTTGCTCCACGGTGTAATCACATGGTTGGGCGGGTCTGAGCTCACAGTTGAATCAGAGCACAATTAGAGAGAAAGATACACTACATATCCCAGGCTGCTTTGCAACACAGGAACTCCAGAATATGATCCAATCAGCTAACCTCTGCTTTCTCCTGATTGGCCAAAACATATTATGAATTTTATGCTTAGCAGGGTTGTCAACTAACAAAAGCTTCAGCTTGGAAACTGAAAAGATTTAGCAAATATCAGGGAGAGTTTGTAAATGTTTATTTTGGTATTTTTTCATGCAAAAAAAAGTGTTTGCATACACTACTGGTTCTCCTCTATCAGATGCATTAGTTAGGAGTCATCTTCTGGGCCAATAAGAGGGAAGTGATGTGGTATCAATTTCAATTTTATCCAATTATCTCAAAGTCTTCTTGTTCCATCCTTCCACACCCTCTCACGATTCAGCTCTGAGGAAGTGATGTATTCCTATACTCAGATTTTCCCAAAAATGGTTTTATACCCATGGCTTTCAGGGCTGCTAATTTTGATAGTTTGGTACATTCTTGACTAACAAGTGTCTTTTCTTGAACTTTAACGGTCCTTTAACATATGAACAAAGTAACGTCATTCATTGTATATTAACTGCAAACAAACACCCAGCTCAAACAGCTGCATCTTTGGTTCATCAAGTTCACAAAAATAAATAAATAACTGTTCCTCAAGCTGTTTGTCGAACTAGCATTTAAACAGTAAGGCAGTGCTACGAGGAAGTGTGAGGCACTGAACTCGCATGTATAAAATTAAGGTTATCAAGCACTTCAGTTAATTACAGTGAACATAATAAAATATTTTTAACAAACCACAAATGTTTCCACCCAGAAGCAAAATATAGCTTTGTGGTATGGAACTAAGAGAGGAATCCAAGAGAACAAGGGTATGCATAGTCTGCTTGAGCCGAAGGAGGAGGCACTCAAAATTATAATAGTAATTTACTAAATAAACTATAGTATGGTGAGAAACCATCAGTATGAAGCATGTGCAAAGTCTAAAGACTTTTAAACTTTACTTTAGTATTGTTCTTTAATTAAAACACCAACTGTTTGGGAGTAATACTATATTTAAACCACAATTAAATACATATTTTATAGTATTTTATTTAAATAAGCATTTTATGATTTCCTGAATTGTTTAATTAATATATAAAATTATATTTTACTCAGCAACACTGCTTTCTGTGATAGCTTTTGTTGGTGTAACTTTAAAGTACTTACAATCACATTGTGGCCTTTATTTGTTGCATTTTTAGGATCTAGGATAGGATATTAGGATATTGATGAAGCAGAATATATACATAAATACCTAAAATTGCTAAGTATATTTTATGTTATGTGTTTTATATATACAAAATAACAAAATAACAGAAAAAGTCAATGTGCATAACTATTCACCCCCCTAAAGTCAATACTTTGTAGAACCACCTTTTGCAGCTGTCACAGCTCCAAGTCGCTTTGGATACGTCTCTATGAGCTTGCCACATCTTACCACTGGGATTTTTCCCCGTTCCTCCTTGCAAAACTGCTCCAGCTCCTTCAAGTTAGATGGTTTGCGCTTGTGAACAGCAATCTTTAAGTCTGACCAAATATTTTCTATTGGATTGACGTCTGGGCTGTGACTAAAGATGTATATAAATATATATATATATATATATATATATATATATATATATATATATATACATACATATATATATATATATATATATATATAAATTATGTTTCATGGGGAAAACATACTGCCAAATCTGGTAATACATGATTAAGTTTAATTTTGCTTTTTTGTTTGTCCCCTATTCATTTTATCTGGGGGCTTCCACTACCCAGTTTCTATTCCCATGTTAATATGTCTCAATGAAACAATTTTCCCACACAAGGAAAACAAATGTATATCCTTTTATGTATTTTTATATTTATGTGTCATTCAGTCAATGAGCAGATTCCAGGGTTACTACTAACTAAGAATGAAGAGTCATAAAGAGGATACTACTATACTGAAAAGAGTGAACATGTGACATTACTCAGGACTATCACATAATGTCGGGACACAAATCTCCAGACACCCAATAGGTTGCTCTTTAACATGTTTAACCCCTTGGAATGTAGATTTAAAGATTATATACATCCACAACTTACATTATGAGAAAAACCTGACTCATCAAACAGTAAGATCTGTGAAATTAGGACTAGATTCACTAAACTCAGTCTTGAAGATCTTCATATTCCAGCCCAAATGAGGTTCCTTACTATTTGTCCATGTGCTTCATTATTATTGTTTATTTGTAACGCAACAGTATATTCAGTAGCCCTATAAATGTGTTACGTTTAATACAAAAAAAAAACAATAGCAATATTAAGACAATGGAAAGGATGGAGGGCCCTGTCTTTGAGCATAGAATCCAGTGACCATAGAGCTCTCCCCAAAGCACAGTACAAGATAGAAAATCTAAAGGATTATGGTGATTACAAAAAAAACTATAATTCTAAAAAACACATTTATGGATTTGAACAAATATCTTGTTAATCAATGATGAGCTACTGATATCTTACTAATTATAGATGTTTTATGATACTGAATTATGTGCCTATATAACATTCACATTTTTGTTTCCCCACTTTGGGGGTGTTTTTGGGGTACCACTATATGTCACATTGCTTTCTGGAAGCCCTTCTGGAAGATTCTTATTTGAATCCACGGGCACATTAGATTAACAAAAATAATGAATGGCTCCAGTATATCATAATTGTATAAAATAGCTATTAATTAAAAAAAATATTAACTTTATAGTTCCTCAAAAGAAAATACTGGTAATATCGGATTTGTACTGTATTCCTTATTCTGCACCCCAGATGCCACTTGATTTTTGTATTATCCTATCACAATCCTCTATTTACTTTTTAGTGATCAGCTATATTTGTTGCGTGGCGTATGTTGCGCATGGGCAATGCACGGTGGGAGAGGGGGAAAGGAGACATGAGGGGGGGGGAAGAGGGGGAAAGGAGGCTCAGGAGAGGGAGAGGGGAAAAGGGAACACAGGGGAGGGAGAGGGGGAGGAGACTCAATGGAGGGAGAGGGCGGAAGAGTCACAGGGGAAGGGAGAGGGGGGAAAGAGACACGGGTGAGGGAGAGGGGGGAAACAGACACAGGGAAGGGAGGAGGGAAAGACACAGGGGAGGGAGGGGGAAGAGACACAGGGGAGGAAGAGGGGGAGAGACACAGGGGAAGGGAGATGGGGAAGAGACAAAAGGGAGGGAGAGGGGGGAAGAGACACAGGGCAGGGAGAGAGGGGAACAGGCACAGGAAAGGGAGAGGGGGGGTTAGACACAGGGGAGGGAGAGAGGGAAAGGGACACTGGGGAGGGAGAGGAGGAAACGGAGAGTGGGAATGGGGGAACAGGAGAAGGAAAGGGGGAAAGCAGACAAAGGGGAGAGAGAGGGGGAAGGAGACACAGGGGAGGGAGGGAAGGAGACACAGGGGAGGGAGAGGGGGAGACACAGGGGAGGGAGGGGGGAACACAGGAGAGGGGCGGGGAGCCGCAATGTATAACACTATATCATGCCATCCTTTTTGATGGGCAAGTCGCTAGTTTAATAAATAACAGTACAATATATTTTCATCTATTGTATTTCATTGCTGACACAAATTATCATGAATGTTTTGTTTCCGAAACTAATCTTTATATCATCAATACATAAATCATTGTATATCATCAGTATGAAAATATGTGTATATTTAATCACAAAGACTACTGCAAATAACACAAAAAGTATATTTGATAAAAGTCACAGTACCTAAAATCAGCCAGCAGAGGGTGGTGTTGAAGTTTCCAAAAGCTGATAAAGTGTAAATGTTTTTATGTGTATGTCTGCCTATATGTACTCACTAAACTAAAGATGTTCATTTGGTCAATTGTGTAAACAAATGTTATAGAATAGTTATCATTGTACATTTGTTCTAATCGATTTGTTTGCCAGTTCATGTAATGTGTAATTTATTCAAAATACATTTAAAATCAACAATTCAGCCTCACACAACAGACCATCCCTATTGATTGTTGTTAAAGGACCATAGTATGATGAAAAGCATTTCAGTGTTTTTCAAGAGCTTTATTAGACAAGTTGAATTCATGAAGCTAGATTTTAGATGCAACTTTTAGATGTAATTTATCTCTGCTTTCTGGCTTAATTTTGTTTTCTTTCCTGCTTCTGCCTGTCACATACTTAGGTAGCTGTCCCCTTGTAAACTATTGAACTTCCATTTTGTCCTGTCGAGAGCACTTGCAGATTTAATTGCCACATTCCCAGTGCACTTCTTGTGTAGCCAAAGTCTGCTCCCACCTGAGGAAGTTGATCTGCTAAAGTCAGAGTAGTTGTTCAAAATAGTAAACTGGGGCAAAATGAGAGGCTGCCCACCTGAAAGAAGACATCATCTGGGTGGGCACGAAAAGGATTCTGCAAACGATGAGCCATGATCTTTACCGTCACCCATGGATGTGAGAAGGGGAGGTGTTAGACCCGTGGTCGGAAATTCAGTCCTACAAGGGCCACCAACAGTCCAGGATTTCAGTGTCTCTCTGTTTACTGGTTCTCTATACTTTACCACACCTAAGTTAGTCAGTTTATTTCCAGACTACTGCAGAGAGATATTGAACTTTTGACTGCCATTGTTTTAAACCATTAGACCAAACACATTGCCCACCAATTAGATTATATATATGCACAACTAATATACTATATCTATACATGTAACCCTATATGGCAATTAAGTTTTCTGGAACCGAACTTCAGCATTCAGTACTTGATGGCAAAATGTGGGTAGGAACTGGCTTTCCAAAATGAGTCATCCCAACTAGGATATAGAGGTTGAAGTCAAATTACTGTTTGTTTTCTCATGAATGCACCTGCATGGCACTACCAAACCTTTAGGTTGAACAGTTTCAGAGATAGTTACATGAATCCAATAACCTCATAAACAACGCCCTCCCCCCCAATTAAATGAATTGGTGATACAAAAAATAGCAAAAATTAAACCTCATCATGCATTACCAGATTTGGTCCCACCTCCCAAGCCCATTGTCTTGGGGTTCTTTTGGACCCTGGACCCTCTTCCATCCATCACATACAGTCACTAACTAAATCTTGTCTTTTCAACTCAAAAAATATCTCCAGAACACGTAATTACCTTACACAAGACACAACTAAGATTTAGATATATTCCCTCATCATAACCCACCTTGACTACTGCAACTCACTACTGGCTGGCCTACCCACCACCCGTCTATCCCCCCCTTCAATCCATAATGAATGCCTCCACTAGACTCATCTACCGTACTAAACACTCAGTGTCTGCAGCACCTCTTTGTTAGTCTCTCCACTGGCTTCCTGTAGCCTCCAGAATAAAATTTTAAATCATGACCCCTGATGACATCGGCATTACGTTGACGAAACGTGCGTCATGGTAATCTCAGTTTTCCAATGTATTTCGGGTAAGGTTTTTAATATTAGTAATTAATTGCTTGGAGCTCCGACCTATTAGCACTTTGAGTGTGTTAGTGTCATATCGTAGTTTGATCAGTTTATTGGCTAGTTGCAGTCTTACTCATTACCCCTCAAGGGTGTTTCTGCCTTGCTATTGTCAGGACGGCTAATTGGCGTATCTAAATCATAAGAGGTAAATATTACTGAATTTCATCAGGATGAGACAACAAGAGGTATGAGACATTCGTCCTTATCATGTTGTCTGTTAGTAATTAACTCTGAAGTTACTGCAGATAGTGGAGTGTGTAATGAGGAGACTTGTGCACACAATCACTATATCTGATGTCACTGCAGGCAGTGGAGTGTATAATAAGGAGATTTATAGCCCTATTAAATTCCTTCAATGTTTAAAACCGTAGCCCGCATGACTTGCGGCTATTAAATTGGTCCTGTAAAGCAACTGTCAACGACTTGTGGAGTAAGGGCGAGAAAAGAGATACAGGACGTGGAAATTTAAACTGCACGCCCGCAAATCCTTTTATCTGTCAAACCCGTAACTGTTACGTTTCCAATCACACTATTAAATTGCAACAAATTCACTGGCGTTCAAGCCCATAACCTGCAAATGGAGCCAAGAAGCTAACGGGTATCAGAGAGGACCCGCTAGGGGGTAAAGTCCAATCCGTAGCACTGTAAATGCAAATATACACACACTAGTGTACATGTAATAAAAGGGAAAGTGATGTTCGGTATCAGAATTAATAGCACAACATTCTCAAGCTCGCAAATCTGCAATATAAAATACTTTTTTTCATGTAATTTCCATGTTATATCGATCCTGGCAATCAATGTGTTAATACATATAATGGAACTCGCATCTAAACCGGAACTACGGGTTTGACTAATTGTTCATGTTCAAGGCTGCGCATCCAACGTGTGACAAATGGTTTACGGGTTTGCGTCTTTAGCCCGTAACTCGCCGCATGTTCTCATTTAATAGCTCTGCCACGCAGCCGAATTTCCAGCACGCAACTTTTGCTGGCTTGCAGATGCCGCTACGGGCTTCTAATTTAATAGTCGCTTATCTTTTATATAGTGGGTTAAGTTTCATCCCCAAGCTAAAATTAACCATCTATTTTCAGAGTCAAGGATTTTTGAGTATCCTTACTTTCGATTGCTACAATCTAGTTTAAACATATTTGAATGAACTATTCATATACTATTGGTATTCAATTTGATAGCCTTAAAGGTTAAGTTTTAATTCCAAATTGTTTTCACAGTTTCTATTTTAAATAGATGTAAGACACCAGGAATTAATTCCCTTATTGTTCGAAATCACATGTAGGGATTTTGATTTGGATAATACCATGACTGACATGATACTGACTAAGTGCAATAAATGATTAATTGCCAATGGAAGAAGTGTAGACTGAGGGAGTAAAATTGAGCCTTCACTCCAATAATGATCAGCAACAGAGGGAGAGATTCTGAGGGAAAAAACTGAAACAGCAATTACACTTTTAACAACAGGGGATAATGGGGTCTTGGCAGTAGCGTAGGTAATAGGGGGCAGATGGGCGCTGCGCCCCAGGTGGTCCTTCTCTGAGGGTGGCAAAAGTCCCCCCACTTGCCCATGGCCCTCCCGTCTCCTTCCCCAAGACCACCTCGCCAGCCTCTAGCTCGTTCTCTGCCTGCACGGCTCTCTGGGGGGAGAGGAGGAGCCGGATGGAGGAGAAGCCACCACACCAGGGACATGAACAGCTTTGGAGTAAGAGACAGGGCAGACAGAGGGGTGAGAGTCAAGGGGGGAGTGAGAGGGAGAGAGAGACCGAAGCGAGAGAGAGATGGACAGTGTGAAGGAGAGAGAGAGAGAGAGTATGAAGGAGAGAGGAGGGTGTAAATGAGAGAAAAGGAGTGTGAATCAGGGAGAGAGAGAGAATGGGGGACAGAGAAGGAGAGAGAGAAAGAAAAGCATAGTGTGAA
Source organism: Discoglossus pictus (assembly GCA_027410445.1). Lineage (NCBI taxonomy): Eukaryota > Metazoa > Chordata > Amphibia > Anura > Alytidae > Discoglossus > Discoglossus pictus. Next base: position 59,702,076 of record CM050171.1, read on the forward strand.
GGAGGGATATATAGAGAGAAAAGGAGAGAGTGGGAAGAAGGGAGGAATAGAAGGAGAGAGAGAGTGTGAAGGGGAGAGAGAGAAGGAGAGAGAATGAAGGAGAGAGAGAGGGAAGGAGAATGCATGAGAGAGAGAGAGAGTAGGATGGAGATAAGGAGGGAGAGAGAAAAGGAGAGATAGAAAGTGAGAGAGAGAGAAGGAAAGAGTGTGAAAAGGAAAGAGGGGAGAGAGAAGGAAAGTTGAGAGAGAAGGAGAGAGAGTGAAGGTGGAAGAGGAGAGAGAGAATGAAGGAGGGAGAGAGAGAATGAGAGCGTGAAGGAGGGAGAGTGTAAAGCTAGAGAGAGTGTGAAAGAGAGAGAAAAGGAGTGAGACAGAGAGAGAAAATGAGAGAGAGAAATGGAGAGAGTCAATGAGAGAGAAAGATAGGAGAGAGAGAGAGAAGGTGAGTTTGAATGAAAGAGAGTGAAGGAGGGAGAGAGGAAGAGAGAGAAGGAAAGTGTGAATGAGAGAAAGAAGGAGAGTGTGAATGAGAGAAAAAGAGAGGAGAAAGTGTAAAGGAGAGAGTGTGAAGGGGAAAGAGAGTAAAGAAGGCAGGGAGAGAACGGTGAGAAACTGAAAGAGAGAGAGAAGAGCGTGGAGAGAGAAAAGTCGAGTGTGAATGAGAGAGAGGAGAGAGAGAGAGAAAAGGAGGTAGATAGAAGAAGAGAGAGCGTGTGAAGGAGAGAGAATGAGAGCGAGAATGAAGGAGAGAGAGAAAGGGGGGGAGAGGGAAGGAGGAAGAGTGGGAAAGAGAGAGAGTAGGAGGGAGATAAGGTGGGAGAGAGAAAAGGAGAGATATACAATGAGAGAAAAGGAGGGAGAGAGAGAAAAGGAAAGAGTGGAGAGAGAAGGCAAGAGGAGAAGGAGGGAGAGGAGAGAGAGAGTGAAGGAGGGAGAGAGAGAAGGAGAGAGCGTGAAGGAGGGAGAGAGAGTTTTAAGGGGAGAGAGAGAAGGAGAGTGTGAAAGAGAGAGAGAAGGAGAGAGATTTAGAAAAGGCGAGTGTGAAGGAGAGAGAATAGAGACAGAGAGTGGAGGGAGAAGGAGGGAGGGAGAGAAAGGAGAGAAATGGTGAGTGAATGAAAGAGAGTGAAGGAGGAAGAAAGAGGAGGAGGGAGGGAGAGAAAAAAGAGGGAAATCGTAAGGGTGAATGAAAGAGAGAGAAGGAGGGAGAGAGGAAGAGAGAGAAGGAAAGTGCGAAGGAGAGAGAGAGAAAGGGAGAGAGAGAAGGAGAGTGTAAATGAGAGAAAACGAGGAGAGTGAAAGGGGAGAGAGAGTGGAGGAGGGAGGTAGAGAAAGGAGAGAGAGAAGGAGGAGAGCATGGAGAGAGAAAAGGCGAGCGTGAATGAGAGAGAAGGAGAGAGAAGGAGAGAGAGAGAGAGAGAGAATGAGGGAGAGAGAAGGAAAGAGGAGAAAGAGAGAAAGTATGAAGGAGAAATAATTATAGAGAGAATGAAGGAGAGAGAGGAAATGAGGAAGAGTGGGAAAGTAAGAGAGAGAGTAGGAGGGAGATAAGGAGGGAGAGAGAAAATGAGAGATAGAAGATGAGAGAGAAAAGGAGAGAGGAGAGCGAAGGCGAGAAGAGAAAGAAGGAATCAGGAGAGAGAGAGTGAAGGAGGGAGAGGAGAGAGAGAGAAAGAGAAGGAGAGCATTGAGGAGGGATGGAGAGCTTGAAGGAAGAAAGGACAGAGAGAGGGAAGAAGAGAGGGAAGGAAGGAAAAAGAAAAGAAGAGAGGGAAGGAGGGTGAGTGTGAAGGAGAGAGAGAGAATGAGAGAGAGAGATGGAGAGAGAGATAAGAAGAGAGAGAAAATAAGAGAGAAGTAGAAAGGAGGGAGTGAGAGAAAATGAAAGTTAGGAAAAGCGTGAGAAAGGAGCGAGAAAAGGTGAGTGTGAGATAAATAGAGAGAAGGAAAGTGTGAAGGAGAGAGAAAGAAGGAGAGAGAGGGAAGGAGGGAGAAGGGGAGAGGGTGAAGGAGTGAGATAGAGAAGGAGAGAGAGAAAATGCGGGTGAGAGAGAGAAAAGGTTTGAGAGAAGGAGAGTGAATGAGAGAGAGAGTAAAGGGAGGAGAGAGAGAGAAAAGAAGAGAGAAGGAGAGACAGGAGAGAGAAAAAGACAGAAGGAAAGAGAAAAAGAGAGAAAGAAAATGTGAAGGAGAGATAGAAGGAGATTGCGAAGGAGAGAGAAGGAGATGGAGAGTGTGAAGGAGAGAGAGGGAAAAGAAAGAGAGAGAAAAAAAGCAGAGTGTGAAGGAGGGAGAGAGAGAAGGAGGGAGAAAGAGGAGAGAGAGAAAAAAGGAGAGTGATGGTGAGAGGGAGTAAAAGAGAGAGGAAAGGAGGGAGAAAGAGAAGAAGATAGAGAGAAGGATGGAGAGAGAATGTGAGGGAGAGAAAGAGAGAAGGAGGATAGATAGGAGGAGGTGGAGAGATAAAAAGAAAAAAGATTGAGAAGGGTACTATATATATACATATATATATATATATATATATATATATATATATATATATATATATATACTATGTTGGCACCAGAGGGGGACACAGCAGACAGCAGTGAAGAATATTTTGGGACTCCTACATATACATACAAACATATATCATTGTCATTGCAATAGCTTTGTGAATCTACCCCATTGACTACTGGAGTGACATTATGGTCGAGTTAAGTTTTTCCATGGACATGCTCTTTCTCGGATTCTAGAAATCCCCCTTGCAGTGGGGAAAAACAACCATCAACTTCACTATGATTAGGCTATATTTCTATTTAATGAACTGTTTAGCTCAGAAGTTGTATACCAGATGGTCAGGTTAAAAGATAAAAAGAGGATTAGACACTTGTAAACCTGTCATTCCAGTTTTTGAGGAGGCTGAAGGAAGAAGAGATATAGGAAGTAGTTAGGCGAGTCAGAGATGTTTGTTCAGATAATTAGGGCTAGTTTGAAGGAGTGTGAAAGAAGTCAGAAGTTCAGGAGAAGTTTAAGATGGGAACAAGGGTAACAATTAGAGTAGAGAGAGCTTGGTCATGTTGGTAAAGAGAGGGCTCAAGGGCAATGTTGGGAAACTGAGAAGAACGTCAGAAACATCTTATTAGAAAAATAATATACAAATGGAATGAGATTCTTATAATACAGAGTATACATTGCTTTGAACATTTAAGTTGTTGATGTGAGACGTTTTCCCTTTTATTTTTACTTCCTTTCTATCTCCCAAGAGAATGGCTCAAAATATTATGAAAGTCAGTTTGTATGTAGGCATTGTTGGTGTAAGGTTGTTTCATAAGAAAATCAATACAATGGAGGGTATATGTCAAGAAGTCATTGAGATAAAATGACAACAGAATGTCTTATATACAATAATACTGTTCAAATATAAACTTGAAGGGCTGTAGGACATCTTCATCACCATTGTGATACGAAGGAGAATAATGTAAATATGGGCTAACATTTGGCCTTTTACAGACATCCACTATAATAGTTATCAGCATGTGAGTAACGCCTGTGAGATCCATTCTGCAGAGCTGCGCTAAATCGCATGCGCTCCCTGAAAACCCAGGCTAAGGGGGAGAGAGAGACACAGAGATGGACGTAGTAAGAGAGGGGGAGGGGAGAGGGAAGCAGAGGGAGGGGGAGAGGGAAGCAAGGGGAAGGGGAGAGGGAAGCGGGGAGAAGGAAGCAGAGAGAGGGTTAGAAAGAAAGATTAACCTGGGCTGAGGGGGAGAGAGAGACACAGAGAGGGAGGGAGTAAGAGAGGGGGAGAGGGAAGCAGAGGGATGGGGAGAGGGAAGCCGAGAGGGAGGGGGAGAGGGGGGGAGAGGGGGCAGAGAGGGAGAGAGATAGATAGAGAGGGATGCAGAGAGAGAGGCGGAGTGGGAAAGAGAGGCAGAGAGAGAGGGAGGGAGAGAGGGAGGCAGAAGTAGGAGGAGGGGAGGCAGAGAAGAGATGGAGGAAGAGGGAGGCAGCGAAAGGGAGAGGGAGGGGGAGAGGGAGGCAGAGAAAAAGGAAGGCAGAGAGACAGAAGAGAGTGAAGGAGAGGGAGGGAGAGAGAGAAAGGGAGCGGGAAGGATAGAGAGAGACAGCATAGACAGAGACAGCACAGACAATTGAACATAACATATAATACTGTCATTTATGATGGGCAAGTTATTAGTCCCATGCTCAGTAAGTTTAAAAACAAACATAATGTATTAAATATGGAGTATTTTTGACTGTGTATTGGATTCTATAGCATCTTGAGACTATAGCCCTATTTAATCCTCCAAATTTCACGTCACACTATATTCTTTGCTTAACGTGGCAAAGACAAGAAATAAAGAGTAGTGCACCACACTGGCGGTTTACCTTTTATTTATTGCGCTATGTTTAATAATATGATATATCATAGATGCATAAAGTGGGTGCAAAAAAACACCCTCTCTTGTTGCTCACTGTTCAAGTTACTTCAAAAGGGATTGCCTTGCCAGCTGTTGTTGTGTTTTAGTCCATGTTTCTATGCTGCTAAAAGACCTCAGGCTGTCAGTTACTTAACGCGTTTGTGCGCCACACTTACTTCCTCAGGAGTAAATACTAATATGTACATCAGCAATAAATAACCTTTTGCAGGTCATATATTCAATCTCAAAACAACATTTAAATTGTCCTACTTTGCTTTACATTCTGTTAGACTTAAGACTGGAGTGTTGAGTAAAAAAAACACCTCAATGCAAACATATACATACACTATTTATTCTTAGAAATAAACTAATACTAATAATAATTATCATATTTGTTGTTGTTCAATCATGTCAATCATGTCATGTCTGGCTTCGTGACCCTACGGGCCGCATCACCCCAAGCACGTCTTGTGTCTGGTTGTACTTATCCGCATGGTTTTCATGGCAAAGATACTAGAGTCAGTTGCCAGTTCCTTCTCCAGTGGACGACAATTTGTCTGACCTTCCTGCTATGACCTGCCCATCTTGGGTGACTCTATATGGTATAGCTCACAGCTTCACTGAGGTACACAAGCCCCTTCACCATGACACAGTGACGATCCAGAAGGTGAATTATCATATTATAAATAGATACATATTTAATAACTTCATATGTTTAAAAATTCATCTAAATTAGTATCAACTAAAAATTCTTAAAATTCTTAATCATTTATATACTTCCACCTAACTTTTTTTTTATTTTTATTTTTTAAACCTTGCATAGTACTCATACTATTTCTAAAGAGCTATGAATGGGAAACCAACTTTTTATTGGTTGATATTTTTGTGTAGCAGCACTATCATAAAAAATATTATTTTATTACAAGACATTATAAGTGACACTTTATATATAAAGAATAGTGAAAAACGTATCAGCACATCTGATATCTTGACAAAATGTTTGAGCTTGTAGACAGGAATTATTTTCATTCATTGTTTGAACATGTACTCTGATTTCATTCTGATGGTATATCCTGATCTGAATAACTTATAATTAGCTTGTTGTATTCTCTATCCCTGACTTCTATCGTTTTTTCCTCACTTTACCTAATGGGTAGCTATTATAACATCACAATCTGAAACATGGAGAATTGACCATTTAATTAATTACAATTAAACATAAAATTATATTTCCTCCAGTTAATAAAAAAATGTTATACTATATGCCAGATGATTTCTATTTTGATAGAAGCAGAGAAGTAGACATATTGTATCTCTTGGTTTTTATTACTATAGAAATTAGTCAGTGGTTCTAGAATACAATATTAAACAATTTCATTGCATTTTTATTAAAACTTGTGGCAAATTCATATAGAAGATCGAAGGTGTTCCTGCACAGAGATGAAGTAAGAAAGTGTTGAAAGTTTCCTTTAAGCTTTGCAGAGCCCAATAAAATAAAATATTCCTGAAGGGGCTATGATGAAGAGCCATGGGCCTCAATGAAGTAACATAGTGAACCACAACCACTTACCTGATGTGCAAAGATGACATGTGTAAATCACTATAATAGTTGTCAGTGTTGGGAATGCTTACGATTTTGGTCACACTTTGCGAACCTCGCAAAGCAAGGCAAGCCGTCGACCACGCAGGACTTAGGATGCAATGAGCGCCGATGCACGCGATACATAGCCTGTAATGAGAGTTTCGGCGATCATTGCAGGGCTCGCGATGAGCGCCACAGGTGCTCATAGTAAGGCCCGTGGTACTTAGCCGCAACTGCTCACCTTGCGAAGCGAGGCGAGCAGTTGAGGCACGCGGGAATTACGACCTGTACAACTTAGGACCAAAACCTGTACATGCAAAATTACGACTTTAAAGGCCGAACCACAGAACTGAAAAGACATGAAAAAAACAACAAATATGCCTCAAATTAACTTACACACACACAGCACAGGGGTAGAGCCAGGGAGCCTGTGAGTGAGGTTGCAAGTTAATTTGATGCATATTTGCTGTTTTTCACTGCCGAAAAAACGCAAAACAACTAAAATGAGGCCCAAGGACGTAAAACTAGCCCAAAGGACGTACAAAATAGCCCTAAGCAGTAACACTTAACCAAAGCCAGTAACACTTAATCCAAGCCACTAACATTTAACACAAGGTAGTAACACTTAAGCGCGATCCCTATACACTATACAGGGTGAGAGGCTTGCAATGAGTGCCAAAGGCGCTCACTGCGAGCCACGCGATGAGCGCCGAAGGTGCTCAGAGGGCCCATAGCCTCTCATTGTGTGGCAAACAGCATTGCTAGCCTTACAATTTTACTTCCGTCATTTTTGACGGACAATTTCCTAGTATAGATATAATAATTGTTTTGTAGTGCCCAAAATAAATAGATTTATGCTATTTATTCCTCACTAATATAATTATTAATCCTATATCAATTTGAATCTGGCAAAATAAATCTGTGAAAGAAATCTGACTCTTGGTATCTCTATAATGTGTAGAAAAAAGTAGAGAATGCACTTAGATTCCCTTAGCCATGTGACTGGCATTTGTATATTAGTGGTCAGTTTGTCCCTGTCCTTTTAAATACTTCACATACCATAAGAAAGTATGCAAGGAATGCATCAGCAAAGCAATGCTCTTTATCAATCATAACACATCTAAATGTATATTTGTTTGTACTATTATAAGGTACATAAGATCAAATTCTAAGATAAAGTTATGAATATAATGTTTATGTTTAATCGTTTAGTCATGTCCAACTCTGCATGTCCCTATGGATTGCTGCACACCAGGCGCGATCATCATGTCTCTGGTTGTGCTTATCCATAAAGTTTTATTGGCAAAGATGCTAGAGTGCGTTGCCAGTTCCGTCTCCAGTGGACCATGACTATGACCTGCCCATCATGGGGGACCCTACATGGCATAGCTCAAAGCTTCATTGAAGTACACAAGCCCTTTCACCACAACAAGGTAGCGATCCAGAAAGAGTATTATTATTACTGATAATAATAATAATAATAATAATAATGATAACAATCTTTATTTATGAAGCACCAACATTTTACACATCCCAATTTAGAATAAGAAACTACATTGAATACAGTGGGTATGTGACAAATAACAGTACAGTTAAAAAATCTGTTTATATATTGCTTACACTGTCCGGCTTATATTCGCGACCGTAAAAAAAATCATTGCTGATTTGCGAACTTTGCTTGTTAGGTGTGCGGCTTCTATTCGCGAACGCAAAATGACTGCCGAGTTAAGGGTGCCAATTTTCGTGCTTGAGACTGCGTGCTTGAGACTGCGGTATTGAATAGCGATTTTAGTGATTTTAGTGATTCTAACATCCTGTAAAGCCTGTAACCTGCAAAAAAAGCTACAGTGCTAATTAGAAATCCTGTTTCTTGCAATGGCTGATCACTTTGAGAGTCTTTTTCTCTCCAATTTTACGGGTGCGGCTTATATTTGAGTACTATCTTTTATCTATTTTTTCCCCTTGAACTTTACGGGTGCGGCTTATATGTGGGTGCGGTTTATACTCGGACCAATACGGTATATTGCTCACACTATCTATCTATCTATCTATCTATCTATCTATCTATCTATCTATCTATCTATCTATCTATCTGTCTGTCTATGTCCATCTGCATGTCTATCTATCTGTTTATATATTGCTCACACTATCTATCAATCTATTTACCTATCTTTCCTTGTATTTATCTATATAAATATACATGCATATACGGATATTGTGCTACTAATACTGAAATATTTCCCTTCCCAAGTACTAAAGAATATTAGGAATTAGGTTGTTAAAATCCTTTACAGCCTTATACTGTGTTTTTATTGACCTACATTTTATTCCATGGCCCATGAGCTTGTAAATCTAACTGTCAGTAAAGATAATTACATGGTCACAACACTGTATGTTTAACATCAGTATTAATGGCGTTATTTACTGCCCTGTTCACAATCTAGCCTGGCTCATTTTCCTCTAAACCTAGTGTTGAATTCATTGGGAGAGGATATCATAAATAGTTGTTCAGTAAACCATACAACAGACACTGGGCTGTATGTACTAAAGTGTGAAGTGTTGAGCGCTCTGAGATTTCAAATGCTTCATAGGATAACATAGGAAAGGAGAAGTTCTCCATCACTAATGTAGAAAACAATCACTGAATGAGATTTTTAATCATAACACGACACCATTTTATTATATCAGCATGAAATAATTAGATAGCAATAGTGCATAACTGCTTACAGACACTTATTGTTTAACTGTTTAGTCGTGTCCGACTCTCTGTGACCCTTTGGATTGCTGCACACCAGGCACATCTATCTCTATCTGGTTGTGCTCATCCATACGGTTTTCTTGGCAAAGATACTGGAGTGGGTTTCTAGTCATTTCTCCAGTAAACCAAAATTTGTCTGACCTCTCTGCTATGGCCTACCCATCATGGGTGACCTTACATGGTATAGATCACAGCTTGATTGAGGTACACAAGCCCCTTCCCCCCCGACAAGTTAACGATCCAGAAGGGAACATGCATTTATACATGAATACATGTAGGAAACATTGAATGATTGATAAAAAAAAATCTTATTGAAGTAAACAAAAATAGGCACAAATACAACATATAAATGATTGCATAAAAATAAAATAGATATCCATAATTTCATACAAATAGTTTAGATGTAAAAAAAACACCAACATATATGGGAAATAGTCTATGGTAAGACAGCATAAAACAAATAAAAAGTTAGATAATTCATACTGTAAATGTGTTACATATACAAAAATAAAAGGAAAAAATAATATTAAATAATATTATTTTTATAAAAAGCAAGCACAATTTCAAATAATACAGTGGATCTGTTTATTTAAAAAAAAACATTTTTTTTTACATTTTATTTTGAAGTATACAGTCAATTAATAATTGCCAATATTCTAGTTTTATAAAAATAAAAGATCCTTTTTGGAAAAGGAGACATTTTTTGTTGGGATGATAACAAAATAATAATAATATATTCTTGCAAATGTTTAACCATTCAAAATTAACATCAAAGTATATGACTATTTGCTATTTATCTGTTGGTTGTAATAAACTCTCACTGGACAATTGAATCTGTCATCTTTAAGCAGCTATGTCTGTTCCTTCGGGGCGCCATGGCTCAAGCTGTCTCTGTTTCCTTCTCTTCCATGTAGTTTTTTGAGAGAGGAAATAGGACATAAAACACATGGAGATGTGTAATTACCATTCATCCTCTTCTAAACACCAATTTTGTTTCCTCCTGTAAATCTTGGATTTAGCTGGTCTACATTGTCTAAATGGCAGTTGATTAATTTGAAGTTTGTAAATAAATCACATCAGTATTATTATTATTAATCTTTATTTGTATCGCGCCAACATAATCCGTAGCGCTGTACAGGGGATAAGGACAAGGAAGAATACAATGTTAACAAACTGCAAGAGTATTTGTGATTTATATAAAATTATCAGATGGAAAACATATTCACCATTGCTTTATTCTATATTTTATTGTCTAATACTTTTTTTTAAAAATAACTATAGCGATATTTTATTGGCACAATTATCTCATCAAAGTGTCCACATTTATGAAATATTTATAATACCATTCTCATATGTCTTATTCATATTCTTATAGCTAATAATAATAATAATAAGAAGAAGAAAAATAGGAAAAATCATTATAGATGTATGCTATGAATTTAGCAATAATGGTAATTCTATTCTGATGAACAAGTTGAAACATAAGAATAATTGTGGAAACTGTTTAAGCATAAAAAAAGTTATTGAATATTTCCAAATATGCTGTTGAAAATGTGATTGTACGGGCATATTCACTAATAATTGTACACATATTTACAGGACATAAATTGACTGAGGTTGATATTTTTCTATCCTGTCTATTGACTATTGCATACATTTTCCTATATTTTCTATATTTGTACTTTATAAGAAACATAACTTAGTTGATATGGAAAAGAGATAACTTTCCTAAATTTGATTAATCTATTATTTTTGCTTAAGTGTGCTGATGGTTCAGTTTGTAATATTGATTTAAAACGAGGGTTGCTTATGAAAAATAAAATAGTCTGTTATGCTAGTAGATTATGTAAATCTTCTAAATGAAATTGTTTGAAACACAACATGCCTAAAAAAAACATATGAATCACAGTTGTCAATGAATATAATGTTTTTGTGAATTTAATACATATTTATGCCTTTGTGGCCATATTTGCATGTCCCTGCCCCGGTTCCCAGAATCCAGTGTAATAACTGTATTTCTTGGAATTCTGAGCAGAAAAAAAGATCTTTTTAACTTATTTTAGACATGCAAATGTGAACACAATACTATTTATTTACTGTACTACTGTATGGTGGAGGGCTTCTATTGCTCCTTTGCCCACCATAAATTAAATGATTGTTGTGGTAAACTACCTCCCAACAAAATCTACCACACAAGCTGATGAGAGGCAGTAACTTTGAAACAGCTGTATGTGAGTAAGTTTCCTGGCTTGTGTACAATCCATCCTGAGCTTTGCTTGAAGCTGTGTGATAACTGTATTTCTTGGAATTCTGAGCAGAAAATACATTTTTTTACTTATTTTAGATATTCAAATACGGACACAAATTGACTATTTGTTATATATATATATATATATATATATATATATATATATATATATATATATATATATATATATATATATAGGGGGCTATCTGTAAAAATAGAATTAATAATATCAAAATAGTAAAAACACAGGTATTTCCATTGAAGATATCATGCATCATTATGTGACTTTTACAGGCAGACTATTCCCATTAAAAGAGCACTTTCACCAATTGCAAGTTAATTAATATTTTTTAATTTATGTATGGACATCTAACAGTACAGATAGATGTCATATCTGAGTCCCTGTTTTTTAAAGCTATGATGAACTGTCCACATGAGAGTTTCATGATACATCTGTATTGTATTAGGATTAGATAATTGACTAAGTATGGCCTCTGAAATGCAATAAACTTAATTCTGACCAAGCATGACCTGCTACGCGGCGACAGAAACTATATAAACTTAGTCTGAAAACCAAGACTGAAATATGTTATATCCTTGAGAGAAGGTATAGGAGTTTTATAGATTGTCAAGTCCATTACTCTGGCATCATCTAACCACTGCGTGACCACTAATTACCTAAAAGATGAAATACGTTAACACCTCATCCAGATGGCATGCCACAATTGCTTGACCGCATCTTCAGCCTCAATATGTGATATGACATGTGAGCTCATCAAACCACCAGTTCAGATACAGGTCATATTATTACATGACTCATCAGTCTACAGAAAGATTCAAACAAATAAAACATTTTTCACAATTTTTTTCAGTGAAAATGAGCTGATGTAAATATGCTCGTTTTCCAATAGTTTTTTTGTAGTTTTTTGTAATAGCAAGAGGCAAAGTAAAACAAAGAAAAAGAAAGGTGGAGGTATTTAATTATAACATATTTCATCATTATGTAACTAAGGAAAAATTGCCAGTACCTTATCTAGACAGTTGGATTTAGACATTACATTCATAGCATAGTTCTCACAGACTTTTTGGGGGGCTTTGCCATCATAACCTTGAAGTCAGAAATACATGATATATGCCTAATAGTTCCAAGTCCATCGCTTGTGGGGTGGAAGGGTAGAGGCACAGGACTTCTGGAATAAGGTACTGTACAAATATATATGTTATTAATATGCACAAAACCAGAGGCGGAGCTACCGCCAGTGCAGTCGGGGCGGGGCCCTGTCTTGGAAGGGCCCAGTGCTTTCCCCCTAGCCCAACCTGCTATGGCAGTTGCGCTGCTGATCCACCCCCACCCCCTTGTGCAGCTTTCTTGTGGCCCCACCTGGGGGGGGGGGGGGGGGGGAGTCTGCCAATGCACAAAACATATTATAAAATACATCATTTAGAATAGCCCCATTACGCAAAATCTTGCATATTCAGTCTAAATGAATTTAAATGACACACAGTGAGCTGGACTAAACTGGGCTGAGCACACAAGATTTAGAAAACATGTGAGTGTTCACCACCTCTTGGCTTCTCTGAAATCATTATCCTGGAACCACACTGGGGGAAACTTCAGTAGTTCTGACCAGATCGCTGGAAGTTCAGTTTCTCATTTAGCTTTCCAGTACTTCCACTTTTCTTCTGCATATCTGGTGCACACTTAAGGGGTCAACAGTCTCCATCCATTTTTATAAAACTTAATTTTTTAGACATATTTAAAATTCAGCAGTAATAAGGACATAATTAAACATATCTTCAATGGTCCTGTGCCAGAAATGCATTTTGTGTTCCTTAAACACTTTATCGATTTATCTTCGATGATATGTTTAAAGAACATGAAACGCGTCAGACTGTTTCTGGCACGTTACTATTACAGACATGTTTTTTTTCCAACTTTAGTTATGGTTTGTTGTTGCTAAATATTTATTTTATTTAATAAAAAAACAAATAAAAAAATGGATTAAGCCTGCTGTCCCTTCAAGTGTGCACTGGATATGCAGAAGCTAAGTTGAAGTGAAAGTGCTGATCACATGCACTGGGCAAAGTGATATTGCCCTAACCAGAACACCCATTGGGCACAGTGGAATGTATTAAGTGCACACTCAGACGTTCTATTGATTCTATTGATTGAAAATACTCTGGGGGAACATGACGAGAATTGGGCTTGTCTGCTTTTTGAGCATATAGTCTGATGGCTAAACAGCTGTTTCTGGTGGAGAATACAGTGAGCATAACATCCTTAAGATACCAGATACCAGAGGATAGGCAGATTACTTTGACATATTTCTGATTCGTCAGTTGTAAAATATAAATGCATATATTTGAGTTTTGTGGGTCAGCCTCTGTTTGACAATATATTTTAGAAGTTGGTCATTTCAAACAAAATTTTGTTGACAATAAATATGGTTTATATTTGTTTTTCATGAATTCCCTTTTGTTGGTTGTCGGGAATGCACATTTTCAAGAATATAATATTCCGCACGCAGCACCCTCGTTTTGTGATCTGATTATAGAAATAGTGGTTGCTGATGTTAGGGGAACCCATGGGACAGAGGTAAAAAATAATAGACTGGGCCTTGCAATGGGGCCCAGATCTGGAAGCTAATGACTATTCAAACCTTGGTCCAAAGATCAGGGCTGGTGTAAGGCAGAAGGTAGAGTTCAGGATGGGTAGTCAGAAAAAAAAGAGTTGAGATATTGGCCAAAACCAAAGTATTAATCAAAAGGATTTGATCGACTTCTCTGAATTGCGTGGTTAGGGTAGGGCAACACAAATTCACAAGGGTGCGGTGTTGTTGAGGGCTTTCTGGATGAATATCAGGATTTTATGCTTACTTCTAGCAGATATGGAAACTAGTGAAGGGATTGGCTGAGTGGAGCAGCAGATGAGAAATGGCTGGTGCGTTATATGAGCCTAGCAGAGGCATTTTAAATAGATTAAAGGGGAGAGAATAAAACAAGTGGAAGAATGATTATGAGCAAGTTGCGGTATTATATGAATAAAATGGTAAGTGGGTGAATTAGCATTTTGGTTGTTTCTTTATTTGAGAAAAGAACAGTTTTTGGCAGGTTTTAGTAAGTGATTAGATGTGGGTATGAAGGAGAAGGCAGAATTCAGTATAATTCCAAGGCAGCGGTCTTGAGGTGTAGGTGTGATGGAGTAGTTGTCAACTGTAAGGGTAGTGTATGGTGCTGGGGATGGGATAGAGGCTGGGATTATTAAAGGGCCAATGTAAGCACTTTTCATGTTAAATCACTATTAAATAACATTAAAATAGAGCAAATCAAAGCTGTAGCTGAAAAAAATAAAAACACACTTTACCTCATTAATGGCCACTGCTGTGCCACTGCCCATATCTCTCATTGTCCTGAGTGTTACTGAAAGGTAGTGAACAATTTTAACTTTGAATACATTATTCAAGCCCTACCAAGACAGCCTAATCAATGTTATCTCATTTGAAATACTGGAGGAGTAAAGTAGTGACTATTAATGAGTTAAAGTGTGTTTTGCTGCATGTATTTTTAATGTTAATTAATGGTGAACTACAAAATATTTTTAACATGAAAAATGCTTACATTGGCCCTTTAAGAGTTCAGTCTTAAACATGCTTATGTTTAGGTTGTGGGAGGCAATCCAAGAGGAGATGTTAAACAAGTGATTGAGTGAATGGTAGTGGTGATGAAGTTGTCCTTGCGTAGGATATATTAAAGGAGTGATTATAATGGTAAGATTAGGACCTGGCAAGAGTACTATTACAGGACCCAAGGGTGTCAAGAGTCTGGAAAAAAGCGAGTGGTCAACTGTGTCAGGCAGAAGAAAGGTCCAGGAGTGCAGGAGATTAAGTAGGGGGTAGTTTATTTTTGTTTTGAGCTATCAGGAGGTTGCTAACTAATTGTGCCAGTTGTGAGGAAAAGATTGAATAGGTGATTTTAGAGCTAGTGATAATGTAGTAGAGAGCGACAGAGGCATTTGTGAGGAAATAAGTCAAGAGTTCTCTGTCTACCTGAGCCTTGTTGTGTTATGCAGCCCAGGACTTCTGCAACTAGATACTTTAAAATGATATATATTAATATGCACAATATGCAATATAAAATACATATGTTTGTTATAGAACCAGTACACGTTCAATCTTTGCATTTAACTGACAGTCATGCAGTCTAAGCAGGGCATGTAGATGAACACATTTGGAACAGTATAATCTAGTGTTAGGATAGTGCAGAGCTATATTGTGAAACAGCAATGTTAGGACAGGAATGTGTGTTGATGTTGGAGTTGAGTGGCTGCAGTGAGTTGGAAAATTGCTGAGGGTCAAGGTCTATACAGTGGAGGCTAAGATGATAGGGATGGGTAGGTGGATGTAGTGACTTCAGATTAGTAGGAGGAGTAGTGCACTGTAATAAGCTAAAATAAGGGTGTTAGTGATGGCAGCATGGAGGCGGGTTGAACTGAACACGTATCAGTAGAGATGATACAGTCATCCAGAAAAGTGCTCCAAGAATTGGGAAGATGCAGGGAGAGTGGGGAAGTGGAGTTCGAAGGAAAAGAATGAAAGAAAGAGAGGAAGGTAGTATATACAGGAAGGAGCAGTGGAGCTAGAGTAGGATCTCTATCAGCCCTATTAAATCCCCTCAATGTGTAAAACCGTAGCCCTTAATGTAGCCCGCAAGACTTACGGCTATTAAATTGGCCCCATAAAGCAACCCGCTAAAGTTCTGTGGGCTACAGAAGGAGGAAAAACCCTACAGGACGTCGAAATTTGAACTCCGCAGCAGCAAATCCTTTGATCTTTTAAGCCTGTAACTGTTACGTTCCAATTATGCTATTAAATTCCAACAAGTTGCCAAAGACCCCCTGGCATTCAAGCCTGTAACCCGCAAATGGAGGCAAAAATATCAATGCCTCCAAAGAGGACCCGCAAAGGGTTTGTAGACAATTTCACTAACACTGTAAAAGACAATATAAACACACCAGTAGACTTTAAAATATGGGGAATACATAGAAAGGCATTACAATTATTTGAACAATAATCCCCCAATTAAAAAATAGGCATCTAAAAATTTTTTATTTGATCATATGTTGGAATGGTTATGCATATGCCAATATGAAAAGCCATGCTGCAACATGCATAAAGCAATTAAAGACACATTACCTGATTAAATAGCAACACAAAAACATGAAACTGATGCCATATTAACTCTTCCTCACTCACAGAGGCTCTAATGTGGACCCTGGAATATATATATATGATTGCATATACATCTCGCTCATCACATCTACATTGGGAAAACAAATAGTGGCCAAATTACACCTTCACATCACATATATCAAGTACCAGGGGAACATTTCATTATTTGTTGTTCAGTCCTTCAGTCGTGTCCAACTCTCCATGACACTATGGACTGTAGCACATTTAACTAGGTCTCTGCCTGTGCTGTCCCACAAGCTGTGTATGCCAAAGATACTGGAGTGGGTTGATAGGTCCTTCTCTAATGGACTGTGATTTGTCTGACCTCTCAGCTATGACCTGCCCACCGACAGTGGGCCTACATGGTATAGCTCACAGTTTCATTATGGTACACAAGACCCTTCACCTCCACACTAATCTACTCTAACCCATCAGGAAGGGCCGCAAACACACATGGAGGCTGTGCAAAGGCACGTGAAGCAACAGCCAACTCACCTCCATCTCCGATACGCCCATCCTGGAAAGTCCCACGCTTTGCTGGTGGCCATGTGCCATGATGTATACCCATTATCATTGGCTGACCTCCCATGAAGTGTTTTGCTATAAATCTATTCACAATATCACCTGTCTTATTCCATTCAGGCCTTCAGGGGAATGTAGATACGCCACACTATCATAAATAGGATCTGTCATGTGTATTAACCCTTTATTATCATATATGATATCTTATGAACATCGTATTATTATTATTATTATTATTATTATTATTATTAATAAATGTATTAAACTAATGCATAGTAACTAGGGCTCATTAGTTTAAAGATATAGGAATGTGACACATATGTGATGTATGTGGATGTCCCATAACCCCAACCATTGAAAACACACTGACAGGGTGAGAATGGTATAACAAAGCTTTATTTTATACACAGAGCACAATCAGAAATGGAAAAGACTCTGCAAAAATACCATGGGTGTGGTGTGGGCGGTTACTGGAAGGGCAAGAGGCTGTGGGCAATCAAAGGACACCAAAGGGTTAACTGTTAGACAACATCATATGGGTAAAGCATAGCATCTTCTAGGGTCACATGTGGTCATGACAACACAGTAACCATAATCAGATGTGACAAAGGAACATCATAAAACACTCTATTTCATAGAAATAACCATTAATACAAATACAGCAACCATATGGTCTCTATCTGCCACATTAAACAGATGCTAGAAATTATGGATCATGTGATACTAATCAATTTCACACACAGTGTGTTTTAATACATTACTGCTGATTCCCAAATAGATGATATGAATCTGGAAAATATACAGAGGAGGTGTTAGAACAACCATAAGCTGTTATTATAGTACATTGTTTTTGCTCTGGACACTACAATAAAACAATTAACATGAACATAATCTACAAGCAGTAATAACCATATTGATTCTGTCCTGTTCAATCAGCTTTCCCAGAATATGTTGAGGATGTGTAATAAAAAAAGGTATGCTTCACTATGAACACAATCTTTTAGCAAAGAGTACTATTACTATCTACATGGAATCATTGGGCCATGCTGATATCACATCTTACTGGTATATGGATTGTACCAATGCCAAACATATTACACTGTTCACATTACTCCTAAAAACATGCACATTGATCCTGATGTCAAACCAAATCCATTTTATTTGGATGACATGAAATCTATTAATCCGCTTTGCAACAAAAACGCATGTATAACTACTGCTTTGGATTAGCAGATCCTAATTGGGCCGTGCAACTCTAAAGCCGGGACACTATTCATTATAATTGAAACTCTCACCAGTCATGTTCATTAGTGAAGAGATATGTAGTCATACAATGCATTTCAGATCCATCTGCAGTGGTGAATTACACTGATCGAATGCCTGTTTGGAACTGGGTTGAGTCTTCATTCACATGATGGTATGGTACTAATCGAAGATGAAAGACATGCCTTCATGGGCGTGAGATTAGGCTATTAACACCTCCAGCCACAAGAAAAAGATATCAATCATAACAATATTATGTTTAACTACAACAATCCAATCCACATTGAACATCAATTGTTGAAATGTTAAACTAAGCATAATCAGACATGTACACACTCTGAAGCCAGCCAACAGTATGTCAACATCTATACCAATCAGTATTCAGTGAAGAGTGATCAAGAGAGGGACTTCCAGGATGGTCCTCCGACCTCCTCTTCCGCAGCACTGGGCCCTCACCGTCCGTGACCACGCCCCATCTCACTCTTCCACGTCTTGGTGGTGTAGGAGTGTGGGGTGCCACTACACTGGGTGGCTCGGGATCAGGTTGAGAAGGTGGTGAGGTCTGAGATGAGGAGTCCGACGTCTCCGGTTGCAGTTGTGCAACCAAAGGCTGGCGAGGTATGAACTGGCATTCGGCTAATCGGATAAGTTGCTGTCTGTCCTGAATCACCCATTCCTCATATCTCTCCATCCTTCGGTTATACCTCCTCACCTCAGAATGGAGCAATCTGGTGCTTACCAGGAGGGTGTGTGTGAGCCTACACTGCCTTCTGAGCAGCCAGAGCCTATCATTCTGTTGTCTCTTGCGTGCCATGTCCTCTCTGGTGAAACGGGCCATGATTTCCCTCAATGTCAGGGGTGGTGTTGATAGCATTGTGGTTGATGTTGACGGCACATTGTGGCTGGAGGTGTCGGCATTGGGGCCGGTGGTGTCGGCATTGGGGCCGATGATGTCGGCATTGGGGGCAGAGGCGTCAGCATTAGAGCCAGAGGTGACGGCAGCAGGGCCAGAGGTGATGGCATGAGTGCCCGAGGTGACAGCAGCTGGGCCCGAGATGACGACGGCAGGGCCAGAGGTGTCGGCAGCAGTGCTTAATGTGTCAGCAGGGCTGGGGTGTTGGGCCATGTCAGGGGAGCCCATTTTGTGTTCGGTCATGTTGGGGGACCCCATTGAGTGGGAGGCCATGTTGGGCACCCCATTGTGTGGGAGTGGTTGTGGGCTGCCATGGTCGCAATGTTGTTGGAGCAGGTTGCAGCTATGATGATGGCTGGGGCCAGGACATGGCCGGTGGAAGGGGCTGGAACTGCTGGGTATGGCTAATCGATGCTTGTGAGGGTCCAGGCAGTGACTCTCACTCCTGATATGCCGGTGAAAGTGGCTGGCCAGCTGGTGTGGATGGTCCCAGTACTTCTGTAATTTACTGGCCTTCTTGCTCAACCACTCCCACCTCCAGTGGCGCCTACTGAAATGGAAGAAAAAAAATATTTGAGTTGCTTTCCATACACAATTGACAGTTATGTCTTTCCATATCTTTGACATCATGGTCACCTGTGATTGACTGTGGCGCTTGTGTTACACAGATGAACCACAGCCTGCGTTATGAGCATTGTGGATCATGGCTATGTGTACTGCAATTGCAGTGTGCCATCTGCATGTGCATCAGACATGTACGTGCTGGATCTGCTGTGCAGTGTGTGAGACTGACCAATCTGTGACATGTTCCCAGCAATGGTTGTTAATATGCAGCTGAGACATGTTCCAGGTCAGGACAGTATATGACACGCACATGCAGTCCTACAGAGCCTGTATCCACACATGCTGCAGTGCGCACACCCAGACATGTTCTCTCTTTTGAATGTCAAATCAATATTGATATAAAATCAAATTGTACTCAGAATCAGTTTGAAATGCAGATATTGGCCAGACATTTCATTGATACAACTTATGAAAATGATATGTTTGTTACCAGGATTTACATAGTTATTGATGCCCCATATATCTTTAGTCATAACCATAGGGCTTACAGTGCTATTGTATGTCAGTTATCTATGCGTGTGGGCAGGGGTGTGAGAGCCAGAATAATTCTAGGGGGATACAGCACATTGTATTCACCAGCCAGAGTAAAAGCTTATTTATACATACATACAAACATCATGATATCTGTGGGTTATTTGTCCATCCCATCGCCCCCCCCCCCCCCCCCACAAGTTCATGCACCAATGTGTGTGGTGTGATATGATACTCACTCTTCATGGTTCTCGGCATACCCATAACCACCTGTCTTGGTAGGCCCACCACTACCTCTGGCTCAATCCACTCCCTCAGGGTCTGCTCCCATCTACAATAAGTGATGTTGGCTGGTGGCCCACCACCAGTTGCACGTGCAGCTCTTGTCTCCTCTGCCATCTTCCTCTTCACCTTCAGCCGGCTGTAGTAATATCTGTGTTTTACAGACCTTACGTCCCTATTTGCCACCCCTAATGCAACATCTGTAGCAATCTAATTCCAGACCGCTGCCTTCTGGCTAGCCCTCACATCTCTCTCACCATGTATGATCCGATAACGGGCCCAGATTTTCCTGAGGAGGACGTCCATCTCCTCTGGGCTATAATTGGGAGCCCTGTACTTTGCCACAGCCCCTTGCCCTACCAATTGTGCCTGGGGTTTCTGGCCTCCCTGTTCTCTCCCTGGGGCCAGACCCTCATCCCCACTACCCCCCCCCCCCGGGATCAGGCCCCTGACCCTTTGCCCCTACACCTTGTGTGCCTACATCTGGGGGCACATCCCTCCCACCCTGCTGCTTTCCTCCACCTGACCTTCCTAACCTGGTTCTCCCTCTGTCCATACCTCTAACTCTCCTCACTCTCCCCCTCTGGTGTTCCCCTCTCTCTCCTCCTCTCCTCTCTCTACTCACTTTCCTCCTCCCCTCCTCTAACCTCCTATGATTTATGAAATTAAAATAAGGGTAAATAAATATAATATATATACGTGGATGTGTATGTGGTAAAACAAGAAAGTGAGTATTATGTTTAGTATAGTAATGGTATAGGGGGGTAGGTGGGGGTTTGGGGGGCTGTAGATGTGCTGTGGCCTACCGCTATGTATAGCTATGTGTACGTATTAATCTATGCGTGAATTATGTGATAGTAAATATATATCAAAATATCAAAAAAACTTTCAAAGCTCCTTCTCTTCGCTTTCTCTCTCTCCAATGCTAACAAATCCACTAACGCGTAGACCTGTGTGTTGACTTGCTCAGCAACCGCACAATCAATGATTTACGTTTTACGCGCCCTTTAAAACCCCTTGCTGCGGCATCAATTGCGGTTCCCCACTTTCTATTGGCTGTTAGGCCTGCGTCAAACTACGTTGTTAGGGGTTTGGATCATTATGGCAGATCGCGTCTCGGCCCCACCCTTAAAAGCTTGCGTGCGTGGATAGGGTTTACGGGCTTGCGTAACTCTCGGCATGGTTCAATTTAATAGCTCTGTAACACTGCAGATTTTCAAGCCCGCAGCCTTTGCGGGTGTGCCGTTGCCGCTACGGGCTTTGAATTTAATAGGGCTGTATGTCTACTCCAGGTTTAAAGGTGTGGCTGAAGTGTAAGCCACCAGATGTAAGTTTCAGTGATAGCAAGTAAATTAAAGTAATTGGAAATTACGGATCGAAGTAAGCTGGCCATTCCTGTAGAAAATAGTTTAAAATTATACAGAAACATATTTTAAAAGGTTATAAAGCAATCTTTAAGTTTACATTTAAAAAATATATATATTGTTATGCTCTTTTAAAATTATAAAATTGGTCAAAGTCTTATTATTAGAAAGTAAAAAAAAAAATAAACCAATCTTAAATTTTTAAGGGGACCAAGTGGAGGTCCTAAATATAGTTCTAAATGGAGTGAAGGTCTTTAAATCTATACATAATAACAAATACTTCATCAACTGATGAATGCTGCAAGTTTTAGCAGGCAATCAGCCTTTCTCATCCACCTGTATCCTTTTCTTATGTGTGGGTATTTCCAACAATAGCTTATTATCCCAAAGTATCTATTTGTATTTTTTTTCTCAATACATTAGAAGACCACAAGGAATGGCTAAACTAAATAGACTAATTAATCCAATTAATGTAAGTTAACTGTAAGAAAATGTAGTTTGAAAAACAACCTGCTAGTACTGTTTTTTACCTATTGATTTTTAGTTATATCACAATAGTTATACCACATTAAGCATATATCTACCTATTTAGGCCTACCCTATCCTCTACGCTAGGCCTACTGTAGCCTCTAGCCTCTACTAGCTCAGTGAGTTAGATGGGGGATTACAAAATATAGCCCACTTATGGAGGTCCTTAAGGCTTACCAATTCTGACTTCTACGTCAATAAGGGGGTCCGATGACCACCTACCACCACACCTAGCCCACAAGTAGGGGGACGATACATAACACCTCCAAATCCCTTCTAGAAAGTTTGGGGACAAAGGATGGTTCTCTGAATATGGGATAAAATAATAGTTATGCTGTCCTGGTTCCAGCATTGTTAACCAATGCCCTTGTATCCTTTCTTCAGGACAATAAGTATTACTAGCCCCACATGAATGGGTAAGCTCAGAGGTTAAGAGGGACATTGGTCCCCCTTTATTGATTTAGGGGTGAAGGCTGTGGTCCCTTAGGAGTTCTGTGGAAAGCTATTTGTACATCTCTCCACTAGCCCACTGGGGTAATAGGCGTTAAAGGGAGTAGGTATTATTCGCTTAGGGAGGATGAGGGGATGGGCCACCCTTGGCCAAATTTGACTTTTTTTATTTGTTTGCCCCGACCCAAATGAATCAAGATTATCAATGAGGTTTCAGAGGATCCAATGGTCTTTATCACCCCAATACCACTGTATGCCCCACCCCAGCTAATAAGGGGGTCCAGAAGGTCCCCATTTAATTTTGAACATATGCCTATACCATTTTTATTTATTTTGTGGCAGCAAAGCTATAGTCAAAGATGCACCTTATTTATTAAACAGGGAAGGGTAATGTCAGTGTTCTAAGACGAAACCATTTATTTGACACTCCTGCCTGTTTTAAAAGGGGGGCAAATAATATATTAGGGTAAAGTTTAATAAATATCCCTCACTATCCTTGTATTACTATTCTTTGAAAACTTTCCATAGAAAGTCTTAACAAAAACCTTAATTGCATATAAGGATCATCCTACTTGGTCAGGCACCTAAATTAATGGCAGTCGTAGTCCACAGTACCGCATAAAGCTGCATTTACTTTTCAGTGTTGATTATACTTTTTTTTTTTAAATGTTTCCCATTATATAACAAAATCTTTTGAAGAGCTAGGATTTATAAATATGAGAGTAAAGTATCCTTTTAAATTACCATTTGTCATTTTGCAAATTGTTGGAAAAAATCACAAGTAACACAGAAATCATACTATATAAATAAGATAAAATCCTGTAGCCTGACACAAAAAAATCAACACTAAAAAAAGGTTAATAAAAAAGCCTGAGGAGGTCACCAGAGAATATGCAAAGGCACACATTAAAGGCTCAGCTTTAAAACAGTAAAAGACTGTATAAACATCTTTGAAATTTACATTTAAAATTGCTTTCTTCTTATCTTTACCTTGGAGTTTCTCCTTCTTATCTGTAAAGCAATGAGGCAGCTGTGGAGAATTGGCAGTACAATCTGCTATTAATTTTGAATCACAACGAATTGAAAAGTTGTTTATATTAACGTATACTATGTAAAAGTTATGACAAAAAAGTCTGTGCCAAAACATAGAGACTTGAAAACCTGTTTAACTTAGTGTTTTTTCATTGTAAAAAAATTGGCTTACAGTGTAGTTGTTGGCGTTTGATTATTGCTTGTAGAAATTCTGTATCTTTCCCTCAAATTGTTATATAGATAATGAGGATGGGTCATTTACCACACAATTTAAAATTAAGTATGATATAATGAAACAATATTTTAGCAATTGTTTTATATAATGTGTATTCTTTAGTACACATAATGAGTATTTCAGCAGACAAGTCCTAATCTTTAATATTTTCAGTAGCTTCTTATGATGTCTATAGTACAGTACTATAATTTATTTCAAGTTAACTGTACACACGCACAGAGCTAATAACTGATAAACTCCTATCAGTCCTGGTTCTGGACACTGTGAGCAAAATCATATGTCATACATCTGTTCTACTTTCACGTACATAAAACATGTACATGTACAATAAACATGAGATTTGTAAATACAGTCCTCAGTATCTTTAAAGGTATATATATGGTTCCCTGTTTTTACCTTTTTCTAATCTAACACCTGCTTATATCAGACACACACATTACATGGAGTAATTATATACACATACAGATCTATTTTGTTAAAAAACAGCAGCACAATGCAGAGATCTACAGAGCCATTCCTGGGCTCCTCCTTGATCCCGTGTGCAGGGGGCTACACATCCCATGATGCCTTCCTGAATAAACTGCTATCACATATTGATACAATGTATTAGCTGCCTTTGATCGGACAAACAAATTATGAATGTTATGCTAATTTTAGCATGGATTTCTAGAGATGTGAACTCTCAGAATCAACGGCTAAGAAACTCAAGATATTTAGCAAACATTAAGGTAAGTTTAATAATGGAAAAATGTTTTCATACACTACTGATTATCCTCAGATGCCTTCATAATCCATGAAACATAAATATGCCTTATCAGTAATAAGGAAACTTTATTGAATTTTAACAACTACAAAAACAAGCACCAAAAACACCATTAGGCTCAAAGTGAATGGAAACAGGAAGAAACAAGCCTGTGATCATTAGTGGGATACCTCCTGTCTAGAAGGCTCAGCTGATCGTATGCCCCAAAACTGACTATTTACCTTACAAAGACTTAAAAGGAGAAAAAGCGGTGTGAAAGCCTAAATAAGTCAGCCACAATTAACTCCATACCATTGCCCAAGTGGGCTAGAATCCCACTAAACTACTCCTTTATGATGCACTAGAATTTATAAGGAAAAGTTACAGTGACCATTTAACATTTCAAAAATACAATTATAAACACAAAAAAAGAAAAATTTAAACAGACATTAAAAACAGTTTATTTTATTGTTATCCTTTATACATACAGTAGAATATACAAATTAATTTGATTATTTAGAACTGGTTTATTGCACCTGCACTACTCTTGTACAAATGTTTTATGCAGTGTCAGTCATGAGACTTTCAAATTGTCTCTTCACAGAGTATTTCCCAGACATTTCAACACTAATTTTTAATGGAAAACAATTGTGACGCTTTACCCAAAATGCATAACAATCATTTTTGCTCCCTATTTTAAATAATTTTGTTTTATTAAAGTATTTCAGCAGAAAATAATTTGTTAAGAAACTAATTAATTGTGTCTGTTTTGGTCAGGATTATTTCTACAGAAGGATAAAAGGGTCCTTGAGTCATATTGAAGGATTTAGCCACAGTGCAGTTTGATTTCAGAACCTGTTGACAGCTCATTAATCATCCGTGATAATGCTACAGCACCTATGATTTATGCTGGCTTTTGATGTTCCTCCGTGTGCTACTAACAAAGAAGCATGACAGAGGATTTCAGAGTATTGGATATCAATCATAAGTGCTGTTTGGAAGATGTAGGAGAGGTTGACTATTTAAAGCTCAATAAATGTCATTTCTACAAAATCCTTTTAATTTTTTTAATCTTACAAAAGATTGTGCAAACATTATAAAATATCACCATCTTCATAGATCAGTGCTTATTTATGATAGACTGAGAGCAGTAGATCACGTATATAGTTATACACAAAGAGACTATTGAAGCTTCCATTTGATGGATAGCAGGATGATTAAAAGATATACCGTATTTATCGGCGTATAACACGCACTTTTCTCCCTGAAAATAGGGGGCAAATCATAGGTGCGTGTTATACGCCGATATGAGGATAGGGGGGTTGAGGAGGGAGGATGGAGGGGTTTGAGGTGGGGGGTTGAGGGGGGTTGAGGGGGTTTAAGGAGGGAGGTTGAGGATGGGGGGGTTGAGGAGGGAGGATGAGGAGGGAGGTTGAGGAGAGGGGGGGGTTTAGGTTGAGGAGAGGGGGGGTTAGAATGAGGAGGGGGGTTAGAATGCAGAGGGGGGTTTAGAATGAGGAGGGAGGTTGAGGAGGGGGGTTGAGGTTGAGGTGGGGGTTGAGGATAGGGGGGTTGAGGTTGAGGAGGGGGGTTGAGGTTGAGGAGGGGGGTTGAGGAGGGGGTTGAGGATAGGGGGGTTGAGGAGGGAGGATGGGGGGGTTGAGGAGGGGGGTTGAGGGGGGTTGAGGGGGTTTGAGGAGGGAGGTTGAGGATAGGGGGGTTGAGGATGGGGGGGTTGAGGAGGGAGGATGAGGAGGGAGGTTGAGGAGGGGGTTGAGGATGAGGAGGGAGGTTGAGGATGAGGAGAGGGGTTGAGGATGATGAGTTGAGGTTGAGGAGGGGGGTTGAGGAGGAGGATGAGGAGAGGGGATGAGGATGGGGGGTTGAGGAAGGAGGATGAGGATTGGGGGTTGAGGAGGGGGTTTGAGGAGGGAGGTTGAGGGGGGGTTGCGGAGGGAGGATGAGGAGGGAGGTTGAGGAGGGGGTTGAGGATGAGGAGGGGGGTTGAGGATGAGGAGGGAGGTTGAGGTTGAGGAGGGGGGTTGAGGAAGGAGGATGAGGATGGGGGTGGAGGAGGCGGTTGAGGATGGGGGATTTGAGGAGGGGGTTGAGGAGGGAGGATGAGGAGGGAGGTTGAGGAGGGGGTTGAGGATGAAGAGGGAGGTTGAGGATTTTGCTTCAAAGTTCTTTATTTGAATTTTTTTTCCTGAAATACCCTTCTTAAAATGAGGTGCATGTTATATGCCGGTGCGTGTTATATGCCGATAAATACGGTATTTATTAAAATAAAATACACATATAGTTTATTATGTAATTACCACCTTTTTTTTAATTGTTTTTATTAAAGGAAAGAAAAAAACAAAAAGAAAAAACAGTAGTATATTAGATGCATAATATATAGCAGGAACATACTGAAGATAGTACAAATGTCAATGTGGAGATCATTTTCTTACATTTTCCCCAACATTTGCCTTTCTTTTTTGTTTTTGTTTGTGAACATTACGAACCTTTAATATAAGATACAATATACTATGCTATATCCAATTAGCCCTACAGAGAAGAGAGATAAAATAGAAAGACATAAAATAATTAGAGAGACAGTTAGAAAGAGAGAGAAGAAAAAAAAGAAAAGATAAAGAGGGTAGGAGGGGTTGGTAAGGCATTGCTTTAGTATACCTCTTGCTCGCTAGCATTGGTGCCTGCTGATTGTTAATCCCATCGTATCTGTTCTATGTATCCATTTTATCAACACTTCTGAAGTTTTACAAGGTTTGTAAATAAGAACCACATAGTAGCATTCAAAACTGAGTCATTGACTCAATAACTTTGTAACTGAATTTAATAAATATTTTCCCACATCTTACATGCAGATTTAGATATTGAATTTATACACAGAATATAAAAGACTCTTTGTCTACCTATTCTCCTATCTGCTAGAAAACATCAAGCAAACTAGTTGATGGTCTACAAAGCACTAACAACAATAACAATATTAGTTGCCATTAAGTAAAATCTTAATTTTAGTAAACTACATTGGTACCTTGGTTCTCAACCTTAATCTGTTTCGGACGGCAGGTTGAGTACCAAAAAGGTTGAGTACCTAACTCCATAATGAGTAATGTAAATTGAATTTAGCAAACACGATGTGTACCAGGGAAGAGCAACGAGTACCAACGTTTTTTGCTCATCCAGGTTGAGTATCGAAAATGTTGAGTTCTGAGGTTGTTGAGAACCAATGTACCGGTATATTTGTCTATAGAACATTTCCATCTAGTCTGACTTAAGTCCGTCTTCCTGGTATGTTGAGCTCATGGCATGTTCTTACTCATTGAACATTGGAGGGAGAGGTGGAGGATTTGTTAACTCAATGCAACTTTTCAGGGTTGACACCTAGCACCTGCACACATTTGAACACCTATTTTATACATGCAGAGGTATCAATATTAATGTATTTTTTTAAAATATAATATTACAGCAGTTCCCTGCCTGATTTTATTCTTTGTGAAACTTGCATTTTTTTATGATAAATTCAGTGGTACTTTTAATTCTCATACTATATTACTCTGCCCTACCTTGGTTGGGAAGCTATTTTATGTATCCACATCTTTTTCAGTATAGTAGTAAAATATTGTATTTCCTGATATTAGCCCTGAACTTTTAATAATCTAACCTAAATACATGACACCTGATTTTAGCATTTCCATCTTTTCGAAATATCCTTGGCTTCAGTAATTTTGTGGAATATCTGCGTTTATTACAGTGTACGATCATAACATTTACTCATACAGAATTCCAATGTAGCACTTCCTTAAATCCAGTTCTGTTGAGTGTTTATGTCACTGAATCCCAAACTTCTAGTTAAGACCCATCAATCACTAATGACTCTCCACACAGGTAAAAACTTCTAATTTCCATATATACACAGGGTTAGTGGGTTTTCAGGAATCTGGTCTATGTCATGGTCATGGGAAAATATTTACAATGATTTAAGAGGATGTCGCCAGAACGTCTTTTAACTCATGCAGCAAGTTCCTTCCTGATCGATGGGACCAAGAGTCACTTCATATTAATTTAAAAGGCCAGTGTAAATGCTTTTCAGTCTATCTTTAAGTTCACTATTAATTAACCTTACAAAATACATGTATGTGCAAACAGCATCAAAGGCTTTTAAGCAGAATTATGATTTTAAAAACTATGGAATAGCAGCAATATCCTACAGAGCATAAATAATGCAATCTATGTGGAATTTTTTGTCTTCTAAACATGGGTGTAATCTGGGGGGGATAAAGTTTAGAGACAAAAAAAAACAGTGTCCCTGAGTGATGCAACTCGACTTCCACTATAGGCAGCCTTCAAGGGAAGAGAGTACAGGCCAACTTAAAAGTATAAAGAAAAGATAAAATATTGGTGCACTACACAATATAAACAAAATGTGTGAGAATATCAATGGAAGCATACAGTGCCTTGCAAAAGTATTCACCCCCCTTGGCATTTTTCGTGTTTTGTTGCCTCACAACCTGGAATTAACATGGATTGTTTGAGGATTTGCATCATTTAATTTACAGAACATGCCCACAACTTTGAAGATTTTTTTTTTATTGTGAAGCAAACAACAAATAGGACAAAATAACAGAAAAAGTCAATGTGCATAACTATTCACCACCCTGAAGTCAATACTTTGTAGAGCCACCTTTTGCGGCAATCACAGCTACACGTCACTTTAGATAAGTCTCTATGAGCTTGCCACATCTTACCACTGGGATTTTTGCCCATTCCTCCTTGCAAAACTGCTCCAGCTCCTTCAAGTTGGATGGTTTGCGCTTGTGAACAACAATATTTAAGTCTGACCACAGATTTTCGATTGGATTGAGGTCTGGGCTTTGACTAAGCCATTCCAACACATTTACATATTTCCCCTTAAAACACTCAAGTGTTGCTTTAGCAGTGTGTTTGGGGTCATTGTCCTGCTGGAACGTGAACCTCCATCCTAGCCTATAATCATGCAGAGAGTGGTACAGGTTTTCCTCAAGAATATCCCTGTATTATCTGCTGAAAAACATCCCCACAGAATGATGCTGCCACCACCATGTTTCACTGGATGATGTTCTTAGGTTGATGTGATATGTTGGTTTTGTGCCAGACATAGCGTTTTCTTAGATGGCTGAAAAGTTAAATTTTAGTCTCATCAGACCAGAGCACCTTCCTCCATACATTTTGGGAGTCTCCCACATGCCTTTTCCCAAACTCAAAATGTGCCATTTTGTTTTTCGCTGAAAGTAATGGCTTTCTTCTGGCCACTCTGCCATAAAGCCCAACTCTATGGAGCGTACGGCTTATTGTCGTCCTATGTACAGATACTCCAGTCTCTGCTGTGGCACTCTGCAGCTCCTCCAGAGTTACCGTGTGCTGCCTCTCTGATTAATGCCCTCCTTGCTGGTCAATAATTTTGGTGGGCGGCCGTCTCTTGGCAGGTTTGCTGTTGTGCCATGATCTTTCCATTTGGTTATGATAGATATGATGGTGCTCCTGGGGATCATCAAAGATTTGGATTTTTTTTTATAACCTAACCCTGACTTGTACTTCTCAACAACATTGTCCTTTACTTGTTTGGAGAGTTTCTTGGTCTTCATGGCAGGATTAGTGGTGCCTCTTGCTGGGGCCTTTCAAAAAAGGTGTGTATATGTAATGACAGATCATGTGACACTTAGATTGCACACAGGTGGACATCATTTCACTAATTATGTGACTTCTGAAGGTAATTGGTTGCACCAGAGCTTTTTATGGGCTTCATAACAAAGGGAGTGAATACATACGCACATGCCAATTTTCTGTTTTCTATTTCTAAAAAATAGTTTTATGTATATATTTTTCTCATTTCACTTCACCAACTTAGACTATTGTGTTCTGATCCATCACATAAAATTCAGATCAACAAAACATTGAACTTAAAAGCCAAGGGGGGTAAATACTTTTGCAAGGCACTGTATATTCAGTTGATTCATGTATTTCCAACTCACTTCTACTCTTTGTTCTTTATTCATTTTTTTGCCAGTCATCACATTTCCCCATTCTCATTTCTGACCCCTCCTGTCAGCTTCTGCTGTGGTGCAAAAGTACATGCCTGAAAAAGTATACTACCAATTTGTAATTACAGTGTTGTGTGTAACTCTCTGCTAATACTATTTCTGCTAACTCTAGCCAGGTAGCCTTCTAAGTCCTGGCTGCTCATTTCATCCTCCCAGGGTTGTTAAACATTGGGGAAGTCAAAAGATTCTGGGTCAAAGCTTTCGTGGGAGAGACGTACTTCCTCTAGTGGCCAAATCCAGTAATACATGATTAAGTTTAATTTTTGTGTCCCCTACTCATACAATCTGGGGGGATTTGCCCCCTCCCATTCCTCCAATCCCTACACCTCTAATTCTAAACAGTAGTGCCCAAGAGGCAAGGTGATGGGGGAGAAGTGCAGTACTGACCATTACTGAGGAGAGCTGCATTTTTAAATTATGTTTTTTCTGGCTAAAGCCCTTCTTTGCTGCTGTTTGCACAAATATTTTGTTATATTAATTAATTGCTGTGACGATCAGAGGGTAGGGGCTACAAAAGCCCAGGGCCACCTGCTATAAACTACAGGTTAACTACCCACAAAGACCATTTGGGTTAAATTTCTATATGTCTCCAGAAGGGAACTGTTTTATTTTGAAAAGTCAACAATATTTATAGCAGTTGGATACAGAGGGGGTGTATACAATGTAACAATGAGTATGGGGTCTAGTAGTAGATTCCTTAGAGCAATAGGATTAAACTCCAATACACATCCTGCCATCACTAACACATCTCAGCTGTGATTAACTTTATATTGCAAACAATGGGATAAAACAGATTACAAATACAATGGAGGTGTTTACGTACATAATCCAGTGGCTGGAGCCAAGCTGTCTGCCCCTCAATGGGCTAAGACCCAGGAACTGGAAAAAGGGGTCCTTGACAATCGTGAACTGTAAACTATATTTAACTTGAAAGGTGCCTATACTGGCTCTTTAAGTCCAAGTCTTGATTACCTTGAGTAGCTGCATTGGTTTTCATTAATTATGATATTATAGTAGCTATTACAGAAAATCTAAAATTTCAAAAAATAAAATGGTCGAAGCATGAGGGTTATGTCTTGGTGTATTTAAAAAAGAGTTACTTGAAATAAGATACACAGAGCTGAATAAACTGCTTTGAATCTGCATACAACAGAAACATATGCACCATCAGCTTCACCCAATTATATAAACTAAATTGTGAGAATCGTGAATTTCGTCCCAATTTCAAGCAAGTTTTATCCTGTTTTTTTAAGTGGTCTGTCACTTTAATATTATTATTACTTACTTATACTACTATATTTTCTGTAATATATAGAGTGCAAAATTAGAATACAAACTAACTGTAATTATTTTTTAAAGTTAATGTAAGATAATTTCTAATATATGCAATAATAAAGTAAACAAAATCAAGAGTGTCTGACATTTATAAATATAGGGACTGCAGATCCATTAGTATAGTTTTAGCATTAGGCAAAACTTATATTTGTAATTGCCACTCATATCAACATATCTTTTGACAGCTGTTGGTAGGTGCAAAGGGATACAACTGATGACTTTATTATATACTCGTAAATAGTGCTACAGAAAATGGTATTATATTATACATTATAACTAAAGAACACTAATACCTGTAATAACTCTTAAAAATGCCACTACTGAAGCAATTAATCAAACTAATGTGATAAATTACATGTTCATATACAAACATGTATGCAAACATTTTGAACAACAAACACCTAGAATGTGAAGGTACTCATAAAGGAGCATTCATTACAATATGACTCACTTAAGAAGATTTGAGTTCCAAACACCATTTTGTTTAAATGTGGAAAACTATGTTTATGTTAAGATGATCCTCCTATCTCACTTGCTACACATTTTAACAGTACATTGTTTAATAGATTTATACTGCGTTAGACAACGTTGGTTTGTTTCATATAAAAAAATATTTAGGTGATTTAATCAATTGTATCTTCATATCTTTGTAATTGTCATCTCAAATTTGCACTTCATTTACTTCTAAGAGGCACCCAGAGTAACAATCTTCTGTTTTGGGATATTCTTTCTGTTCTTACTCATGCATTGTGCGTTATTTCAAAGCTTAAGGTCATGCAACAGGGAAGCTATTGGTGTAAATGCTCTTTACTGTGGGCATATTACTCTATGGACTTCTTAGAAATGAAGTGTACATTTTATATGAAAGTTACATGAAAGTTACATGAGAAGGATGAAAATAATGAGCTCACCTAGTTAAAACAATTATATATATAAAAATATGTTTCCTAGCGAAACAACTTAAATATGTGTAATTTACCTCCTGTTAGCATGTAATTACTACTAAGTAAAAGAACGCATACTATCAAAGAATTTTAACAAAATGCTTGTTCTATGCAGATCTTCAACATTGCCTTGTAGTAAGATTTTCACAAAAAAAGTATCATACAAATGCTAAAATATTATGTCAAGTGAAAAAGAAGCAATTGAAATGTGTCAGGGTGGGCTAGGACTCCCAAACAGGGATCCTATCATCTATTATATCTACTCAAGTTTCTTAGTTACATCTTAAGAAAATTAAGAACAACAATAGAAATCCCTGTGTTAAAAAAAAACAAAATCTTGAGAAAAGAATAAGAGAAAGACATAAATAAGATAATAATAATTGGAAAATAGGTGAATCAAATGTATAATAAAAAATATCATCAACAAAAATATAATTAGAAATAATAGAGTAGATTATTCCTAAAAGGATTGTTTATGAACAAGTTATTTAACCAAATAGAAATTAGTTTAGTTAAAAGATTGTACATTATATTCTTTTAAATCAGTAAGGCTCCAAGAGGATAAAGTGTTTATTACACTAGGATTTTTTCTATCTCTTGGTACATATAATCCTTATAATTTAAAAAATATATACTATTTCATGTGGTATTATTGCTAAATGTAATGAAGATTAGGAAATGTATTAGCATCAGTAAAAGTTATGTTTTAAAACTGTGTTTCTATCCTAAAAAATATTTTCAATTGTTAACTAAAACTATCATATTCACGAAGCAGACCATAACCATATCTATATTCACTATATTGCTTGCCAACTTAGTTCTCAGTTACGTGACTCCTGTAGCTACTTCCATAAGGCTGCCTCATCCGTATGGGAGCTCTTACGAGAGAACTTACTGAGCTCTTACATTAGCTAAATCATGTAGGAACTTATGTACTCGTACCCAGGGGCTTTGTCACATAAGGGAGATTAGCTTACAAGCACTTAAAACTGTCCTCACATATTACATATGCAGGTAGGGTATTGAACTTATGAGCCAATAAACACAGCAGTTCCCATAGCAAATCTTGTCAAGTCAACAAACATCAGCAAATATTGCAACATGGAGTCTATAAAACGTTGCGTTACCCAATCAAACGTTGACTGTGTAAGCTAACCCACAAGTCCAAGAAGCAGGGTACAGGTTTATTGCAAGTGAGGAAGTAGGAGTCTGGATTTGAAAGAGTAGGAGGTTGGTGCTTTGTTGCTACATTACCCTTGTACTGGCCTATCTTCTGCTAACGGGGGTGCAAAAGGACCTCACGATTCTGCAGGGTAGGTTTAGACTAGGTCCTTATCAAGCCCGTTGAAAAAGAAGATCATAACAACTATCATAATCATGTTCACCAACCATAACACTCCTACTTACTGGTATGTCCTTCATCACATACCAGTGGCTCTATAAGTCAACTGCAATTTATACATTTTACTAGTGAAATGCCTGTTAAAAAATGATAGTCATAAAATTGTAAGGCAGGTAATGCTGTTTGCCACACCAAGTAAGGCTTTTGTTTGTCTGAGTACCTTCGGCGCTCATTGCGAGCCTTGCGCTGAGCGCCTCTCTGTTGGTGTATTTTTGGTCATCTGAGCCCGTTTGGCGCTGATTGCAAGGGCCGCGCTGAGCGCCTTTGGCGCTCATTGCAAGCCTCTCCCCTGGTGTACTGTTGCTCCTCTGAGCACCCTTGGCGCTCAGTGTGAGCCGGGCACTGAACGCCTTCGGCGTTCATTGCGATCCTCTTGCCTGGTGTTTTTTTATTTTTTTCTCTATATGTGTTTACTTATGATAATTAATTAATAAAATCATAAATTAATATACTTTACCTATTTGTAATTAATATATGCAGCAAGCAATATCCTGAAGAGCTAACAATCTTTTTTGATTTTCCTGCAGCATTCAATGTACATTTGCACTCTTGCTGAGCCGAGGGGTAAGTTTCAGCAATGTGTGAACTGTGTAGTATAAGTAGGCTGCGTGCGCAAGCGCAAACCGCTTGTTTAGGTGTGTAATTCTTTATTTTGGAATGGTAAAGTTGAAAGTTAGTGTCGTAAAATGGCGGCGATTGTCTATGTGTTTGGCAGTTATGGAGCATTTAGCGTCCTCCCTAATAGTGTATTTTATACCTCTTACGTTCTTGTGTAAAAGTCTTATGTGTCTGGCATTTTTTTGCGTGTTTATTGGTCGTGTGGTTTCATTTTAGTTTTTTTTGGGCGCCATTTATTTTGTCGCTTAGGCGATTTTCGTGTGCGAAACTCCCCAAATTGTGATTAAATTGTTGTGTAACCTCACTCCCAGACGTTGCAGCTGTCCCCCCGTGCTGTGAGTGATGTTTTTTTTTAATTTTTTTTTTAATTTTTGGTAGTGTTATTGTTGTTTTTGTATGTGCGCGGTTCAGCAGTTAACTTCGTATTTTTTGGACCTCGTATTTTTTTTTTCTAAGTGCCACGGGTCATGTTTTTTCTTGTTGCAAGTATTACAGGCCGTAATTTTTTCATGCAATTTTTTTCAAGCTGCTACGAGTCTTGCATTCTGAATTGTGTAACTGAGTTTTGTGTTGATGTGTAGTTCCGCGGGTTGTAGGGATGAGCGCCTATGGCGCTCATCGCCACCAGCGCAATATATGTGATAGATACAACCTAGCTGATCAATATGAATGACTAATTATGTTACCCTGAAACCCACACAAAAATGTGTGATGGATTCTAATAATATAGAATATACAGACCATATTTGTATAATAAGAAGAAGCAATGGATTCACATAACTCTGAAGCCAAACCATGGATACATCAGCAAGATGGCAACCTTGACTTGCAAATTCAAAGATCAGTTACTATGTTATATACCTATGTGGACATATTATGGTCCTTTCCCTCTTCACCATCGCAAAATCTGACAGCTGCAATTCCGCCTCCGGTCGACAGATGGTGCTGCCGATTTTAGCATATAAGGTGCACCGGCAGAAGAGGCCTTGAGCTATGAGAGGCGCGCCCGAGGCCCTGGGGGGCCGAGTGCCCCCGCCGAACATATCGATGGCCTTGCTGTCGATTAAGCAACGTTGAGTTGTGCCACATCGGAGGGGAAAATAGTTTTTTGCCTTCCCTGGAACTGGATGGTGTCCGAAAACTCACAGCGCCCACTGGCGGATGGCACCTGTAACTGCAGCTGTCAGTGCTGCAGAACAAATGCGCAGGCAAAGAGGGAAAGATCCCATATTATTACTAGAGCTGCCATAACATAAACACCTGTTGGGAAAACCCCTGAAGTGAATAATTTGTATTTCTTCTTTGCTTCTGGGAGAACTGACAGGGGGTCCATCTGCAGGGGTGGTACAGGGGTGGTATGCCCAGAGTAATATAATCAGAGAATTAACCATAATAACCTTGCAGCTGTAGTTTCATGAAACCTGCATAAGTGGTGCCATCTTGTGGACAAATTCAAAATATGCAAACTCTGACTTTTAGCAAGGAAAAGGTGCTATATTGCCATCTTGTGGACCTACAAAACAATTGCAGCCTGAAAAGAAATAGCAAAGGCAAGCTCAAAACCTGTCTGGGATTTATTTATACAGAACTTTTACCTGCATAGCAGGGTGCCTTATCGTGTCTCAAACAGTTAAAACAAACAGACTTTTTCCGAAAGGCAGATATTGTCTGATTGAAAGCAGAAGCTCAACTGCTTAATTTTTTGATGCAAGAAGATGCGATTATGCCCACTATGTAAGCTCACCCCATACCCCAGTTATGGTGGCACAATCTAGAGCAAAGTGACTTACCTGAAGAATACAGGTAAATCTCATGTTTAAAGCCCATAAAAAAGGAGTGGCTGGTATCTCAACAAGAAGGGCTGCTAAATCTATACAGGACTTTTGCAAACAAAAACATGTGCCCAGTCTTCCCGACAACCTCCTTTGACACCTGATAGTTTATCAATATCTACTATGGAGCCTACAGCCCTAAGGCAGATATACAAAATCTAAAAGATCTGATTTCTTCCTTTAGAACGGAAATTACAGGGAAAATGAAGAAAGTGGCCGAAGAACTCACTGGAGAAATATAACCTGTTGATTCCAAGGTGAGGTGTCAGCTTTGAGAGATGAACAACGCCAACTTCAATATGCACAAAAAGGATCTGGAATCTGGAAAATCGATCTCGCCGTTAAAATGTCAGAATTCCCGCTATACAAGTCCCTGAATCAGGACTTGTTAAAATGGAATAAGTATCATTTCTCTTGGTCTGGGAGGATAAATGCAATAAAAATGAATATTCTCCCCAGGATCCTGTACTTTTTCAGGACTCTGCCTATTCAGGTACATATGAGAGACTTGGCCAGCTTCCAAAAGGCAATATTCAGATTTATTTGGAATTACAAGCGCCTTAGAATAAGAAAAGCAATTATGATGAGGAGAAAATCCTCTGGAGGCTTGGGCTGTCCCGACCTCCTTAAATACTTCAGGGCAGCCCAGATTTCTTTCTTGCCCCAGGCGCATTCGGCAGAACACCAGCCACTTTGGGTCTTTGTAGAAAACCACCAAATTGCACCATTAAAATGGGATACTCTTATATGGGACCCTTATTCCCCGTTGCCCTCAAAGCTGGCTCGAAACAACCCGATGATAGCCCTGTCTCTGAGGGAATGGGAAAGAGCTAACATCAGTAGACAGCTAAGCCCCAATATCTCTTGGCTAACCACTACACTCCCTTCCCCA
Source organism: Discoglossus pictus (assembly GCA_027410445.1). Lineage (NCBI taxonomy): Eukaryota > Metazoa > Chordata > Amphibia > Anura > Alytidae > Discoglossus > Discoglossus pictus. The sequence continues at coordinate 59,739,830 of CM050171.1, forward strand.
AGCACCCTTGAGGAGATGGGTACGTTCTCCAAAGACTGGTGGACCTCACGGAAATTGGATAGGTTTGGAAGCTGGGTTAGAGAGGGTGCAGTACTAAATACTGGGAATTTTATGGAAACATATAATCTTCCACCCAGGGAAAACTTCAATTACAACAAAATCCGCCACAATGTCACCATTAAACTCCGTAAATGGGGCCCGCCAAAGACTACTTGGTTCACACTAATATGTAATAAAGCCCCATTAACCAGGGGAATATTGGGGGAACTGTACGCGATATCCAACTCTAATGACATAGCTAGCAAACCCAAGCATGTTACACAATGGGAGCAGGATATGGGAGTAGAATGGGACATGAGTAGGTGGTCCAAAATCAGCCTGGAACTGACGAAAGGCTCCAGATACTTTAGCCATATGGAAACATCAGCCAAAGTTTTATTTAGAACCTATTACACGCCAGACAGGCTACACAGAATGGACCCTAACATCTCTCCTGAGTGTTTTAGAGGCTGTATCACAGGAGGTTCCTTCCGCCATATCTGGTGGGATTGCCCAATTGCTCAATCATTGTGGCACAAGGTGGCCGAACTGGCCTCTAACACACTTAAAATAAAAATACATCCCGAGATGGGAACATGTCTCCTAGGGCTTCCAGTACAAAACTTACGTAGTCACCAAAATAAGTGGCTTCAGTTTATTATGTTGGCGGCTAAAAGCAGTCTGGCAGGAAATTGGCGGAAGAATACACTAGATATCCACTCAGTCATTAACAAAATCAACTTTATTATGACATTTGAACATATGACGGCAACTTTAAACGATACCGTAACTGTTTATAAGGAAATATGGGGTGACTGGAGCGGGACGGAACACTCATTCCAGATACACTGACGGTAGTGCACTGATCGCGAGGGGGAGGCAGATAATAGCGGGTATGGTCCGGGACAGGGCTCTCCATAGTACCTCGTTTGAGGTCGCTGCGGAGGTGGATGATAAGAAAGGTGGTAAGCAATTTCTGTACAACGTAATGTTGAAAGGCACATGTTATTTTGTGTTAAGTTATGTTATATTTTTGTTAGTTAAAATTGTTTTAATTTCTGAAATAAGTAACCATAGCAGATTATCTAGCACATGCGTGACATAGATAGAGCATTTAAGCACGGGTAATTTACCTAACCTGTTATAGGTTGCATACATAGACTAGCTTAATAATAGAAAAAGGAAAAAGGCAGAGGGTGACACACGGATTTGATATATGTATTTTATCTTGGGCTAGCACAATTGTATACAATGAAAATCATAAAGTGTGGGGGACCTGCGTGTCGCTCCTTCTTTTAAAATGTGCTTGTCCTGTGAATGTGTCAATAAAAACTTTATGGAAAAAAAAAAATGTCAGAATTCTAAATTTACCATAAACGGTTACAGATCTCGCAAACTATATGCTGGATCTCTGTAAAATTTTACTACCGAACCTGGAAGAAGACGCTTTCAGATTAGATTGCAATCATAGAGAGAGCACTGGCGGGTCGGCCTGCCTCTGGAGAAAGACCGAGGGATGTGATTGCGAAATTTCATTACTACGCGACCAAGGATTTTTTAATGAAAGCATCAAAACCAGGCATCCCAGAGATTGCAGATGGCCAGCTTACCATTAATTCTGATCTTTCCCCGACCACCCTGTATAAAAGGAAACTATTCAAACCTCTCTTGGAGATCATTTTAGCCCAGGGATGGAGATATACTTGGGGCTTTCTCTTCAAGCTGAACATTTTGAGAGGCGGGAGAACATATCAATTTTTTTATATGGATGAGGGCATGGCGTTGCTTTCGTCCTGGAACATCCCGATACCAGAACCATTGGGAACTGCCCAGCATACTGATACTAGACCTTATAGACGCTTCAGACCGCAGCAGAGATCCTAAGACTGTAACAACTTTTTATACTTCTGAGTGTGGAGAATTCGAGAGAAGACATTTTTAAATGTAGATATTGCTTTGGGATACTGCTGTACGTTAGAGAAGGGACTCTGTAACCCTACATGTATAACACATAGCTATGTGGTAGCAATGTTTTAGTTTTTTGTGCCGAGTTCGGTACGAGCTTAGGATCCGTTAGGGAATTTCAGTTTAAGTTTAGATATGTGGTTGCAATATTTTCTTTTATTTTTTTCATATTCCGAATATGGGCTTAGCTCAGGGTCTGCTATGGAATTTTCCCACTTCTTAGATCTCAACTGCACTGATATAGTCACATTTTGTATATTTTTCTATTCTTATTTTTTTTTTTTTTTTTGGGGAGTCGCCTGTGTATCTTATTGAAGATACCTGGCTCCTCACCGTAGGCTTTAGGAGGACAGTAATTTGCTCTCCTCAATTCAGTTTAAATTGTGCATTACTTTGTGTATTTCTATTATACTCAAACAAAAACAAAAAATATATATATATCTTCGTAATTACTTACGTATATATTGTAAGACTGATATATTGAAGTATGTGGTTGTTATTGTACATTGCTTTAACATTTTTTATGTCTTTTGTCTTGCCACTTTCTGTTTTTTTCTCCTCTTTCTTTTCCCTTCCTCTCCCTGCTCTATCTATCCCTAGTCCTGTGTAGAGCTTTGCGAGCCAATTACCCAGGTCATCTGCCCTCGACGGATAATCTACCTATCTGAGTACCTATTTCTCGACTGGCGTTAGAGGTAGGTGGTGAGTAATGGCTTTACACATAGCATCTCATAATGTTCAGGGGTTAAATGAACCAGTGAAGCGGGGGGTTGCCCTGGGTGAGTACAGTCGAATGGGGTTTGACATTTTTATGATACAGGAAACCCATTTTATGAAGAATGCCATTCCAAAGTATTGGGGGAAATGTTTCACGCAAACGTTTCATTCTACTGCCCCAGAAAAAAAAGAGGGGTGTCTGTTTTAATACATAGGAGGCTGCACTTCCAACACATGTTCACCCACAGAGATCCAGAGGGTAGATTCATTCTTGTACAGGGTACTGTCAATGAACGTAAACTTTAATTGTTAAATATATACGCCCCAAATGTTGGGCAATCCACATTCTTTCATAAATTTTATATATAATGTCTGACTGGCAACAGTCAGTGTGGATCTGGGGGGAGGACATGAATTCAGTCTTAGACCAAGCAAGAGATAGATCGGGCTCTGCCTCCCCGATGTTAATTCCCTCCGCCACAAAATCCCTCAAACTTTTGCTTAACAATCATGGTATGCTTGATGCATGGAGAATGGTTCACCCTACTGATAGGGAATACACTCATTACTCAGCTAGGCATGACTCATACTCTCGCATTGATTATGTTTAAATCTAGCAACACCTAGCCCCGAATTTGCAGGATGCAGAAATCCGACCCATTGCATGGTCTGACCATGATATAATCAGTATCTCCTTGACCAATCTGCTGCTTAAAGCGTGCTCTCCTTCATGGGCGCTAAACCCGGACCTGCTTAATGATGTAGTTACAAAAGACAAAATACATAGCGCTATGGTAGAATACTTTGATTTGTATAGTGGGGGTGAGGTGGATAATGCTGGAGTATGGGCTGCACATAAAGCAGTGTTAAGGGGCAAATGCATTCAAATTGGCTCTATCTCTAGAAAAATAGAACTGGCCCAAATCAACACATTAAACAATAAAATATCGGCCCTTGAAGCTATTCCTCCCTCTAGGAGACCACCTGGGACCCAGGCGGAAATTTATAAAACGTAAGCAGCAGTTGCAGGTGATTCTTCATAGGAAGGTTTTAACTGAATTGCAAAGGACACAATCTCTGTATTTCATATTCTCGAATAAGCCAGACAAAATGCTAGCCAGAAAGCTCAACCAGCAAAGGGCAGACTCTCTTATCCCCAAACTAAAGGTGGAGAATGATAAGACCATCTATAAGCCGAATTACATCACAGAGGCATTTGAAAAATGTTATGCTGATTTGTATTCAGTGCCTGCTAGCTCGGGCACGTTTGATCACAGGACCCAAATTGAAAATGTTCTGCCCTCCATTAAGCTTCCGAAACTTGATAGTGGACAATCTGATTTGCTAGATAATCCAATTTCTTTAACTGAAGTTAAGAGAGCTATAAAAGAGTCTAAGTCACATAAAGCCCCTGGCCCGGATGGGTTCACAAGTTTTTATCACAAACAATTTATAGATACGTTAGCGCCCCATAGATACGTTAGCGCCCCATCTCCAATTTATAAAAATGTCTTGTCTGTTGAGCCAGTGAGACCAAAATTCCTGGAAGCCAAGGTAATAGTAATACCCAAAGAGGGTAAGGACCCATCCCAATGTAAGAGCTATAGGCCTATTTCTCTGATCAATTGTGACGTCAAACTTTATTCTAAAATCTTAGCGAATAGGCTTTTTCAGGTGCTGCCGAACTTAATACACCCGGACCAGGAGGGGTTTATTCAGGGTCGTGAAGCACCAGATAACACCAGACGTATTTTAAATTTGCTTGATGTAGCATCAGTCCAAAACATACCTTTGATGCTTCTCTCCCTTGACGCAGAAAAGGCCTTTGATAGGATTGATTGGGTGTATATGGCCGAGACTTTACACAAGTTTGGTTTGAGTGATAAGCTAGTAAAGGGTATCTTAGCACTGTATTGAGCCCCGACAGTATACATTGCCTATCAGGGGTTAAAATCTTGATCCTTTAAAATCCCAAGAGGAACGAGACAAGGCTGCCCCCTGTGACAACCTGAATATAAAGGTAGTTAGAGTGGGGGAGTCAAAACATAAACTGAGCCTTCTCACGGATGATGTCATGCTCACTATCACCGAGCCTTTGACCAGTCTCCCTAACGTATTTTATGCTCTTGGACTTTTAAAATGAATACAAGTAAGAGTGAAGCGTTAAATGTTTATTTGCCGGAGCATTAGGAATTACAACTATCAAGAAACTTCTCCTTTAAATGGGTCCAACACCACCTTAAACATCTAGGTGTTTTTATCCCTAGACAATCTGGCCTAACGTACTTAGCAAATTTCCCAGCGCTTAGAAATAAAGTACTTATTGATATTAACACATGGTCCTCCTATAAAATTTTGTGGTTGGGTAGGATTCATGCTATTAAAATTAGTATTTTGTCCAAGCTTTTGTATTTCTTCTGTACTATTCTAACAACTGTTCGCACCAAGGATATTTTGGTTATTCAGGGGGCAATCTCTCGCTTCATTTGGGATTGTCAAAGACCTAGAATAAATAAGACAGCCATGATGACACCTAAGGCCAAGGGAGTGCTGGCCCATCCGGATCTACTTAAATATTCTAAAGCTACCAGATTGGCCCAAATCACTAAGTGGTTTGGTAAAGAGCAGCTGCCAGTATGAGTGGAGGTTGAAAAAAATAATTTTGCAGAAAGTGGCCTTCACATTAGACAGGTTTTATGGCTCTGTCTACATTCTAAATTGGACAGTTCCTTCCTTCCCAGTTGCATGGTTCAATCTTCTTCGCTTCTGACGAACAAGAGAATTCCACTTGTAGAAGCAGATTCATGGCTTACCCCATTGTGGCTATATCAGAGAACAGCATTAATCAATAGGTTTTCGCAGTTTAAGTGGTGGATAGACAATAAGTTTACGATTGCTGCTGATCTTTTAAGGGGTAATCAAAGGTGGTTGCCTGCAACATTTAGGGATGTACATCATTTACCATTAAAGCAATGGCTTAATTTATGCTAGATACATGTTAATGTTTCCAAGGTAATCAAATGTAATGCTTCTGATAAGATCACTCCATTCGAGAATTGTTGTCTTGATAATCCTAATGGTAGATGGAATATCTCCACTATATATAATTATTTAATAGACTGGACCTCACCGCCCAAACTCCGCCATCAACACTCTTGGGAGTTAGAGCTTGCCATTGATCTAACCGATGCATAGTGTTTCAAGATACATAAACAGGCCCTAGGCTCCTCACTAAACACAATACTGAGGGAAAATGCACATGAGACCATTATGAGGTGGTACTTAACGCTGGCTAGGATGAAACTCTCTTATCCCTCCTTTGATGGCAATTGTTTTAGGGGGTGTCCCGATTTGGGTACCCTTAAACATGTCCTTTGGGACTGCTCTAAGATCGCTCATATTTGGCGGGAGACATATGTTATCTTGGAGAGAGTTTGGGGTTGCAGGATCCCCCCGAAAGCCTGAAGAAGCCCTTTTAGGCCTCCCCATAAAGGGCCTCGCTAAAGAAGCTCAACTTTTATCACACCAGGTGTTCTTAGCAGTTCGGGTTACACTGGCCAAAGCCTGGAGGTCAGAAGTACCTGCACATGCACAGTGTAGTTTTGAAGAAACTTAAATTCATATATGGCATAAGTGTTATTTAAGGGGACCTGGATCAATCATATGGGAAATGGGCCTCATGTTGGGACACCTGGACCCTTAAGCTGGAACAAGCTATTAGGAAATCACCTTTAGAGCATGCATAGTGTTGAATGCTATCTCTTCTTGCCCCTCTCTTTCTTTCTTTCTCTCTCTTCTCTTTCATTTACTCTTTGTGTGCTTTTATAGGCTATCAATCTATAAGATTGTACTTTAACACGTACGTACATGTGTAATTGGATTTCGGTATAACTTAATATAGAAATAACAAAAATGTAACAATTAAAGTTAAAAAGGTTATGTGTATGTTTGCACTTTTCTAGGGCATTGCCTATGCTATTTATGTTCTATTGTTGAAACATTTGTATTTTTTATTAACCTGGTGATCTTATTAAAAAATATTTAAAAAAAGGGGGAAGGAGATAGGGGCTGCAACAAGTCCTTTAATGTTTTAGTTATGTTTTTCTTTTCATTACAGCATGTGGATCTTCAAGCAGTGCTATATGCAGTGCTAACCAACAACACAGATGTACATTATCAAATCTGATCTGTAAACACGTCTCATATAGGTTTAGATTATAACAAAAAGTGGATGACACAATCATTTAATGTTTGAAAGAATAATCTTTGGAATACATTTGTAAAGAGCTAGTGCTCTTCTTTAGAGTGTCATTCCAACTAATCATTGTGAGATCACAGATCAGTAATAAACAATACATACAGCAATACACCATTTAACGCTGTAGATAGGTTACGGCCAATAGGAGTGTTAAGTGAAACAGTGCTAAACAAGGTAATTTTAACATAGGGTAGATAGGAATAGGAGAACTCATTGAAAAAAATCACAAAAGCGAAAAGCATTGGCTTTTTTGGCCTCAGGACATCTTTCTATGGGGATCCAGCAGATGCTAGGAGCAAGACACGTTCCTAAGAACGCTTCATCACAATGCTGCTACTGACATTGTCCGGATTATTGGCCACAAAATCATCCAGAATTTCAAGGATGGGCCTCAAACTCTTGGTGAGGAACCCAGTGAAAAGTTGTTTTGGTTCCTCAAAGTCTGAGTCACTGCTTTCCTGGGTTTCCTGAATGCCCTGTTCTGCCAATTGTTGGAGGTCCTCTTTTGTAAGGCTCTTGCCTGAAGCTTGCACCAACTCCTCAATGTCAAGGGCGTCTGCATCTCCCAGTGCAGCCGTATTGACTGGGGATACAATCTCGTCAATGATGGTCTGTTCTGGTTCCACATCCGGCACACAGCTCTGGCCATATCTTCCTCCACACTACTTTCAGACATTGCTGTGTCACTTCCTTCTAAGACAAATCAATGTTAGTTATGGTCTTCATGATGGTATACTTGTAACGGAACCCATCACTGTTTTACCCTGTTTTATGGTTATTTAATTCTTTGTTAAAATATGATCCTACTGTTATATTATATGTATGTTGGTTTATGCTCTGCAGAATATTAGCCAGACTATTGCAGACCTAGGCTAATAGATAATCCTATTACAGAGACTTCAGAGATAAGGAAGTCGATTGTATAAAGTGTTTTCATTCTCAGATAAAAACAAAGAAGGCTGGTTTAATCAATGTCTGATTATATCAAGTTGCCAGGGAGGTGTGACTCACCTATTGTTCTCTCTATGTGTATTGTGTGGCCAACTATGGGGGATGTGGATTGCCTGTGGGAAGAGATGTGTATAAATATTTCTGCACATAACAAAATAAAGTCAGTATTCATTTGACTCCCAAATTGTGTGTCGTCCAATATGGGAGGTCGGGAATGGTGAGACTGTAGTGCTTCTTGCATATTTTACCGTATACCAGCGGAGATATTGGATTCTGTTCCAGCTCTGTTACAATACTTTTTCCAAAAATCCATTATGTATTCTTTGCAATGACCCCCTGATCCATTGGCGGGATTCGAGAAGTACTGTAAGGTAACAGGAAAACTGCTTCCACTGGGATGCAGCAATCAAGCTCAAACAGGTTGATAGGGTGGCTTGGAGCATTGTCCATCAACAGGAGCTCTTTGGCCTCAATTCCTTTACACCTGCAGTAGCATTACACTGATGAACAGAAATGTTTGCTGAAACTGTTTTTGAAGATGTCCATGGTGATCCAAGCTTTATGGTTGAATTGCCAAATGACCAGGAAAGTGGATTTTGGAATCCCATTCATGGCTCTAGGTGTTTTGAATGGTACACCAGCAATGGCTTGATCTTGAAATCGCCACTGGCATTCCCAGCCAGAAGAAGAGTTAGCTGGCCCATGGCTGATATAAACCCTGGTGCTCAATTCTGTTCAAGTGAACAATCCGGTCAGGTCAGCGTTGAATACCAGTTCTGGGGAATAATTGCCTCTCTCACCCCAGTGTCTCTTGCCCCCTCTCTCCCTCCCGAGACTCTCTTTGCACCCTCTCTCCCTCCCCAGTCTCTCTTTGCCCCCTCTCCCCCGTCTCTCTTTGACCTCTCTCTCCCTCCCCAGTCTCTCTTTGCCCCCTCTCTCCCTCCCCAGTCTCTCTTTGCTCCCTCTCTCTCTCCCCAGTCTCTCTTTGCCCCCTCTCTCCCTCCCCTGTCTCTCTTTGCCCTCTCTCTCCCTCCCCGTCTTTCTTTGTCCTCTCTCTCCCTCCCCTGTCTCTCTTTGCCCCCTCTCCCTCCCCTGTCTCTCTTTGCCCTCTCTCTTCCTCCCCAGCCTCTCTTTGTCCCCTCTCTTCTTTCCCTATCTCTCTTTGCCCCCTCTCTTCCTCCCCTGTCTCTCTTTGTCCCCTCCCTGCCCAGTGCTCCCCCAGATCCCCTCAGCCTCAGCCCCCTATATCCGTGGCATCACCAGGAACGCCCCCCCCCCCCCCTGATCCCCTTAGCCTTACTGCTATATCCTATTCTGGTCTTCTTACGTTCATTATGTCTCTCTGCACCTGCGCGTCCTTCTGCAGAGGCAGGGATGTCCGAATGGTGACGGGTCACATGGATCGGAGAGTGGGCTGGGGGGGTTCCTGGGTGGGGCTTAGGAGATTGGGGGCTGGGGTTGCGAGTCTCCCGCCCCTCTCCTTATGGGCCTCGCAATGAGTGCCTTTGGGACTTATTGAGGGCCTCATATTTGTGGTAATTGAGAGTTGTGGTTGCGCATGCACAACCCGTAAATTTTAACATTGCATGATGACAACTTGCAGTTACCACAACTATTATATGTGAGTATATTGTACTGTAGGGAGGCATTGTGTTTTATGGTTCTTTTAAGGAAGTTAATCATGGATACTGATTATCAGCTCTATTAAATTCAGTCTACGTGTTAAAACGTAGCCTGTAATGTAGATCTTAGGACTTACGGCTATTAAATTAGCGCCATAATGCATCAAGGCTGAAAAAAGCCAACGCGTTGAGCAATGTTGAACTTCGTGGCCACAAATCCTTTGATCCGTCAAGCCTGTAACCGCTACATTTCCAATTTAGCTATTAAATTGCAACGATTTTGAAAAGACGCCATGGCGTTCAAGCCCGTAACCCGCAAATGGTGGCTAATTTGGCTATTAACACCTACAGAGACAAGAACAAGATATCAATCATAACAATATTCTCTTTAACTACAACACCTCATCTCAAGGTCAATCCACATTGAACATCCATTGTTGAAATGTTAAACATAACCAGACATGTACACACTCTGTAGCCAGCCAATAGTATGTCAACATCTATAACAATCAGTATTCAGTGAGGAGTGATCAGGAGGAGGACTTCCTTGATGGTCCTAAAACCTCCTACTCCTCAGCACTGGGCCCCCACCTTCCGTGCCCGTGCACTGTCTCATTCTTTCAGGTCTTTGTTGTGGAGGAGCAGGGGGTGCCACTATGTCTGCTGGCTGTAGATCTGGTTAAGATGGTGGTGGTGGTGAGGCTGAGATGAGGAGGCCGATGTCTACTGTTACTGTTGTGCAAACGAAGGCTGGAGAGGCATGGGCTGGCATTGGGCTAACTTGATAAGTAGGCGTCTGTCATGACTCGCCCATGCCTCATATCTCTCCATCCTTCGCTTGTGCCTCCTCACCTCGGCATGGAGAGATCTAGTGCTAGCCAGGTGGGTGTTAGTCAGGCGACACTGCCTGACACTGTGTGCCATCTGCATGTACATCAGACACGTGCTCTGCTGGATCTGCTGTGCAGTATGTGAGACTGACCAATCTGTGACAAGTTCCCAGCAATGGTTGTTAATATGGAGCTGAGACATGGTCCAGGTTAAGAAAGTATGTGACATGCACATGCAGTCCTACAGTGACTGTATCTACATATGCCGCAGTGTGCACACCCAGATATGTACTCTCTGTTGAATGTCAAATCAATCTTGATATAACAGCAAATTGTACTCAAAATAAGTATTAAATGCAGCTACTGCCCAGACATTTCATTGATACAAATTATGAAAATTATATGTTTTCTACCAGGATATACATGGTTATTGTTGCCCCATATATCTTCAGTCATAACCAAAAGGCTATTGTATGTCAGTTATCTATGTGGGCAGGGGTGTAGGAGGCAGTATAATTCTAGAGCAAGGGTAGGTAAGTTTGGTCCTGGAGGGCCACATACATGCCTGGAATTGATGATATCCCTGCTGTGCACAGGTGAGTCAATCACCTCTTCAGTCATCCTGATTGACCTGTGCACAAAAAGGATATCTTCAAATGCTGGCCTTTATGTGGCCCTCCTTGCCACCCCTGTTCTAGAGGGATACAGCTCATAGCAAACAGCCAGAGTACAAGCTTATTTATATATACATACAAACATCATGATATCTGCAGGGTATTTGTCCACCTCATCCCCCAACCCCCACAATTTCATACACCAATGTGTGTGGCGTGATATGATACTCACTTTACATCGTACTAGGCTGATCAGTGTCCACCTGGCCTGGAAGACCCACCACTGCCATTGGCTGAATCCAGTCCATCAAGGTCTGCTCCCATGCACTGTATGTTATATGTTATATTTGCAGGAGACCCACCACCTTTTGAACGTGCTGCTTTTGCCTCATCTGCAATCTTCCTCTTCACCTTCGCCCTGCTGTCCTCATATATGTGTTTAACAGACTTAACGTCCCTATTAGCGCCCCCTAATGCCGCAACAGCTGTAGTAACTTGGACCCAGGCGCTCCATGCCGCTAGCTCGCCTTACTCTCCTCACTCTCCTCCTCTCCTCACTCTCCCCCTCCAATGTTCTTCTGTCTCTCCTCCACTCCTCTCTCCCCCCACTTTCCTCCTCCCCTCCTCTACCCTCCTATGATATCAGAAATAAAAATAAGGATAAAGAAATATAATATGTATGTTGATGTGAATGAGGTAAAACAAAAATGTGAGTATTATGTGTAGTATAGTAATTGTATGGGGGGTGGGGAGGTATGGGGGGGTGTAAATTTGCTGTGGCCTACAGCTATGTATAGCTATGTGTACATACTGTATTAATCTATGTGGGTGAATTATGGGATATCAGTAACTATGTGTGTTGTAAATTAAGGGTTAAATTCTCCTAGAGGTCAAAATATCAAAAACTTACAATGCTCCTTCTCTCTCTGTCTCTCTCTCCAATGCTCAAAAAAACACCAACGCCTAGACCTGTATGTTCACTTGCTCAGCTACAGCACAGTCAATGATTTACGTGTTTAGCTCCCTTTTAAAGCCATTCTTGCTGCTTTAATTGCGGTTTCCCGCTTTCTATTGGCTGTTCTGCTTGTTTCGCACTATGTTATACCGCAATTGTTAATTGACGGACGAAAGTAGCTTGTACGTTCCCTTTACAGCTTGCGTGCGCGGCAGAGGTTTTCGGGCTTGCGTCTCAAGCTCGTAACTCGCAGCCTTTCTAATTTAATAGCACCCTAACTCGGCCAGGTTTCAAGCCTGCAGTCGTTACGAGCTTCACGTAGGAGTTACTAGCTTGGAATTTAATAGGGCTCAAAGTTTCCATTATATTTATTAAACGTTTATACGTAGTTGTTCCAAATGTCTCTGTCCAGTTCATCTATACCTTATTTGCATTTTAGAACACATAATATGCAAATTATATATTGCAATATCGAAATGATACTTATTTTAATAAATGTATGTTTAAGAATAAATATTTTGAATTTTTGAATAAAGAAAAGGTGAATAAACAAGGAAAAGAGTCAAATGTAATTTTCCTCATAAACCATAGATTTATACTTTTACCATTGTTAATCTATCACTTTGCACAATCAACCATGATAGAGGTTCCAATTTTTGATAGCAATGAACAATACTATACTAATGTCCTCATAGTTTGTCAAGAGCGAAATACAGTTGTTATAATATACTAGCGACTTGCCCATCAAAAAATTATATATATAATAAGATTGTAAGGCAGGTAATGGTGTTTGGTTGAGACATTAATTTTGTTGGTGTTCCCAGATCCTTCGGCGCTCATTGCGAGCCTTGCACTGAGCGTCTTCGGTGCTCATTGCAAGGCTGTTGGTTGTTTGTGTGGTATGAGCAGCGTTGGCGGTGGTTTTTTGTATGCTAATGAAATAATTAATAAATTAATAAATGAATATACTTTACCTATTTTTAAGAAATATCTGCAGGAAGCATTGTGTTGAAGAGCTGACAATCTGTTTTGATGTTGCTGCAGCATACAATGTCGGTTTTCACTATAGTGGAGCTGATGTGTAAGTGTCAGCAATGTGTGCAGTGTGTAGTGTAAATAGTGTGTGTGCGCAAGGAAAATCCGTTAGGGTAGCTGGTACTTCCGCATTGTGTAAGTTAGTGTTGTAAAATGACGGCTAATGTGTATGTGGTACTCTGCTGTGGATGATTTTGCATCCTTGTTAATAGTGTATCTTGGACCTTGTATGTTTTTTTCAGAAATTCTGTATGTGCTTGGTGGTGTTTTGCGTGTTTAGGGTCCTGTAGCCTCGTTTTCATTTTTTTTTTGCGGCAGCCATTTTTTCTCTCACTTAGGGGATTTTCGTGGGTCTAAACTCTTGAATTTGGACTTAAATTGAGGTGTAACTTCAGTTGCAGAGGTCCTAGGTGCCCCCCCCCCCCCCCCCCCCCTTGGTGTGGGTAAGGTTTTTATGTATTTGGTGTGTGTATTTATTGTGTTTCTGTTGTTTTCATGTGCACGCGGGTCGGGCGTTAAGGTCGTATTTTTGCGTCCTTGTTAATAGTGTATCTTGGACCTCGTACATTTTTGGGAAAATCCGTATGTGTTTCGTGGTGTTTTGCGTGTTTAGGGTCCTGTAGCCTCAGTTTCGTTTTTTTTTCGGCAGTCATTTTTTCTCTCACTTAGGGGATTTTCGTGGGTCGAAACTCTTGAATTTGGACTTAAATTGAGGTGTAACTTCACTTGCAGAGGTCCAGGCTCCCCCCCCCCTTGCTGTGGGTAAGCTTTTTATGTGTTTATTGTATGTATTTATTGTGTTTTGAATGTTTTCATTTGCGCAGGTGGTTTTGGTGCTAAGGTCATAAAGTCCCGCGGCTCGTATTTGTGGATGCTATGTCCGTAAATTTTGCGGTCGACATGGGAGCCTCCACCTCCACAAATGCGGCCCCTCGCAAACAAGGAGTGCCTTTGGAGCTCCTTGCCCGCACCATTAGCAACAACCCGCATGCTCACAACTATATATGTGATACTGATATACCGTAAAATGTTGTTGCAATTTACGTATCTCACATTTTTTAAATGTTTCCACACATTCAATATGACCTCATAAGGGGTACAGATGGCGTAATTCTGTACAGATTCAAATAACTCAGTTAGACCAATAAAACAGCTTGTCAATATGTTGAACTCTAGTCCTCATGGTTCATAAACACTCAAAGAATTAAAGATGTGTCGGTTAAGGTGCAGTTTTTAAAAGAGCTGAACCTGATGAAATCACTTTCATGCAAGGATAGAGACCCTTAAATCTTGTACTGTTTTGTCCCTCGAGGACTGGAGTTTAACACACTGATCTAAGAATTTTGTGTCTGACAATCCATGAAAAGCTATAACCAACTATAACCATCTTGAAAAAACCAAAGCCATTAAGTTCATTGCATTAAAAAAGAAAAAAACAACTTCAATTTAGATCATTACTATTTTTCGGTTGACTGTACAGGGCCCCAAATAATTATTGGCAGCTCAACATTCCAAGACAGAGTGTCACCATCTGATGTCATTCTAGGCACGTTTTGCCATTTAACTTTATTGTCAAAACCTCACTATGTGTTATCAGGTGCTGATTCATTGTTTTGGAACTATTAGGATGCCATTCTTCTTACTTGGATTCAAAAAATAACAAGCATCAAAACTCTGGCAAAATAAAATTTTTGAATCATAATATTAACTGAGTTAAGTTTGCTCACATGTCTAAGCTTCATGTGCAAGGAATGCAGCCACAGATGTGCAAATATCTACAATCATTTATTTGAAATGTTTCTAAGGTTACCTACCAAGAACATAAACTCTTGCTTTTAGCATTCACTTTACGAGTCACCGTAATATTCAAGCAGTCTATAGTTAGCTGTAGTCTTGTGTTAGATTAACATATTTGTATTAAGCTTTGCTTATAAAATTTATTTTGTTAGTTATAGAAAAACTGTAGATTGGGAACAACTTTACATGCAAACAAAATTAGTAGCTACGGAAGCAGTCAACATAAATAGATTTTTAAAGGTCAGTGGTGTGTTTAGGCCTAGGCTCACAAGGCCGAAGCCTAGGCCAATACATTTTCAGTGGGCAGTAGGCTGTCTGAAAATAGAAATGCCTATTTGTAGTTACATGATTTGGGATATAACAAGGGGGTAGGTGGAGTAATAACTGGGGTGCAGGATGTGGGTGGGCTCAAGTAAATGGGGTGTGGGAACTTATAAGACTGAATTGGCCTAGGGCATAATAAAGCCTTAATATCCCCATAGTCTTGGTGCTACCATTTTGGGCCTATACAGCTATCATAGCTTGCTGGGGTCTAAGGGGAAGGGGAATTATACTGGCTACTGAAATTAGTAGTCTTTTGACTGAAATGAATGAAGATCTAATCTGCATCTAATGTTCCTCCCAGATGAGTAATAATGTCAGGTTAAAAAGCAAATACTTGAACAAGCAAATCTAAATTTAATACAATAGTTACACATTTAAAACTGTAGTTATTTTTCAAGGTCCACCCATGGTCTACACCATGGGTGCCAGCCCCCATTCACTTGCATGGAGCTAGCGGGCCCAGAAAGTAAGGGTAAAGCTATGCTTCTGTAATGTAAATGTGCAAGTGGAGGTGAGAGAGGAAAAGAGGGATAGTGAGAGATTGGGAGCAAGGTAGAGAGGAAAGAAGAGATTTAAGGGGTTATATATTAGTATGAAGGTGAGAAGGACAGGTATTTAGAGACAGTTTTTTTTTTGAAAAAGCAGAAGGAAGCAATTATTTATAAAAATGAAAACTGTTAAAGTATTGTAGCTAAGAGTAATACCAATGTCAGCAGCAAACTACACCTTTATTATTAGTTCATACAATGTGCCTATTTAAAAGGCGAAAAAGAACAAAAAAATAGTTTTGTTTTTTTAAATGTTTGTTTTATTTATAGTTAATTGTCATCCTATTTACCTTTCTCCATAGTCTCTAGTGGGTTGTTATCTTACATTAATAGCCAGAAAAATCTTGTCATGTATGCTGTTTAGTGGAATTGGAACAATTAACATAAGTTATAAATTGTTCAATATCAGATTGAATAAAATGTGGAGAAAAAAAATAACCAAACAAACAAACTGTAGGATTTCCATGTTTATTAAGTAATTGTGTATAAAAATTAAGGGCACCATCTAACTCAATAGAAGTTATTTTTAAAGAGTAAACAAAATTAATTATATATAAATTGTACTAGCCCTTAGAAGAAAAAAAATCAGCATTTTGGGTTAATCAGATGTAACGTGTACATGTCAAAAAAAATTTATTTAGAAAACACTGATAAATATATTCTGGGCAATATTTACTAAACATTTCATGGAGTGCAATGATTTTAGTAGTGTTTCATTATGCTCTATTCCATATGGTGAAAACTGCCACTTCAGCCCCATCGTAGCTTTGTAAGTGTACAAAATTAGCCTCCTAAAAACTGACCTCATTTTCGTGTCACAGGGTTCATTTAATTACAAATTATACAACTTATACACATTGATTTCATCTTAAACATGCTCTTTTCTCTGCTTTAATTATTGCAGATCACATAGAATTAAACAACACAAATTAGTAGCCAAGTGGAAGATAATGAAATAACTCCTCTTTGATCAACTTTTTAATTTTTGTTTTCACCACAGTTCTTTTATCCACATTTTGTCCCTAAGTATGTTTAAAACATTTGCAAAGCAAAATAGTACATATCTTGAAAAACTGTTTTATTTTTTGAGTGGTAACTGTTAATTACAGAGTAAAAAAATAAATATGCTAATTGAGAGGTACTGAGATAGGGAAGCTAAAATTATTGTGGTGCCAGAAATATTGACATTGGGTCTTGGTAAAATAAATATTTATTTCCTTTTTTAATGAACTTAACCACAGTTTTCAAACTTTGGTGGTAAACCAAACCACAGTGAAAGCAACATTAGAGAGGTTAACAAAAGCAATAATTCAATGTGTGTACTTCAGAGCTTATCTTAAAATAGGCGCAATTTGCATCAGGCAAATGTGTAATTGTGCGGTTAGAGACTGACAATTGTTTTGCATACATCATTTTGTCACCTATCACAGTCGCTTTATAGAAAGTTCTCTCAAACTGATAGTTTTTTGCCAATAGATGTAAAAATATTTACACAAATAAATCCTCATTAATTGTTAAATATCAGTAAGGTCTGTCATGAGGTCTATTTTAAAATATTATGTGTAAGATTATTATCTTTTAACAAAAATTGGACCGTTCAATTGATGTCCAAGTGCTTCCTATTGGTTGTAGATGCAGGAAACAGAGGGGAACAAATGGGAAGAGATTGATTCTAAAGGCAATCCAAGATCCAATAGTGTTATTTGTCAACTAATCTTTTATCAAAAAATGTTTTAATCAACTCAACTATTTTATTCAATGAGCATATTTTTCAAATATGTCTCTATATGTGTGTACTATATCTATTTGATTATAACAGGATATTTTACTTATGTTTTTCCTTGCTTAATAATTCAGTTTCACTTCCCACAAAAATAGCAATTAATTATAACCCTGAGGATACTCTCTACATCCTCATTTATAGTAACACATATTATATTTTGATAGACACCCCAGTAAATTACCATATCAAAGTATTTAGTACACTAAAATATTATTGAATAATTGATTTATAATTTGAACTGATTTCCTTGTCATTGTTAAACATTTGAATTGTTGGTGGGATAGCATTAAGAAGAATGGAAAAACATTAAGTAGGACACTGCCATAATACTGAAATGGTACCTTGTTTTTGATATCTACAGCTCAATGACAATCTCAAGTGTTGCCTATTTCTAAGAGGGGAGTTGTTAGTGCTGGTCAATCTATGTTCCCCTTATCGAAAAAATGTGATAGAGTATGTGAAACAGTAGGCAGGTGAATAAGTCAATGCTCTCCATAGATAAAGCACCCTTTGAGTGTCCTGTCTCCTCTGTTATCAGAAGAGATTGATAAGGGGAACGATGAATAATTCAGCAATATTGAGAATTAAAAAAAAAGAATTTGTTGAGAATAGAATTAAATATAACATTAGATACATTGTAGGTTATTTAATAGTGGGGTTTAATATGTTGACTTTATCCTTAGTTATTTTATTTAAAAGATATTTGACCAACTCCGTGTGGCAGGGTTATGAACTGGTTGACTTTAAACTTGTGCGTCTGAGATGGGTTTTTTTTCTGTGATGGATTTACATTTCTACATTGCAACTGCATTTTGCCCTTTACATCCAGAATTCTGGGAAATGTCATTATCCTTCTTTATGGTGCAGCAAAGCAAAAGAGCCAGCTATGAGTAGAGGTATTCATTTGAGTTAGTGATCTTTTCAATGGTACACATGTATAAGGCAGTATCTAAACATTATAGTGAACAAAATAATTACTTTTCTGTCAGCCTTTCATCAAATGCAGTTAGTGATATGATTTTATCTTGATCTTTTCTTCTCTTTGGGCTGCAAAGCATCAAAAACAGCTATCCTGTAATTTACTAAGCTATGTCTCATGCAACTTCTCATCCCATCATGTCATAACCATTATATATATATACTAGCTACTTGCCCATCAAAAATGACGGGAATACGTTTTCCCCACCTCTCTCTCCCCTGTGTCTCCTCCCCCCAGGTCTCCTTTCCCCCCTTCTCTCCCCTGTGTCTCCTTCCCGCGCCCTCTCTCCCCTGTGTCTCCTTTTCCCCTCTCCCTCACCTGTGCCTCCTTTCCCCTCTTCCTCTCCCCCTCTCCCTCTTATTCCTCCCATATGTCTCCTTTCCCCCCTCTCCCTCCCTTGTATCTCCTTTCCCCTCCCTCACCTGTGTCTCCTTTTGCCCAATCTCCCTCCCCTGTGTCTCCTTTTCCCCAAACTCTCTGCCCCTCGTGTTTCTCATTCCCCTGTGTCTCCTTTCCTCCTCTCCCTTCCCTGTATCTCATTTCCATCCCTATCCCTCCCCTCTGTCTCCTTCTCCCCCTATCTCTGCCTTGTGTCTTTGTTTCACCTCTTCTCCCTCTCTCTTGTCTCCTTTCCCCCCTCCTTTCCCCTCCTGTGTCCCCCCCTTTCCCTCCCATGTCTCCCCCCCCCTCTTTCCCCCACCTGTGTCTCGTACCTGGATGGAATCCTGCCAGTAGCGCCTCACTCACCTCACCTCCTCTCTCCCATCATCCGGCCACAGGACGGGAGCCACAGAGC
The DNA here is from genome assembly GCA_027410445.1 of Discoglossus pictus. Lineage (NCBI taxonomy): Eukaryota > Metazoa > Chordata > Amphibia > Anura > Alytidae > Discoglossus > Discoglossus pictus. The sequence continues at coordinate 59,759,043 of CM050171.1, forward strand.
AGAAGACGGAGTGCGGCGCTGCTGGCAGGGTTGCATCCAGGTACGTGCTTGGGATAGATTGATGCAAGCCTGGAGGGCTTCGCGATGAGTGCCTTCGGCAATGAGCACCCTTGACGCTCCTTGTGAGGCGCGCTGAACGCCTTTGGCGTTCATAGCGGCCCTGTCGACGTTTTTTTTTTTTCTGTATATGTATTTTTTTCTGATAATTAATTAATTATTGAAATCATAAATTAATATGCTTTACCTATTTGTAATTGATATATGCAGCAAGCAATATGCTGAAGAGCTAACAATCTGTTTTGATGTTCCTGCAGCATACAATGTAGATTTGCAGTCTTGGTGAAATGAGGTGTTTCAGCAATGTGTGCAGTGTGTAGTATAAATAGGCTGCGTGCGCGAGGGCAAACCGTTTGTTTAGCTGTGCAGTTCCGCATTTTGTAATGATAATGTTATTAGTTGTAAGTTAGTGTGTAAAATGGCGGCGATTGTGTATGTGTTACGTGGGTGTGGATCATTTTGTGTCCTTCCTAATAGTGTATTTTATACCTTGTACGTTCCTGTGTAAAAGTCGTATGTGCCTGGTGGTGTTTTGCGTGCTTAGGGGTCGTGTAGCCTCGTTCCCAGATGTCCTGGGTGTCCCCCCTTGCTGTGTGTGATGTTTTTTTTATTTTGGTTTGTATTTTGTGTGGTTTTCGTGTTTTTTCACTGTGCGCGGTTCGGCCGTTAAGTTCGTATTTTTTGCTTCTCGGATTTTTTTTTTTGTAAGTGGCAGTTTCCTTTTGTAAGTGTTACGGGCCGTAATTTTTTTCATGCAATTTTTTATAGAGTGCTACAGGTCTTGCACTGTGAATTGTGTCTTAGGAAAAGAAAAACTAAAAAATCTACATTCCCTAAAAATGTAACTTTTATTAATACACATTAAAATAACATCTTGATTAAAAATATAAAGCAATAAATAAAAATTATAAAAGCAAAATAAATGTGACACACTGTGATATTATCAGAACAAATATATAATATCTTGTTATCTTATTGTATCATTTTTCGTACAATATTGGAATATATCATCCTAGAGACATTTCTTTTTTATAGTTATATTTTATTGTGTGTTAAAAAAAACTTACATTTTAAGGAATGGAGCTTTCTTTGTGGAATAATAAATAAACATTGCTGCTTGATCACTGTGACAGATAAATACTATGTAGATTTTTTTTTGAATTTTTGGTAAATAAACCTTAGCCCCGTCCCTCTCTATCTCTTCAAGGTTTTTGTTGTACATCAGATAGTTTAAAACTTGGAGAGGGAGACATATTATAGTTATCATTATTTTCTGTTATTCTCCATTTATCACCTGATTCCTATTTTAATAGAAGCTGAGAGGTAAAATATCTATAATGTTAAGGCCTTGATTAAAACAGGAATCAGGCGTTGAACAGAAAATATAATAAAGCAATAAACATATTCATAACATTTTATTCATATATTGGATAATATCTAGTCCTGTGTATCAGTAAAATGTATTTTAAGCTGTTTCTGTTCATTAGCAATTACTCCAGTGTTATTGGTGGGTTCATGCTGAAAATCGTGAAGGGGTGGCCTTTATAGCTATTTTTAATGGTTCTGTCAAATTGATAGGAACAAAATATTAAATGCTTAAATAGTTAGTTTATATGGGATCCACATGAATAAAACACAACAGGAAAACATGAATTGATATTTTAATCACTGTGTTGCTTTTATTAGTTCAAAGTGTGCCTGGGATCTTAAAACCCTTACTAACACAACAATTAAAATGTTTTAATCTGTTTATGAGACACTGTTCGAGACAAAGCGTTCTAGTTATTTAAGGGTTACGGAAGGACACACATATGTCACATAGAACTGTCTGTAATGAGCAAATTCACTAGTTATTATAAAGGCATCTGATTGTCCCAGGAAGTGAAACATTTCTTGCAGTAGTCTCTGAACTTAAAGAATGCATGAAGGTTTCTAAGGAATTCATTATAAGAGTAACTAACGACAAACAGATGTCTTTGACTGTACTTCAGATCGGAAGAAGAAGTTGAAAAGTCAATTGCTGCCACTGACTAATTAAGGAGGAACATGCATTACCATTGAGTTCATTTTCCCAATTGTTGTCATCTTGTCGTTAATTGTGTTAATTAACTTTGCTCATTATATGCATGGTATTGCTTAATACCTAATTATGTATTTTACTCTGCAAGAAAGTTGAGCAAGTTCATATATATGAAGATTTTGTGACTTTAAGTTAAAATGTTGGTTTGTGTGCTGATTCTTTTTGTAGTATAGATATAATGTAGAATTAAAGAACCACTGAAGCCACACATCTACAATATGCTATTTTGAAGTACCTGACTTGATAATGGGTGGTATGTTTTAGAGAGTAAATATAAATATATATATATATATATATATATATATATATATATATATATATATATATGTGTTTTAAATTACTACTAAGGTCAACTTTTTCTATGTGGTCTTTTGTTTAACTAAACATGATAGTGGGCAAATGTTAATACAAAGCAAATAAACTAAACCTTATATTTGCATTATATATATATATATATTATTTACTGCATGCTTTGTCTTGCCTGCTGCCTGTTTCTACCTAAGGTGGTTGTGTTCATGTAAACTAATGTGTTCCTTATAAGTACTGCTGAGATCATTGGCAGTTGTTACTGCCACATACCCATTGTGCAGATTCAGACTTCCTTACATTCAAAGTCTATTCCCATCTCACAACGTTGATCATCTGAAATTAAAAGGGCAGATCCCACAGCAATTATTAATGCATATAAAAAATGATAAATTAGAGGCTATATTATTTTTTATTTACATTCTGAAAACTTGCTGCTCATTTTGTGAAGTTCTTCAAAGGATAAACATAACTGGAACATTATCTGTATCTCATGTCTCGTCCTACGTAATATAGATAAAAAGAAAGTGATGGCTGCCACATCTACTACACAATTGAATAGAAATGTTAAAGGACAAGTATAAGTGAAAATACTTTTTTGAATTGTGCATTTTATTAAAAAACTTAATGTTACTCATGTTAAAAATGTTTTATTTTATTTCCCTGTGATTCCAATTGCAGCTCTGATCAAGCACTACATTCCTCCTTTACTGCTTAGAAACCAAATGGAACAGCATAACCATAAACATAAATATGTGCCTGGTGTGCTACAGTCCATGAGGCCATGGAGAGTCTAAACGACTAAACAATGCAAGAACAAAAAAATGTTACTTTATAAGCATTCACCAACCGGAGAAAAGCAACAGGGAAAAAAGCAAAAATTAGTTGTACTGTAGGAGGAGGATAGGGGGAAGGGGGGGGGGGAAGGGAGAAGGAGGATAAGGTAGGTGGGGGTAGGGAGGAGTGTTGTGCTAATGGGGCCCAGGAAAATTAGGCAGCACTGAGCCCCCTACAGGGCAGGGTGCAATGCACCGGTTGCACCGGCGGTAGATCCGCCCTGGCGCCAACATATTTTGTTGGGCTAGCTAGCATTATCATGTTTTACTATTCAAAACACAATATAGAAACATTTTGACCACAGTGGTCCTTTAATGCTCAACTTTTAGAAAATAATAATATAAAAAGTAAGGACTTGTATCAATAACAGTGAGATAATCGGTGCCTATATCTGTTTTTAATTTTATCTACCTAAAAATACCCACCGGAAAAAATAACAGGCAGCAACGGAGAAGAAAGCAAAATCAAGTTATATTGTAAATTGCATATTTAAATAGCCCTGTTTAATTCAACCTCAGGACAGCCTTATAATTGTCCGGCTTACTGAATACTGGTTTTAACAAACAGTTAACATTTGAAACACATCATTATATGTTTTTTTATTATTGACACCTGGATAGAAATAGAGTTTTTTTTTAATGTTTGTCTCTTGGTTGTCTCTGCATATACTTAGTACTGATTTCCTTACTGTGGGAGACATTGCTGTGTCCCCACTGACAAATTACAGGACATAGCGGAAGCTGAACATCTCCTTCCTGAATAGATTCAGTAGGAAATACAGTCTGAAAACATCTGTATAGCTGGAAGCTACTGTGACTTACAAGTTCCATGCTGAGATACAAGATTTTTCCATGTTGTTAAAGGGACACTGTCATAAGGATACAATAAGGCTGGTTTTACAGTGGCATAAATAGAAAAAAATGTGGCAGGCATTTTTAATAAATTGACAGTAATTTGATTTTAAAACTATTTATTCTTATGTGTTCCCTGGTTATTGACCCCAATGGAACTGCAGTACCAGAACTTGAGGACACAAGATATTAGAGGTCTACTGGAGTGGTTTATATATATATGTTATTATAAAGACTTTGAGTTAAAAATAGTCCAAATGTTTTACAACGTTTAAAATAAATAAAGCCTTTCAATTTTTTGTCATTTCTTTAACTATTTTTTCAATTTTGCTTTAACAGCGACAGACATTTTTCTTTCTAACCTAGGAGGAACCATGGATTCAGGGTTTAAAAGTGTGGATAGACACAGTTATAAAAAGTATCATTAATAGCCCCACATAATGTTTTCTTCACAGCCTATTAAGGAGTAGAACAAATTGACCTTTAAAACTAGAATTTATTATTGTATTATTATATCTTATCGTGGATTTGCTTCCTTTCCCAATGGGTAAATAGTTTTTTTACTCTTTCTAATGTATATATCAATTTCCCGGCAAACTTTTTAGTGATTATATAAATGTGTATGCACCTTTTAATGGCATATTGTATGCATATTTTTTTGTTTTTCTGTGCATGAAATTATCAACTCTGGTAATAAGAAATAAGGTAATACATAGACAATATATATATATATATATATATATATATATATATATATATATATATATATATATAATATAGACTTGATTTGATTATTTTTGATAAAAAGGTGCAGTGTTGATTAAATTTAATATATTAAATGCTGCTGCATATTGAAGTCCTTTGTTAGATGAAGAATTATTAATTTGATGCTGTTTCATGAATGCACTAACCACTATTAATTATATATCAAAGTGGGCTAAAGTGTTTTTTCATGGTTCATTAGTTGATTCTATTGTAAACAGTGGAAGTGGAAATATTTTTATTTTAGACTGATTGACTTCACTTTAACGATTACTTTAACAACGTCTCTAAACAATAGTTAGACATAGTTTCATTAAAAAAATTTTTTTTTAAACTTACAATTAATTACTGTTTTTCAGGAATGCCCCTGCCTGGGGGATCTTTGGGAAATAGTGTTTAAATGCACAGTAAAAGTGAAATATTTTTTTCTTATCAAGCATTACCTAAGTATTCTCCAGAGACCCCTTTATAAGACCACTAAAGTAGTTCTTTTAATGCCTTTTAACACATTTAACCCATAGTTTGATAAGAATTTGTTGTTGTTTAGTAGTGTCCGACTCTCTGTGACCTTATGGACCGCAGCGCGCCAGGTACTTCTGTCAGTTGCTGCCCCTTTGAGCTCCATCAAGTTCAGGTTCATTGCTTCAGTGACCTCATCTATCCATCTCCACCTTTGTGTTTGATATTGTGATTCAATTGATTATTCTTAAGAATTGTATGTAGCTGGGTTAACTATTAGTATGGCTTCTTTTGTGCTAGTTGATATGTAGGCTTAATGCAGGGGTGTCCAAACTCGGTCCTGGGGGGCAGCACGCAGGCCTGGATTTGTGCATATCCTTGCTGCAAGCAGGTGAGACTATTGCTTCTTCAGTCATCCTGATTGACTCACCTGTGCACAGAAAGGAAATCCTCAAATCCAGGCCTGGGTGCGGCCCTCCAGGACCGAGTTTGGACACCCCTAGCTTAATAGAACTAGTGTCCTGAAAAAATGCTTTATTAGGATATTATGTTTACTTCTACTGGGTTACTCCTTCTCCTTAAGTGTCTTGTAAGTTTTCTCATAAGGATTTTATCTGCTCTTGTGGGAGGTTGAGTTTAGCAACACTGCGCACACTGGCAGAGCCTTACAGAAATACGTGGCATGGTCAGTTAGATCTTTTACCAGAGCAATGGTATAGCAACCTAAGTAAAATCCCCCATAGCTTCATGGGACACACTGCCAGTCTGGAGAACCCTCACAGCATGTATATTCTGGCAGGTGTCAGGTTCTCTGCAGAGCAAATCTCCAAAGCACAAAGGGAATATTACCTGCTGATAATATATTTCTCAGGGTTTCTTGTGTGTTTTTTCTTGAACTAGGAGTTCAGAGGATTCGATATTATAATGTCCAGGCCAGCGGACGTGTATATATGCAATATATGGTCTAATAATGAAAATGCTCTAACATTAAAAATATGCACAAATATGCATTAAAAGCTTTTGCTATTCATAATAAGTTTGAATGAATCATATATTTTAATTAGTTTAATAAATGAATTAATTAAGTATATGCCAGCTCAATAAAAATATGCATTCTCAATCCTAAATGTTACCAATAGGACTTTCCCTGTGTTTTGGAAAAATCTTTGCCTCCTTCCATTCATATTTACCCACTCTTCCATAGTGCTTGATTACTGTAAGAAATCATGCAAGTGAAAAATCCAAATATCTTCAAAGTAGCTATTACATTCCACCCGCAGAAAAACCCTTAAGAGTAAACTCACCTGCCTCAGTTTAGACTTTATTTATAGAGACATGAAAATCGCTTTCTCCTTACTAATCAGCAGCACATGCTATCACAATACGTAACCAATCCAATCACCATACCCATCCTGATTACTTTCTAGCACTTTTTGTGCTGTTACACAGAAAATCCATTAGGTGAAGATAATAAAATGCATACTAGGGCCATTCTCTCACAATCAGATATCGACTCCGTCCAACTAAATGAAAACATCTCCCTAACTTTGAACATTTGCTACCCAGATAAACTTCACCCATGTCATGAAAGCAACAAAATGTCTTCTCTTTCATCCTTTACGACTCTCAACTTTCACTCCGTTCCTACTCCATACAAATCCTTATATGTTATTCCTGCCCAGGTTTTTGCCTTACCCACTCCCTTTAGATTGTAATTTTGTGGGTTTTCAATCTTGTAAGGTGCTTTGTGGAAAAAAAGCAGCACTCCATTTTTTTAGTTAATATTGTATTTTTTTGTATAAATTCACTAGCAAAATGTTATCATTTTCACCTAAAAATATCTCTAAAATATGATACTACCTAACACAAGATACAACTACAATTCTAATACATTCTCTCATCATATCTCGCCACGACTACTGCAACTCTCTCCTTGTTGGCCTCCCCATCACCCGCTTGTCACCACTCCAATCCATAATGAACGCCTCCACTAGACTCTAGACTGCTAACAACCTTCTTCTTTCCTCCTCTCTTATCACCTGCTCTCACTCCCACCTTCAGCACTCATGCCATCCTGCTGCCCCTATTCTCTGGAACTCCTTGCTTCGCTCCACTAGACTATCTTTCTGTCTCAAGACCCTCAAAACATCAATAAAAATCCATCTGTTTAAAGAAGCATATCACCGTCATATGCACTATGCATCTATGCCCCTCCTCTGTCACAACCATATCCTTTAGATTGTAAGTTAGCGAGTATTTAATATTGTGAGGTGCTTGAGAAAACACTTTGTATTCTATATTCTAAACTCAAAAACAGGACCCTCTATTCATTTGCATTGTTTTTGCCTTGTACTCAACCCACGTATAGTGCTGAGAAATATGTTCGTGTGTTACAAATAAAGTATAATAATAATAATAATGCCTTCACCTGTATAGTGCTATAGAATATGATGATGTGTTATAAATAAATTATGTAAATAATATTATTTCTTCTAAAACGCATATACAATGTAGAGCTAATTTTAAAGGGACATGGAAAAAATATTTGTTGCATCAGAAAGGGGGTATTTGAAAATGTGTCAAAGTGTGTTTTCTTTTTCGAATAAAGGTGTCAAAGCTCTAAAACATATTCAAAAATGTAACTACTCCTTGGAGCTTGCCCTCTGTCATCCATTGAGATCTCCAAACTTAAGTCTGCTCTCTGCATTTGCTGCTAGCTTGTATGCTGCTGCTAGGTTATACTTAATTTTTTCATTGAACAGATATCTTTTCTAATCTATCTTTTAGATACATGAAAAGAAACAGTTGTGTTCCATTAAGTTTTATTTAAAGAAGAACTCAGATTTAGGAAGAACCTTAAATGTGTATGAAATATGTAACTAATTAGATAAGCAACTACCGTATATACTCGAGTTTTTCAGCCCTTTTTTTAAGGCAAAAAAGGGCCCCCTCGGCTTATACTCGAGTCACTCTCCCCCGCGTGTCTCTCTATCCCCCCTGTGTGTCTCTCTACCCCCCATGTGTCTCTCTATCCCCCCCGTGTGTCTCTCTACCCCCCGTGTCTCTTTCCCTCCTCCCTCCTCACTGTAAACCCCCCTCAACCCCCTCCTCCACCTAAACCAGCCTAAATACCTCCCCCCTTTCCCCTCACTTACCTGCTTGTGCTTCGGCCTCCGCTCATTGACGCGGTGCCGGCGCGCATGTGACGTCACATGTGCGCTGCGTTATTAGCATATACTGTGTGCCGGCACCTGGTATATGCTAATGATGCTGCACACATGTGACGTCACATGCTCGCCGGCGCCGGGTCAAGGAGCGGAGGCCGAAGCACAAGCAGGTAAGTGAGGGGAGAGGGGGGAGGTGTTTAGGTGGAGGAGGGGGGTTGAGGGGGGTTTAGGTTGAGGAGGGGGGTTGAGGAGGGAGGTTGGGGTTGCGGGGGATTGACGGGGGAGGTTGAGGGGGGTTGAGGTTGAGGAGGTGGGTTGGGGTTGAGGGGGGTTGAGGTTGAGTAGGGGGGTTGAGGGGGGTTGAGGTTGAGGAGGGAGGTTGAGGATGGGGGGTTGAGGATGAGGATGGGGGGGTTGAGGAGGGGGTTGAGGAGGAAGATTGAGGAGGGGGTTGAGCATGGGGGGGTTGAGGAGGGAGGTTGAGGAGGGGGTTGAGGAGGGAGGTTGAGGACGAGGAGGGAGGATGAGGAGGGAGGTTGAGGATGAGGAGGGAGGTTGAGGATGAGGAGGGAGGTTTAGGATGGGGGGTTGAGGAGAGAGGATGAGGATGGGGGGTTGAGGAGGGGGGGTTGGGGTTGAGGGGGGGTTGAGGTTGAGGAGGGTTGAGGTTGAGGAGGGGGTTGAGGATGAGGATGGGGGGTTGAGGAGGGAGGATGAGGATGGAGGGCTTGAGGAGGGGGTTGAGGATGGGGGGGTTGAGGAGGGAGGTTGAGGAAGGGGTTGAGGATGGGGGGGTTGAGGATGAGGAGGAGGGGTTGAGGAAGGGGGTTGAGGATGGGGGGTTGAGGAGAGAGTATGAGGGTGGGGGGTTGAGGAGGGGGGTTGAGGATGGGGAGTTGAGGAGAGAGGATGAGGATGGGGGGTTGAGGAGGGGGTTGAGGATGAGGAGGGAGGTTGAGGATGAGGAGGGAGGTTGAGGATGAGGAGGGAGGATGAGGATGAGGAGGGAGGTTGAGGATGAGGAGGGAGGTTGAGGATGAGGAGGGAGGTTAAGGTTGAGGAGGGTGATAAGGGAGGGGAGAAGAGACACGGAGAGAGGGACACAGAGGGCGCAAGAGGGACAAAGGGGGCAGCACATTTGTCACCCTCTGCTTATACTCGAGTCACTCATTTTACCCAGTATTTTGTGGTAAAATGGTAGCCTCGGCTTATAATCGGGTCGGCTTATACTCGAGTTTATACGGTATATGAGGCAGGGACATAAAACCAGTTTTAGAGAACATATTTATGTTTTGCAGACTGTGTTTATGAACAGAATTCTCCATCTTGTCTGGCTTCAGCATTTCCACACTGCTTGAAGTCGGAGAGAATATGCTTATCTTATCAATCAGTGGAGGGAAGGGTAGGTGAGATAGGAAGAAGGAGACATGGGGGATTTATTTAATAACATTGAAGCTTACAGTACCTTCCCCACACATATTCAGGAGCAGGAAACTACAATAAATGCAAGCCCTGCTCCTTTAGAAAAATAATCTCCCCTGTCACACATACACAGTCTTCACGAAAGTATCAGGGATACCTCCAAGGGCCGCAACAGGCATTATTGTTTTTCATTAAAAACTCACTTTATATCATTCTTCTTGCCTAATTACAGTTTTATAACTCAATTTTCCAGGTTATATTTTTTTATCAAACATAACAGTTCAACTGTAAGCATGAATCCTTAGTCAATGATATTTTTTTAATGTTACATTGATATTGGAGTTAAAGGGTAAACTGAGATTCTCCTGTTATGTGGAAGGAATGTAACTCAAGCATTAAACCAGATCTGGTGTATGTATTGTCAAATTGAGATGTTTACCATTACAAGGAGCCTTAGATGATATCTCTAATTTTAAAAGCAACCATATTATAACAAGAGGAAATTATCCGTGACATGCCGGCTATATACCAACCAATTATAGAAATGTTGTTTTAGTTACTGTTGCGAAGGTACAAATATATGACATGCAGAAATGTCCTGTAATCTGCACCTTATCTTTATGCATATTTGCTACTTCATCCCTCATGAGAACCTCAAGGACTATACCTATGCAGTAGTTATGTTATTTTTAGAGCAATGATTTTATCTGGTTGTTTTTTTGAATGGTCAGCTCATAAAATAAATCATTGTAAGGGCAGTGTTACTGTTCATTACATATAAATAAAATATAAATGTATGTAAATGTAATCAATATATACAAAATGGAACTATATAACATTTCTCCTAAATGGCAGATCTTCTTGTATATTTATCTCCTCCTATATGTAAACTCCCCTTCTGGATCGCTACCTTGTTGTGGTGAAGGAGCTTGTGTACCTAAATGAAGCTGTGAGCTATACTAGGTAGGGACACATCATAGCAGAGAGGTCAGACAAATTGCAGTCCACTGGAGAAGGAACTGGCAACCCAGTTAAGTATCTTTGCCATGAAAGCCTTATGGATTGACACTACCAGACACAATATGTGCCTGGCAGGCTGCAGTCCATATGGTCACGAGCCAGACTCGACTGAACGACTAAACAACATCAACAACAACCCAGAATATGTAAACTTAAGTTTCTTGACAAAGGTTCGGAAACATAAAGTCCCACATTGTAATTTGCAAATATTGATTAATTTAAAACTATATATTATAAGACATACTTTATCAATTGAATGATATTAAAAAACATTTTTTTTTTCAATTTAATTGCATTGAAGCTAGCAGTTTTACCTGTCTCCTCCAAGCACAGACTGATATCTCTTTCTTATTGATAATTATTGCCAATTTATTGTTGAGTGTGTGCAAACCTCAGGGAATATTTAGCTTAATCAAACTTCTTAGACTTTCTTTAACCACTTGTTAAAAAGGATAAGATCATCTATTGGAAGTTCTACATTATAGTAGAATACTGTGTAGTATCATGTAATTCCAAGTTATATATTAGCAGTCAAGAAAATCTTCTAAGATGCCAGCACCAAGGAAGATTCTAACAATTTCATAATAAGAATTTTAATCAATCTATGCAATAAAAAGGTATTGTGATAGTTTATCTATTTTGTGAATAATGTAAATATAAATGGTGAGGTACAATGAGAAGGTTATACAAGGCTGTTTCTCGAAAATCTGGCTCCCAGGGCCCATTAGGTTTGCAATGGAATGAAAGGCACAAGAACAGCTTGTACCAGAGGCTTGTGCCAGGTAGCCGGGTCGGTTATATATTTATTCTGTTCTAGGTCCAGCCAATTGTGGACACTCAATCAAGCGCTTCCTCAGTCTCTACCCCTTCCTATCCATCTTTACATATATCACTATTCCCCAAACATTATTTTTAGTTCTTTCTTTCAGCATATAAGATGCACATATACGTTAAACCAATTTTTTTTTTTATTGAAACCTGAAGACATTTTTAGCAGAGGGTGAGAAGTCATAAAACAAAAGATAAATACACCAATTATACCTACCTTGCTATGCAAAGAATATATTTATCTTGGTGTTAGTTCAATCAAAACTACACACAGAAATATATTTTGAAATATATGTTGTTATGAAATGTCACGTATAATACTTCAAAGTTCAAAAAGCAAAAAAGGGGATCAAAAGGACTAAAAAAAACATTTGTATTCACATTTGAATGTCTAAAACAAGTTAAAAAAAAAACTTGTTTCCTGCTCAGAATTCTGAGAAATACAGTTATTACACTGCATTCTGGGAACCTGGGTAGGGACATGCAAATGTGCCCACAAAGGCTTCACTCTTGCAATCCATAACCATTTTAAACATGACTTCCTTTAAGCATATGCCCCCTGAATAATACAGCTTTTTTTGCAAATCTCGGGATGGATTATTCACAAGACAGGAATCCAGCCGACGTACAGCTGTTTCAAGGTCTCTCATCAGTGTGGGGACGGTTCTTAGCTTGTGTATTACATTTTGTTGGGTCAAGCTAGTTTACCACAACAATCATTTTATTTATGGTGGGCAAAAGAGCGATTTAAGCCCTCCACCGTACAGTAAAGTAAATAAATAGTACAGTTAATACACTGCATGTATGTGTGTGTGTTTACTTATATTAATAAATATTGATGCTTAACAAAAAACACACAATGTGCACAATTTTCCTCAACCTTAACCTCGCTCCCATTGCCCACTGACAGATTATTTCTCTATTCTAGTTCCTTCTCTTCCTCTTACTCCATTCGGCTCCTCTGTCCAAAATGCCAACCCTCTGTTACTCACATCTTTCTTTTCTGAATCTTTCTCATCCAGGGCATTGAAAACATCCATGTTCCCTTCACACAAAAACTGACTTTTTGACTTGCAACAGCATGGAGTCCAAGATGATTGTCCAATATCAGTAGTTCCGCCACACATTCATGGCCGGATTACACATTAGGCCAACTAGGCAGCTGCCTAGGGGCACTTCCCTGTGAGGGATGCCCCTTTAAATAAAAAAAAGGTTCCTGGCTTAAAAAAATTAAATGCTGCAGTTCATTGACTGGATGCTACAGGGTAACCACCTAAAGCAAGAGAGTTACAGCAGGAAAAATAACTTACACGCACAGAAAAGGCAAAAGTAAGTGCGTGCATACCTTGGGTACTCACTCACAGGGGCTCCTCCACTTCACTGCCTATGGGCTCCAAAAAAGGAAGATCTGGCCCTGCATACATTCATTTATTTTTACCAGCTATGAATTGCAGTAAACCACAATTTTCCTTTTTGCACGATTGGCTTTAAATATTCATTAAATCCTTACTGTATCACTGTAGAATTTTCCAATAATATTATAACTTAAAACTATATGTAATAACAAGTACTTTATCACTTTTATGTTTTCTTGTCTGTCAGCCTTTCTGATCGTCCCACTAAACATTGCAATGATTGGTAATAACCATATGATACTGAGAAGAGTGACCATGTTCAAATCCTACTAGTAACAAGCATTATCACTTTTCTATTTTAAATAACAATATTTTGTGCCATGTGTACTAAGATGTAAAGTATAAAGCCAAGTTCTATCAAAAGGGCAAGTTGAAGCCGAGCCTATTATATACAGTAACTACCATAAAATATTAAAATGTTTGACTAATATTTAAATAGGGGAGCTTCAGAGTTCTTGATGTCTACATGCAGTGGTTTATCAAATTGACGTTCTAAGGTAATTATAAGTGTAATCAACAGCTTCTTATGTAAACTGAACTTAAATGTAGTTGCTGAAAGCAAGGGAAGCGTGATCTTGGTTTAAAATGAAATCTATGTGCTGGAAGGCACTGAATAAAAATAAGCTCTCCTTGTCTTTCTGACATCTGGTAAACCATTTGTGGTTTTCCTTTTATCCACTGCGCGTGTGTCGTCTGATGTCATTGGTAAATGGAAATATATGTTGCTAAATACTAGAGTTAACAATCACATATATGTGGGTGTAAATGGCACAATAAACCCAATACAATTGTGACTAACCACTGTGGCAAAAAGGCTTGCAATCTATTCAGGCCTTCTAGAGTGACAGAAGAGCTTGCAATTTGTCTTAGCATCATGGTAAAGGAGTTTATTATACGTTTAATTGAATTCAGTTTACCATTGAGAGATTGCAATCTGTTTTAGTCCTTGCAATGTTGTAACAGCTTTGCAATAGAATTATATTTAGTTCAGCTTGCTTTTCTGAGCTTGCAATCTATTTTAGACTTTGTAGTTTGACAAAACAACTTACAATCTATTTTGATATACTGATATATACATGTGTGCTATAAAACACAGTGTGATGAGACTTCTCACTACTTCTAGTTTGTTTATTTCTTTTCTAGCAAGAACTCTTCTTTCCTGAATCCAAGACATTCTACAATTAGAATCATTTAATGGCAGGATGTGGTTGGTGCTCAGGGACTGACCTCATCTCTCTTAATCATAAGAATAGCATTTACAACAAATCCTTTCAGGAGATTGCTTGGGTTAACTATTTGATCTTTTTCTTACAATTGCCATAATCTGATTGTTTTGACACCATACACCTTAAGCCAATTAATGGAAAACTGTGAAACTGTGCAAATGGAAAATTGACCAAGACTTTCTTTAGAGAGGAAGACAGAAACCAGAAATACAGATTTTCCTACAGATATAGAACTGTTAACTATATATATATGTGTATATATATATATATATATATATATATATATATATATATATATATATATATATATATATATATAAATATATATATATATATATCATGGATGGGGGGGGGGGGACAAATTCCCCCCCAGATTTTTCTACATTTATATGTATGTATGTATATACTGGATAACCTATTTTATGGCCTGTATATATTATGAGCTGGCTCCTACACCCCTGATATATATATGTATATATATATATATATATATATATATATATATATATATAAAATGAAGAGTGAGGTAGCCGTGAGTGTCCAGTAATCCAGATGAATAATCAGAGTATTGCAGTATATATGGATACCTTTTTTATCGGACAAACATATTCATGCAACACTTGCTCCAGACTTGAGAAAGAGAAGACGCTCTCGAAAGCTAGTCTTATATTTATGAGTATGTTTGTCTGATAAAAAGGTATCAATATATACTGCAATAATCTGATTATTCATCTGTATATATATATATATATATATATATATATATATATAAACAAATACATATGAACCCTTAGATTGTAAGTTTGCGAGTTTTCAATTGTGTGTCCGTGTCTTGGAAACAAGCACTATGTACATTTGATTATGTGTTCAAAAACAGGGCCCTCCATTCTTTAAGGTGTTACGTTTGTTTTTGCCATGTACTAACCCCCTGTACAGCGCTACGGAATATGTTGGCGCGATATAAATAAAGATAAAAATAATATGTGTAAAAGGACCACTTTGGTTACATGTGTTCTTTTTAATACCTAAACTTGTTTACAGACCAGTTTTTGTGTGTTGTTCATTCGTGTCCGAATCTCCATGACCTCATGGACCTTAACACACCAGGCACATCTTTATTTCCATTGTCATGCTGATCCACTTGGTTTTCATGGCAAAGATACTGGAGTAGGTTATCAGTTCCTTCTCCAGTGGGACACAACATATAGCTCTTGGTATTCCAAGGTGGTCTCCTATCCATGTACTGAACTGGCCCAATCCTGCTTGGCTTTCCGGTGGTGTGACCTCTTGGTTCCCTGATAGAAATGAAAATGGTTGATCTTACTTCAGCATTTGTGCATATGAAAGGCAATATATTACAGGTTGTATTGTGTTATTTTCCATTATAAAAACATTTATATAGGTTGCTAAATACTAGAGTATTTTTTAAGTGTAGTTCCTACTGACTCTAAGGATTCTGGGTTGTTGTTTAGTCGTTCAGTTGTGTCTGACTCTCTGTGACCCCATCATGCACATCTTGTCTCTGGTTGTGCCTAATTATAAGGTTTTCATGGCAAAGATACTGAAGGAGGTTGCCATTTCCTTCTCTGGGGTAACGGGGTTTGCCTGACTTCTCTGCTACGACCTGCCCTTCTTGGGTGACCCTACATGGTTTAGCTTCATTGAAGTACACAAGCCTCTTCACCAAGAC
Source organism: Discoglossus pictus (assembly GCA_027410445.1). Classification (NCBI taxonomy): domain Eukaryota; kingdom Metazoa; phylum Chordata; class Amphibia; order Anura; family Alytidae; genus Discoglossus; species Discoglossus pictus. The sequence continues at coordinate 59,775,163 of CM050171.1, forward strand.
AAGGTAGCGATCCAGAAAGGGAAGGATTCTGGGTAGTGACATGCAAATGAGGCTCAGAATATACCACCTTTTTGTTTGTAGCTCGATTATCCTGGAATCCATTTAGGACTATGTGCGCTGTTCTCAGAGTATAGACATGGATTAGGGTACAGTGCCAGTACCCACTTATGGACTGTACACCACACACAGATCCACACACTTATTCACCCTTACTCATATACACATTGAGTATACCAGATCCTCACATTCTATCACACTTACATACAGTATACACACAATCTATCATACCCTCATGATGATATGCACAACACATTCTCACAATGATAAACACGTCAAAGCAACACATTTTCTGACGCTGACAAATCCCTCACACACTAACACGCTCTATGCACGCACCTCTATCACACTCACATATCCTAACATACTAGTGCACAGAGAAATATATAATGACTGGGTGAAATAAATGAACTATTTATATGCTAATTAGTAAAAGTTGAAGCAAATAGGAAGAGATCTCCACGTGTCTCATAAAGTTTAGTTGTGGGCTTTTACAACTTGGAAGCTGTTACACCAGATGCAAAGCTAAGCTTTCTGACACAAAGTGCCAGGGATATTTTCTAATAATGTATTCTACTGTTTGTAATTTTAAATGGTGAATTACATAGTTACATAGTAGTTAAGGTTGAAAAAATACTTTAGTCCATCAAGCTCAAACTTTTTAGATTTGCTCTGATCTGCACTATGCAGATTAGTTGTAAATTGATCCAGAGGAAGGCAAACAAATAAAACCCAAGTGAAACATTGCCAATTCTCACAAGGGGATAAAAAATAAAATTCCTTAATGACCCCAGATACTGGTAATTGGATTCCTCCCTGGATCAATTCTCCCTCTCTAATTATCCAGGATAACCCTAAATGCCCTTTTTACTCAAAAATATATCCAACCCCTTTTTAAAGTTATCTATCAAATCAGCTGTCACCACCTCCACAGATTAACCACTCTTACTGTCATTAAACTGCTGCAAATTATTTTAGTTTTAGTTTTTAAATAAAAACATTGCTGAACATAATGTTCTATAATAGATCGTATTTCATACATGCACGGGTGATCCAGTCAAATTTAACATTTTGTATTTGTTTATTTTTTTGGTCACTTCCCCATTACTATACCCCTTAACCTTTGCCATTTTCTTCTGACAATCAGTCTCTCCAGCGTCATCAGATGATCGCACTATCATTGGCTACATGCCATGTATGGAGTTAGTGCTGGGGACTGCTAGAGGGCTGTAGGGGTGAATATGGGATCATATTAGCACACTGTGCTCAATTATTTCCGTAAGATACCAGGGATATTGTTACATATATAAAACATGTTACATTTGATCACCCTAGAGTGATCATATAGTAACTGTAAAACAAATAAATTATTGAACCTGCCCCCCACTCTTTTAAGTGGAGAAGACAAGCTTGTCCTTGCCATGGGAACGTGATTTGTGAGGATGGGCTCAGCTCTCATTTGCCAGTCTGAGGGTTAGAAAACCACTTTAGAATGAAAAAAGTATATTTGAAAACCTTGTGTTTGACTAAAAACATAATTAAGCAGGGAAAAAATCATAAAGTTTTTAATTAGAAATAAGCTGAATTCTTTTTGACACTGAAGGCAATCATGATCTTTTGGTGGAAGTTATGGGTATGAGAGTGGAGCTTACATTTCTTGAGTGCAGTTCTTGCATCTTTTGATGCAAGCAATCTGCTTCTGGGCTTGTAAGATGAAAGGGGTGTGTTGTCAACTTCACCAATCCAATTATCTAATAAAGACTACAAACTAATCCCAGTTTACCACATATACCCTCCCTCAACTTTTCTTGAACTACTGTGGTCCATGTAACTACTGTATAAGAAGAGGTAGTTATTGTGTTATGCCTTATTCTTTTCCTTTTATATTAAATTACAAAACAGAGGACTATATTAAATTCCAAGCCCGTAGCAGCACCAGTACACCCGCAAAGCCTGCAGGCTTGAAGTTCGGCAGAGTGATCGAGCTATTAAATTAGCCAAGCCCGCAACAGACGTGCCTGACATCCAAACCCGTAAACTATTCTTGCGCCCGTTGCATTTGCGTCCGTGAACATGATCAGTTAGTCAAACCCGTATTTACGGGTTTAGACGGAGCCAATAGTAAAATAGATCGTCATCATTACATCACTGAAAAATGGAGGTTAGATTTCAATCCCTTACGGGTTTGAATTACATGTTACAATCGGACCCCCATTCCAGAAATAAAGCAATATTAATAAACCAGTAAATATTATAATCAAGTCCATGCGAGTTCCATTATATGTATTAACACATTGATTGCCGGGATCGATATAACACGGAAATTAAACAGGAAAAAAAAAAGAAGTACTGTATATACTGGAGTATAAGCCGACCCGAGTATAAGCCGAGGCACCTATTTTACCACAAAATACTGGGAAAAATGAGTGACTCGAGAATAAGCCGATGGTGGGAAATGTGCTGCCCCCTGTGTCCCTCTTGGGCCCCTCTCTTGTGTGCCCTTTTCTTGTGCCCCCCTTTCTCTTCCCTGTGTCTCTTCTCCCCTTTCCCTGCCCTGTGTCTCTTCCCCCCTCTCCCTTCACCGGGGCTCTTCCCCGCCTCTCTCTTCCCTGTGCCTCTCCCCCCCCCCCTTATCACTCTCCTCAACCCCCCTCCTCATCCTCCCTCCTCATTCTTAACCCCCCTCCTCATCCTCAACCCCCTCATCCTCAACCCACCCTCCTCATCCTAAACCGCCCTCCTCAGCCCCTTTCCTCAACCCCCCTCCTCATCCTTAACCTCTCTCTTCATCCTCCCTCCTCATCCTCAACCTCCCTCCTCAACCTCCCTCCTCAACCTCCCTCCTCAACCCCCCATCCTCATCCTCAACCCACCCTCCTCATCCTAAACCACCCTCCTCAGCCCCCCTCCTCAACCCCCCTCCTCAACCTCCCTCCTCATCCTCCATCCTCATCCTTAACCTCCCTCCTCAACCTCTCTCCTCATCCTCAACATCCCTCCTCATCCTCAACCTCCCTCCTCATCCTCAACCTCCCTCCTCAACCTCAACCCCCTCCTCAACCTCAACCCCCCTCTTCAACCTCAGCCCCATACTCATCCTCAACCCCCATCCTCAACCCCCTCCTCATTCTAAACCCCCTCCTCAACCTCCCTCCTCAACACCATTCCTCAACCTCAACCCCCCTCCTCATCCTCAACCTCCCTCCTCACCCTCACCCCCCTCCTCAACCTCAACCCCCCTCTTCAACCTCAGCCCCATCCTCATCCTCAACACCCATCCTCAACCCCCTCCTCATTCTAAACCCCCTCCTCAACCTCCCTCCTCAACCCCCTTCCTCAACCTCAACCCCCCTCCTCAACCTCAACCCCCCATCCCCAATCCCCCTCCTCAACCCCCCCATCCTCAACCCCCCTCCTCAACCTCAACCCCCCTCTTCAACCTCAGCCCCATCCTCATCCTCAACCCCCATCCTCAACCCCCTCGTCATTCTTAACCCCCTCCTCAACCTCCCTCCTCAACCCCCTTCCTCAACCTCAACCCCCCTCCTCAACCTCAACCCCCCATCCTCAATCCCCCCTCCTCAACCCCCCATCCTCAACCCCCCTCCTCATCCTAAACCACCCTCTTCAGCCCCCCTCCTCAACCCCCCTCCTCATCCTCAACCTCCCTCCTCATCCTCCCTCCTCATCCTCAACCTCCCTCCTCAACCTCCCTCCTCAACCTCCCTCCTCATCCTCAACCTCCCTCCTCATCTTCAACATCCCTCCTCATCCTCAACCTCCCTCCTCATCCTCAACCCCCCTCTTCAACCTCAGCCCCATCCTCATCCTCAACCCCCATCCTCAACCCCCTCCTCATTCTAAACCCCCTCCTCAACCTCCCTCCTCATCCCCCTTCCTCAACCTCAACCCCCCTCCTCAACCTCAACCCCCCATCCTCAATCCCCCCTCCTCAACCCCCCCATCCTCAACCCCCTCCTCATCCTAAACCACCCTCCTCAGCCCCCCTCCTCAACCCCCCTCCTCATCCTCAACCTACCTCCTCATCCTCCCTCCTCATCCTCAACCTCCCTCCTCAACCTCCCTCCTCATCCTCAACCTCCCTCCTCATGTTCAACATCCCTCCTCATCCTCAACCTCCCTCCTCATCCTCAACCCCCCTCCTCAACCCCCCTCCTCAACCTCAACCCCCCTCCTCAACCTCAACCCCATCCTCAATCCCCCCTCCTCAACCTCCCATCCTCAACCCCCCTCCTCATCCTAAACCTCTCTCCTCAACCTCTCTCCTCAGCCCCCTCCAAAACCTCACGCCTCAGCCCCTCTCCTCAACCCCCATCCTCAACCCCCTCCTCATTCTAAACCCCCTCCTCAACCTCCCTCCTCAACCCCCTTCCTCAACCTCAACCCCCCTCCTCAACTTCAACCCCCCATCCTCAATCCCCCCTCCTCAACCCCCTCATCCTCAACCCCCCTCCTCATCCTAAACCACCCTCCTCAGCCCCCTCCTCAACCCCCCTCCTCATCCTCAATCCCCCTCCTCATCCTCCCTCCTCATTCTTAACCACCCTCCTCATCCTCAACCCCCTCATCTTCAACCCCCATCATCAACCCACCCTCCTCATCCTAAACCACCCTCCTCAGCCCCTTTCCTCAACCCCCCTCCTCATCCTTAACCTCCCTCTTTATCCTCCCTCCTCATCCTCAACCTCCCTCCTCAACCTCCCTCCTCAACCTCCCTCCTCATCCTCAACCTCCCTCCTCATCCTCAACATCTCTCCTCATCCTCAACCTCCCTCCTCATCCTCAACCCCCCTCCTCAACCCCCCTCCTCAACCTCAACCCCCCTCCTCAACCTCAACCCCATCCTCAATCCCCCCTCCTCAACCCCCCATTCTCAACCCCCCTCCTCATCCTAAACCTCTCTCCTCAACCTCTCTCCTCAGCCCCCTCCAAAACCTCACGCCTCAGCGCCTCTCCTCAACCCCCATCCTCAACCCCCTCCTCATTCTAAACCCCCTCCTCAACCTCCCTCCTCAACCCCCTTCCTCAACCTCAACCCCCCTACTCAACTTCAACCTCCCCATCCTCAATCCCCCCTCCTCAACCCCCTCATCCTCAACCCCCCTCCTCATCCTAAACCACCCTCCTCAGCCCCCTCCTCAACCCCCCTCCTCATCCTCAACCCCCCTCCTCATCCTCCCTCCTCATTCTTAACCACCCTCCTCATCCTCAACCCCCTCATCTTCAACCCCCCATCCTCAACCCACCCTCCTCATCCTAAACCACCCTCCTCAGCCCCTTTCCTCAACCCCCTCCTCATCCTTAACCTCCCTCTTCATCCTCCCTCCTCAACCTCCCTCCTTAACCCCCCATCCTCATCCTCAACCCACCCTCCTCATACTAAACCACCCTCCTTAGCCCCCCTCCTCAACCTCCCTCCTCATCCTCCCTCCTCATCCTTAACCTCCCTCCTCAACCTCCCTCCTCATCCTCAACCTCCCTCCTCATCCTCAACCTCCCTCCTCAACCTCAACCCCCCTCCTCAACCTCAACCCCCCTCTTCAACCTCAGCCCCATCCTCATCCTCAACCCCCATCCTCAACCCCCTCCTCATTCTAAACCCCCTCCTCAACCTCCCTCCTCAACACCATTCCTCAACCTCAACCCACCTCCTCATCCCCAACCTCCCTCCTCAGCCTCACCCCCCCTCCTCAACCTCAACCCCCCTCCTCAACCCCCTCATCCTCCACCCCCCTCCTCATCCTAAACTACCCTCCTCAGCCCCCTCCTCAACCCCCTCCTCATCCTCAGCCTCCCTCCTCAACCCCCTCCTCATCCTCAACCTCCCTCCTCAACATAACCCCTCCTCAACCTCCCTCCTCATCCTCAACCTCCCTCCTCATCCTCAACCTCCCCCCTCATCCTCAACCCCCTCATCCTCAACTTTACCCCTCTAAATACCTCCCCCTCTCCCTTTTCCCTCACTTACCTCAATCTGCAGCTTCTCCTCCTCTCCTCATCCTCCCTCCTCATTCTCAACCCCCCTCCTCATCCTCAACCCCCTCATCTTCAACCCCCATCCTCAACCCCCCCTCCTCAACCCACCCTCCTCATCCTAAACCACCCTCCTCAGCCCCCTCCTCAACCCCCCTCCTCATCCTTAACCTCCCTCTTCATCCTCCCTCCTCATCCTCAACCTCCCTCCTCAACCTCCCTCCTCATCCTCAACCGACCCTCCTCATCCTAAACCACCCTCCTCCGCCCCCCTTCTCAACCCCCCTCCTCATCCACAAACCTCCCTCCTCATCCTCCCTCCTCATCCTCAACCTCCCTCCTCAACCTCCCTCCTCAACCTCCCTCCTCAACCTCCCTCCTCATCCTCAACCTCCCTCCTAATCCTCAACCTCCCTCCTCAACCTCAACCCCCATCCTCAACCTCAACCCCCCATCCTCAATCCCCCCTCCTCACCCCCCCATCCTCAACCCCCCTCCTCATCATAAACCCCCCTCTTCAACCTCCCTCCTCAACCTCTTTCCTCAGCTCCCTCCAGAACCTCTCGCCTCAGTCCCCCTCCTCAACCTCAAACCCCCTCCTCAACCCCCCCATCCTCAACCCCCCATCCTCAACCCCCCCATCCTCATCCTAAACACTCCCCATCCTCATCCTAAACCCCCCCATCCTCACCCTAAACCCCCCCATCCTCATCCTAAACCCCCCATCCTCATCCTAAAACCACCTCCTCACTTTATCCCTCCTCATCCTAAACCCACCTCCTCACTTTACCCCTCTAAATACCTCCCCATCTCCCTTTGCCCTCACTTACCTCAATCTGCAGCTTCTCCTCCTCTCCTCCACGCTCCTTCTTGCGTCTTGACCCGGCTAATGCTAATGACGTGGCGCGCATGTGACGTCACGTCATTAGCATATACCGGGTCCCGACGCAGGAAGGAGCTTGGAGAGTGGAGGAGCAGATGGAGGTAAGTGAGGGGAAAGGAAGAGGGGGAGGTATTTAGAGGGGTAAAGTGAGGAGGGGGGTTTAGAATGAGGAGGGAAGTTTAGAATGAGGAGAGGAGGAGGGGAAGAGACACGGGGGGAGGGTTAGAGAGACACAGGGGTAGGGTTAGAGAGACACGGGGGGTTAGAGAGACACAGGGGGGTTAGAGAGACACGGGTGGGGTTAGAGAGACACGGGAGGGTTAGAGAGACACGGGGGGAGGGTTAGAGAGACACGGGGGTTTAGAGAGACACAGAGGGTTTAGAGAGACACGGGGGGTTAGAGAGACACGGGGGTGTTAGAGAGACAGGGGGGGGGAGAGTGACTTGAGTATAAGCCGAGGGGGCCCTTTTAGCCTTAAAAAAAGGGCTGAAAAACTCGGCTTATACTTGAGTATATACGCTATTTTATATTGCAGATTTGCGAGCTTGAGAATGTTGTACTATTCATTTTAACACCTAACATCACTTTCCTTTTAATTTAAAATACAGTAGTGTGTGTATAATTGCATTCATAGTGATACGGATAGAACTTTAACCCCCTTGCGGGTCCTCTCTGTTACCCATAGGCTTTTTGGCTTCATTTGCGGTTTACAGGTTTGAACGCCAGTGGATTCGTAGCGATTTGTGAACATAAAATTTTCGCGCACGACAGATCAAAGGCTTTGCGACAACAGAGTTCCGATTTCGACAGCCCATAGAGTTTTTCCGCCTTTAACCCGGAGATTGTTTGCAGGTAGCTGTAAGAGGCCAATTTAATAGAGGTAAGTCTAGCTGGCTCCGTTACGGGCTACGGGTTTTAACGTTGGGGGAATTTAATAGGGCTGAGAGTTTTCTAAATTAACATATTTTTAAAAATGCTTTTATGCTCATTAATTATACAGTTAATTGTTCCCTAATCTACAAAGATGGGAAGTTTTTCTCATACTACAGTGGTCCTTTTGAAAAAATATTTCCTACTGCTTAAGCTAATAAAATATATGTTTCTTTTGCAAAATAAAGTTCTTGCTGAAATTACTTTTTACGTAACATGATTTTGGTCTGATGCGTTAACTATTAGGATGTTTACAATGTAGTTTACTTTATTTCCTAGAATAAGGAAACCCATTCTATAAATTGACTTGGTTTTATTAGTCCAATACCATGCAAAGAAAACATTTTTTTCTTGGAAAATTAGCACTAAAACAACATGATTTCTTACTAGCTATAATGTACCAAAACTGATTTATTTTAAATAGATTACAGCTGCAAAACATTATATACGTACTTAAACTATGTATTAAAATAACTTCTAATTCAAGTAAAAATGTATTACGGTACTTATAATTATTACTTTACCTTTCCAACCACCGACAAGGATTAATATTATTGATAAAAAGGATTTAGTTAAAAGGATAAAGGGGATTTAATCTTAACTTCTGAATAATTAAACAACTACCAGATCATAGGTATCTTGTAGCTTCCAGACAAACAATATGAGTCAATGACAATGCAACGGGAGAAAGGTAGCAACAAAGCTTCTCAGTCGGGTAACATTATTTTTAATTACATATTACTTTATTGTTGGTTTTATAAACACACATTTCCGGAACTAACAGATGATGGACTAGATGATCACAGTCCTTTATCTTATACTGGTCGATTAAATTGTCCTGATTTGATTATTGTGCCCCTAAACTAGGAAGCTGGAGTTGCACTTCCTGTTAACACACAGTGACGAACCATTCATTTTGTTAAAATTACCTTAATTACTAAGAAAATCAATAAAGATTGTCTTAATTTCGTTAATGTTATGGAATCTCTGCTAGGTGAATGCAGAAAACCCAAGATGCTGAACTAAGTGAAGATAAAAGAAGAAAACTGAGTTTTCAAAAGAAAATATCTAAATTACACTAAGTATTGTACCAGAGGATTATTAAAGGACCTCAAAAGTAATCATATGTGCTCTGCACCATCAGTTAGAGGGTGGAAAATCATGTGGAAATGTGTTTACATGTTTAAAATTGATCAAGAATTGATATTGTAAGTAGCACGCTTCTAATCTTGTATGGCACTTTGGAAAAAGCACATTCTACAAAGATTCTAAGCTCAAAACAAGGCCCATTTTTTGCAGTTTGTTAACATTGTATATTTCCCTGCTCTTATCCCCTGTACAGTGCTATGGAATATGTTAGAGCGTTATAAATAAAAGATAATAATAATAATATTGTCATTTTAATTTAGCCCTTGAAGCCGTCCCACAAGAATCTGCATAAATAATAAGGCCGGAGTCTGTAATTGTTATACATTGTATTATGATATATTTTATATAAATGTTTTGGTTCCCCAAAACATCTCTCAAGATTGATCAAATTCTTTATAATGATTTTTTATGAACAAGTGTATATATCTTCATTTATACAGGGTTGCTTGGATATATTTCAAATATAATCTGCAACATTTTGTGCAATCTAAACATTTGAACTATATATATTGAAAAATTATGTGAACTAGTTTGTTATCATATACAGTATATGTGTGTATTTTTTTAAATAAGTAGTTGACATAATTATTCAAATTTAACTAAAAAATAAACAAAATAACAAGCATGTGAGGCTTTATTATATAAACTAAAGAAGATGGGGCCACAAAATAACAAAGGCATTACAGTAAAAAAAAAAAGACTTACACATAAAAGAAAAAGATTACATAAAAGAAAAACCACTATTAAAATTAAAAATACGTAAATCCTGTAAAAAAGAAAGGATTAATGAGTCCACTGACCTGGTCAAAATACCCCTCCAGCGGTGATCCCCAATGCCCTAGTCTTCACTCTTCTGGGCCAAGAAAGGCACCTCCATCAAAAACCCGACGTTCTATAAAAAAAAGTTACTGCTACTAATGGAGCTCCTCCCTTGAGGAGCTTCCCATCGCAAATGAAGGTTTTTGTGCATGCTCCGATCTAAAAAAAAAACTGTTCATTCTGATTGGCTGAAATCACTGTCAATCAGATTTTAGCCAACTAAAATGGGATACACCCCTATATCCCATTCTGATTGTCTGAAAGCATTTGCACGTTATGATTGACTGGTATTGCTGAATACTGATTGACAGCATGCAAGGGAACCTTCATTTGCAGTGGGCAGCTGCATTTTTGATGGAGGGGCCTTTCCTGGCCAGGAGAGTGAAGATCAGGGCATCTGGGATCACCTCTGGAGGGGCATTTTGGCCACGTCAGTAGACTCATTAACCCTTTCATTTTTACAGTTTTTTTTTTATTTTGATTGTGTTTTTTTATTTTATGTAATCTTTTTTATTTTATGTGTAAGTCATTTTTTTGTTGTTGCTGTAATGCTTTTGTTATTTTCATGTAATTAGTAGTTTGTTATTTTTGTACTTAGTGGGTGGTTATTTTTTGTAATGTGGGTGTTTTTAGTTTTTGTACTTACTGGGGTGTTAGGGATTTTATTAGGGGGTTTGGTAGGTAGTGTAGGGGTTAATAGGATAGGGTAGAGGGGGTTAATAGGATAGAGGTTAATAGAAAAGGATACGGGTTAATAGTATAGGATAGGGGTTTATAGGATAGGGGTTAATAGGATAGGGGTTAATTGGGTACATTTAGGGTTAATTGGGTGCAGCTATGGTTTATTGGGATCAGTTAGTGTGAAATAGGTACAGTTAGGGTAAAATAGGCACAGTTAGGATTAAATAGGTACAGTTAGGGTTTATTGGGTACAGCTAGGGTTAAATATGTAGTTAGGGCTAATTGGGTACAGTTAGGGTTCATTGGGTACACTTAGGGTTAAATAGATACAGTTAGGGTTAATTGGGTTCACTTAGGGTTAATTAGGTACAGTTATGGTTTATTGGGTCCAGTTAGGGTTAATTGGGTCCAGTTAGGGATAAATAGGACTAGATAGGGATAACTGGGTCTAAGTGGTTAGTGATAGGGTTAATTAGGTATGTGAGGGTTAAATACGGTTAATTACTTAGAGAGGGGGTAATTACTTAGGGGGGTTAATTACTTACAGGGGGGTTAATTAATTAGAGGGGAGTTAATTTAGATTTTTAGTACTTATAGTATTAATGTCAGGGTTAATGTGGGGACCCTGCGGGGGTCCCGATTCGAACCACTGCATCATGGGGATTTACTTTTGGAGTTGTTGTAGGAGCAGAGGGGACATTTAGGGGCAGCATACCTAAGGGCTTTTAAAGCCCTTGCGAGTCCTCTCTAGTACCCGTAGGATTTTGGGCTACATTTCAGGTTTGAACGCAAGTGCAGCCTTGTGGAATTATAGCAATTGAATAGCAATTTGCGATTGTAACTGCTGCAGACTTGACAGATCAAAGGCTTAGATGGGCTGTAAGTTACGGTTTAATAACCCCAGCGATATTCAGCCCGAAGCCCATAGACTGTTTTAGCCTGCAAAATGGGCTGTAAGTTAGGGTTTAATAACCCCAGGGATGTTCAGCCCGAAGCCCGTAGACCGTTTTAGCCCGCAAAAAGACGCCAATTGAATAGCAAATTAACTTGCAACCTCATTTACGGGCTACCGGTTCGAGCGAAAGCGCAACTGAATCTAGTGCAGATCATTACGCTAAACAATAATAGAAAATAAGGAATGTTAGAGTTTGTGACTCTCATCTTTGATAACCTCAAAGAAGTTGGTTTAGTCTTCTCCGTTGTAGAAAATAATGTTGAAGTAGTTCTTGTACATTAATCGGAAATGATCAAATGGCTAAAAGTTGTATGTATGCGTGAAGGTTACTTGCGGTAGAAATAAGTGAAAAGTAAGCACATAGGTGATAATGATTCCAAAAAAGCTCATTTATTTCTACAAATCTATTAACATACAGTTATAAGTAATAAAATGACTTTAAAGAGTGATAGTGTGACTGAGGCATGTGTATATGTACTGCAGTCTAAAACAAAACAAAAAAATATTTTGTAACAAATGGATGTTAGTATTTGGACAACCTCATAAACACGTTTCTCCGCTCTTAGCCACTTCTTCAGTATCTTACCCCTTGCTATAATGGATACAGCTCAGTACAGATGGACAATGAAGTCAGGAGGCAAGATGATGACTTCTATAACAAAGATGATCCTTTCTATCACAAGCCCATGTTACGGGCCAGATCTGCTCCTCCTGTGCCCCGGAACACAGACACAGTCCCCGCTGGTCTCCCCTGCGCGCTCAGATTCAAACACAGTTTTCCCCATCCAATAGGTCCCCTCTGCGGCCCGCATTGCTCGGTTCTATTCCCCACACTCAAGCTCGGTCTCTTTCTGTTCTTTCTCTTGCCTTCGATATGCGAAGTTACAGCCACCAAATGAAAAAAATATAGCTTTTATTTGGTATTGAATGTTATTTTAGTAACAGTAGACATTTTTTTCTGTTTCTAACCATATTAAAAATAAATCGGAGGTACATCTAATTTCAACTATCGACTTGCCCATCAACAATGACGGGTTTAAAATTGTAAGGCTAGCAATTCTGTTTGCCACACAATGTGAGTCTTTTGCTCCTCTGAGCAGCTTCACGCTCATCGCGAGCCCAGCGCTGAGCGCCTTCGGCGCTCATCGTGTGGCTCACAATGAGAGACTTTGGTGCTCATTGCTAGCATCTCCCACTTGAGGTGCTCATCGTGAGCCCCGCGATGAGCGCCTTCGTTGCTGATCTCATGGCTCACAATGAGTGCGTTCAGCGTTCATTGCAAGCCTTTCCTCCCATCTACTGTACGGGAAGCTCATTGCAGGTTTTGTTAACCTTCAAGTTTTGTGCTTGGGAATTCCATGTGTCTCTTTCCACCATCTCCCCCTGTCCCTTCCCTGTGGGTTTCTCCTCTGTGTGTGAGCTGAATGTTTGCATGTTACGTTTTGCGTGCCTGGCATTGTTGGTGTAAGAGTTACTGTCTATGCCGTTGTGTATTTTCTAAGTCCAGTGTGCCTGGCTTTGTTGGTGTGAGTTTTACTGTCTTTGCCGTCGTGTATTTTCTAAGTCCCGCATGCCTGGCTTTGCTGAGCCTCGCTTTCATCCATTTTCAGAATTTTTTACGTTTTTCGTCTGCCATTTTCCATGCTTAGCCAATTTTAGATTGACGAAAACCCACAAAAGTGGCTCAAAATCGCTTGCAACCTCACTCACAGGCTTCCTGACTCTCCCCCTGTGCTGTCTGTGAGTGTGTTATTATATTTGTTAAATACATTTTTTCGGCGCACATCCAGCCTAAGTCCTGCACTGTACACGGCTCGCTGCGCGTCTCGCGGTTGCCACATCACTACGCTAGGTCGCAACTGCGTGACCAACATAGCAACGTGATGCACACTGACAACTATATATGTGATAGCAGGAGCAACTCCCAGTAGGATAACCATGCACCTCAAGCTGGGAGGTTGCTATATGAGCATGTCAGCTGATTATAAATCTCAATAGGTGGGAGTAAAATCAACAGCCAACCTTTGCAAAATGGATAAAATAAAAAAATAATAACATTTGTTGGAGTGTTACTCTTGTAATATTGTGCAATAGCCCTTAGCTAAAACATCTTGGTCATTTAACAATATGTTCTATGCGTCTTTGTCAGGTGTATTGTAAAATGCATTTCCAATATCAAATATCAAATAAAACTTATAAATACATGTTTGTAGCATGATTTATTTATATAGAAAAATAGATATGTTTGCTATAGTTGCATAAATAGTTTCATACATATTAATTGTGGTTGAAAAAACTCTCAGGCCCTCATTCAATTGCAATTTGGCCAATTCAATAGGGGTCTAAATAAGCACATAACATATTTTTTTAAATACGTTTTTAGTTAGTAAACATCTATCCAAAAGCAAGGTTTTCACTAACTAAAAACTTCTTTAAAAAAAATATGCTAAGTGCTTATTTAGAGCCCTATTCAACTGGCCAAATTGCAATTGAATGAGGCCCTTAGACTCTTAGTCCATCAAGTTCATAATTTGTAGAGCTTCTCGGATGTTTATATTATGTCAATTGTGAACTGATTCAGCTGCAGACAAACTAAAAATATCACTGAAATATTGCTAATTGTGTCATTAGGAGAAAAAGATTCCTCCTGATTACAAAAACTGCCAATCAGATCATAAGCTGCATATTATATTTGCTTCCCTTGCTTCTATACCCGCTTAATGTGTGTTACATTTTTACTTGCCTTTGCAACTGCTGCCTGGCATTGAGCACTGTTATGTAAGTGGATGTCCACAAGGACTGCTAAAACAGTTTCTATCTCTGATAACACTACATTTGTATCATTTAGATTTTAAAGTTGCTTTCAAAATGAATATTTTTACATCTCTCTTAGTAAAATAACTGGTTGATTTAATTACCATACCTTGCACAGTTTAGCATCATTAAATATGAGGACACTTTTCTCCATCACTATTTCTAAATAATTAATTGATATTAAAAGAAGAGGATCTAGAACTGAACTCCTTGGAACCCCACTTACCTTTACTCTGATTTCAGTATGTTACATTTAAAACAACCATTTGTTTCCTTTATCCAGTTTTCAACCAATGTCTAGATATTTACTGCAATTCCTGGATGCTTTAATGGTACAATAACCTTTCTTACAGTATATCAAAAACCTTTGTAAAGTCCAAATAAACTACGTCTACTGAGTTGCCTTGGTCCAGGTTTCTACTTGCCTCCTCATAGAAACTAATTATGTTAGTTTAACATGACCTACCCCTCATAAATCAATTCCTACTTATCTTTTTAACATGAAGATGTTCTTGACCACAATCCCTTAGCGCCCCTTCTAAAAGATTCCCAACCAATGATGTGAGACTTATAAACATATAATTCCATAGATTTGCTCTAGTTCCCTTCTTAAATACACATATTAAATCAGTTTTTTTGCCAGTCCTCTGGTACTAAGCTTGTGGAGACTTAGCTTTACAGAGATTGGCAATTGCAAAACTGAATTCCCTCCATTTCCTTAGATTTATATCATCTAGATCTGGTGCTATATTCACATGCATATTTTCTAGCCACTTTTGAAATTCTTCCTGAGTTATTCAATTATTCCTTAAGGATACTGCAGTCCCATTTTGTAGCACTGTTTCTAACATTTATACTTTACTTGTGTATACAGAAGGAAGGAAATAATATTTTCTTCTCCAGTCTTTATTCCGTATTTATATATATAAAAAAAAAAATCTGTCAAGGTGTGCTTTACTTTTATTTGCCAATGACATTTCATTTTCTATTTTAACCAATATAATGGCTTATTTGCAAAACTTGTTATATTTTTATAGTACTTTGTCCCAAGCTTACCATGCTTTGTCCAAGGCTATATGCTGTAACAATTCGAGGAGTGGGTAACTTCAGTCCAGGAGTGCCACACACAAGCCTGGAATTGAAGACAGAATTAAAGATATATTTTCTGTGAACAGTCAATCAGGATGCCTGAAGAAGTGATTAACTCACCTGTGCGCAGCAGGTATATCATCAAATCCAGAGCTGTGACCAAACTTGCCCACCCCGGTCTTAGACTATTAAAATAAAACTATTTGAATGTATTTTTTTTTCAGTTTATAAGCAAAATTTCAGATATATTTCCCTCCCACAAACAATTAAAGCCTATGACATCATCATTTAAACCTGCACAAGAGACTGTGATAGGAAAATACATTTGAGAAAAATCTTAAGGAAGAAAGTAACCTTCTGCAAAGCATGATGGGACAGGGCTTTGTAGAGTAAAAGGATAATCAGGTTGTTTCATTAGAATCAGCAGAAATAGGACCATCGAAACTCTCCTAAATGGAATGACACCAGACTTATTAACATTTTTAGTAACGTAAATATCTCTATATTAGAAACAGTCTTGTTTTTCATGAAAAAGTTAAGCTACCGTATATACTCGAGTTTAAGCCGAGTTTTTCAGCCCTTTTTTTAAGGCAAAAAAGGGCACTCCTGGACTGAAGTTACCCACTCTTCGGCACCCGGTATATGCTAATGACGCGGCGCGCATGTGACGTCACATGCGCGCCGGGTCAAGGAGCGGAGGCCGGAGCACAAGCAGGTCAGTGAGGGGTGAGGGGGGAGGTATTTAGGGGGGTGTAGGTTGAGGAGGGGGTTGGGGTTGAGGGGGATTGAGGGGGGAGGTTGAGGGGGGTTGGGGTTGAGGAGATGGGTTGGGGTTGAGGTTGAGGAGGGGGGTTGAGGTTGAGGAGGGAGGTTGAGGATGGGTGGTTGAGGATGAGGATGGGGGGGTTGAGGATGGGGGGGGTTGAGGAGGAAGGTTGAGGAGGGGGTTGAAGATGGGGGGCTTGAGGAGGGAGGTTGAGGAGGGGGTTGAGGATGAGGGGTTGAGGATGGGGGGTTGAGGAGAGAGGATGAGGATGGGGGGGTTGAGGAGGGAGGATGAGGATGGGGGGTTGAGGAGGGAGGATGAGGATGGGGGCTTGAGGAGGGGGTTGAGGATGGGGGGGTTGAGAAGGGAGGTTGAGGAAGCGGTTGAGGAGGGAGGTTGAGGATGAGGAGGGAGGTTGAGGATGAGCAGGAGGGTTTGAGGAGGGGTGTTGAGGTTGAGGAGGGGGGTTGAGGATGGGGGGTTTAGGATGGGGGGTTGAGGATGGGGGGTTGAGGAGAGAGGATGAGGATGGGGGGTTGAGGAGGGAGGATGAGGAGGGAGGTTGAGGAGGGGGTTGAGGATGAGGAGGGCGGTTGAGGAGGGGGTTGAGGATGAGGAGGGAGGTTGAGGAGGGAGGTTGAGGAGGGAGGTTGAGGATGAGGAGGGAGGTTGAGGATGAGGAGTGAGGTTGAGGATGAGGAGGGAGGTTAAGGATGAGGAGGGAGGTTGAGGAGTGGGGTTGAGGAGGGTGATAAGGGAGGAGGGAAGAGACACAGGAAAGGGAGAGGTTGGAAGAGACACAAGGAAGGGAGAGGGGAGAAGAGACACAGAGAGAGAGGGGGACACAGAGGGCACACGAGGGACACAGGGGGCAGCACATTTCCCATGCTCGGCTTATACTCGAGTCACTCATTTTACCCAGTATTTTGTGGTAAAATGGGTGCCTCGGCTTATACTCGGGTCGGCTTATACTCGAGTATATACAGTAAGTCATAATATTTCATATGTATTGTGGAACAAGGTGATTTGTTCAAAATAACTTGTTTACCTATTTATGTACCACCTCCTCTACTAATGAGCTTATAGTTAATGGGTTTTAATTGTTGGAATGTATATTCTCAATAAAAACAAAACTTTATGATTCCTTGGCATCAATATAAAACTCAGGATGTATGTAAATAAAACCAATGAGTCTAACCCTTGCATTGAGTCCTGACAGCTTCTACAAATACAGAGAGATGTCATTTTAAAATGTGTAGATGGATTAGTAGGAGAATAATAGAGGAAGGACAGAAAGACAGAATGTCTGACTTTTCTGACTATTCATATAGTTATGAGCAGGGTCCTGAAATGCCTGAATTAAACGTTCTGTTCCTGCCATGTGTTGACAATTTACTAAGTAAAATGGTAAGGTCCATTGCTAAGGCAGACATAATGGAGCCCACTTACTGCAGCAGTTCCAAATTACAGTCAATGAACTTCACAAACATTCCAGACCAAAAAAAAAAAGATGTTTAAAATACTTTTGACTGTAACAAATGTACTAAATAATTTACCAATTGTTTTTCATGTTGTCCTGCAACCAATTTTGTGTTTCCTTAGTTGATATTCTGTTGTGTGTGTGTATTTTTCGAATCCCTAAGATTTCAGGATGTTATGTTTATAACAATATAGGAAGCAACGAACCGGAAATGTGTATAATTTCATAGTGTCAGACTTGTGCAAATATTGACATAGTGATCCATGGATAGAAAATAAATCAAGTCAATGGTTTTAAGATGTCTTGGTAATTTGCCCTTCCTAAATTTTGCCTACAGCATTTTTCTGTAAAACTTATTTATGAGATATAAACTTTATTAGCTTTTTACATTTTAACTAATTAAATGAACTCTGTCATTGTCTAATAACATTAAAGGAAATTGTTGTGGAAAACCAGAGTCTTTAAATCAAACAGGGGTTCAAAAATAAATTTATTTGGGAAAGAAATAATAACTTTCTTATTTTTTTTAACTAGATATGTTTAAGGATAATGGAAATATTATGAGAGATGGTTCACATATGACAATGAGCTAAAGTTTAAAATGTCTATTTGTTAGACAGTTCCAATATTTGGTAAAAACAATGGCATCTACTTTAGTCATTAGTAACATCATAATAAGAATTGTCTGTTAGGACAACTGAAAATATTTCCAAAATATTAAGGTCTGTATAAATGTATATTATTAAGAATAATATATGATTAATTAATAATGAATTAATAATATATGAAAGCTAATATCAGTTTTTCTTTAAAATGTATTTGTATCTGTTCATAAGAAGGGTCAATGAAATCCCCTGGTGTATCACTCTGTCAATCAAGTGTCAATTCTGAACACTAGGCTAATTTAATTTTCAATATTATCTACCTAATAGTTTCATGGGCCACTGTATAAACTTCAAGTGCTCGTGGAGAATCTAATAAACTAGAATATTTAGCAACTATGCAAAGGAGATTTATAGATAATCTTATGTTTAGCTTACTCTGCTGGTGCCACATAAATTTCATCTTAAACAGGTGACCTTTACTCACATATTGAGGCAGTTATTGATATAACCACTGCTTTAAGAGTGTCATATCACTGATGAAGCTGCAGGATTGGCAGCGAAACACGTTTGATTTCATTTTATTGTCTTGGATTTATAATATATGACTTATCCAATTATCATTATCAAATAAATAAAATCACAGCTTACTTAGATTACACTGTGAACATGTAGGTATATATACACAATAGTTGTGATGAAGACATTGAGCACAAGGAAATCAAGGGGCTTGAGACCTTTGCACCAGAAGTCCAAGTGACGAAAGTGCTTACAATACCTCATTTCTTTGAGGTATATCAAGGTGAGAGTACAATACATACGTGTGAGTGGTTGTGTCTACATCAAAACAAAGACATTCTGCACAAGGAGATCTCTCTTATTTTAGACAGGTAACTTGCATGTAGTTTTTAGGGGGAGGGATATATTTGGATAAATAGGGCTCCATTTAATTCCCCATTTCATAAAGTTACAGAGGCAAAAAGTGTTCAGTAACTTTACCTAGGTATTCTATTCACCCCCCTCTCAACATGATTTTTCATGCGCTTTTAATGATACCTATGAGTAACCCCACTCAAAATATTTCACCTTGCTTCAAAAAAGCTATTTAAATTCTAAATTACTCCAAATTACTTGTAATATTACTGATTTTGCCAAAAAAAATTACAGAGTACTATAGAGTACCCGCAAATGCATAACAATTCCTTTGCAGCTGCTTTCCCCCTTCCCGCTCACTGCAAATTTCCCCCTTCCCTGATCAAACCTGATCCACCGCTGAGACCCCCATGGCCCAGAAAATATTAATTAACTGTCATGGGGGGTCCCTAATGGAACCTTGTGGCACAAAGAGTTAACCCCAATGCTGCAGAGGTCTTAGAAGGATCTAACCATTAATCCCTGCATTTACTAATTAACCCCTGCCGATAAGGTATTTGAAGGACACCTTCAGCATCTAAAAATGAATCCCTTACCTATTACTCTATTAACCCCTAACAACTATGGGGTCTATACAGACCCCATGGTAGAACAATTAGCCCCTAAATACCATAGGTGTCCATAAATGAGACAATCAAATTACAGTATCCGTCTATGGTTCCTCCAATTCCTCCAGGTGTCCAATCATTTTAGAAACAGAAACAAAATGACTGCCATCATTAAAGCAAAATTGAACACTGCAACTTTGTTTAATCTCCTGATTGCTCACAGGTGAGAAGTCTCTGAACTCACCTTGCTAAATTGCTGATTTGATTTTCCATAATATTTTCTGCAATTTCACAGTCAACATTATTTAATTACTATTTTTAGTGCAAGCTCAAAACAGTTTAATAATAAAGACTGTATTTCTTTTAAAATCCGTAAGAACATTTTGCACATTATCAAGAATACAATTCATATGACACTTCAGTGGTCCTTTAAGCCTTATGCAGATCTCAGACATGAACAGATAATAGTACCTATTCATTTGAATAAGAGAATAGTACAGGGTAAGGGTGCTTCCCAAACAATCCCATTTTATGTGGGTTATTCCTGAATTTTGTTAAACACATTGCCAGAGGTTACATATTACTATATCCTTCATACAGTTTTGCAATTGTTAAAAAAGTGGTTTAAAACAATAATCAGCTTGCTGACTATAATTACGAGTCAATTTAAGTATGCTGTACATTTTACATATGTTGTATAATATCACATATAAAGTTGTCAGCAATACGGGTTGTTGCTAACGCTTGCGGGCTCGCATGGTGAACCCTTCGCGAGGGCCGCAGTTGCTGGCAAGGAGCACCAAAGGCGCTCCTTTATCCCTACCACCTCCTACGACTTTCAGACCGGAAATGCGGACCCTCGCAAAGCGTGGGGCCGCATTTGCGGAGGTGGAGGCTTCCGCGTCGGCTGCAATGAGCCGCAGGCCCACATTTGCGGAGGTGGAGGCTCTACGGCGCCTCACAACCCGTTGCAAATGACCACACAAGTGGGACTTTAAAAAAAACAAAAACAAACACGCAATTACTAACTACGGACTTACACAAAAAAATACGAACCACGGTATTTAGAAAATAAAAAATTGCTGACTTGCACAAAAACAATTACAACCCACGGGACTTAGAAAAAATCCATTACGGACTCGCAAAAATACGACCTTAACGGACAACCCGCTCACAGCGGCAAACATGAAAAAACACAAAAATACACAAGCAAAAAAAATAAAAACCTTACCCACAGCAAAGTTGCTAAATACCACAAAGCAAATATGACTTTTACAAAAACCTGTACGACCTACAACATACACCATTAGCAAGGACGCTCCATCCTACAAACCCGCCTACCACATACACAATCGCCGCCATTTTACAACACTAAATTACAGAATGCGGAAGTACCCAGCTACACAAACAGCTTCCCCTTGCGCACGCAGCATATTTACACTACACACTGCACACATTGCTGACACTTACACCTCAGCTCAACAACACTGCAAATCTACACTACATGCTGCAGGAATATCAAACCAGATTGTTAGCTCTTCAGCACATTGCTTCCTGCATATATTAATTACAAATAGGTAAAGTATATTAAGTTATATTTTTAGCAATTCATTAATTAACAGAAAAAAATACATAGACAGAAAAAAAAAAGACAGAATCACAATAAACGCTAAACGTGATCAACGCGCGCATCACAAGGAGCGCCAACAGTGTTTACATGAGAACAACTACACCAGGGGAGAGGCTCACAATGCACGCCAAAAGGCCATCAGCGCAAACCTTGCAATGAGCGGCAAAGGAGCTCTGATAAACAAAAATACACCAACCAAGAGGCTCACAATGAGCCACAAAGGCGCTCAGCGCGAGGCTAGAAATGAGCGCCGAAGGTACTCACACAACCAAAGTACTTACTTGTGTAGCAAACAGCATTACCTGCCTTACAATTCTATTGCCGTAATTTTTTGACGGGAAAGTCGCTAGTATATATATATATATATATATATATATATATATATATATATATACATATATATGTGCTATTTTATAGTTAACTCTCTCACCCACCTAAAATGAACAATCTATCATAGCACACCATGGCTATATGCACATGTTGATTGGCCCAACAATACAAGAACTATAATACATCAACTATTTTTCAGTATAAAATCCATTAATGTTTTGCATAGATTATGTAACAGTGTTATTCAATTTTGTTCATGTGATATTTAATTGTTTAAATTATCAGTCACAAGATGCTTTGTCTGTCGTTAATGGACATGATTAGCATTATAAGACGCATACAGTAAGTATTAAATGCAACCTAGGTGCATATTTTAATTTTTTTTCCAAAAATGTTTACTGTAAGAAAACTATGTTATTTTCCTTTTTCCCAGTATCTTCATCTGCTAATGGAGAACCTGTATCTGTTATTGTTAAATACAGTACAAAAATGTCAGACCAAAAAATAAGTCACATAATCTTTACATCTGTAGTGTAGTCTGACATAAATCACATTGGTGCATATGTTATTAATGAGGTCATTGTTTATCTGTTTTTTTACTGTGGGATGGTGTTGATTCATAAAGCTTTATGATAGGTCACAAAGGTTGTTCTGAATTTTACACCTATACAACTAAAACTAACCAACGATGTTGAATCATTCCCACAAAGGTCTCAATAACACTGCTTCTCCTGGAGACACTAACAACACATATAAACGAATGGCGAGACCATTTTTTATATATACTATATATATATATATATATATATATATATATATATATATATATATGTACATTTGCTTGGCTAGTTCATACAAATTTGGTACAACTCAAATAGAGAGGCATATTCTAAAGATGTAAACATTCAAAAACTTCCAAATTGTGATTAATGAAAATATATTAACAGATGATGACCTTCTGTAGCATTTGATTGATCATCAGCAGTAGAAACAGACATGCATTAGCAAGTAACTGACTTCCAGAAGTAGATCATGTCCTTTAATAGTGGATGAAGAAGCTCCAAGAGAGGATGATGTATTCCCAGTAGTAGATAATGGACCACAAACAGTATTTGGATTGCCTCAGACACAAGTAAGCAGACTCCGGTTTATCTATATTATATTACAAGAATATTATGACAGATGACAGTGCTTCAGTAACAGCTGATGAACCTACAATGGTAGACGACAGGCCTCAAGTACCAGTTCTTGAGCATCCAACATCAAATGACAATGGCAGATGACAGGTCTTATAAATCAGGTGAGGAACATCCAGTGACATACTACAAGCTTCCAGTACCAGATCATTAGCTCAAATGATAGGTTACAGACCTTCAGTGCTGGGCAGTGAGCATCAATGAGAAATCACGGACCTCCAGTACCTGTAGATGTTAGGCATCAAGTACCAAGCGTTGTTCATTGAATGTCATAAAAGGCTTCCATTTCCAGGTGATAAGCTTTCAGTAGCACATGAAAGGACTCCAGTGGCAGTTAATGAATCATCTTTAGTTGTTATTGGACCTAAATTCTGGTCTGCTATAGCTGGACCAATTCAGGCCTTAGATTAGCTCACATGGCTACATACAAAATAGGAAAAACATTTCTTCAGTTCCTGTGCTGTATCTTAGTCTACTCTATGGAGTCTCATTTTCATGGCTTATAGGTCTAATAAATTTAGTGCACAGGCATTATAGAATATATGTATCAATCATTAAACTTATAGTGGGCTGAAGAGTGATAGAAGCCCTGCATTGTACAGAGTACAGTAGTACAGAAAATGAATAGTACATTTGTGATTCTTTTTGAATATCTAAAAAAATAAGTTAATAAACTTATTTACTGCTAAAGTGCCTCAGAAATACAGATGATGTACTGCACTCTGGGAAACTGGGCGGAGACAAGCAAATGAGACCACAGTGCACTCTCACTCTATTAATCGAAAAACCACTTTATACATGGCTCATTTTAGGCATATGCTAACTGTATTACACAGCTACAAGCATAGCACAGGATGGATTATGCACAAACGAGGAGACCTACCCACAGACAGCACTGTTTCGATCTAAATGGATATCATCAGTGTGGGGCAGGTTCATTGGTTGTGCAAAAGATTTTTGTAGAGAATAGTTTACTAGAGCAATCATTAAACTTCTGGTGGGCTGAAGAGTAATAGAAGGTTATATATATATATATATATATATATGTACTAGAATATTGCCCGTCAAAAAATGACGGTAATGAAATTGTAAGTGAGCTAATGCTGTTTGGTGTATGGTAATCAAATAAATAATACATTAATAAATGAATATACTTTACCTATTTTGAAGCAATAAATGCAGGAAGCATTGTGTTGAAGAGCTGGCAATCTGTTTTCATGTTGCTGCAGCATACAATGTGTGTTTTCACTGCTGTGGAGCTGCTGTGTAAGTGTCAGCAATGTGTGCAGTGTGTAGTGTAAATAGTGTGCGTGCGCGAGGAAAATCCGTTAGGGTAGCTGTGTACTTCCGGATTGTGTAAGAGTGTTGTAAAATGGCGCCTAATGTGTGGTACGCGGCTGTGGCTGATTTTGGATGTCGTCCGTCTTTTTCGGAAAATCCATATGTGTTTGGTGGTGTTTTGCGTCTTTAGGGTCCTGTAGCCTCCTTTTCGTTTTTTTCGGCAGCCATTTTTTCTCTCGCTTAGGTAGTTTTCGGGTGTCTAAACTCTGTAATTTGCACTTAAATGGAGGTGTAACTTCACTTGCAGAGGTCCTGGATGACCCCCTTGCTGTGGGTAAGCTTCTATGTGTTTGTTGTGTGTATTTATTGTGTTTCTAATGTTTTCAGGTTAGCGCGTAGTGTTTTTTATCCAAGTCCTGCGTCTCGCATTTTTTTGTCGTAAGGCCGTAAATGTTGCGAGGTCTCCAGTTGCGGGCAAGGAGCACCTTTGGCGCTCCATGACAGCAAATGGTATATATATATATATATATATATATATATATATATATATATATTTATTTATTTTATTTTTTTTATTTCGGGGGCTCCCGGTATTTTGATTTTAGTACATTTTGATATTAGTGCCACTCAGAGCATTCCTTGAATAAAAATATTTTCCTAAACTAATTTTTGGAAGCCTTGAATAACTTTCAAATATTGAGCTATGCTTATAATTTTCATTTTACATTTTACAGCCTGATGCTTTATAACATACATTATGGGAATAAAAAAGCTTTGACAATACAATTTAACATCTTCTCTACTTAATTCTGTAATCTTACTGTGGGTTGTATTGTAGGCTCACACTGTGTTTATTTGTAATATATGAGGTCATTGTACACAGTGTGGTATGGAGGTGATTCAGGTTTATTAGGGGCTACAAGGTTTGTTCAGTACGTTAGACCAATGCAATTAAAATTAACCACTTTTAGTGAATCATTGCCAAGGACAATATTTTTCCTGAAGACACTAACAACAGCTCAGTGTAACTAACGAGAATATTTTTCACTTTACTTTAGTTATCAATGTATTTTGATACCTAATTTAAAAAATAATTTACAAGTACAATAAAAACTGGTGAAATTTCATGACAGAAAGAACAAATTATCCATGGTAATAACCACTAAACTGTTTAAAATAAGGTAAAATGGTAATGGATAATGGTACGTTTCCAATGACAAACAACAAGTATCCATAAGCTGCCTGACAAGTCTTCTAGTGTCTTGATAAATCTCTGATAATTCTTCAATAGTAAATGATAGGTCTCCAAAACCAGTTTATAAGCCTCTAAAGGCACATCAGCCTCCACTGGCAGAAGATCAGCCTCCAAGGAAAGATGCAGGTGTCTGATAGCAAATGATGAACAGCCAATGCAGATGCCAGAACTACAGTGAGTATCTAGTGCAGACAGCATGCCAGAGGATTAATGCAGATGACTGGATCCAGTAGTGAATGATAAGCATCAAATGCAGGTGACAGATTTCTAGTATCTGACGAGTATCTCCGTTTACCAGATGATGGAGCATTAATATTTGATGGAGGACAGTAACAAGAGAAAGATCTAAAGTAGATGAATCAAGCTGAACCCCAATGATTTATTTACTGATTAAACCACACTAAGAATAAAGATGTCCCTGAAATCTCACAATTTCAAAACTTGATAGAGCGAGTGGTCAAACCACTGTTCTGTCAAATTGTCCATAACTACTTATGCAAATAACCCTTTTCCTGTGGAGAGTTATACATACTGTCCAGTAAGGGGTATCACTCCACACACCTTTATGTCTGAGTTAGATTTTTTATAAGTGATTGGAAACTATGAGGATATTGTGTCTCTAGTTCATCATTATAACAGGAGTGGGAAATAAATGCTCCTACATGTACATAACAACCTTCAAATGTCATACCCAAAGTTCGAGGGTTACATAGTTACATAGTATTTGAGGTTGAAAAAAAACTTTTAGTCAAGTTCAACCTTTTTAGATCTCCTCTGATCTACAATATGCAGATTACCGTATATACTCGAGTATAAGCCGACCCGAGTATAAGCCAAGGCACTTATTTTACCACAAAATACTGGGTAAAATGAGTGACTCGAGTATAAGCCGAGAGAAATGTGATGCCCCCTGTGTCCCTATAGAGCCATCTGTGTCCCCCCTCTCTCTCCCGTGTCTCTTCTCCCCTCTCCCTTCCATGTGTCTCTTCCCCCTCTCCCTTCACTGTATCTCTTCCCCCCTCTCTTATCACCCTCCTCAACCTCCCTCCTCATTCTCAACCTCCCTCCTCAACCCCATTTCTCATCCTCAACCTCCCTCCTCATCCTCAACCTCCCTCCTCAACCCCCTCATCCTCAACCCCCCCATCCTCAACCCCCCCATCCTCAACCCCTCCTCCTCAACCCCCTCCTCAACCTCAACCCCCCTCTTCATCTTCCACCCCCTCCTCAAACCCCTCCTCATCCTCAACCTCCCACCTCATCCTCCTCCTCATTCTCAACCTCCCTCCTCAACCCCCATCCTAAACCCCCCCTTCCTCAACCCCCTTCTCAACTTCAACCCCCCTCCTCATCCTCAACCCCCTCCTCAACCCCCCTCCTCATCCTCAACCTCCCTCCTCATCCTTAACTTCCCTCCTCAACCCCCTCATCCTCAACCCCCCCATCCTCAACCCCCCCATCCTCAACCTCCCTCCTCATCCTCAACCCCCTCCTCAACCCCCCTCCTCATCCTCAACCTCCCTCCTCATCCTCCCTCCTCATCCTCAACCTCCCTCCTCAACCCCCTCATCCTCAACCCCCTCCTCAACCCCCCATACTCAAACCCCCCTCCTCAACCTCAACCCCCCTCCTCATCCTCAACCCCCTCCTCAACCCCCTCCTCATCCTCAACCTCCCTCCTCATCCTCAACCCCCTCCTCAACCTCCCTCCTCATCCTCAACCTCCCTCCTCATCCTCCCTCCTCAACCCCCCCATCCTCAACCTCCCTCCTCAACCCCCCTCCTCAACCTCCCTCCTCAACCCCTCATCCTCATCCTCCCTCCTCAACCCCCCCATCCTCATCCTCAACCCCCCCATCCTCAACCCCCTCCTCAACCTCCCTCCTCAACCTCAACCCCCCTCCTCAACCACCCTCCTCATTCTAAACCCCCCTCCTCATTCTAAACACCCTAAATACCTCCCCTCTGCCCTCACTTACCTGCTTCTGCTCCGGCCTCCACTCCTTCTTGATCTGGCGCGCATGTGACGTCACATGCGCGCCACGTCATTAGCATATACCGGTGGAATCATCAATATACTAAACAGACTTAATCAATTAATCAGAAAAAAGCTTTTCAGGATTAGTTTTTATTTATTTATTATATTTATAATACATATATGCAGTTTTAATGGGCATAGTCTATTAATATAATCACTAATCTTTCCCACCATTATCATGAATTTTACTGATAACACTTAGACTGGTATTTAGTCATTTAAACTTCTCTGTTAGCCATATATCCACCATGTACGTATTTGTGTGGCAATGTTTTATTAATTAATATAATATTTATCTAGATAACTAAGCTTAATAGCAAGCAGAATATATTACAATTCACAATAATACGTACAACCTGTATATAACTAACTTTGTTGCTCTCTGTTGCAATTCCTCTTAACAGGAATTCTGGCGTTTTATTCATCTTGTTGACGGTTCTATCAAACCACTAACTAATGCCAAGCAGCATCTGCAAAGGCAAGTAAAATATTAGCATGTATTAAGAAGGGTATAGATGCAAGGGAAGCAAATATAATTCTGCCCCTATACAAATCTTTAGTACGCCCTAATTTGGAATGGGGAGTACAATTTTGGGCACCACTTCATAAAAAGGACATTTTAGAGCTTGAAAAAGTACAGAGAAGGGCAACAAAACTAATAAGGGGAATGGAGGGGCTAAGTTATGAAGAAAGACTAACCAAATAAAACGTATTTTCTCTAGAAAAAAGGCGTCTAAGAGGGGATATGATTACCTTATATAAATATATCCAGGGTCAATACAAGGCTTTGTCAAGGGAACTTTTTGTGCCAAGAGGTTTTCAACTGACAAGAGGACATCCTTTGAGATTAGAAGTAAAAAGATTTCACCTTAAAGGGTGGTTAATCTGTGGAATTCTCTACCAAAGGAGGTGGCGACAGCTGATTCGATAAATAACTTCAAAAAGGAATTGGATATATTTTTTTAAATAAGAAGGGCATTCAGGGCTTTCCTGGATAACTAGAGAGGGAGTATTGATCCAGGGAGGAATCACCAGTATCTGGGGTCGGGAAATTATGGTCTTCCCATTTTGAAACAATTGGCAAAGTTTCACTTAGGATTTTTTCTGTTTGCCTTCCTCTGGATTGATTAACAATTAACAATTACCGTATATACTCGAGTATAAGCCGAGTTTTCAGCCCTTTTTTTAAGGCTATACTCGAGTCATTCTCCCCCCGTGTCTCTCTATCGCCCCTGTGTCTCTCTAACCCCCCCCCCCGT
Source organism: Discoglossus pictus (assembly GCA_027410445.1). Lineage (NCBI taxonomy): Eukaryota > Metazoa > Chordata > Amphibia > Anura > Alytidae > Discoglossus > Discoglossus pictus. Next base: position 59,803,853 of record CM050171.1, read on the forward strand.
GTCTCTCTACCCCCCGTGTCTCTTTACCCCCCGGGTCTCTTTCCCTCCCCCCTCCTCATCCTCAACCCTTCCTCCTCATTCTAAACCACCCTCCTCATTCTAAAACCCCCTCCTCATTCTAAACCCACCTAAATACCTCCCCGTCTCCCTTTACCCTCACTTACCTGCTTCTGCTCCGGCCTCCGCTCCTTCTTGACCCAGCCTTGCATGTGAGGTCACATGCGCGCCACTAATCCTGAAAAGCTTTTTTCTGATTAATTGATTATATCTGTTTAGTATTTTGATGATTCCACTATAGTTTATATTGAAAGTTCTAAAGAGATATCAATACTTGATCAGTCAGCCTTAATTATTTCTCATTTGAAGTATTGTACTGGAAGCTATGAACTTTATAGGTCAGTGGTTGGCAACACCACAAAAGGGACACCAACAGCTTAGGATATCTATATCCCTCTACATAAGCACGTATGAACCAATCATTGTAGTTAAACAGAGGAACCCAGGTGTGCTATAGCAAAGAGAACTTGAATATACAGAGAAAAGAGAAATCAAGAGTTCCTGGACTGTTGGCTGCCCTCGTAGAAACCAGTTGCCCATGACTGAAGTTCAGTAATTTTAACTTTCTTTTTTTACTAAATGAACATTTACATCTAGCACTAATACATATATTGTCACAGAAATATTTTGCCATATAAAGGACCACTGCATGAAAAAAGACACTTTTCTCAAGTGTGGGGGCGGGGGGGATGCTGTGTAAACTGTAAAAATTATTGCATTTAATCTTTTTTCTCTAGTGTGGGGACTCCCCTGAAGCCACCCACCCTTGCCCAACCCTGAGCCCCCTGTGCTGAGAGGGGCTGGTTGCTGTGCGTGGATGGATGGATGCTGAAAGGGGATGGCTGCAGAGAAGGGCTATGTAGGGATAGATGCAAAGAGGGATTGGTGCTGTGGGGGGTGGATGTTGAAAGGGACTGGATGCTATGTATAGATAGTATACTTATAAATGTGTATATATGTGCGTGTGTGTATATATATATATATATATATATATATATATATATATATGTGTGTGTAAATATATATCTGTAGAGGATGTTGCTGGAAAGTGGAGCTCACATGTCGTGGAGCTATGCTGCAGGCAGAGGGGCTTTGCACTGGAAGGAGGTAAGGGTAGGGGAGCAGATAAGGAAAGGAGTCTCGGGAAGGTTTACTGTTTTGGGAAGAGGTCTGGGGGGGGGGGGTTAGTTATAGGAGGGGATCTGTGGGAAGAGCACCAAGTGATTTGGTCCCAGGGGGCCCATTGCCAAAAAATTTTTTGGGACCAGGGCACTCCATTCTCTAGCTTTGCCACTGATGGGCACAAAGCATTTTTTTTTAAAATCAGGCTTTGATTATGCGTACAGGAATCAACTTTATGTTTGCTACATCAGATCCTCTGACCTGAGTCATGAGGGTGTGTGTTTGCTATCAGACTAAAATAGACACAACACTAATTGCCTCTCACTAGCCCTAAAGCAGGCCCCTTGCATCATTCACTGCAACAATAGATCTCCAGAACTGAAAATTTGCTTCACACACACAGAACTTCCACGAATGTATCATGGAAACATTGGCATCAAAATTATTATTTTTTCTAATTAAGAAATAGATGTGTGATTTTTATTTCTGCTTAATTATACTCTGAGTAAGGCTTAAAGTGTTCCTTTTTGTTGTTGTTGAGCAGTGGTCTTTTAAGTTACAAAATAAAGAAATGGGTAACATTGCAAATCTCAACTGTATTTTGTAACTCTTTATATTAATACTTAAAAAAAAACTTGTAGAAAGTGATTTTGGGCCCTAACCACCATATTTCCACTCAAAAAAAACTCTGGCTGTTGAAAACATGTATCTTCACCTAAAGCTTTCTGGCAGGGTGTATCATCCACGCTTGATTAACACACAGTAAAGTGTGTCCAACCTAGGGCAAGTAATAATGAGGTGTCACTTTTGCATTAAGACCACAACTGTTTGTTGGAAATAGAAAAAAAAATCCTGTTTCCACAGTAACTGACATCAAAACAAAACATTAAAATTAGATTATTTGAAGAGCCAGATAGACTGTCATTGAATAGCAATCTGACACTGCATAGCTTAAAACTCAAAAAAGTACATTACTTTGTTAAAATGAGAGTAATAAAATAAAAATCTATTCTTTTTTTACACTTACTAATTTGCATTCAGCTATATTTTCTTTCAGTATAGTATTTATTTATTCAAAGAAATTAAGAATTATTGTTGGAAGCCCATTGTGGAAGATATTGATTCTTTACATGTCATTAATACATTTATGGAAATTATTTTCAAAATATCAAAAAAAGTTCAGCATTTAAAGTTGCTTCTTTCGTTCCGATTTTAGTAGAACATGTTTTTCCGAACCAAATTCATATTATTATCATTAAATCTGCTACTGGCCACCCTGTATGGTGAGGTCATTTATAGAGTAGTAAAATGGCATACACAGTGGCTACATTCTTGAAGAGCTAGTGTAAATATACACCGTGGTTTCCAGCGTTCTACTAAAAACATTGACTAGTTTAATTTATTGTTAAAGAAACATGTTAAAGGATGTGCAATGCTTGGCGTCTGTTACTGCAGGTCATCAAGAAATTATCACAGCTGTACCACTTACACTTTGTCTGTGTTTTTGCTGTAATTATATAAATAAAGGTTACCGAGAAACACCAAGTTTGGATCAGTAGAATTAGGGAAATTATGTTGTGCTTAAAAAATTAAGAATAATTTTCATTAAGTGGTAAATCCCATGTGTTGTTTTTCTAATTTTACCACTACCGTACTGGTACTTATTACCATCTTGGCTTGCTAATAAATCCAAATATCAGCTGTGAAAAGTTAAGGTGCGGGTTAAATTTGCAACCTTACAAAAAATGTATTTTAAGATATTTTGGCATATTGTATGCTGTTTAAAAGGATGCTGATTTCTCATTTTTAACCCTCACTCCTCACACCAGTGGCGTAACAAGGGGGGCTGGTGGGGCAGTCAGCCCGTAGCAGCACTTCTTTGGGGGCAGGACTCCTGTGCCCTCGTACCCCCTCTCCCAATCTTCTCTCTCCCACCTCTTGTCTGTCACTTCCCCCCTCGTCTCTACCCCCTCTTGTCTCTCCCTTCCCCTTCGTCTGGGGAGAGACAAGGGGTAAGCGAGAGACACGGGGAGAGGGGAGAGAGAAGGGTGGGGGAGAGACAAGAGGGGAGGGGAGAAACTAGATGTATGGTATATGATAAAATAAAATCCCTTTTTTTTCCGGAATCTAATTGACTTTTTTATTTTTCGCCCTCGAATTTTAAGAGTGGCTTATATTCGGGTATTGTCTTTTTTCCCCCATTGAACTTTAAAAGTGCGGTTTATTTCTGGGTGAGGCTTATTTTCGAGCCAATATGGTATATACTTTCACTGTCCTATATATCCGTACAAACTTCCTGACACCATTTAGGTATTCTAAATTGAATATGTCACTTTTCTGTTAATTTTATATACCTAGTATGTACTATTTTTTTATTAAACTTTTTTTTCATACAGTTATACACTATTTTCTCCAAGTGGATTGATGTATAGCTGAATCATTATTTGTAACTAGTGACTTGCCCGTCAAAAATGACGGCAATAAAAAGTGAAGCCTGGCAATGCTGTTTTCCACACAATGCGAGCCTCTCCCCCTCTACTTTACTGGCCTCGCCATGAGCGCCGTCGACGCTCATTGCAAGCCTCCCCTTCCCCACCTCTCCCACCGTCTACTTTACTGGCCTTGTGATGAGCGCCTTTGGCGCTCATCACGGGCCTCGCAATGAGCGCTATTTTAAATGTATGTTTTTTATTTGGTTTTCCATCTAGTTCTATAAAGTCCATTTACAGCTGTTTATTTCTTAAAGTTATCTCCCACATTTCTTTCCATGATGGTATTACTTTTCCCCCAAACATTTTTAGTTATTAACCATTTAATCACCATTAAGATATGAACAATGATACCCATTTGTCTATTGTTAACTATGGTTGGTCGAAAATCAAAAAGAATCAACTGTTAAGTCCAGTTTGATTTTAATTATATTGGTAATTTCATCTAGACAAATTTTCCAGAATTGATGAATAATGCTACAGGTCCACCATATATGTAAGTGCGTGCCCTGTTCTGAGCATCCTCTCCAACATTTCCCTAAATATTGATTAGCATCTATTTTGGTTAGAAAGGAGGGAACCATGTACCATTTTTGTGTTAATTAAAATTGTATTTCCCTTAAAAAGGCACATTTTATGTTAGCCTCTGTCATTTTTAAAGCATCAACACACTTATCGGTATCCCAGGTGGTATCAAAGTCTCTTTCCCATTTAGTCACCGGAAATGTCTTTTCGTTTTCAGACATATTTCTAAAAGATTTAAGACAACATAAGTGGTTTAAAATAATTGGTTCAGGTAATAACTTTTCAATTTGGATATTGTCACAATCTGCTTCTTCAAGGGGGCTTGATATGAACCTAGTTCAAACCTACCCCAACAGAATCGTGTGGTTCCTGTTTTCTGTGGCACAAAAGATGGCTTCTGAAGAGGGCAAGGCCCAAAAGGTACAGGCAGAGAATAATGCATACAGGTTACTAGTGGCCCATGACAAGACCACTCCCCAAGTCAGGATACAACACACAGAAATAGTCTCACACTTTGTATATGTGAAAACTATCTCTCAACCGAAGGCTCATTGCAGGCCGCAAATGCGGACCCTCGCAAAGAGAGGGGCCACATTTGTGGAGGTGGAGGCTCTACGGCGCCTCACAAGCAGTTACAAACACCCACAGGAGCGGGACTTTGAAAAATACATCTAACACGCATTGACTAAATACGGACTTACACAAAAAAATATGAGCCGCGGGACTTAGAAAAAAAAACATTGCAAACTTGCAAAAAAAGGACATTAACGGCCGAACCGAGCGCAGCTGAAAACATTAAAAAAACAATAAATACACACAAAAATGAAATAAAAACATTACCAAGGCAAGGGGGAGCACCCAGGACCTCTGCAAGTGAAGTTACACCTCAATTTAAGTCAAATTTACCGAGTTTAGAAGCACGGGAAAAAAAATGGGCGCGGAAAAAAACGAAAACGAAGCTACACGACCATAAAGCCGCAAAACACCAGCAAGCACATACGGCTTTTCCAAAAAGCTGTACGAAGTACAAGATACACTTTTAGCAAGGACGCTAAATTATCCACACCCGCGTACCACATGCACATTCGCCGCCATTTTACAACACTAACTTACACAATGCGGAAGTACACAGCTACACTAACGGCTTCCCCTTCGTGCACGCAGCCTATTTACACTACACACTGCACACATTGCTGACACTTACACCTCAGCTCCACAACAGTGCAAACCTACATTGTATGCTGCAGGAACATCAAAACAGATTGCCAGCTTTTCAGCACAATGCTTCCTGCATATATTACATACAAATAGGTAAAGTATATAAATGTATTAATGTATTACTTATTTAATTAGCATACAAAAATACATATACACAAAAAAAACAAAAAAAAAACACTATCGCAATAAACACAAAAGCCCTTCACCGCGCACCTCTCAACGAGCGCCAACGCTGCTCCTAGCACACAAACTACACCAGGGGACAGCCTTGCAATAAGTGCAAAAAGCAGATCAGCGCAGACCTTACAATGACAGCAAAAGCGCCTCTTATAAAAAAATATACAACCAAGAGGCTCGCAATGAGCGCCGAAGGATCTCAGACCACCAAAAAAATGTATGTCTGTGCCGAACAGCATTACCTGCCTTACAATTTTATTGCCCTGTCATTTTTGGCGGGCAAGTCGCTAGTATATTATAACTAGGATACATAATAACTATGTACCGGCAACATATAACCCCACAATAACACATAATCCCAATGCAACAATGTAATGCTCCCTTGGCCATATTCATAAATTACTGGCAATATGAGTCCTTAAACAATTAAACCATGACCGATATATTTTGGGGGAGATGTTATTATAAGAAATTTCAGGAAATGTGTTAAATTTATAGATGTGTGGTCAGACCATGATGTAGGGGAAATTTAAAGTTTTTGTGTCTTCTCTAATGTAGTTTTATCTACCAGGAAATAGTCAATTCTGGTATATGTGGAATGTCTAAATAAAAAGTATATACTCTTTCACTGGGATCTAAAGATCTCCATCCATCATATAAGTCATGATCTATTAAACTCTTGTAACATTTCTTAGATTTTCTCTTAGACTCAGAATCTATTGTTTGTTTGTTTGCCGTTTTTTTTATCCAGTTGAGGATCCAAGCACATATTTAGATCCCCACATAAAATGAAGTGTCTCTTCTTAATATTATTAATATGCCTGAGTAATTTATTAAGGAAAGCACTATGAATAGGCACTTGACAATATTATCGAACAAAAGAAAATCCAAAAGAAAATCCAAGTTGGATAACCCTTCTGTCACAACCCTGGGTTGAGGGGGATAGGTTCATCCCCAAACCCTCCTATTTACTGTTATAGGAACATCCTCAGGATAGTGATGATTTGGGTGTCTCACCAGCTCAAGACATCAGGAACACAGGACCAGGTACATATGTAGATCCCTTCAGAGTGGGATCTAGCAGGAGCACAGCGGGCATGGCAACATAATAAACTAAATTGACAGATACACTTTTTTATGGGTCTTCCAGCAAAGAACACTGTCATGTTCAGGAGGGCCCACTGGACTTTTGGGGACTGGATTAACATGGACTGGTGTTGCCCTGTTGGCATGGGATGGGTAATGTTGCTGGTGGTATGATTGGTGCATACATATGCCTTATGATTGTAATGTTAAGTATGAGAATCCCCATAACATGTTTAGTATCCAAATACTGCATTTTCCCAAGGGAGTTTAAAAAAGTGTATTAATGGGGTCTCTGGGGAAAGACGGGTCCAGTAATGAGGTTACCTGGTTATGAGGTATAAAGTTTAAGCAGATTAAGGGTTGGCCCTATACAGAAAAATGGACTGTGTCTGCAGAGGGGAGATACACAATATCAATAAATACACTGTACCTGATCATTAAAGTTGTTTTTGCAATTTAAACATACATCAGCATTGTGTATGGTTTATTCTGGATACATAGGGCCTCATTCTATTATCGGCCGTAAATCGGCCGTAAGGCTGCGATTCCTTGCGGGGGTTCAGTTAACTCGCGATTCTATTATACGGCCCCGCAAGGTTCTCCTTTACCGGCCGGCCGCATATCTTGGAACCGGCCGTAAGCTGTGACATATAAAAAGTCAAAAATAAATTCAAGCCTGCACTGTACAGCTCTGTAAATGCTAGGGATCATATTGGGGGACATGAGGATTAAAAGGAACCCACTCTCAAGCTTGCACATCAGCCCAAACCCGAGTTCAAATTAACTGTTTATTTTCCGGCTGCGGCGTGGGTGTGTCTGAAGTGCTCCAAGCACTCTGGACTTTTTACATGGATATTTTACGGATATTAAAAATAAAATATTTTACGGATTTGAGTACAGGATAATTATGTGCTATTTTTTCTAACACCAAAAATCCCTTTATAGTCTTCTCAAAGTGCAGGATGGCTTTATTTGAGCTATTTTATGTGCTTAATTGGTGCTAGCGAGACCTCTTTCCTGCAAGTAAGCTGCGGCTCGTTTTTAGCCTTGCAGAGAGGTTTCCCGGAGGAATTGAATTGCAAAACTCTTGCGGCCGTTTAAGATCAAAGGATTTCCTCCGGCGCGAGCGGCCGCAAGAGATAGCAAGGCACCGGCCGCAAGCCTGCCGGAGCCTCCGGCCGTAAGGGAATAGAATAGCCGAATAGCTTGCGGCCGGTCCTTGCGGCCCCGCAACGGCTGCGGCCGCTAATAGAATGAGGCCCATAGTCATTTTACACATGGGATTTATTGCAACGGACCCTGCCTGATACTCTGCACCTAACCACTGGGGGTAGTACTACTATATTAGCTTCCTGAGCTTCTGTGCTGCTGGCATCCTGAGACACAATCTTAATACCTGGGAAAATCCGCTGGACGCTGAGGTTAAAAAACCCTGACTATCTAAGGGGTTTCTGTAAGCCCTAGACAGGAATGTTTTAAGGGGCACCTCGCTCCTGTTTCATCTCAATCACTAAATTCCAAATAACTTTTCATGAACTAGCCATAAATGAATATTTAGCATAGAGAGTCTAAACACATGAAAACATCTTAGCAACAGACTTATTTAGACAATACTATATAACATTACACAGTCTGAAATTTACAAAAATTATTACATGAGATAGAACTTCTTAAAAATATATACCGCATACAATGGAAAATGACATGTTTCTAAAAAGTAATCCAAATATATACAATAATATTTGCAGTTTTGAAATTACACATTGCAGTTTATATCTTTATAGGTCTTATTAGTTGTATATATTCACACTTTACTGTTAGGTATTATTACTTGATGTATTATTATCCTGGTGCTGTATTAATATGCATAATTACTATCCTGATGGTATTGTGTAGTATTACTATCTTGGTGCAGTGTCCACCTGGAGTATTATTATATTTTATACCTTGACCCCAAGAGTCTGGTCATCACACTTTCCACTCAAGATGATATGGTTTAAGCTTCTTGTAGTAAATAAGTGTTTATATATATATACATACAAGCGACTTGCCCTTCCAAAAATTATGGTCAATACACTTTTAAGCCATAGCAATGCTGTTTGGCACACAATGTGAAGTTTTTTGTACTGTGAGGACCTTCGGCGCTCATTGCGAGCCTTAGTGCTGAAACTCTTTAAAATCGACTTACATCTGCATTCCACCTCACTTCCAGACGTCCTGGCTGTTCCCCCGTGCTGTCTGTGATGTTTTTGTTGTTTTATTTAATTTTTTATTGTGTTTTTCTTGTATTTTGACTTTCGCGGTTCGGCCGTTAACGTCGTATTTTTCCTACCTCGTAAGTCCCGCGTCTCGTATTTTATTTTTTCTAAGTCCCGCGTCTCGTAATGTTTTTTTTTTCTAAGTTGCGCGTTCGTCAACTGCTTGCAGCCTAACAGCCTTATTGAATTGCGAATAGGGCAATTGATTATGGCTCTATATAAGCACATAGGAGATTTTCTTTTAATGAAGTTTTTAGTTAGTGAACTTGTATGCAAAAGCCAGCTCTTCAGTAAGCAAATCTTCTTTTTAAAAATGATGCTATGTGCTTATATAGAGCCCTATTCAATTTGGAGAATGGCAATTTAATAAGTCAGGCAATGGGCGCCTTCTGCGTGAGTTGTAGTGCCTTAATCGCTCGCAGGTGATGAGCGCCTTCCCGATCGGGTACCCTGCAGCCAGCATGGAGCCTAATTGGAGCAGACACAAGGGCTTCACAGCCCTTGCGACGGCTCCAGGGTGGAAGTAAGCTGCGGCCATATTTGACCTTTTTGCGAACTTGGCGGAGGGGTGGCCAGAGCATTTGAATAGGGTCGTAGGGTTTCATGCAGCCGAATCTCTTCAAAGGCTTTCCGTGCAGTAAGCTTCGGAGTGGGTGGTCGCAAGGGAAAGCAGGGTGCCACTCGCTAGTCGGCCGGAGCCCTCAGCCACAAGGGAATAGAATAGCTAAGTATCTTGTGGCCACGCAGCTCCTACGTCCATTAATAGAATGAGGCCCTAAGAGTGTTCTATTAAGAACATTTTACAAGAGCTAATTGAGTCAGTAACAATGGTACCTTAACTTGATCATTAAGTGGTTTGATTTCCTTTGGACAAATCCCTTTCTTTGACATTACTCAGTACTCAACCAGTGTTCTGACAGCTAAAGTTTCATCTATCCCCTCTGCTTATGTTTTCTGTTAAACAATATATTCTTCTTATAGAACTGCACTTAAAGATTTTTCAAAAGACTCATTAGTGTCAAAATTTGACATGTTGGTTTTGTTCTTTAGAAGGGACAGAATTTATACTTTGGCAACAGTCAAATTTAATTATTTTACTAATGTCAGATGTCTGCCACAGGCTTAGCTCATAATTTGTTCACTACAAGCTATTTTTATATCTCCTACTGCTTACGGCATGAGCAGTCATCATGTACCATTCCCAGAACTCTTTGTAAAAATGTGAGCATAGGCCTAGCATAGATTTCCCAATCCTGTGGGCACGTGTCAGAGAATCCCTTTCACAGTATTCACTAAGAATGTATATGTCTTGAACTCACCACAAGTGGTATAATTGTAGTGTTTAATTATTTAAAAATCATACAATATTATAAAGTAGTATACATTTGCTGATCATTTATATTAAAATCTGAAGTAAATATACAGTTCTACTAAATAAATGAATTTCCACGAAAAGTTGCTCCTGTGAATTAATAATTAGCCTTCTCTGTCGTTTATCATGCAACATAACTGCAATCACTTCAGAGCTGAAAGATAGGGAGTACTGAATTAAAATTAACTTCAAGGCTCATCACAAACCTTATTATAAAAATTCAGTCTTAGTAACTGCCATGGACAAGGCTTTGTGGACTTTTGGAGAGAGGAAGGATATTTGTTGTTGTTGTTTGGCTTTGCCACAATACTTATAGTAATCAGGAGTGGAGCTGCCAGGCAGTGCAATGCACTGGAGCCCCAATCTGGGGTGGGGGGAAGCACTATCATGGGGGAAACATGCAATTGTGCCTGCTCATGCAGACAGGAGCAACAAGGAAGCCAAGGGGAATGGAACTGATTTGGGGAGGGATTGTTGGGTAATTAAGACAGGCCAGTTCCTGGGGGATGGGGTGTTAAAGGCATAACTAAATTGCCTGGATTATGAATGCACCTGATAGAGGAGAATCAGTAGTGTATGAATTTTATTTTATTGTTTTGCATGAAAAGATACCAAAATAAACATTTAAACACTTGCCTTGAAGTTAGCAAACTGTCTTGTAATTTCTGACAGTTGACACCCTCTCCAAACCCAGGCTAAATTAGCATACAATTAAAAAATTGGTTTTGCCAATCAGGAGGAAGCAGGGGCTAAAACATTTGTATCCAAATCTGGGGTCGCTGACTGTGCTGTAAAGCAGCCTGGGATATGTAGTCTGACACATGTTAGAAAGTTCTATGTATTTTCATATAAGAGTCTATCTGTGCAGCACATTCACACTAGATTACAACCCTGCAGGTTTTATGTTCCCTGCATCAACTGTTGCTGGTGTTTTTTCTCTCTGTCCCTGTCTCCTTGTGGAAAATTTCACCTGTGACCCCACCAACCATGTGATTGGTAGCACTTCCTTTGGCGGTCACAACCTGTACCTAGCTGCTCTACAGCTGGGTACACTGCTATGTAAGCTTCCTAGGGGTGTTCAAATCTAGATAGCAGTATCCAGCATATAAATATCTAAGTACATTTTCAATATAATACATCTTTTTTCTACTAATCAGTGGCTGTTTTTTAGGAAACATTTTAATCCAGGGAAACGTCTATATACCTTTACAGGAAAGGAGCTGCTTTGGGAAGGGGCATCGTAGGGTATTTAGAGGGGCCAGTGGTTTGAAGAGGAACTCTTGAGGGGAAGGGGGTTGCTGTGGGAATGAATCATGACAGGGTAAGAAAATTAAGAGGGGCCAAATGCTGAGGGAATTAAATCTTGGGGGGATGGGAGCTGCACAGTTTGCAGGGTTACTCTTAATAACATAAGTGGGATCTTCAGCTAGTGCAATTTCTTCAATAACTTGCATTTTTGGATTATTTCTATTATTACGCTATTAGTAGCATAAATATCTGCATGTTTATTGAAGTTGTCTCACCCATACACAGAGCAGATATCCATTATTGCAGAGTGTTTTTTTTTTTACAGAAATTGAATCTATCTCTGGAATTGCTGGAATCATATTCACATCCATCACATGTCCATGCATAAATTATAGGAAAATATGTTGCAGAATTTTTTTAATGCTTTTAGTATCTCTGTCTACATCTTTGCTTGTTTTTTCCAGGTACAATCTGTAACATCTACAGTAGCAGTTGTAAAATTAAAACATTGCTTATCATGTTTAAACATTACAGAGCAGACATACTGTACTTATTTGTTGCTTAAGACAGATGTCTGGGAAGATGCATCAAAGAAAGAAACTATGTTATGTTTCACAGATTACTTCTCAAGCGATCATATACACATCAAATAATGCATGAGATTATTATGATTTGCCATGTGTTCTCAAAACTAAACATAATACACGCACTTATCCTAATATGAACTTAAGAGGTATTTCAGGAATGAGATACAAGATCCTATATTGTACATCTTGACTTTACCTATAAAATAATACACGTTACTGAAAAGCATTCTCGCACTCTGATGTATATGAGTGTATAACCCAATGAAAAATGATAGTAAATTAACTTAAAAGACCACTGTATTGTGTATTGTTTATTATTATGTTACTGATCAACAATAAAGTCATTATTTGAAGACTGTCCTAATTTTTTTCTGTCTGGTGCAGGTTTGTTAACAATAGCCACTGCGGGAAAGGAGGCAGTTGAACAACAGATAAGGTCAGGTCAGTCTCCAGGGTTGTTCCACTCCCTCCCCCTGGACACCTTTCAGGGGGTGGAGACCAGCAGATTGACAGAACGCTAAAAACTAAACTTCAAGTATAGCATTTAAAAGTTGCTATATTGTTTCCCTTCAGATACATGTTTTATTTTTAATTAGATACTATATAAATAAAATAAGCCTATTGTTTGTGCACTTTACTGATACTTTAAAGACAGATATTAAGACAGATCCGTAAATCTTTCTCTTTTGCTGTAACAGATATCTGTGCAGGGAGCAGCCAAACCAACTTTACAGATGAGACTGCCCTAGGAACCAATACTAAATGTGAATGTCATAAATCTTATAATGAGTGGGAAGGAAGTACTGGAACAACTGCCCGTAACTAGCTACAGAGCTACAGCAAGGGAATATATATATATATATATATATATATATATATATATATATATATATATATATATTAAGTAATTGTTTTCTATTTATTAATATATTTTGATATTAAAAAGATGTGACAGTTGTATTGATAGGTTCAATAAATAAAGATGTGTTTATTTTGTGTTAAAATCACATATATGTTGTAAGTGTTGGGGACGTTTGCGCTGTTGATGCTCATCACGGGGCTCACAATGAGCACTGTGAGCGGGAACGGCTTGTAATAAGCGCCGAAGGCGCTCATTGCGAGCCCTGCGATGAGCACCGAAGGTTTATTTTGTTTATTTTGTGTTAAAATCACATACAGTATATAGTTGTCAGTGTTGGAGACGTTTGCGATGTTGGTGCTCATTGCGGGGCTTACAATGAGCACCGTGAGCGGGAGAGGCTTGTAATGTGCACCGAAGTAATCTTTGACGGGCAAGTTGCTAGTATGATATATTTATAGACAATGCATTAGAATTTTTGTTCCTAGGAAACATGGTTTACTGATGTGTATTAACCCTTTGAGTACTGAATTTTTTGCTACCCTGGATTTTGTATCATAAAATTGGCTTAATACCAACATATCATATTTTTTTAATTACACATATGTTGATATCGGATTGTTATGTGTCAAATATTGTTGACATTTCATAATTTTGTTGTGCTTTTTGTGCTATATTGTCACTTTAAATGCTTCTGAGTGACTCAGCAAAAGTTTTAAAACCACTTGAGAGTGGTCTTTGTAAACTCGTAAATCTTTTTTCTGTTTTTTCAATTACGGCAGTGCTCTGATTTGAGAGTGTTCCATAAAATCTTATTAGCATAGTGTTTGGGTGTCAAAGTGTCACAGAGTAACTCGTAATTTATTTTCAGTGCAAAACTGAGATTTATGCCTTGCTTTTCGTCTGCGTTGTAAAGTTCAATAGTAGCAGTAACCCATAGCAGTTTGCTCACAATGTTTTAGGGATGGGTGATTAGCATAGCTATGTAGGGTTTACTCTTCAGTTAGGGCACTCATAAGTGCTTTTTCAGGGATTATCATAGGGCCCTTAGTTATTTTATTGATGGCCAAATTTGTACAGCAGAGTCGCTATCAAAGCCATAACTGACAGAGAACTTTTTTAAATCTAGTCCATGATCATCATAACTGAATTCAACTAAAGATAGAACACATAAAAGCATCATGACAGTACGGGTATAACATGCATACACATTATTTTTTTGATTGTCTGTACACCTACCCTGGCAGGAACCTCCCTTTCTCTTCCCCCTGAACCATCTTCTCCTTACTTTCCTTGCTTTGTTGTTCAGTTGTTCAGTCGTGTCGGTCTCTCTGTGACCCTATGGACTGCAGCATGACAGGTACATCTCTCAGTCACTGCCCCTCTGAGCTCCATCAAGTTCAAGTTCATTGCTTCAGTGACCTCATCTATCCATCTCCACCTCTGTCGTCCCCTTCTTCTTGTGCCTTCAATTGTTTCCCAGCATCAGTTTTCTTTAGGGAATCCTGTCGTCTCATGATATGGCCCAAATATTTGTGCTTCAGCCTCATGATCATATGTTCTAGTAAACAGTTTGTCTTGATTTGTACCGATTTATTAAATCTTCTTGAAGTCCAAGGGACTCCAAGTAGTTTTCGCCAACACCACAATTCAAAGGTGTCAATTCTACTGCGCTCATACTTCTTTATGGTCCAGCTCTCACATATGTATGTTACTACTGGGAATACCATAGCTCTAACTAAGTGGACCTTTGTTGATAGTATTTTCTTTTTACTAGCTTGCCATAGCTTTCCTCCCAGAAGTAAACTTCTTTTAATTTCAAGGCTATAGTCACCATCTGAAGAGATCTTGGATCCCAGGAAAATAAAATTTGTCACTGCCTACACTTCTTCCTCATCTATTTGCCAGGAAGTTAGTTTGCTGTTTGCCATGGTCTTCATCTTTTTAATATTTAGCAGAAGGTCAGCTTTTGCACTCTCTTCATTTACCCTCATCAATAAGACCTTTTGTTTCTCCTCACTTTCAGCCATCAAAGTAGTATCATCTGTATATCTGAGGCTGTTGATATTCCTTCCAGCAATATTGATTCTGGTTTTTCATTAATCTTGTCCAGCCTTACGCATGATGTACTCTGCGTATAAGTTGAATAAATGAGGTGACAAAATACAACCTTGTCGCACACCTTTCCGGTCTTGAACCATTCTGTTGTCCCATGTCCGGTTCTGACTGTGGCTTTTTGATCCACATACAGATTCTTCAGGATGTGGATGAGATGATCTGTTACATAGTTACATAGTTACATAGTATTTAAGGTTGAAAAAATACTTTCAGTCCATCAAGTTCAACCTTTTAAGATCTCCTCTGATCTGCAATATGCGGATTAACTATTAATTAATTAGTTGTATATAAAAAAATAAAAAATAAATTAGTTCCCTCCTGATCCCAGACACCGGCGACCGGACTTCTCCCTGGATCAATACTGCCTCTAATTATCCATGATAACCCTGAATTCCCTTTTTAATTAGAAATAAATCCAGTCCCCTTTTAAAGTTATCTATCGAATCCGCTGTCACCACCTCCTCTGGTAGAGAATTCCACAGATTAACCACCCTTACTGTGAAGAACCCTTTTCTTTCTTTATGGTGGAATCTTTTTACTTTTAACCTCAAGGGATGTCCTCTTGTCAGTTGAAAACCTCTTGGCACAAAAAGCTCCCTTGACAAATCTTTATACTGACCCTGGATGTATTTATATAAGGTAATCATATCTCCTCTTAGACGCCTTTTTTCTAGAGAAAATACGTTTAATTTGGTTAGTCTTTCTTCATAACTTAGCCCCTCCATTCCCCTTATTAGTTTTGTTGCCCTCCTCTGTACCTTTTCCAGCTCTAAAATGTCCTTTTTATGAAGTGGTGCCCAAAATTGTACTCCATATTCCAAATGAGGTCGTACTAGAGATTTGTATAGTGGCAGAATTATATTTGCTTCCCTTGCTACTATACCCTTCTTAATACATGCTAATATTTTATTTGCCTTTGCAGCTGCTGCTTGGCTTTGAGTACTGTTACCTAGGGGTTGTCCACAAGCACTCCCAAATCCCTTTCAATATCCGATACACCTAGATTTGCTCCATTAAGATTATAAATTGCCTGGCTATTTTTCCTTCCCAGATGCATAACTATACATTTATTCATATTAAATCTCATCTGCCATTTAGATGCCCATTCCTCAATTTTATGTAAATCCCTTTGGAGGGAAAGCACATCACTATCTGATTTAATTACCTTGCACAACTTCGTGTCATCAGTGAAAATGGAGACACCACACTCCAATCCTACCTCTAAGTCATTAATAAATATGTTAAAAAGGAGAGGATCTAATACTGAACCCTGAGGAACCCCACTTACCACATTAGTCCAATCGGAGTATGTTCCATTTAAAGCAAACCTTTGCTTCCTGTCTTTTAGCCAGCTCTCAAACCATGAGCAGATATTTACTGCAACTCCTGTATCTCTTAGTTTGCACATTAGTCTCCCATTTGGCACTGTATCAAAAGCCTTTGCAAAATCCAAAAAGACTATATCCACTGAGTTGCCTTGATCCAGGTTCCTACTAACCTCCTCATAGAAACCAATTAGATTTGTTTAACATGACCCATACCTCATAAATCCATGTTGACTCCTACTTATAATCCTGTTCAAATAGACATATTCTTGTATATTATCCCTTATTAACCCTTCTAAAAGCTTCCCCACTACAGAAGTGTGGCTCACTGGTCTATAATTCCCCGGATTTGCTCTTGCTCCCTTTTTAAATATAGGTATCACATCAGCTTTTCTCCAGTCATCAGGTAGAGACCCTGTGTTGAGTGAATCTTGAAAAATTAAATATAATGGTTTGGCTATTACAGAACCCAGTTCCCTTAGTACACTTGGATGTATTCCATCAGGACCCGGGGCTTTATTAACATTTATTATTTCCAACCTCTTTTGGATTACTTCCTGTGTTAACCAATTATTTGGCAAAGGTAGTGTAGCCCCATTATGTTGCCGTGTCCCAACCACTGGTACCTCCCTTGTGTATACCGAAGAAAATAATCTATTTAGCTCATCTGTCTTTTCTTGGTCACTAAATATCAGATAGTCTGTGTCACATTGTAATGTTCCTATAGCTTCCTTCCTCGCCTTCTTCCCATTAATATACTTAAAAAATATTTTAGGGTTAGTCTTACTCTCTTTTGCAATTAATTTTTCATTTTCTATTTTAGCCAGTCTAATCGCCCTTTTGCAAGCCTTGTTTTTTTTTCTTTGTATTCCTGTAAAGCAGTCTCTGTCCCCTCTTGTTTGTATAATTTAAATGCCTGTTTTTTACTTCGTATCTTGATCTTCAAATCATTGTTAAGCCACATTGGATGGAATTTACTCCTTTTACTTTTATTCCCACACGGTATATGCCGATGTGTATGTATATTTAGTAAGGATTCAAATGTTGTCCACTTGTGGTCAGTGTTTTTTACCTGCCAGTTCTCTGTCCCAGTCTATACTTTGTATTGCTGCCCTTAGACCGTTAAAATCTGCCCTTTTAAAATTAAGAGTTTTTGTTGGCCCCTTAAAATTTTGTTTTTTTAATTCAATCTCAAACGAGACTGTGTTGTGATCACTGTTTCCCAACGGTTGCCCTATTCCAATATTAGATACTATATCAATATTATTTGTAATGAGTGAATCTAAGATAGCTTCATTTCTAGTAGGCTCTTGTACAACATGGGCCAGATAATGATCCCTGAGTGTACTCAAGAACCTGCTCCCCTTAGATGAACTGCTGGTCTCATTTATCCAGTTTATTTCAGGCTAATTAAAATCTCCCATTATTAGAACTTGACCATGCCTAGCTGCATTTTCAATCTGTAACAATAATTGTATTTCCTCACTTTCAGCTATATTTGGGGGTTTATAGCATACTCCTACTAATATTATTTTGGAATTTGCTGCTCCGCTATTTAACTCTACCCACAAACATTCTGCTTCCCTCCTCCTCGTTTACCATTGCCTCTATCTTTCCTAAATAGGATATAACCATCCAGATTAACAGTCCAGTCATGAGATTCATCCCACCACGTTTCAGTAATGCCTATTAAAATCCCATTTTTCATTAATTGCTAATAATTCTAACTCTCCCATTTTTCCTGGCAAGCTTCTGGCATTAGCAAGCATACACCTTATGTTATAAGTCTGTAGTTCTGAAGTGCCTGCCACTGTACTTGAATTACTTAGTACTACCTCCCTATTGACTATACTACCCCTCCCCCCATCTCCTTCCCTATGAGTTGTTCATTCATCCCTTATACCCTCTATACTTTCTCCCCCATTACTTATATCTAGTCCATCCCCCCAACTACTAGTTTAAAAACTCCTCCAGCCTTTCTACCATCCTTTCCCCTAGTACAAAAGCTCCCTCATCATTAAGGTGCAATCCATGCCTACTGTAGAGATTGTACCGAAGTGAGAAGTCAGCCCAGTGCTCTAAAACCCAAACCCCTCCTTAGTGCACCGCATCTTTAGCCTTGCATTAACCTCCCTAAGCTCCTTCTGCCTCCCTGTGCTAGCATGTGGCACTCGTAGTATTTCAGAAAATACTACTTTGGAGGTCCTTGCCTTCAGCTTATTACCTAGTTCTCTAAAATCATTCTTTAGGACACTCCATCTTCCACTAACTTTGTCATTGGCACCAATATGTACCAAGACTGCCGGTTCATTTCCAGCCCCTCCCAATAATTTGTCTACCCGATCCACAACATGACGAACCCGAGCACCTAGGAGACAGCAAACTGTTCGATTGCTGGGATCTGGGTGACAAATCACCCTGTCTACCTTTCTAATACTAGAGTCCCCTACACCCAAAACCTGTCTGTTGCTCTGCCTATGCTGCCCTCCCAATCCTCCAGTAGAGCTGTTCTCCTGGCTGTTAGAGGGAACAGCTCTATCTGGCATTGCCATTCCTGAATGGACATCCCCAACAGTTTCACTCAATCTGGCAAATCTGTTGGTGTTTGCCAACTCAGAACTGGCCTGCCTCCTCCTGTTCCCCCTGCTTCCCCTTGACACTGTAACCCAGCTACCTCCCTGGACATCCTCACAAGCCCCAACTCCGCCCTCCATGCTAGGCCCAGCTAAACTGTGCTCAGTGAGCACCAACTCCCCTTCCAGTGGAGCAATATCACCAAGTGCTGCAATTCTCAGCTCCAGATCTCCAATTTGAGCTTCCAGAGAGCCAACATGCTTACACCTGTCACAGACGTATGGACCCTGGATCATCTGTTCCAGTATTGCATACATATGACAGGATGTACACTGAGTGAGGTTGCCACTGGACTGACTCATAATTATTATTATTGTCTACAAAATTTCAGTGGGAAAAATAAAGAATATAAAATAATATATTTGTATAAAGTTTTCCTCCTTTGTACTATAAATCTGCCCTCGCTTTTCTTTGAAGTCCCTACCCCTATTTAAACTCCTACACTTCACTAGAACTGCACCTGATACTGAAAATGTTCGCAAGCTCACAAGTTCGCCCCTTCCCCGTTTATACTGACTTCTGCCTTCTCACCTGGGCACAATTAGTGCACTCTGCAATTTAGCAGCCTTTATCTGTAAAGGAAAATCCACTTGTAAACAGGCCCCAAAACAGCTCACAAACCTTTTATACTGGTTAAACAGTCAAGCCACACCCCTCTCACCTGGGCACAATTAGTGCACTCTGCAATTTATCAGCCTTTATCTGTAAAGGAAAATCCACTTGTAAACAGGCCCCAAAATAGCTCACAAACCTTTTTATACTGGTTAAACAGTCAAGCCACATCCCTCTCACTTGGGCACAATTAGTGCACTCTGCAATTTATCAGCCTTTACTTGTAAGGTAAATCCACTTGTAAACAGGCCCCAAAACAGCTCACAAACCGTTTATATTAGTTACACAGTCAAGCCACACCCCTCTCACCTGGGCACAATTAGTGCACTCTGCAATTTATCAGCCTTTATCTGTAAAGGAAAATCTACTTGTAAACATCTCTATTACTCCAATCTCTTTAAGAACTTGTCACATTTTGTTGTTATCCACATAGTCAAAAGCTTTGGAATAGTCAATAAAGCAGAAGTAAATGTTTTTTTTCTGGAACTCTCTTGCTTTTTCTATTATCCATATGACATTGGCAATTTGATCTCTTGTGCCTGTTCCTCTGTAGATCCCAGCTTGCACATCTGGTAGTTCTTGGTCCATATATTGTTGCAGTCAAGCTTGTAGAATCTTAAGCATTACCTTGATGGCATGTGAAATGAGTGCAATTGTTTGATACTTGGAGCACTCTTTGGCACTGCCTTTTTTAGGATTGGGATATAGACTGACTTTTCCAGTCTATTGGACATTCGTTTTCCAAATTTATTGGCATAAGGCAAGTAACACTTTCACAGCATCATCCTATAGAATTTTGAATAGTTCCATTAGGATTACATCAACTCCTGCAGCCTTGTTATCAGCAAGACATCCTAGGGCCAATCTCAGTTTAAACTCTAAAATGTCTGGCTCCAGCTCATTGGACAAACTATTGATGTCATCACTGCTGTTAAGATCATTCCTGTATAGATCTTAAGTGTATTCCTGCCACCTCTTCTTTATCTGATCTTCTGTAAAGTCCTTACCATTTTTGTCTTTTATCACGCCCACTTTGGCATGAAAAGTTCCTTTGAGACCCCCAATTTGCTTGAAGAGATCTCTTGATTTACCCATTCGGTTATCTTCTTCTATCTCTTTACATCGCTCATTGTAGAATGCTTCTTTGTCTCTTCTTGCTATCCTCTGGAATCCTGCATTCAGTTGGACAAATCTTTTCCTGCCACTTGCTTTGCTTTACCATCTCTATAAAATGCATAATCACTTGTAGACTAATTTTATATAATTTAATGTATCAATTGAAAAACCCAATGAATGATCTTTAAAATGGAAATATAAAACCCAGTTAAATAATGACAAAATAGCTTATTCCATCTTTGAATGTGGATGGTCCAGTAAGTCACATTAGTTATTCATGGAATGCTACATGGGAAAACCTGTTAATTTGGCCATATAATATGTCTGTACCCTATAAATATTAAATTTATTTTATGTGCATTATTTCGGTATACAGTATTTAATACTTTGAATAATTTAGTATTAGCAATAAAATGGCTACTGAGGGGTACATGATTACCTGGTAGATGTTATATAGATTATTATTAAATTATTTTACCAATCATAAGATTTTAGATAAGGAATCACTTACAGTACCTTAAACTAAGTTTTAATGAAAAAACGATCGGATCTGAAAAAAATATATACAGTAGTGTTCATATGTAAAAAATAAAATAAAAATAGCAAAGTGCTGAACATGTGTCTGACCAGCAGGTGGCAAACCATTTATAGCCCCCTTTGTAGAATAAAGGTGAAATAGTCGGCACACCTGTGAATAAACTCTCAGGGCTAAGTGTCTGTGAGTTAAGAATTGCTAGGGACTTTTTCATCCGGCCTGACTACTTTCATTTTCCAAATGCATAATTGACAATCCCACATACATTTCAGAGAGTGACTTTGTATCCTAACAGATTTTCTTAAAGTGGACATATAAGATATGAGTTTTTATGTAAAAGGATAAAAAACAAAACAAAAGCTGCCTATAGTCTGTGTTAATAATATTTGAAACTGCTTTATAATTTAAATAATAGAGATCTGTTTACCTTACAGTCTGTAGTGAACAATATCAGTTTGAGTATGTTATTTTTTTCAGGGTTCCTTTGTAGTGCTTGCTTATTTTAGAAGGTTACAGTTTCCTTGGAGTCCCACGATTGTGTCTGAATCCATGTGATGTGCCCCAAATGTGGGAGCGGCAATTTTTAGGGTTCACATTAATATACCGTGGTCATGAGAAGCTGTAAAGTCAGGGCTTGGAGACTGTAGTAAGCAGGAAGCTATTCTGAGTCAATAGGGTTTATATAATGTATGGATTCAAGGATGATCTGTTAAAGGTATGGGTGTAGAGGCCAAGATGAAGCATATTGTTAGAAGATTACAGTATGAGAAAAAAAGGGAGGTGATACCACGAAGCTGGGGAAAACACAAAGTCTAGTGGCCATTATGGGGTGCTGGAGAAGTAAGTTATGAGGCAGCATGAACTGTGGAGTTGTCAGTGGGAATTCTGAAATATCCTAGGGTTAATGTTACCCTGTTGGATTAATATACCCCATTATATCTTATTATTCACATCAGTAGACAAGTATTTTAAAGGTATTATTTTGTTGCTCTGTATTTTGAAGGAGAGCCTCATTCCTTATGTTCTATCTTACCACTTCAACACCCTTGCAATGTGTATGAAATTACGTGGTTAGAGAGTGGCAAGATGGCAATGAGACCATACTTAGAATCGTTTAGTCAATGCAGCGAGTCTTCCCTCACCAGTTTAGAAATTAAGTAAATCTGATCCTTATATATTTTCTGCCCATTGCCACTAAAATTATATTTTCTGTCCTATATGTTTCTATACTGTTTTATGTTTGTTTCCAACTTTTTAACTTGTACTGTAATTATAAATTACTTTAGAACCTCATAGAGAAAAAATACTATATAAATGAATTATTATTACTATTATATTTTGACATATGTACTATTATTACACATTCTGTCATCTAAGATACATTTATCTGCATCTACATTTTTAGGTTGCAGACAAAGTTTTTCAATTAAAATCTCTATTGTTTCCTCCAGCAATAACAGAATAGACCTTTTTCAAAACATTTAATGCTTCCTGAGACGTTTTTCCTAAAAAAGGAAGTCTTCATAATCTCACCTCTTAAATAACATGCTCAGGCTTTCTAGACTGTAGTAAAGAAGGGGATGGAGTCACTAGTGATTTCATAAACTATCTGCGAGGGCATTAATTGTATCCTGATTTATTATTCTGTTAACAAGGGCTTGTTTATTTTCTTTTTCATTTATAGGTTCCTGTTAATTATGAAGGAAGTCTCAACGTGAGTTGAGACTGATGTTACCAACGACAGAGCAGACAGAATAAAGGACAGACTAATGCTACCATTGATTCAGTAGGAAAATATTTCTAAATAGTAGCAATTTCACTTACTGCTGTTTCATTTGTATTTCCTTCCTATATTTTTAATCAGTACTTGGTCTAGGGTCATTATTTAATCTCCTATAAAAAAAATCCTAATTCAGCTTTATAATTTATTGCAGTGCTTCTCAGTTTTAGTAATTAGCTACAATACCAAGGACCCATAAATGTAGTAAACCCTGCAAAATGTATTGTTAGAAAAAAATAAAATCTGCTCCTATATAGGCTTTTGTTTGTCAAACAAAGCTGTCAGTATAAAGAAAACATAGGTTAATCTTTAAATTGCAAATATCTAAAAGGCATATTCATCAAAAAAAGTTCTTATAAATAAATAAAAGTTCTTAATAAATAAGTCTAACATAGACAATTTTATTTTAAATTAATTGAAAGTTGACACCTGATCTGATCTCTGTTTTGTAATTCTGATTATTGTACAATAAGAAGCATACCAATGGGACACTGTTGGAAATGAACAAGCGTCCCTTCAGCAGGTAGAGTTATCAAGGTCATAAACTAGAAATGGTGGCAGGAGGAAAAAAGAAGGGTCGAAGTTACATATAGTTGGTTATTGCAGTTTGCAAACTGAATAATGGTCAGAGCCAGAGGTGGAGCTACCAGTGGTGCAGGTGGTACAGTGCATCAGGGCCCTCCTCTGGGGGCCCCAGTGCTGTGTAATTTTTTTTTTATTATATTTTTCTGGAGTGTAAGGGCCCTCTGAGGCCTTGTACCCCAGCCCAACCTGTCAAGGCCGCACTGGGAGCACCCTGAGACCCCCCTGTGCCTCCTTGACCACACACACAGCCTGAAATTTGTGTGTGCCTGTTTAAAAAAGAAAATTTGTACTGAAGCTCCAGCAGGTGGCAGTGTGGAGGAGTTCAGCACACTGGGGATATGTACCAGGGAAGAAGGGTAAGAGAGCAAGGACTGAAAAGTGGCTGCAAATTAAAGAGGGATGGGTTCTGTGAGGGAGAAACAAAGGAGGTAGGGATGAGTGCTATGTGAGGTGGGTGCTCAGACGGGTTGGAAACAGGTGGACAGAGGGGTCACCTGTTGTTGAGAGATGTGACCGGAAAGCCTTAGATGTTTAAATCTAAAGTTACATTGCCATGCAGTAGCAGTGTGCTTTTATGTAGCTGAAACCTGGGATTATATCAGCTACAGATATCAATGTATCTCTTTTCTGGTTTAGTCAGGCTACATGGAGACTTAAAGGTATATGCAAGTGAGCTGGGTTAAGAAAGCATCTGATCGAGGGGAATTAGTAAGGTATGATTACATTTATTTGCATGTACTATGTTTTTTAGCTTAGCATAAAAAAAAAAACTGTTCACACCAGCAGGATTGAGCTAGGCTCCTGAGAGCATTTATTTTTGTAAAAGTGTACCCTGTCCATGTGAGCATGCCCAGGTTTGCAGCCAATCAGCAATGCTGTATGCAGCCAGCTAGATGAGACTTCTACACTGGGTCCTTAAAGTACCATAAATCGACATTCACATTCACAGTTGTTCTTTAGACATACACCCTCTCCTTGATAAGTTCTGACAAATTATAATTGTACTGAAACAAAACATTTCAGCTTCTTCTTCCTATTCTAATTTGTATTTTAGGAGAATGAGCATGTATGCTTGACCTATGGTCCTACAACGACCTGCAACATTTTCTGTTTTGGTGTCTCTGTGTGAGCGAGTGAGTGCATGCAATTCACTGGGGCTGGGAGAGATCTGAGGGGCAATTATCTGGGGCTGGGGGCTGGAATAAGGCAATTCAATTAACTGGGGCTGTGAGAGGTGATGGGGCAATTCACTGGGGCTAGGAGAATTCTCAGTGGCAATTCACTGGGGGGTGGGGGAGGTAATAGGGTAAATCACTGGGACTGGGGGGGGGGGGGGGTTACAGGGGCAAATTGCTGGGGAAAGTAGCACCTGGGATATACAGAAAACAATCAGTGAATGAAGGGACACAGACCTTGTTCTGGGTATAACAGAAAGTAAAGGAAAGCTGCAGCTCAATTAACAGACCAAAAAGATACAATGCATTATGTATGATAATTTTCCCTGGGATTTTCAGGGAGGGTCAACATTGATAGAAAACAGTTTACAAATACAAGAAATTCAGCAAACTTTAGGGTAACTGTTTAAATGTTTATTTTGTTATTTTTTCATGCAAACAATTTGTTTCATACACTACTAATTCTCCTCTTTCAGATGCATTCATAATCCAGCTCACTTGCATATATCTTTAAATACTGTTTGTGTGTCTGAGGTGGTTACTATGAAGTGAGTGATGACAAAGGCATCTTGTCCATTTCTGGTCTTAGCTTGTTATTAGGAATATTTTCCTTATGTCCCTTCTAATCTCAAATATAGGTGTCCCTTCTAATCTCAAATATAAGTGTTTTAGTGATGGTCAAGAACTCTGACCACCAGACCTATTGGATCCATAAATACCCCTGAAAATGTAATCTCAGTTATTAATGTTATACCCTAAATATTTGTGGGAAACCATGTTACCATGAACCTTCACTTTGTCCTCCTGTTCACTTGCCTCATATTTTCCCTTATTTGACCATATAGATGGCTACCTATTTGGCTCATATTTCCCCTTATTTAACAATATTGATGGCCCTTTTTTGATAGTATTCAGTAGATGCTGCAGCTCTATACAATATATTATAGCCTACACTAAAACAGATAATTTTGCATTTAAAATGTTTAATATAAGCAATGTTCCTAGAGAAATTTTACTTGTCAAATTATAATTTCTATTTACTTGCTCCTCCCAAACATATCAGATTCTATCAATGTATCCACTTGTATAATTGCTGTCACAATGTTATAAAGTCACTGGACAAACTAGCAGCAAACTGAA
The DNA here is from genome assembly GCA_027410445.1 of Discoglossus pictus. NCBI lineage: Eukaryota > Metazoa > Chordata > Amphibia > Anura > Alytidae > Discoglossus > Discoglossus pictus. The sequence continues at coordinate 59,829,871 of CM050171.1, forward strand.
TTGTCATTTAACAACAGATTTACAATTGACCAGTCTCTGTTATCAAAACAGTGAATAAACATGGTATTACTAGTGCTAAATGTTAATAGTCAACTTGTATTAATCAGAATATTTCCATTATATAATATCTCCAGTGAAAATAACTTTAATAAAATAGAGCAGAACTCTCAAGATGAGGGGAAAATGTTGATTTTTACATATACATTTTCTCATTAAAGTTCACATTTTTTAAACTATAATTCACTTATTTTATTACCCTAGAGAAAATATAAATTTTTGTGTGAAGTATTTTGAGAGATCGAAAAAATAAGTTATTCACAGATGACAATTAGAGCTTTTGAAAGCCCAAAGAAGAAATTTGGTGAATGTATGGCAATCAACAATTCTTGTTGGATTCATCCAATGTGCATGCCTTTGGTGCATTTTCTGTCAGAACGTTTTAATACCCATTAATTCCTCATATTATATTTCTACATACCCATCTTCCCTAATAATATCAGTGATACCCAACTCTCTATGATTTACTCTATTATAAAGTGTAGTTCATCAGAGGACATGGGGTATTCTGTACTAAAGATCTCAATGGTGGAGCACAATGTGATTGCTAAATTCACTGCTCGTCACCCAAGCTTTGACACAGGGGCATATTTATTGTTTGTGCCGGGTATCTTAAAACCAAGACCTCTTGTTATGTATAAAGTATTTCTATGAAATTCCAAAGTAAACTATGTCTTTTTCTTTTAATTTGAAATCAACATTTTACTCTACAATACATCTAGTACAATGAGTAAAGATCTTTGTCCAAATTTCGCTAATGTTCTCTGGGGCAGAGAAAGGCTAAATTGCAACAAAAAACAGAAGCAGACATTTTTAAAGCCTGAATGGTGTTCCTTAAGTTATATTTGCCACTATTTATTAAAAGCATGTTAGGGATGTGTTGTATGCAAAATGCAAGTTGTGATCCCATCCAGCAGATTCATTAAAGGAGCCTACAGAAAAGCAGCTGTGCAGCATAGTCATGTGAAATACATACTGACATAAGTTGTAATAAAATGTTTAATACTCTATGAAATTTGTTAATCACCAGATGATTTCTATTTTAACCGAGCACTCTAGATAAAAATAAATGTAACAATTGACTTTTGTTTATATATACATCAGTTTGAAGATGGAAAATATATATTATTATTGTCATTGTTATTATTATTATCACTGTTTATTTCTAAAGAGCCAGAATTTCCAGTGGCACTATTTACAGATTAAAATAAAGTGCAGTGGGTACAATTAGCAAATTACAAAGATATAGACTACTTGCAATGTTAGTAGAAATTCAAGAACAGTTATAATACAATGCAAATGCAAGACAAATGGGTTAGCAGACAGCTTTGTTCAACAGAGTTAAGGTCCCTACTCGGAAGAGCTTACAATCAAGAAAGTAAAGGAGGAGTGTGAGATAGGAGGATGACAGATGAAAATTGGAAAGACCAAGGCAAGTAGACTGATGCAAGTGGAGGTGGTTGTATGTTACACTTTTGGTTGTGTGTGTGAGCAATTTTGTAGAGTATGCAGTTTGTTCATGTTAAGGCCGAAGGCGATAAGGTTTTTTACACAGCTGCATCTTAGGGAGTTTTTCAAAGTTTTGAGGCAGAAACATAGTCTGACAGAGCAAGAAATGGAGTTCCATAGAGCAAGTGCAGCTTGAGAAGAGTCCTGAAAGGAGGGAGTGAGAAGAAGTAACAAGAGAGGAGGAAATAATAGATAACTGGCAAAGTAAAAAGGGTGGTTTGGGGAATATTTTGAGAGCAGAGGTATAAGGCAGTGCATTGTTGTTACTGGTTATATATTCACGACAGAATTTAAAATATTATTCTGGAGTCTATGGGTGGTAAGTGGAGTGACTGAGAAAGAGGTACTGCAACTTCTGAGTATTGAATGTGGTAGATGAGTCTAGTTGAGGTGGTAATTATGGATTAGAGAAATAGGTGAGAAGAGGTGGATAGTGTGAACTCCACAGTATCCAATGAAGTGAGCCAACAGATGAAGGGAGTTAAAAATTAATCAAAGTGAGTTTAATTCAAATGGAACATGTGTCCAGATAGTACAGAAGAAGAGCAAAATAGAGGGGTTGTGACAGGTGATGGATATTTGTTTATGGGTATCTTGGTTGTTTACTACTCACTGGGGTCAGCCACTGCTCTATCGAGGATACCTTGGTCAGCTCTGGCTGGACTCTCCCACTCCCTACTGCACATTCGCCTTAGCAAACTGGGAGGAGCATTCTTCATCCCAAAAAGCCTAACCATAAACCTGTATAGCCCTAATGGGGTTAGTGAATGCAGACACCCCTTTAGCATTCTCAGCAAGTGGGATGGGCCAGTAGCCCTTAGACAAGTCCAACGTTTACACATAGATTGTCAATCCCAACCTATCGATTAATTTATCTTTGGTAAGTGTCAGTAGTCATCTTGTCATTTAGTCTACATAAAACTGGGTTGTCCCATCCTTCTTATGGAACAAAACTGCAGGGGATGCTCAAATACTATAGGAGGGATCGATGACCCCTAACTCTCACATCCCATCCATCTCCAACCTTATATTTCCCCTTGCAGACTCAGGGACTGCTTCAGTAGGGGTGAGTGTCAGGGGTAAGAACATCCTGGACCAGTAGGTCCATCCTGCTTTGACTTGTCGAGAACAAGCCTGGCTGGCAACTCAGCATCCCCCCAAGATGCTGTAGTTGGTCAGGGGACAAGTCGATCAGGAGAAGGGAAACAGAGGAAGAGTGAGCAGAGGCAAGAATGTCTAGTAGTGCCCATTTCTTTGAAAATCCTTCTCCTGGTCTACAAACCCTCTAATCATGGCCTTCATGGTGCCATTGAACCTTTCATACAAGCCATTTTTCTGGGTATGATAGCGGGTCAACCTCAACTGGTCACTTCATAATTCTGCCGCAGCATTAACTGGGTATCTTGATCTGACAAAATTTCACTTGGGAATCCAAACCAGGTGAAAATTGCTACAAATGCATCAATCACCATTGCTGTCATAATGCAGGCAAGAGTTACAACCTCTTGATACCGGCTTGCATAATCCACCACTGTGAGGATGTATCTTTTGATCGACTTACTAGGCTTGGCAAGGGGGCCAACAATATCTTAAGCCACTCCATAGACGTTAATCTCCATAATGTGCATGGGCTGCAGAGAAACCCATGGTGCTCACCAGTGGCCACCAAAGCAATGACAAGTATCACACAAGGCACAGCAACTAGTGACATACTGTGTTACTCTAAGTCAATAAAAGACCTGAGTCAGAAATTAGTGAGTGCTGTGTTTGCTGTGGTTCCCTTTCTAAGGATATGTTATTGACAATGGCTAGGGCTACAATATCTCTAGGGGATGACAAGCTTTAACTGTCCTTCAAGGCTGCTCATCCCTCTGCAGATTGGTCACCCTGTACAACAGGTCCCCTGCCCAAATATACATATGCTCTTGGGTCCCTGTCTCCCCAGTCAATGCCCTAGCCCTAATCAACTCTAAAGCAGTATCCGGCTTCCTGTCACACTTAAACTAAGTTGGGCCTGCCCATGGTCCCAACCTTTCCCCACTTGGCATCTGGATTACTGCATGTTGGGCTGGCTCTCTCTCCTCTTGTTTCACCCTTCTCATTGGTCGGTTTGGCTCTGGTTCATGAGGCCACACAAAGACACTCCATAGGTCTCAAGATGTTGCCCAACAATACATCCGCGGAAAGCCCAGTCATGACTTCCACCTCTTTCATGCCCTTGCCCATGCTCCAGTTGATATGGATCTTGGCTAAGGGGATGCATAGCTGCTGGCCCCTGGCTACCTCGATGTCCACCTGCTTCTTCAAGACAGCAGAGAGGCTCACCAGGCCTGTATGGTTCAGGGTAAGAAGTGTTCCATTGTCCCCAAAAGCCCTCCTTGGGCTTACCATTCATCGTAATAGGCTGGATGTGGCAACGCCGGTGGTCACCTGCAACTATTAGGCTTAAAAATACTGCTCCTCAGTCATGACTCCATCCTCTATGCAATCAAAAAACTGCTCCTCTGTTGCATTGGGGACATCCACCCACTCGCAAAAAGACCAGGGATTTCTGGGTAGATGGCTGTTGTCATGTATACATAGATGCACGCTAAGACCCACAGTCACTTTATGTCAATGAATCTCAATCTTACCCATATATGGTGTAATTGTAGCTTACCATATATGCTGTCACACAGAAAGACTTCTATCTTCTAATTAGATTTACAGTTACCACATATTGCGATTTACAGTAATCGGGCCAGTGTCAGTTCCCTCCGACTAGAGACTCACGTCTGACGTCATCAGAATGAGATGGCGCCAATGTGCGTCAGCAGCGTTTAGCTCTTGCTTCTACAGGTGCTGACATGGTCAGACAAAGATGAATTTATTTATTTTTTGTTTTAAATAGGTCAGATGTATTGCAATCCTATAATGAGCTTGCCAATTAACTAATTCAGTGCCAGTTTGCAAAGTTAATATTGGGATGAAGTATAGTTACACCATATTTCCATATGCATATTTAGGATTAAATCAAAGCCATTGTTATATCGTTACATAGTTACATAGGCCCTTATTCAATTGCAATTTGGCCAATTGAACAGGGCTCTAAATAAGCACATAACATATTTTTTAAAGTAAGTTTTTAGTTAATTAGCATCTATCCAAAAGCAAGGTTTTTACTAACTAAAAACTTCTTTAAAAAAAATGCTATGTGCCTATTTAGAGCCCTATTCAATTGGCCAAATCGCAATTGAATGAGGGCCATAGTAATTTAGGTTGAAAAAATACTTTAGTCCATCAAGTTCAACCTTTTTAGATCTCCTCCGATCTGCAATATGCGGATTTATTGTTAATTGATCCAGAGTAAGGCAAACAGAAAAAAAGAAAAAAAAAAACTTTGCCAATTGCCTCAACAGGGAAAAATCCTATCCCCTCTTAGATGCCTTTTTTCTAGAGTAAATAAGTTTAATTTAGTTAGTCTTTCTTCATAAGTTAGCCCTTCCATTCCCTTTATTAGCTTTGTTGCCCTCCTCTGTACTTTTTGTTCAGATCTAAAATATCCTATGTAGTGGTGCCCAAAATTGTACTCCATATTCCAAATGAGGGCATACTAGGGTTTTGTATAGTGGGCTAATTATATTTGCTTCCCTTGCTTCTATACCTTTCTTAATACATGGTAATATTTTACTTGCTTTTGCAGATGCTGCTTGGCATTGAGCACTGTTACCTAGGCGGTTGTCCATAAGTACTCCCAAATCCATTTCGATATTCAATACCCCTAGATTTGCTCCATTAAGATTATAAATTGCATGGCTATTTTTCCTTCCCAGATGCATAACTTTATATTTATTCGTATTAAATCTCATCTGCCACTTAGATGCCCATTCCTCTAATTTATGCAAATCCCTTTGAAGGGAAAGTACATAATTTTCTGATTTAATTACCTTGTACAACTTTGTGTCATCAGCAAAAATGGAGACACCATACTCCAATCCCACTTCCAAGTCATTAATAAATATGTTAAAAAGGAGTGGACCTAATACTAAGCCATGAGGAACCCCACATACCACATTAGTCCAATTGGAGTATGTTCCATTTACAACAACCCTTTGCTTCCTGTTTTTTTAGCCATCTCTCAGTCCATAAGCTAAAATCTATGGCAATTCCTGTATCCCTTAGTTTGCTTAATAGTCTCTCATGTGGCACTGTATGAAAAGCCATTGGAAAACTCAAATAGACTACATCTACTAAGTTGCCTTGATCCAAGTTCCTACTGACATACTCATAGAAACTAATTAGGTTTGTTTGACATGACCTATCCTTCATAAATCCATGTTGGCTCCTACTTATAATCCTGTTTGAATAGACATATTCCTGTATATTATCCCTTAGTAACCCTTCTAAAAGCTTTCCTACTACCGAAGTGAGACTCACTGGTCTATAATTCCCCAGATTTACTCTTGCTCCTTTCTTAAACATAGGTATCACCTCTGCCTTTTCTCCAGTCATCTGGTAGAGACCCTGTATTGAGTGAATCCTGAAAAATTAGATATAATGGTTTGGCGTTTACAGAACCCAGTTCCCTCAGTACTCTTGGATGTATTCCATCAGGACCTTGGGCTCTATTAACATTTATTTTTTCCAACCTCTTTTAGATTTCTTCCTGCAATTAGAAATACACTATTATATCTAAGTAGCAAATTGCCCGTCAAAAAATTACGGCAATACAATTGTAAGTCAAGGAATGGTGTTTGGCCCAGACATTATTTTCTGTGGTGGTCTGAGATCTCGGCGCTCATTGCGAGCCTCTTGGTTGTCGTATTTTTTTTTATCAGAGGCGCTTTTGCTGTCATTGTAATGTCGGCGCTGATCTGCTTTTTGCGCCTATTGCAAGGCTGTCCCCTGGTGTAGTTTGTGTGGTATGAGCAGCGTTGGCGCTCGTTGTGAGGCGCACAGTGAATGTCTTTTGCGTTTCTTGCGATAGTGTTTTTTTTGTGTATATGTTTTTTGTGATGCTAATGAAATAATCAGTAAATAAATAAATTAATATACTTTACCTATGTGTAAGTAATACATGCAGGAAGCATTGTGCTGAAGAGCTGACAATCTGTTTTCATGTTCCTGCAGCATGCAATGTAGGTTTGCAGTGTTGTGGAGCTGAGGTGTAAGTGTCAGCAATGTGTGCATTGCGTAGTGTAAATAACCTGCGTGCGTGAGGGGAAGCCGTTACTGTAGCTGGGTACTTCCGCATTCTGTAAGTTAGTGTTGTAAAATGGTGCCTAATGTTTATGTGGTACGCAGGTTTGTATGATTTAGCGTCCTTGCTAATGGTGTATGTTGTAGGTTGTACGGGTTTTTGTAAAAAACATATTTGTTTGGGGTATTTAGCGGCTTTAGGGGTTGTGTAGCCTTGTTTTCGTTTTTTCGGCAGCCATTTTTTTCTCTTGCTTAGGAGATTTCTGAGTGGCTAAACTTTGTAAATTTGACCGAATTCAAGGATTAAGCTGTGTTGCAGAGGTCCTGGGTGTCCCCCCTTGGTGTGGGTAAGGTTTTTATTTTATTCTTGTGTGTATTTTTTTGTTTTTTAATATTTTGTGCTTTGCGCGGTTTGTTCCTTAACATTGTATTATTACGAGTCCGTAATGGATTTTTTCTAAGTCGCACAGGTCGCAATTGTTTTTGTGTAAGTCCGCCATTTTTTATTTTCTAAGTCCCGCGGCTGGTATATTTTTGTGTAAGTCCGTAGTTAGTCATTGCTTGCTTATGTTTTCCCCCCCCCGCTTGTTTAGTGGTTTGTAACCAGTTATGAGGCGCCGTAGAGCCTCTACCTCCGCAAATAAGGGCCCCTCGCTTTGCGAGGGTCCGCATTTGCGCTCTGTAATGAGCCTGTGGCTCATTGCAGCCGACGTGGGAGCCTCCACCTCCGCAAATGCGGCCCCTCGCTTTGCGAGGGTCCACATTTGCGGTCCGAAAGTCGTAGGGGGTCGTAGGATCAGCGCAACAACTACCAACAAATATCACAGCTTTGTATGTGCTCCCCCACACCAAATAATGGTATTGGGCTAGTCCATAGTGGAATGTTTAAAATCTGTCATAGGAGTACATATAGGAGTACACAGAATTCCTATATTATGTAGTCACCCTGGTGGTTTCTTTCAATAGTGGAAATATTGTATTTCTGAGGCCACATGAACAATCGTATCGCCATATAGAAAATATGCTTTAAATAAAGATATAAACTATAGGAACACTATAGAGGTAAGTATTTTTCCTGCCTCTGGTTCTCTAGGTCTATTTTTGATGTTATTAATATCTTCACCAGGTCATTTTCGTATTGCACGAGATGTTAAATCTACGTATTTTTTGGGACAGGAAAACTCCAAACAATAGATTACTGCTGAGGTACTACAGTTAAAAAAAAAAAAATTTCATGGATATTGCCCACTCTATCCTGGATTTCTGTAATATTCTCCATATGTGGGCAGAACTTACAATGTCCACATTGGAACGTTCCTACCGGTAGACTTTTCAGAGTTCTTGGTCTCTTGAAATGGCTACTGACCAACTCATCCCTTAAAGATCTTGCACGTCTCCAACTTGTGAGGATCTTCGGGCCTAAACCTTCCTCAATGGTCTCATCCAGTCGCAACACTTTTCTGTGTTGATTGAGAATCTCAGTGATTTCACTCCATTGAGAGTGAAATATCACTACAAATCTCAGTTCACCATTACACAGTGTTTTGGTTTTGGGTACCAGCAATACTTCCCTTTTAGTGGGAAGAGCTCTTTGACATGCTTTCTTCACCATATTCCCATTGTAGCCTTGTGCTCTGAGTCTTTGTTTCAATTCCCCGGTACGTTTTTATAGGTGTCAATGTCTGAGCAATTCCTTCTCATCCGAAGGAATTCCCCAGTAGGGATTGCTTTTTTAGTAGATGGATGATGGAAACTGTTGTAATGAAGCATGCTATTTGTTGCCCTTTTCATTCTGTATAGATTTACTTTGATGTTACCGTCATCATCTTTCCGAATGGTAATATCCAGAAAGTTGACTGCTTCAGTACTAATGTCATATGCCAAGTTAAGGTTATGATTGTTGATATTCAGGGCTTCTAAATATTCCTGAAAGAGTTCCTTAGTGCTGTCCCAGAGTATCAGAATGTCATCAATATATTGTGCCCACATAAGCACATTCACATGGTAACAATTGTAGATATCAGAAAAAGCTGTCTCCCACTCCCACCACACTAAATACAAATTGTCAAAAGTGGGTGCACTTGAGGCCGCCATTGATGTTCCTCTCAACAGTAAATAATATATACTGGCAAATACAAAGTGATTGTGTTGTAATATGAAATACAGTTGATCGATTACAAAATAATTTCTCTCCTGATTCTTACTCGACTCTGTATCAAGAAAATATTTAGCCGATCGGCATCCAACATCATGATTAATCAAAGTATACGACTCAACGTTGCATTTTATTAGGAAGGTTGTTTTCTTCACTTGGATGCCATCCATTTTGCATAGAATATCCATTGTGTCTCGTGTGTAGGAGGGGAGACTGGTTACATACGATCTTAGTTTGAGATCAATATATCTACTAGCCTGTTTACACAGACATTATTGGACATCCGGGTGGGTTCTCAGGAATTGTGTGTATTTTAGGAAGCATGTAGAACATTGCCACTTTCGGTTTGTTCACTTCTAAGAAATATCAATAATTGTTTGCCATTTAGCCCTGTTTATTATTTTAAGATAAAGGTGGAGGTATTCTGCCATTGGATCCATAAGAAGTTGTCAGACGTGAGTCGCTAGTTGGAGGGAACGGATACTGGTCCGATTACTGGATGTCGCATGATGTGGTAACTGTGAATCTAATTAGAAGATAAAAGGGTAAGATTGGGATTCATTGACATATAGAGACTGTGGGTCTTAGCATATATCTATACATGACTAAGGAAACGGTGTATTACTAAGATTACTATAACTATACAGCTGGGGCAATTATATACTGAGATGGGCACACGACCCATATGAGGGCAATAGTAACATATAATTGTATAATAAATGTGCTAAATGCCCATTTTTCACTGTATACTTGGGCATGTACAATATATAACTACAACCATAGATGCTTTTTAGAATATATTTGGTATATAGAGACTAGGGAGCTACAGTACTCTCAAATTTGGATTGCCCATTATTGTGCTTGATGTATGTATGTATATATATATATATATATATATATGTATAAACAGTATGTAAATAAATATATATATATTTATTTTGATCCCCAAGTAGATGAATCTAAAACATTCTACAAATTAGAAATAAAGTGAAGATGTCCACAATAGAAAAGTATATCCCAATATGGGTTATTATCAATAAACAGAGATCTGTCCCAGGAAAAACTCTCATATATATATATATATATATATATATATATATATATATATATATATATATATATATATGTATGTATATATGAGAGTTTCTCCTGGGACAGATCTCTGTTTATTGATAATAGCCCCTATTGGGATTTATATATGCTATTGATACGCACTGGATTATTATGAGAGTTTCTCCTGGGACAGATCTCTGTTTATTGATAATAACCCCTATTGGGATTTATATATGCTATTGATACATATTGGATGATAACACTTAAGGATACATTTCTATTGTTGACATCTTCACTTTATTTCTAATTTGTAGAATGTTTTATACTCATCTACTTGGGGATCAAGAGAACTCTTCAAAAAAATTGGGAACCTAAAAGGCACCATGCAAAAGTGGGTGTGATAAAGGACACAAATGGTAGGGACTTAACAGAAGAAGATCAGATAAAGAAGAGTTGGCAGGGATACACTGAAAATCAATACAGGAAGGATCTTAACAGCAGTGATGACCTTAATAATTTGTCAAATGAGTTGGAGCCAGACATCTTGGAAAGTGAAGTGAGATGGGCCCTAGGATGTCTTGCTGATAATAAGGCTGCAGGAGGTGAATCCCTGTTTAACTATTCATAATTCTACAGGATTATGCTGTAAAAGTGTTACTTGCCTTATGCCAACCCATTTGGAAATCTCAACAATGGCCAATAGACTGGAAAAGGTCAGTCTACATCCCAATCCCCCAAAAAGGCAGTGCCAGAGTGCTCCAATTATCAAACAATTGCACTAATTTCACATGTCAGCAAGGTAATGTTTAAGATTCTACAAGCTCGACTTTAACAATATATGGACCAGGAACTACCAGATGTGCAAGCCGGGTTCCGCAGAGGAAGAGGCACAAGAGATCAAATTGACAATATCTGCTGGATAATAGAGAAAGCAGAAGAGTTCCAAAAAAGTGTTTGCTTCTGCTTCATAGACTATTCTAAAGCCTTTGACTGTGTGGATTAAAACAAAATGTGGTATTTCCTTAAAGAGAAGGGAGTACCAGATCATCTCATCCTCCTCCTAAAGAATCTGTATGTCAACCAAGAAGTCACAGTCAGAACCGAACATGGGACAGCAGAATGGTTCAAGATCGGAAAACGAGTGCGACAAGGTTGTATATTGTCATCTTATTTATTCAATTTATATGCAGAATATATCATGTGTAAGGTTGGACTGGATGAATCCAAAGCCAGAATCAAAATTGCTGGAAGGAATATCAACAACCTTAGATACGCCGATGATACTACTCTGATGGCTGAAAGAGAGGAGGAACTAAAGGGCTTATTGATGAGGGTAAAAGAAGAGAGTGCAAAAGTTGGCCTGCTGCTCAACGTTAAAAAGACAAAGATCATGGCAAACGACAATCTCACTTCCTGGCAAATAGACAGGGAAGAAGTGGGAGCAGTGACAGATTTTATTTTCCTTGGATCCAAGATCTCTGCAGATGGTGACTGTAGTCATGAAATTAAAAGACATTTGCTTCTGGGAAAACTATGGCAAGCTTGGATAGATGAGGTCACTGAAGCAATGAACATGAACTTGATGAAGCTCAGAGGGGCAGTGACTGAGAGATGCACCTGGCGTGCTGTGGTCCATAGAGTCACGGAGAGTCAGACGTGGCTGAATGACTAAACAACAACAACTTGGGGATCTGAACTGTATACACTTTTCTATAATTATATATATTTTTGTTACTTTGATTTTTATTCACTGACACTTAGTACTCTTAGTGTTATTTTCTATTGTATGACACAACCTATTTGGGTTGGATTATGCCAGGTATTGTCCCTGGATTCCCAGTTATTTCTTAAATTCTCTCACCACTAGTGATCGAAGCATTGTGCTTCATGTTTTTATTTTTCAGTCGTCTGTGTTAATTGACTTCCTTTCATGGAAGATTTTTATCATGGTTAGAATAAAAGTGATGTTTTAGGTGTTGGTAGTAGTTCATTGTTGTTATGAAATTAATGGGGGTGGAACTGGAGAATTAGTGTTCTTATCTCCAGCTCTTGGAGTATTTGACATAGTGTGGCTAGCAACAGTGTATACAACTGTGTGCTTTTTGGTTTCTTTATATTACTAATTTGGTAGGTTAGGCTCTGCCGTTTTCAGTACCCATCATGAGTTGGACCAGTGAACATATTTTTTTGCGGAAGGTGGTGCAACAGTAACTGTGACCTCCGATGTTGGAGACCTTTCTGCACCCCAAATTGGACGATGTGGATACAGAACATGTGTGGCTTCAACAGGACAGGGCCACAGCTCACACAGCACAACATTCACTCAGAGAGTTAAGGGAAATGTTCCCTTGACATTTAATCTCTTTAAGGGGAGAAGTGGGGTGGCCAGCACTGTCACCAGATTTAAACCCATGTTACTTTTTCCTTTGGGAATACCTAAAATATATGATTACTATAATATATAATTACAGCCTTTAATTTCTTAAGTGGTGTAGTCAATTGTGTTTTAATTATGACAAACATTTTGTCTTTGCTACTAAAATTATTAGATACTTGGGATGAACAGTGAATTTAGATAACATCTATATTCACTTCTACTGAAAATGTCTTCTAAAAATAGACCTTGGACAATAGAAATGAATTGCAGAATAAATTCCCTTAGGATAAACCTTCCACTCAAACAGCAGCCAAGATGGAGCTAACCATGACACAATCAGAGTCATCAAAACATAAGATTTTCTAAAATTATTTTATGTTCTTGTGTTGTATACCTTTATTTTGTTACATGCTTCACAAACATGTAAGCTTTATACCATGTTACCGTGGTCCTTTAAACCCTAATTTAAAGTGTGTTTAAATGATATGAAAAAAGTGGGGAGGCCAGATCACATATATAGTTGTGAGCATACGAGTTGTTGCTAAAGCTTGCGGGCTCGCATAGCGAGCCCGTGGCCCTCGCTTTGACAGCAACTGCGACCCTCGCAAACTTTATGTCGTAACGCAAACAACATACGAGACACGTTAACACCCATTACAACCTCGCAAAAAACTTCCGCAACCCGCGGACATGAAAAAATTAAAAACACAATAAATACACACAACACATACATAAAAAGCTTACCTACAGCAAGAGGGAGCATCCAGGACCTCAAAAAATTAAGTTACACCTTAATTTAACTCAAAATAAAAGAGTTTAGACACTACAAATTTCTCTAAGCAAGAGAAAAAATGCACGCAAAACACCAGCAGAAACATGCAAAACACCACAAAACACATACGGATATTCCGCTACAGACGCATACCTCACATTAGCCGCCATTTTAGAACAATGCGGAAGTACACAGCTACGCTAACGGTTTGCTCTTGAGCACGCACACTATTACACTGCACACATTCATCACGCTTACACAGCAGCTCCACACCACTAATGCTCCAGCAACATCAAAACAGATTGTCAGCTTTTCAACAGAATGCGTCCTGCATATATTACTTGAAAATAGGTAAAGTATATTAATTTATTCATGTGTTATTTATTTCATTATTATACACTAAACAGCATTAGCTCATTTACAATTTCATTGCCGTCATTTTTTGACGGGCAATTCGCTAGTTTTAAATATACTCCAGTGTGAGCATAAGAGTATAAATCTACCTGCAAGAAAATAATATATCCTGAGTAGTGATGTCGCGAACATCAAATTTTCGGTTTGCGAACAGCGGACCCAAACTTCCATCAAATGTTCGCGAACAGGCGAACCCGGCAAACCGCCATAGACTTCAATGGGCAGGCAAATTTCAAAACCCACAGGGACTCTTTCTGGCCACAATAGTGATGGGAAAGTTGTTTCAAGGGTACTAACACCTGGACTGTGGCATGCCAGAGGGGGATCCATGGCAAAAGTACCACGGAAAATTACATAGTTGATGCAGAGTCTGGTTTTAAGCCATAAAGGCATAAATCACCTAACATTCCTAAATTGTTTGGAATAACATGCTTTAAAACATCAGGTATGATGTTGTATCGATCAGGTAGTGTAAGGGTTACACCCGCTTCACAGTAACAGACCAATCTCCCCGTTTAATGCACCACAAACAACCGCAAACAGTCGCTTTGCACAACCGCAAACTCCCCATTTGCACAAGGTTGGATACCAAGCTAGCCATGTCCCGTTCCTTGTCCTCACCGATGTCATTGAAGGTCTCTTCCTCCACTCAGCCACCAAGGTTCCCAGAAAAGTGACAACAAGCCCCCTGGGACGCTTGCTGTGTTTGGTCTTCCACCTCCTCAAAGCCACCTTCCTCCTCTGACTCCTCTTCTTCATACTCCCAGAGTCTGGGGGCTTCCACTGCCCAGCATGGAAGATTATACACAGGTCAGAGTCTGGGGGCTTCCACTGCCCAGCATGGAAGATTATGCACAGGTCAGAGTCTGGGGGCTTCCACTGCCCAGCAAGGAAGATTATACACAGGTCAGAGTCTGGGGGCTTCCACTGCCCAGCATGGAAGATTATACACAGGTTAGAGTCTGGGGGCTTCCACTGCACAGCATGGAAGCTTATACACAGGTCAGAGTCTGGGGGCTTCCACTGCACAGCATGGAAGATTATACACAAGTCAGAGTCTGGGGGCGTCCACTGCCCAGCATGGAAGATTATACACAGGTCAGAGTCTGGGGGCTTCCACTGCCCAGCATGGAAGATTATACACAGGCCAGAGTCTGGGGGCTTCCACTGCACAGCATGGAAGATTATACACAGGTCAGAGTCTGGGGGCTTCCACTGCACAGCATGGAAGATTATACGCGTTGCCTCTGTCTGGTTATTATAAGGTGTGTACTGTTAAGTAGTACTATTCCTATCGGTTTAATCCCTGTTACGTCCACTATCAGGGGACGTGTATATGGCATGGATTTTTGGAAGCGGGAGATGGAAAAAGATGCTTGGTCGGTCCTCCCACTTCAAATTTGGGGCACTGCGCGTGCAATCTAAGGTACCACCAGATATGAGTGTCACTGTGCACTGGCAAAAGTTTTTCAGAGTAGATGCAATAGGCTTCACACACACGCCTGTAGGCAGGCAATTGCTATTCAATCTATTACAGTCAAAAAAGTGTTGTTTTATGTCACTGAGCACAATATAAGCTGTGAGCCTGACACAGGCAGGCAACTGAAATTAGATTACAGGAAAAAAATGGTTGTTTTCAATGTAAGTTACACCACCAGGTATGAGTAGTGAAAATAAGCACAATATAAGCTGTTAGGTGTTAGCCTGTCACACACACACGCTGGCAGGCAGGCATAGATTACACAAAAAAAATTTCTAAAATAAAATAAATGATGTTCAAAGTTTCCTCAATGATAAAGTATAGGGGGCGAATCGAAAGCGCATGTGTTCGCCGTTCGCGGCGGACGCGAACATGCGAAAATCGCCGCAAATAGTTCTCCGGGGAACTGTTCGGGACATCACTAATCCTGAGCAATCTGACAAGATGCCAACCCTTAATGACTGAGGTGAGTAACCATAAGGGTCTAAAGGCTGAAGAATCCCTTTAGGGACTTAGTAACACATTTGTTGGCAGATTTCATATTCACTATGTTAGTTTTATTAGTGGATAAAATGTCTAGAACTGTATAGAAAAAAAACAATTATACTGTCACATTCTTTACAAAAGACTGTCCCTGGCTTGCTACTTGAAATGTATTGTTATTTTTTTTGGAGGTGGATATGCTGAAAATGTAATAAGTCTTTGAAGATTACTTAAGCATGTCAAGAACAGAATTGTTATCCTTTTTATGTTAAATACTTAAAAAATAAACCATTTTTGGCAACTTTTCAAACCGAGGTCACTTTAAACCTTGACAATAGCAATTACAAGATAAACTGTGACTGAGACAAAAAGGAATTAACACGTTTCCTATTCCCTTTAGTTTTACGGTGGTTTTAACACTGTTACTTAATATTTGCTGAGGAGCTTTACCTGGATGTGAAAGTTTAGATGAATTTCTGATTGGACAAATCAAGTAGAACTCATCAGTTTTATTATCATTATGATAGTAGCTTCCATTAGAAAGGAAAGGCTTTGAAAGGATTGATCCAGTTACACAAGACACACTTTCCAAGTCTTTAAGCTTTGACAGGGTGACACCCAACCTGGAAATTGCAGCAGACGCCGATTTCCATTTGGACTAGAAATAACTTGTTTTGCCAAATAACCACATAAATCATAAGGTAAGGTTAAAAAACATGTATTTAAAGGAATGTTTTACTAAACCTTCAGAAGAAATACAAGTGTGAGAAAAGGGGCTCATGGTTCTGTAACTACTGGATGAAGAGCTAAATACAAGTTATAAGATACATATTAAATTTGTTGACCAGCCCCGACACACTAGGTGTGCCATCCAGGCCACTGAAGTCCCATATTTATAGAACATGACATCACTATATAAATACAACAATTTATTTTAAAATATTTAACTCACTTTTTCTCTACCCATGAAACATCTGCTTTTTTCAACAACCTGAAGATAAGATCTTTGATAAATTTTATAGAATGGCTGCCACCATCTTCTTGAAATTACAATATATCTAAATTGACGTAAAACTCACAATTAAATCACCTTCTTGGGTAACAATGAATGCAAAAAAAAAAAACAATAAAAAAAAATAATGGATTCATACATTAAAGATCGGGTTCATACAACAGTTAATTAATCAGTAATGTATTATTGTTTTCATGTTCTAAATTTTTTTTTCCATAATCAAGACTAGTTCTTCAAAAGATTCTGCTATAAATATGGGAAGTAGCAGAGCTAGTGAATGGAGAACCCGGAAAACATTTTAGAGGCCATCTTGCAATTTCTCCCTAGATATATATGTATTCTCAGGGGTGTCTTGCTTCCTAGGGCCATAAGTCCCAGGCCTAAGACAACACATTTTTAGGGGGCAGCAGGCAGAAATGTCTATATGCAGTGATATTTATGTCTGTAAGTATTCTTGACACTTTCTGACATACCGTATATAAATACAGAAACTCATGATTTGAGATAGAAAGGGATAAGGAAAGATGCAAGTTCGACACATATCAGAATGACTGAGAGCAGTATAAAAACATAAATAAGCCCCTGGTATTCATATCTCTCTCCTCTTAGGTAGTGGAGGAGTGGCAGGAACCTACGCCCTGATAAGCCTGTTAAGAGGGCCAAGGGCAAAGTGAGATGAAGAAAAGAGGGGAGGGAGGGGCCAGGAAATCTGTGCAGGGGTGAATGGGATCGGGGCTGTTTAAAGAGGAAAGGAGGTGGCCGGAAGGAAGAGGGCTCCTCCTACAATTTCCAGGTAATTTACCTGGCTATATATATCTTGCAGTAGTTCCATTACTGAATATGGAACTTAAAGAACTACTGTACTTCAAGAAAAAAGGCACTTGTTTGTGAAATATGTAAGAAACATCTTTGCCAGCCTGGGGTGCCATGCGTAACTGGGATAAATGTGATCATCTGCATTTATTAAACACATATATATATGTAAATACAATGGGCCCTCAAACTCGTAAATTTGTCTGCGTGTGTTTTTTTCTCTAAATTTCTATTTGGACTGCAGCTTATTGCACCGAGTACTATAGCATAGCATAATTATTGTTTAAGATGTCAAATTAGTTTTAAATAGTTAAATCAAAGTAGAAAAATAAAGTGAAATGTGAATGTACACAAAAAATAATCAATGTAATAAAGCACCACATGGTCACATAAATGAGATTGCATCCCAAACTTCTTTAGGGCATTATTTTATAGGAATAAATAAGCAAAGTTGGTAAAAAAAATGTTTTTGTAACAATCAGATGGTTTCATAGCACTGCTAACAATTCTGCGGTACACTTGGAATTCTCTTGCTAAATTCATAATTCATCAATACACTTTGTAGTTTCCCATTTATAGCAAACACAGAGTAAATGTGTAGAGTGCTTCAAGTAAATCAATAGGCAATATTGTTGATTCAAACTAAAGAAAAGTTTGACTGCATTGTCTGAAAAAAACGTCAGCTTCAAAAAAGACTTAAAAGAAAAAAGCATTAAAAATATACCTGTATAAACGCACACCTTGCTCCCTTACACAGAGCATGCTTGGTCCTGTTGCTTGAGTCCTTTAAAAAATAATGAAAAAGGATAAAATACACTGTGAATGTTGCACTTGCCTGAGCACTATCTGAGGTGTAAACTTTCTCATTAATAAGAAGAAATCTGTTTTCTATGTTATCACATCTTCATTTACTGATCATTATGTTCTGTGCACATAACATATCGGCATCTGGGCCAGATTCAATAACCAGAGAGCCTCAAAAACATATTGTTACCTTGATAGTGTAATAACATTTTTTTCCTTTTTAGGTGCCATTTTGGGGGATTCGGATCCCTTTTCTTATTTTAGTATATGGTTGATTTTCTTAGTAAATATTGTTCATAGCCCCTGTCTCTAGTTTAAGTTTAAAGGAACATGGAAGGTTCCTGGATTTTACTAGGAATATAATATACCTATGTATCTATTTACTTTTATGTACTTTATTTTATTAAGAAGGGCTTAAAAGTTCGGTTTTTCCCTGCCTAAAATCATACAGTTTGTTCAGGCGTGGGCCTGTCCTGTGCATCTCATAAAAACACAGACTGTGAAGTGCAGTGTTTCAAATTAGCATGTCAATGACCTCTCTCAAGCAGCAGAATGTCACCACAGATTGGTTGCTATGAGACACTGCACACCTCATAGCTGCAGAGGGGATAAACCAGTTAGGAACTATTCATAAGATTTCAGGCACAAAATACAGAACTTTTAAGCATTTTTTTAATAAAATAATTTACATAAAAGTAAATATATACAGTATAGAGGTATATTATATTTGTAGTCAAATCCAGGAATTTCCTTTCCTTTAAGTTATATTAATATTAGTAGTTTTGAAGGATTTAGTGTGCACTGTCTTGATAACTTTAATGCCTAATCCTATAATAAGCTTATTTTTAATCAACTTACTATTAGAGAAATCAATTCTCCCATTGATATTTGTTATAAAAAATAATAAAAATTAGCAAAAATTACTGGCATATATACCATTAATAATCGAGTATAAGCCGACCCGAGTATAAGCCGTGGCACCTATTTTACCACAAAATACTGGGAAAACTTAGTGACTTGAGTATAAGCCGAGGGTGGGAAATGTGCTGCTCCCTGTGTCCGTCTTGTGCCCTCTGTGTCCCCCTCTTGTGTGCCATCTGTGCCTCTTTCTTGTGTCCCCCCTCTCTTTCCCCTGTGTCTCTTTCCCCCTCTCCCTCCCCTGTGTCTCTCACCCCTCCCTCCCCTGTGTCTATTCCCCTCCTCTCCCTCCCCTGTGTCTTTTCCCCTCCCTCCCTCCCTCCCCTGTGTCTCTTCCCCCCTCTCCCTCCCCTTTGTCTCTTCCCCCTCCCTCCCCTGTGTCTCTTCCCCCCTCTTTCTCGTGTCTCTTTCCCTCCCCCTCCCTTATCATCCTCTCTCCTCAACCCCCTCCTCATCCTCAACCCCCCTCCTCAACCTCTCTCCTCAACCCCCCTCCTCACTTTTCCCCTCTCTAATTACCTCCCCCTCTCCCTTCCCCTCACTTACCTTCCTCAGCTGCTCCTCCGCTCCTTTGCGCGTCTTACGGCTGTGTCGGGACCTGGCCAATGCTAATGATGCGCATGTGACGTCACGTCATTAGCATATGCCGGGTTGAGGAGGGGGGGTTGAGGAGGGGGGTTGAGGAGGGAGGATGAGGAGGATGAAGGGAGGGGTAGGGAAAGAGACATGAGGGAGAGGGGGTCAAAGAGACACAGGGGAGGAAGAGGGGGGGGAGAGACATGGGGGAGAAAGAGACACAGGGTGACTCGAGTATAAGCCGAGGGGGCCTTTTTCAGCCTTAAAAAAAGGGTTGAAAAACTTGGCTTATACTCGAGTATATACAGTACTTTGTTATCAATAAGAGAGTGAATAGCTGGGTCACTGTCTAGTGAATATGGCCAACTAGATCTCTGTAATGATTTATATACTGCACCCAGTCTGAACAGATGGTTATAATGTAGTGCAGTAATTATTATTATTATCCTTTATTTGTTACGTGCCAAAATATTCTATAGCACTTTACATGGGTTAAGTACAAATCAAGAAACAACATTAACACATGGAAAAAAATGGAAATGTCCAAATTGGGCCCAATTAGACATTTTCCCTCCCCGGTGTCACACTCTCTCATACTGTCACTGGAAGTTCAACATGGCACCTCATGGCAAAGAATTGTTGCTGTACATAAAGAAGGCCTAGGCTATAAGAAGAATGCCAAGACCCTGAAACTGAGCTGCAGCATGGTGGGCATGACCATACAGCGGTTTCACAGGACAAAGATATAATAAAATATTAACAAAAATGCAAGGGGTGTACTCACTTTTGTGAGATACTGTATACAGTATACTCCCCGTTATCCAGCACCCACGGGTACTCCCTATTGCCGGATAAGTGTAGTTTCCGGTTAATCGGGAGTCTTGAAAGAAAGGGTCTAAACGACCCTCAAACCCATCAAAATACCTCAAAATGCCTTTAAAAAGGCACTATTAAAAAAAAGAGAAAAAAAATAATAATTGTCAGTTTAGAACTGCCGGAGAGTGCTGGATAATGCTGGATAATGCCGGATATTGCCAGATAATTGGGATTTTATTGCAAATGGGGAATTTACGCAGGTGCCGGTTGCTTGAGAGTCCCAGTTGGTTGAGTGCCAGATAACATGTATTTTACTGTATATGAAATCCTAATTTTGCAAAATGCAATTATATATATCTAAATGTTTTCTTCCACGTCATATACATTCCTTTTCTCTTATATTATATATATATATATATATATATATATATACACATATATACTGTAAATGGATAATGCAAATAATCTCTTAAAATGTTGTATATGTAGAATGCCCTATTTATAATGATAAAATATAAGTAAATATTTAAAATAACAAAATACTGTACTGATTTATATATATATATATATATATATATATATATATATATATATATATATATATATATACAGAGAGAGAGAGAGAGAGAGAGAGAGAGAGAGAGAGAGAGAGAGAGAGAGAGATTGAACGCCTGTCATCAATACATTTTGCTGAGACAAAATATTTATCTAAATTCCTGAAGAAGGAACATGTTGTTTTTTCCAGCCTCACCAAGTTATCTGACTTTGTCTCCCTCTTAAATAACCATCCCTTCCACTTTGAAGTTTCATTCATTACCTGTGTTAAGTCAACAAAGGCTCTTACTAAGACAGCAAGTCTAAGGCAGGCCACCATTTTTGCTGCCTAATTAGATGTAATTACTTTATTTTATCCCAGGGTTCATACTTGTAGCATTGCCTTGTAATAATTGAAATTGCCTGCATGGTCAAGGGACTGTTTGACGCCAGAGCGGAGACGTTCATGCTGTCACTCCCTGCTCTAGTGTCTAAGGCAGGAGTACAGAGACATTGTCATGCTGCAAAGTAGTTATTAAGTGCTCTCCCTTCTGTCAGTGGACAGGATGTGTACTGACCCAGTCTTGATCTTCAATAACAGTGAAAGCTACGTCTGTACTGTAATTGGCTTCAGAATGAATCTTAGCCTGTGTGTGTAGACATAGGGTATAGCATATTTAAGGGGTGACCTCTCTGGCATATTGATTTCTTTTCACAATCATTATGACAAAGATCAAAAGCAATGTTACCCCTCATTATCTCTTTTGAAGGATTTTGAAGAATGACTGTGTCACTGAAGATCAGGAGCAGAAAGAAAACATGTCTTGTGCTTAGTGACAAGGCAGCAAAAACAAAGATGGTCAGAGACTGCATATATTACATGTGTGTGTTTTTTGCATAGGCTTATGAAGAAGGCAGCTTAATTACTGGCCTGGTGCAGCTAATGAACTGACACTGGTCTTATACATAATCAGTTGTAGCTGAATTTTGACTCTAGTGATTAATCAAATGGTAAATCTGGTCTCACTGCTACTAATAATAGGGCTTTCCTTTACCTCTTTGTTGACCAGTGAAACAAAAGCATCTTCTCAGAGTGTCAGAACCTTTCCCTTTGTTATTGGTGCCAGCAGGTCTACGACAGGGGCAGTTAAGGCTAATGTGAGATGTTAAGTCTCTAGACTGCATTGAAGTTTAAAGGAAAGAAATATCCACTTCTTTAAAAGATGCAGACAATTTGTGAGAGTCTGGGAAGAAAATGCCAAGGAAGTGCATATAAAGTGGATGTGACAACTACAAAGGAGCAATTCTTGTTAATTATATTAAAACGTCTTTAATCAGGTACAAAACTAAACTCCCAGAAGCAGTATATTTCCATCACATGCCTGGCTACTGTCTGTTCTGAAATAAACAATACTTGTTATGGTTACTCTACATACATCTTTTTTGGATATATGTACATATTTAAACATAAAATATATTATACGGAAATAACATGCATCAATATTATGGAGATTTATTTTTGATTTTAAATGACAAAAACAGCTTTATTTTTTGTTTGTTTTGTTCTGCATAACATTCAATTTGCCAGAAAAGTGGTAAAAATCTTTTAATTGTGCATGGATGGGGCAGTGATTTCCAAGGAACACTGCCATAGGAAATTTGGACTTACAAGGTTTGCTTCTTGCAAAGACTCGTTGAACAGGTTTTGGTGTTTTGCTACTGACAAGGGCTTTTAGAATTAAGAATCAGTCCCAAATCATATACTTGCAGCTGTTTGTACACTAAGGTAGAAATGTGTATGTTTGCTTATAGTTATGTAAATATTCATTTATATTAATGTGGTACCAATAAATTCACTATCAGAAAATGGGTAGAATAAGAATTAATGATTGTTACAAATGATAATCTAAGGCGATAAGAGTACTGTACATGGTTGAGACAATAGTCCCAATTTTGTTATCTATGAAAAAGTACACTTTACGAGAAAAATAATCTGTAAAAAACAGTAAATATAACTAGGCCCAAAATTATGTGAATGAGTAATTGCTAAAAAATGTGTGTTAAGTCTTAGATACAAGCAGATAATGGTACATTTGTGTAACTTGTGAGCGAAAAGTACAAAATAGTAGAAATGTTTTCAGGATTCTTATCTCTATTTAGGAGCTAGTATTAAATAAAGGTCACACATCCTCAAAAAAATTTCACAAAAACAGAGAAAAAATTCCAGCACCAGAAAACAACAAACACCCTATCACCTCAAGAAAATAGTGAATACAAATAAATAATCAGTAACATTATATTATATCCTTTTGATATAAAACTTTGCAATCCTCTTGGTGTTATATCACGCAAATGCTAAATTGTTCCGTTTAAACTATATAAACCTAATAATAATGCCACAAAAAAAAGCATTGTGCAACATGCAATATATATCATGCTATTTCAATATATATCATATAAAAATAATAATAAAAAAAAAAAAAAATGTATGCATTTTTTCAAAACCTTATATATTCTTCAATATGCAATATAAATATCATACAGAAAACTGAAGTGATACATTTAAAATATATAATGCAATGTTTTTTCATTCTTTATGTTACTCATGTAACCAGACATTTTCTTTTTCCACAACACATTGGGGGGATTTATTAAGGTGAATGGATTCATACACAGGTGCAATAGCCCAACTTAACTTGCTATCCAGTATCGCAAATATATGTGAGCTTTACTAGAATTTGTTGTTGTTTAAGTCACTCAGTAGCATCCCGACTGTCCGTGACCCTATGGACCGCAAGGCCTGCAATGGGTGCTGAAGGCGCTCATTGCAAGGCTTGCAGAGAGGAGAGAAAAGGAGAGAAGAGGGAGGAAGAGGACACAGAAGAAGGTAAGGAGAGAGAGAGAAGCCGTGCATAGCGAGGCTCACATTGCCTGGCTTTGCTGCACATGGCGAGCCTTGCATTGTGTGGCAATCAACAGCATTGCAAGGCTTCAAATTTTTATGCCGTCATTCTTGACGGGCAAGTGGCTAGTATTTTATAGTTACATAAATGATATTAACAAAATGTAGCTATTAACATAGAATTTACATGGCTAAATATAACTAAGAACATTCTACACAGCTCATGCTTTAAAGGGATCATGAAGTCACCATAGATAGAAAAGAATATGGAAAAGGGATTTCCTTCTTAAAATTGCTTCTAAAATATGATTGTTTGAAGTCAGAGGTTCTCTGCTGCCTTTAAGCAGAAAAATAATGAGTTCTCCAATATTTAGCTGCTCATTAGATATATTCTTTTTCACAAATTTCAATACATGTAAAATTAAGAAACTGGGCTGTGATTATGTAGAACTAGGATCTAGTCTCACCGAGGCCTATTTTTAAAATAGTAATTATTACTTTTGGTGAAGATAAAACCACAAATGTATATTGACTGTTGGGAGGTGATTTGAGACAAATATTGGTGTAATGGTGTCAGATTAGTTGTCAGAAGTGAATAATACGAGGTGCTGATGAAACTGCACCTGCATTTATGATTTTGCTGAGTTTATTGATGTAATGCCAAGCATTTATTGCCCCTTGGATGGCACATGTGGAATCTTAACACCTGCATGTATAGCATTGTTTTTTTTTACATACAAATGTGCCTGCACCTGTACATAATGCTACATTGGGCATTACCACAATGCAAAGCGGATCTAATTATAATACATCAGATAGAGTAGTCTGAATGCACAAGCTGCGGAGACCCATTGGGACAAACCCCAGCTAATCACTGGCACTTCCCCAGCCAATTAGGACTGCTAAATTGCAGTATGCAGTGCAGTGAGGGCTGCCATGCTGATAGAGCTGTTCAGGACCGGGTGAGTAGTCTCTGTCTGTCTGTTATTCTCTCTCTCTCTCTGTTTCTTGTTCTCTGTGAGTCTCTTATTCTCTCTGTGTGACTTGTACACTCTCTCTCATATTGTCTGTCTCTTCCCCCAGGCACCATACATCTAGATAGATAGATAGATAGATAGATAGATAGATAGATAGATAGATAGATAGATAGATAGATAGATATAGGCAGCTTAATAATGAAGACTAGTAGTTTTTTGTTCCCTCTATAATCTCTCTTTTTGGATAAAGTTTATTGGAAAAAAACAACTCCTGGCTCAGTGGGCTGGGTGCAGAGCTTCAGCCATCTCAGTACTCTGTAGGTTGCTGACTACCCTGTATATATCGGACAAGACTGGAAGGAAGGCTCCTAGAGTACAGCTTGTATT
The DNA here is from genome assembly GCA_027410445.1 of Discoglossus pictus. NCBI lineage: Eukaryota > Metazoa > Chordata > Amphibia > Anura > Alytidae > Discoglossus > Discoglossus pictus. Next base: position 59,855,088 of record CM050171.1, read on the forward strand.
CTATATTTACAAAGAATAGGGAACCTGCATCCCTATGAAGGACCTCCTTCCAGGCTTCTAGAGTACAGCTTGTATTCTATATTTATATAGAACTAGCAAATTGCCTGTCAAAAATGACGGCAATACAATTTGAAGCCTGGCAATGCTGTTTGCCACACAATGGGAGCCTCATTCCCCCTACCTCTCCCACCCTCTATTTGACGGGTGGCGCTCATTGCAAGCCTCTCTCCTACTTTACTGGCCCGCAATGAGCACCGTTGGCGCTCATTGCAAGTCACGTACCCTGTCTACTCCCTCCCTTGTGTCTAATTTCCTCCTTCCTCTCCCTCACTTGTGTCGCCTTCCCTCCCTATGTTTTTACCCCCTCTCCCTCCCTGTGTATCTTCCCCCCTCCCCTGTGTCTCTTTCCCACCTGTCCTTCCTGTGTCTCTTCCCCCCCTCCCTCATGTCTCACCCCCCTGTCCCTCCCCTGTGTCTGTTTCCCCCTCCCCTGTGTCTGTTCCCCCCTCTCCCTCCCCTGTGTCTCTCCTCCCTGTGTCTTTTTTCTGCTCTGTGTCTCTTCCCCCTCCCTTGTGTCTCTTTCTCCCCCATTTCCCTCCCCTGTGTCTTTCCCCCCTCCCCTGTGTCTCCTCCGCCTCCTCTCCCTCCCCCGTGTCTCTTTCCCCTCCTCTCACTCCCCTGTGTCTCTCCACCCTTCTCTTCCTCCTCTGTGTCTCCCCCCCTCCTCTCCCACGCCTGTGTGTCTCCTTCCTCCTTCCCTGTGTGTATCCCCCTCCCCTGTGTCTCTTCCCCCATCCTCTCCCTCCCCTGTGTCTCTCCCCCCCTCCTCACTCTCCTGTGTCTCTTCCCCCTCCTCTCACTCCCCTGTGTCTCTCCCCCTCCTCTCCCTCCCCTGTGTCTCTCCCCCTCCTCTCCCTTCTCTGTGTGTCTCCCCCACCTCTCTCTCCTCTGTGTCTCCCCCCTCTCCCTTCCCTGTCTCCCCCCTCCTTCTCTGTGTGTCTCCCCCTTCCTTCCCTGTGTCTCTTCCCCCTCCGCTCCCTCCCCTGCATGCGAGGGGGTTGCGAGCAATCGTCATTGTCAAACTGTGATTTGCCGCAAGCATGATTATATGTGATAAGGCCTCGGTATCCCTTTAAAGGAACTCCTTCCAGGCTCCTAGAAAGCAGCCTGTTGTGCTCCTACAAATGTTTTCCAGGTTCCCATGTTTTAGATATTATAATATTCTTCGCCACCCCTTTGTATGTGTAGGTATGTCCACAAGCACATATATACAGTATATATATACTAGCGACTTGCCCGTCAAAAATGACGGCAATAAAAACTGAAGCCTGGCAATGCTGTTTGCCACACAATGTAAGCCTCTCCCCCTCTACTTTACTGGCCTTGTGATGAGCGCCTTTGGCCTTTCCTCCCTCGTGTCTTATTTCCCCCCTCCTCTCCCTCCCTTGTGTCTCCTTCCACCTCGTCTACCTCCTTTGTATCTCCTGCCCCCCTGTGTTTTTACCTCCCTCTCCCTCCCGTGTCTCTAAACCCCTCCCCTGTGTCTCTTTCCCCCTTCTCCCTCCTATGCATCTCTCCCCCCCCCTGTGTCTCCCCCAACCCTCCCCTGTGTCTCCCCCAACCCTCCCCTGTGTCTGTTCCCCCCTGGCCTGTGTCTCTTTCCCCCTCAGCCCTGTGTCTGTTACGGCCTTCCTCGTGTCTCCATTTCCCTCCCTTGTGTATCTTCCCCCCTGCACTCTCTCCCCTGTGTCTCTTCCCCCTCCTCTCACTCCCCTGTGTCTCTTCCCCCTCCTCTTTCTGTGCCTCTTCCTCCCTGTCTCTTCCGCCTCACCCACTGTGTCTCTCCCCACTCTGTGTCTTCCACCCTCTCCCTCTGTGCCTCTTCCCCTGCCTCTCTCTGTGTGTCTCGCCACTGTGTCTCTTCACCCCTTCCTCTGTTCCCCCCCCCTCTGTG